>CM065375.1:19626010-20226010 GCA_033032245.1 Poecilia picta
ATAACATAAAGTTGTTATATGTTGTAAAGTAGTAAAAACGTTTTAGCTGTTACTGGTAAGCAAGGAAAACAAAAACAAAACAAAAAATAGCAGAGCTAAGCATGAATCTCCCTTTATTGATTCTGTTTGAAGACGAAACAAAGCGAGCCCAGCAGCAGAGTTGACAAATGCATAAAGCAGAGAAGTGGTTTTCTATTTTATGGACAAAATTTAATGAGTAAAATAAAAGCCAGGTTAGTGCACAGCTGAGATAACTTCTCTTGCAAACACAGCCGCTGGAGACAAATAAAATCTCACAAAAATATTAAGGATGTACTCATTCTAGAGACATGAATGTCAACAAAATACTTTCAGCTAGCATTGATCCTATTTTCAGTTCAGTTTACACTTGAGCAAGGCTGCTACTGATGCACATTATCTTGGCAACTTTTTTAAAAAGTAAAGAAGCATTCTTTTTGTTTTGAACCCGGCAGAAGAAACTCAACCAGGCCCTAATCTCCCCATGAGCAATAAAATGCTCTTGTGCTCGGAGACACCACTTAGATTTCATGATCTCTCTCCCTCATCTCTTTCCAGGAAAGGCATTTCTTTCAGGAACCTAATCCAAGCACAATAAAACAGTTTATGAAACCCTTTTTATTCTTAATTCCTCGGCTAGAAACGGAGCTCTTTGGATAACTTCTTCATTAGAACATGCAATTGTTGAAATCTAATAGTTTAGTTTAGATACAAACATAATAAAACTGTTTTCCTCTCCAGCATTTGAAAATATATCCATTTGGCGATATTATATAAGATGGGTACTTACTTAGTGTTGATTAATTTTAAGCTTATATAGTAGATGCAAGTATTTGCAAGTATCATAAGACCCTTATGATGGAGACGAACTTTGAACCTGCCGTTCCCTCGCCCAGACGCGGGTCACCGGGGTCCCACTCTGGAGCCAGGCCTGGAGGTGGGGCACGATGGCGAGCGCCTGGTGGCCGGGCTTTTAACCACGGAGCCCAGCCGGGCTCAGCCCGAAGAGGAGACGTGGATTCCCCTTCCAATGGGCTCAGCACCTGTCGGAGGGGCCAAAGGGGTCGGGTGCTGTGTGTTACGGGCGGCGGTCGAGGGAGGGGACCCTGGCGGTCTGATCCTCGGCTGCAGAAGCTCTTGGGACGTGGAACGTCTCCTCTCTGGTGGGGAAGGAGCCGGAGCTAGTGTGTGAGGCTGAGAGGTTAGAAATAGTCGGCCTCACCTCGACGCATGGCTCTGGTTCCGGAACCGTCTCCTTGAGGGGCTGGACGTACTTCCACTCTGGAGTTGCCCACGGCAAGAGGCACCGGGCAGGAGTGGGCATACTTGTTGCCCCCCATCTTGGCGCCTGCACGTTGGGGTTTACCCCGGTGAACGAGAGGGTAGCCTCCCTCCGCCTACGGGTGGGGGATGGGTTCTGACTGTTGTCTGTGCTTACGGGCCGAACAACAGTTCAGATTACCCATCCTTCTTGGAGTCCTTAGAGGGGGTACTGGAGAGTGCCCCTCCTGGGGACTCCCTTGTTCTGCTGGGGGACTTCAACGCTCACGTGGGCAATGACAGTGAGACCTGGAGGGGCGTGGTTGGGAGGAACGGCCCCCCTGATCTGAACTCGAGTGGTGTTCTGTTGTTGGACTTCTGTGCTCGTCACGGTCTGTCCATCACGAACACCATGTTCAAGCATAAGGGTGTCCATACGTGCACTTGGTACCAGGACACCCTAGGCCGCAGTTCGATGATCGATTTTGTCGTCGTTTCATCGGATCTGCGGCCGTATGTCTTGGACACTCGGGTGAAGAGAGGGGCGGAGCTGTCCACTGACCACTACCTGGTGGTGAGTTGGCTCCGGTGGTGGGGGAGGAAGCCGGTCAGACCTGGCAGGCCCAAACGTGTAGTGAGGGTCTGCTGGGAACATCTGGCGGAGTCCCCTGTGAGACGGAGCTTCAACTCCCACCTCCGGCAGAACTTTGAACACGTTCCAGGGAGGTAGGGGACATTGAGTCTGAGTGGACCATGTTCCATGCCTCCATCGCCGAGGCGGCTTATCGGAGCTGTGGCCGCAAGGTCGTTGGTGCCTGTCGCGGCGGCAACCCCCGAACCCGTTGGTGGACACCTTCGGTGAGGGATGCTGTCAAGCTGAAGAAGGGTCCTATGGGGTCTTTTTGGCCTGTGGGACTCCAGAAGCAGCTGATGGGTACCGGCGGGCGAAGCGGCATGCGGCTCGGGTCGCTGAGGCAAAAACTCGGGCGTGGGAGGAGTTTGGAGAGGCCATGGAGAAAGACTTCTGTACGGCTTCGAGGCGATTCTGGTCCACCATCCGGCGGCTCAGGAGGGGGAAGCAGTGCAGCACCAACACTGTTTACAGTGGGGATGGTGTGCTGCTGACCTCGACTGGGGATGTTGTGGGTCGGTGGGCGGAATACGACTCTGCAATATTGCATGGACATCGGGGGCAGTTCCTCTGGATTGGCAGACCAGGGTGGTGGTCCCCCTGTTTAAAAAGGGGGACCGGATGGTGTGCTCCAATTACAGAGGGGTCACACTCTGAAGCCTCCCTGGAAAGGTCTATTCAGGGGTCCTGGAGAGGAGGGTCCGTCGGAGAGTCGAACCTCGGATTCAGGAAGAGCAGTGTGGTTTTCGTCCTGGTCGTGGATCACTGGACCAGCTCTACACCCTCAGCAGGGTCCTGGAGGTGCATGGGAGTTCGCCCAACCAGTCTACATGTGTTTTGTGGACTTGGAGAAGGCATTCGACCGTGTCCCTTGGGAGGCCTTGGGGGGGGTTCTCCAGGAGTATGGGGTACCGGGCCCTTTGATACGGGCTGTCAGGTCCCTGTATGACCGGTGTCAGAGTCTGGTCCGCATTGCCGGCAGTAAGTCGGGCTCGTTTCCGGTGAGAGTTGGACTCCGCCAAGGCTGCCCTTTGTCACCGATTCTGTTCATTACTTTCATGGACAGAATTTCTAGACCAGCCGAGGTGTTGAGGGGATCCGTTTTGGTGGCCTTAGGATCGCATCTCTGCTTTTTGCGGATGATGTGGTCCTGTTGGCTTCATCAGATCGTGATCTGCAGCTCTGACTGGAGCGGTTCGCGGCCGAGTGTGAAGCGGCCGGAATGAGGCTCAGTGCCTCCAAATCCGAGGCCATGGTCTTGAGCCGTAAAAGGGTAGAGTGCCTTCTCCGGGTCAGGGGGGTCGTCCTGCCTCAAGTGGAGGAGTTTAAGTATCTGGGGATCTTGTTCACGAATGAGGGAAGAAGGGAGTGGGAGATCGACAGGCGGATTGGGGCAGCGTCTGCCGTGAAGCGGCGCTGTACCGGTCCGTAGTGGTGAAGAGAAGCTGAGTCAAACACCGAAGCTCTCGATTTACCGGTCGATCTACGTTCCCACCCTCATCTATGGGCATGAGCTTTGGGTCATGACCGAAAGAACGAGATCACGGATACAAGCGGCCGAAATGGGTTTCCTCCGCAGGGTGGCTGGGCTCTCCCTTAGAGATGGGGTGAGAAGCTCGGTCATCCAGGAGGGACTCAAAGTAGAGCCGCTGCTCCTCCACGTCGAGAGGAGCCAGTTGAGGCTCGGGCATCTGGTCAGGATGCCTCCTGGACGCCTCCCTGGTGAGGTGTTCTGGGCACGTCCCACCGGGAGGAGGCCCCGAAGAAGACCCAGGACACACTGGAGGGACTATGTCTCTCGGCTGGCCTGGGAACGCCTTGGGGTTCCTGGAGGAGCTGGAAGAAGTGGCTGGGGAGAGGGAAGTCTGGGCCTCCCTTCTGAAGCTGCTGCCCCCGCGACCCGACCCCGGATAAGCGGAAAAAAAATGGATGGATGGATGAAGTAGTTTCATTTTTGCATCATTTTCTCTATTTGTTTACTGACTCATGTACATAATCATTTGGCCACACACTGTTAGAAGTCATTGTTATAACCCATGCAAGTGCACAAATAATTCCCCCAAATTATTTAATTGAACAATTTATTTCTCTGCACATCTAGTGTAAAATGTTTTAAACAGCAAGATTTTGTTCCATGAACTCCTCTAAATGTTCCTTCCTACAGCTTATCAATGTCTGGCTCCGTCCATTTCAATCCCAGCAGATTTTACTGCTTCGTTTTGTCCTGCCTGATGTTTTATCCCCATGAAAATTTTTTTTTTCCACACAGATCTCACCATTCATGTGAGTCATACATGTCATTAGTTGATATTTAGAAATGAAAATTGAAGTGGTACTTCACAGTTTGGTTTACATTTGTAATATTGTGGCATTAAAGTTATTTTTCATGAAGTCAAATTATCTCGAGCACCATAGAGATTTTTTGTTCTTTTTTTTTTGAGAATGCAAATCATGTTTTAGTGAGGTGATTTTGACCTATTTTTACTTTGGGAAAAAACAATCAGTCTCTGAAAACGGAACGGTCTGAATTTAGGGGAACGATGAGGGGCTTACCATCCAACTGATGGCACGGTGACCCTCAAACAGTGAACTAAATTAAATGAGTTTTATCACAGATAGTTCATGATTAAACATGGAGGTTGATTATATTTCACACATGGTGGTGGTTTAGATAGCTTAGGTTTCATTTATATAGCAGTGAAAATTTATTTAAATGATTTGAAAGATGCGAGAGACAAAAAAACAAACAGGAAATGCAGATAATGCAGAAAATACTGTATAGCCAGTGTTTAACAAGCCAATATTTCAAAACCTCAAAACCTTCTCATAAACTGAATTCTGCAGCCATTTTAGGAACGTATCTGCTCCAACTCCTGTAAGGAATGCTTCATGCAACTGATTCTCTCTTAAACCTGAGATTTCTGGTGTTTCAAGAGGAATCCTGCTCAACCAGAGTGCCCAATCAGAGCGAAGGAGATTCCTGACATCTGGCGCAACACGCAGGCCTCGTCCTAACGCCCGACTGAAAATAGCCCTCTCTGTAATGACAGAGAGATGACTGGGCTGAAGTGTCGCAGGGGAAATCAGCCTCCAGCAGAACACCTACGCAGCACTGCAGCATATTCATCTTCTCCTGAGGACTTACGCAAGCGCTCCCTCTCGGTCGGAGCGAGGCAGCACTCCTGCTGGGCTGCAGGAAATTACCTTCCTGAAGGGCCCTTCATTTTCACATCCAACCAACACTCCTTCTAACAACTGTTGCATCTCTCCAAGTAACGGTGCTCCACAGAGCACTTGATGACACTTAGACTCATATTAGACACAGGTGGAGTAACACAGTGAGACTAAATGTTCAGCTTAAAGCCAAATCAAGACCACTCCATTGGAAAAGGTCTCTAAATATGTCCTCTCATGGCTTCCATACAGTGCCTCAATCCAGATGTTGATTTTAAGGCGCCGTCTGAGCTAGTTATCAAATAATGTTTTAAGCTCAGCTCATTATTTAAGTTTAAAAAGTTTTACAATATATATATATAATAAGTTTACTAACACAAATTCTCAAACCCTTCCAACTAAAATAGTCTAACCAACAAACTCACTAAGCCAGTAACACTCAGCTAAAGTAGGAAGCAAAAATGATTGATTAAAATAATAAATGATCAAAGCAAACTGTAAAAATGAACAAGTGACATAGTTTGAGCCATGAAAGTTTTAAAACAAGGGTTAATTTGAGAAATTTAGAAATGAGGCCAAATTACCATTCAAATTATAAAAGAATAAAACATGAAATAACTCATAGAATCAGAGTTTAGTAAACACATGTAAAAGTTGCAAAACCATGATTATTAAGAAGAGTTTGTAAAGAAGTTTAAATTATTGTTACCCTAATTAAGAAAAACTGGAGAACTCGTCGTATTTCCATATTGTATAATTGTATATTGTATAATTAGGTGACCACAGGAAAAGAACTGTTGAAATACAGTAATAACATGAACATGATGTTGACACGGTTGTAATGTCCGATAAAACATTCTGACCCTGGGGCCCCGGTTTCAATCAGGCCAGTGAATGGTTTTGATTGAAGAAGATGCTGGAGCAAGTATCCAATCAGACATTATTATGGTCAAAGTTAATAATACAAGGCCGGGGTCAGATGTTCCTCAGTGTTAGATAATGGAATGTTTTCTTTTCAAGTAAAAGTAGTATAAAGTAGGTGTCCAGAACAGGCAGTGAAACTGATCCTCAAATTACATCACCCTGTTGTGTGTCCAAGTATTCAGTTGATAATTTATCCCACCTGGCCTGCAGTGTCCAGGATCTCCATGGTGACAAGCTCATCGTCGATGCTGGCTTGGTGACGATACGTAGATTCTGTAGGCCACAAAAAAAGGAAATACAGTCAGATAGTTTTTTATTTTCAGTTCTACTTTAAAAATTTCTGTTTGGTTATGACTCATCAGTAGATGGTGACAAATCCTGACGTGGGAGGAGAACTCGTCCTGTTGCAGTTTTAAGTTGGTCAATTCAGAGAGAAGGAAATTATGATCAACACTGAAATGGAGGGAAAAATTCCTCCACAAGTACTTCTATTGACAAATGGCACACAGCGCTCTCTTTGCATGTTTCTACAGTTTTTTGCTTTTTTGTCACTTAATGTTATTTAAGTGACAACTTAATGTTTCAGATTGTAGAATAAATGTTAAAATAAGACAAAGATAACCTACAAGAAGCAGATTTCAAATGATTTAATTTATACAGGGAAAACGTTATCCAACATACCCTGATATTTCTAGCATGAGCAGAAAGATGATGGTTTTCACACAATAACTGAAAACAAAAAAGATATTTCTCTTACTACAGAAGTCAGTTATTCCTACTTTGAAAAGGTGTTTCCTTAATAAGACTGATAAGTGACACTGCTTTTGTTTACACACCATGACTGTCCATATCAAGTGAAAAAAATGTGTAAAATACACATTTCTTGGAAAGCTGAATACATTACTGGACACATTATCTTTAGGCCTGCAAATTTTCTTTGCCAGAACTTCATTTTCACAGAAATTAGATTTACATAGATTAGATTTTGTTAATCAGTTTCACCATAAGGGCCAAAACAGCAGGTCATTTATACTGAACAATGTTGACTAAGGTTTTGCTGGGTGCCTGAGAGTCAGAGCCAGAAGCTTTTTTGAACAAAAAGTTGTGATTTCAGAGATGAAAATATGAAGTTACTCCCTCTTTCACCACAGGGGCAGACAATCAGCTGTAGACTGTTTTAAACTAACATGACTGAATTCAATGTTGAAGCGTTTTAAACCAATGGAATGGTGTTTTTTGGCTCTAGTGGCCTTCATTTGAAAGTGTTCAGACAGGAAAGTAGGAAATGAGAGAGAGGGAAGACATGTGACAAAGTTCACCAGGCCAGGACTCGAACCTGCGACAGCCACGTCGAGGACTAAGGATGTCTTATGTGATTTGTGCATCACCACAGCAAACCATGAAATGTAACATTATCTGGCTGAATAACTATCAGAAGATGAGAAGACGATTAGTAACTGATGCCCAAATGGGCTGCGGTGGGATCAGAGGGCTGGAACAAGCTCTAATCATAAACATTAGTTCTGCTAACACTAAAGCATTACACCAACACGGTATTTATGAAATAACATTAGCTCTGCTATTAGCATTTTAGTGTGCCCTCTGCTCTGTGTGTGTACTTGTAAATGCTACAAAAGAGGACAACTTTCACAACATCTGCCAATACAGTGAGGTCACTAGTGGAGTGTGAGGACCTTTTCCTGGGCCTCATTTAATTATTTATTTATTTATTTACAGTTCCACTGCACTCTACTGGTTGGACTTTGAGGTCTGGTGTGAATTAAGTTTTGGTTTACATAGTTAGGGTTAGAAATATGTCTGGGTTATGGGCATAATTACAGTTGTTGAAATGAATGGAAGTCGAAACAAAGTCCTCAGTTTCCATAGAAGTATGAGGATGTGTGTGTCTGTGTATATATATATATATATATATATATATATATATATATATATATATATATATATATATATATATATATATATATATATATATATATATTATACACATGATTTATTTATTATTATTTATTATAAACTATAAACCAGGTAGCTTAGATCAAAATCAGACCCTCAAATCTAAATGTTGCAGCTGAATTCAAGACTAACTGGACCAGTCAATGATTTTCAGTCATCATTGGAAATGTTTGGTTAATCTGTGTGGATTGTAGTCTCAGAATTGTGTGGTTCGCTAAAAGCAGCAGCACCCGGAGTCTTATGCTAGTGGAGCTTATCTGCTTCAGCTTTAAAGGAATTCTGTGTTTGGATGTAATTAGCAATCATTTGAATTATATTTGCATTTGTAACACCTCAAACCAGTCTCCTCTAACCTCCGACATCAACAGGTTTCGTAATTTAAAGATATACTCCGTGGTGTAGCTTATTGACATATTCAAAATGTCGACTTCATAATTGACAGCATAGATTCTCAGAGCTGAGAAGTTTTAAATGTCTGATTGTGCGCGCTTCGCCTGCTGCTTCTCAGGTGGAATTGGCCGTCCTGGGGACAAACTGCGTACCTGTGGCATAAATGAAATGTCACTGGGAGCCAGGGGAAGTAGTGTGTGCAGCTGTTTGGCTGCGAGCATCACGCTGCAACTGCTGGGACGGCAGCCTATTTCAGGAGCCATCACTCTGTCAGCTGCAGTCGATCTAACCCTGTTTATTGTTTCTGTTACTCCTTTCAGAGCTTTTCAGGATTTAAGATGCCTTGGAATGACTTGGAACAAAGTGAAATATTTCCTGGAGGTGGGACAAGTTCAAGACAAACAAAGTGTCACTCCAGGCTCCATTTAACAAAACTACACAGTTCAAGTTGTTGATGAAGCCCACCAACACGTCCACTCAGAAGCTTTAAATTATCCTTAGCTCGCACACGCTCCACAGTGCTTCCTTTTCCAAACTGCTCTTGCAAAAATTCCCCTGAACTTTTGAAGCTGCATAATGCAGGATGCAGCTGCTGTAGGGATGTCAAAGCAGAGCAGATTCCTCTCTGTGTGCCAGCAGATTAAACTGCTGGAGGATATCTAGAAAGCAATAACCATTCCAATATTGTGGCCATCTGCATTTATGATGGCAGCTGTTCCCCACTCTGGTACTTTAACTGAGACCCAGTTGGACATCTTTTAGCATTTGTGCACACATGGTGGTAGTAAACACAGATCAAAAGATGGGCTTTGTAAAACATAAGTACCAGTATCATTCTTTTTGCATTCTGCACTCTAAAACACGTTAAGTATGATTTTATCAGACAGAATGGTGTGTTCATTGTCCAATTTTCTGTCCGTTGCAGACAGAAAGGTTTTTTATTGCTTCCCTACTAATTTGGGCATTTGGATCTTTAACACAAATTTAAAAAATAATCAAGAAATTAAATATGTGAACAGTAAAAACTTAAGAACAAACCACCTTATAGTTGTAAATGAAAAATCTAATTAAAAAAGTAATTTCTGATGATGAATAAGTGAAGACACCCGAACATTTAGTTGCATTACTATGATGCATTACTATGATTACTAAATTGCTGAGCGTTACTCAGCAATTTAATGGGTTCCAATGTGCCAACCTGAGACATTTAAGCTGTTTTCGCACTGCAAGGAACAGCACCGGTGGAACCGGACCGTTTGGCTTCGGTCCAGTTCCACCCGAACTGCAGCCCTGTTGTGCTTGCATATAACTGAGGGCACCATCAAAACTGTACCTGACATCATTATTTTTTTATACTAAACAATGGTTTCGATGTAGCGGCCGAAGCCTTTTCCTCAGACATGCAACGGAAAACTTTCTCTTTCCTCGTTGACCGATCTAACTCATTCTGCACTTGTTCATCAGCGAGTAAGCAGAGGAAAAAAAAATACCTCATCATGGGACCATTGAGAGGAATTCATCGCAAATTAAAAATAATCATAATAATAAAAATATTAAAAAGAGCACTGTTTACAAAATACAGTAAGAAGAGTTTAGTGATAGCCAACGGCTGACTCCAAACCAATCAGCTTCTAAATTCTAAGCAGCCCCATTTGGCCGGCCTGATTGGATCAACAGCTCTTGTGGTTCCAAGAGGCCGAGTGGTTCCGGTCGGAAGTTCTAATGGAAACCGTACCGTTCCGTTCCTTGCAGTACGAAAACGGCTTTAGTCAAGAGCTCCTGACCTTTGACGTGAGATCCAAAGACCTGATTCCTTTGTGTGTAAAACAATCTACAAGATGAGAAGTTTCAGGTCACCTGTCAACATGTCCGGGTCTACAGTAGCTGTTCAAGTTCGGCATCAAGACAGACCACATGACCGCAGTTGAAATCGATGGAAATGTTACTGTGTGTAAACTTTTAAATTTAAAGAAAGAACTAAAAAATTAAGGGAAAGTTTAGTGAATCCAAATATCTGGTTTCAGCTGTGTGGTATTGGACACTCGTGCTCCATTCGCTTGCTGCAGAGTCGCTTCACAACTTGGGTTTGACCCAAATACCATTTTATTGCTGCTATGATGAACTTCCTGCTTACGCTAGATTTCAATATGTCAAAATCTAATTTACCTGCAGTCTGTAACAAATTAGAGCAAATTAAAGTCACATTCCACCAAATTAACGCTTTTGTTCTTTGTCAGTCTGAACAGCAGGTATAACTAATGGAGTGACTTCTATCACTTCATCAAAAGATACCTAACATTCTATACCAGCAGATGTGGGGATATCAAGGTTATTCTCTGTCTGTGAGAGAGAAAAACCTCAGCTCATCAATAACCCTAAGTCAAACAGGTAGACAATAGAGACGGATGTTCAGCCGTAGCCGCCGGCAGGAGCATTCAGATGGATGAAGCGGAGCCCACTTTCTGGCAGCAATCTCCACTTTCTGAGATTGGCAGGGTGCACACACACCCCCTACCTGTGTGATGTACTCATAATAGCATTTTAATAATGTTTCGACCACTTCATGGGTAATTTCAGCCAGAGAGTCTGATTGGTAACAGACACCCACCAGCAGTGCTGTTATTCCCATTATGGACGTCATGCTGGGCTTTCTTGGTCATGACGCCAACCCTTGTGGTAACCAAGGAGGCAGTTATTATTCTTTTCTTGATTTCAGCGCTTGGTATTTACACAGCGTACACCCAGAATGAGGCTGGCACCCAGGACAACATTAAATCACTTTGGAAGTACAATATTGCTCTGGAAAAATAAACCCCTTGCCAGAGAAATATCACTTTTGTTGAATTTATAACCTCTAATACTTAAATCAAGTTAATATCTAAGTCATATTTGTGAAATATGGTAGATTGTAATGGCAATACGTTTGTGACCATTATGTGGTTTCAGAATAATGCAATAATTTCCTGAGTGCTGTGTGTTTTTGCAGCTGATTGCTCTTCATATCACCAAATAAACTGATGTAGGATTGAAAAGAGCACCAGGGGAAACATTTAGTGCCTCTCATCTGCTCCGTAGAGCCAGGAAATGAAAAGGGCCTAACAGATGAGACACTTTGTCTTTGCTTCACATAATTACAGTGGAGGAAAGCGATTTGACCAGCATCGTAAAGTGAGAGGGCCAATCTCGACTGCATTAATACACTGTCTGATGTGAAAGCACATCGCTCTAAATCAAACACAATGCAATCCATTGTGTTTTATGGAAGTTCTATTTTGTGCATGCCCCCCACCCCACCCCCCGCCTTTTTTCTTTTCTTTTTTTGTTGCACAAACTGAAACACTTTCAGGATGTTATATGGCAGAAAATATAGTGAAATATGTATAATATAATGTTGACTATGGCACGTTAGTTTGGGGGAAATAATGTAACAGTTGAAATGATGATTATATCATGTGAGCGACTGTATAAATGCAAGTTTTACCCAGTGTTGGATCGTACTCCCAGATAAAGCGTCTGGTCAGGAACCTCACCACCAACGCTGCAAAATCAAGAAGAAAAACTGAGTTTGACATGAAAATAGGACTAAAACTGAACAACTAACAGTGATAAAAAAAAATTAGATAAACATTTTTTCACACCAGATTTTGTGTCTCAGGTGTTTTCAGACACAACATCATAATAGCTGCTGCCTTTATAAGTGTTGCACAGTGGAAAATATTGTTTTCTTTAATTTTCATTTTTGTTGTGCTTTGCAGGTTTGGATTGTTTTGTTTTCCACTCTCTCAACCCAAACACACTGGGCTGAAAGGGGCAGTTTAAGGAGGCGGAGCCACTGATTGCGTTACGTGATCGGTGCGCCCAGGTGAGGCTGATTGAAGCCCGAATAAAATGAGCCTGGAAAGAAGGAGAAGGTGTGTGTTGTGTAGACTGATCAGAGAGAGAGAGAGAGAGAGAGAGAGAGAGAGAGAGAGAGAGAGAGAGAGAGAGACAGAGAGAGAGAGAGAGAGACAGAGAGAGAGAGAGACAGAGAGAGAGAAGAGAGAGAAGAGAGAGAGAGAAGAGAGAGAGAGAGACAGAGAGAGAGAAAGAGAGAGAGAGAGAGAGAGAGAGAGAGCAGAGCGAGATAGAGAGAGAGAAAGACGAGATGAGAGAGATAGAGAGAGTGAGAGGACAGAGAGAGAGACAGAGAGAGAGAGAGACAGAGAGAGACAGAGAGAGAGAGAGAGAGAGAGAGAGACAGAGAGAGAGAGAGAGAGAGAGAGAGAGAGAGAGAGAGAGAGAGAGAGAGAGAGAGAGAGAGACAGAGAGAGAGACAGAGAGAGAGACAGAGAGAGACAGAGAGAGAGATAGAGAGAGAGAGAGATAGAGAGAGAGAGAGAGAGACAGAGAGAGAGAGACAGAGAGAGAGACAGAGAGAGACAGAGAGAGAGAGAGAGAGAGAGAGAGAGAGAGAGAGAGAAGAGAGAGAGAGAGAGAGAGAGAGAGAGAGAGAGAGAGAGAGACAGAGAGAGACAGAGAGAGAGAGAGAGAGAGAGACAGAGCGAGAGAGACAGAGATAGAGAGGTGAGAGAGACGAGAGAGGAGAAGAGAAGAGAAGAGAGAGAAGAGAGAGAGAGGAGACAGAGAGAGAGAGAGAGACAGGGGAGAGAGAGAGAGAGGAGAGGCAGAGAGAGAGAGAGAGGAGAGAGAGAGAGACAGAGAGAGAGAGAGAGAGAGAGAGAGAGAGAGAGAGAGAGAGACAGAGAGAGAGACAGAGAGAGAGAGAGAGAGACAGAGAGAGAGAGAGAGAGAGAGAGAGAGAGAGAGAGAGAGAGACAGAGAGAGAGAGAGGAGAGAGAGAGAGAGACGAGATAGAGGACAGAGAGAGAGAGAGAGACAGAGAGAGAGAGACAGAGAGAGAGACAGAGAGAGAGAGAGAGAGAGACGAGATAGAGAGAGAGAGAGAGAGAGAGAGGAGAGAGACAGGACATGGCGTAGATGATCGTTGGGGGAAGGAATCCGTACGCCAGGCGTGTGATTGTGATTGTATTTTTGGTGTTGGTGTGCTTTTAATTTTTATTTCATTTGTTTAATTCTGTGGCTGTGCAGCACTTTGGTCAGTGGTACTGTTTTAAAGTGCTATATAAATAAACTTGGCTTGGCTTGGCAGGCGAGGAGCGCCGAGACGTGGGCCGATGGCTCAGTGCAGAGGATCGGGGCAGAAGGGAACCTGCCCGAGCCTCTGGGTCCGGCTGAAAGGGGCGGGACACGCCGAAGAGCAGACGGTGCTGGAGCATTGAGGATCAGTAAGTGGATGGACCGCATTCATTTGGACCAGTACAAGTGGAACCCAGCCAATCATCTGGATTTGGTGACTTTCTTTTATGGAACTCTTGGATTTTAAAGAAAAGGACAGTTTTTATTGTCACTAAAGAAAAGTTACCTCTTTGTAATAAAAGATTTTAAATGTGATCGTTTTGGGTTTTTGAGTTGTTTGCTCTCCCTTGTATCAGAACTGAGCGTGGGGCCATATTGGTCACATAAGCAATACCCAACTCACTAGGAAACTGTTGGAACCAAGCTACTTTAATAAATGCTTATACCTGTTTGACTGACTCAACTTGATTAAAGCCGAGTTCTGACAGCCTTCAGGAGGAGACATCAGCTCCAGAGTTCATCCAGAGTGTCTCGTGTACATGGTTAAAGTAAGATGGACGTCCTCAGAGAGCCTGTGACTCACTGCCCTAATGGTTTACCATCAGCAAGTGATCTGCTGCACGGAAATGTTGAGCCCCTTTACTCCGACCGAATTAGACTGTCATTATCTGTTTATCACTCAGGCCAAACAGCTCTGTGGGAGGGAGAGGGAGGCCGCAGAAGCTGGTGGTGAATGTGCATTTTTATCTAAGCGCGACAAGGTCGGCCTTTGGTTCAGGTAATGGGTGGGAAGGTTACTGCAACGAGCATGGAGAGAAAAAAAAACATAGAATTCAACATGGAAATGAAAATGGCTGAATATGTTACATTAGGGTGCTGTAAACAGTATTCATATGAATGCATCTCCATTAGTAGATTGTTTTTAAAATAACTAGTAAAACTAGTGATGATTCTTTCTCTAGAAAAACATACATTACGCTTTCAATGTGCAAAAGGAAATATTGCTTATTAGCAGGTCCAGTCAATGATGAAAACAATACAAGACAATATTTCTTTACACTTTGGGCAGTAGATAAAGTATAAATGATACTGACTAGTTAAAGTTTCAAACAACCTAACTTCAGGGATTTCTTTAAACTCCTTTTTATTCAAACAGAAAAACAGCGGTTAATACTCCTGTTGCTATTTTATCATGACATAGTGATTACGACAGTTAAAGTAGCGTTATCTAGAACTTCTGGTCGATGATCTTGAGAGTTTTAACTGAACTCAACTGTGTTGTTATCTTGATGACGTTTAGACTCTCACCCAGGAGGTCTCTTCAATTCTGGCAGTTAGGTTGGAGGTATCAGACCAGAAACAATCACACTGATAGGACAACAGAGGCCACCAGCAAGGCCATTGTTATCACTAATGAGGTCATCAAGATCACGAGAAGGTGTTAGAAAGATAAAATCTGTGGTCACCCCTCTGTTCAAGGCTGCTTTTCTGTGTTCACAAGAAATTTAAAGTTACTCTAACATTTCCTCAAACATATTATTATTCAAATTCAAAAATACTTTATTTGTCCCAATGTAAATGTTGTAACTGATTTAATTAAAGAGTTATTGTAGATGGTGATGGCTGTGAACTGGAACCATCTCCTGTAGCGGTCTTTACTGCTACGAATTTGATGAATCCTCTGACTGAAGTCGCTCTGTTTTTCTATGAAGACGGTCTGGGTGTTCCGTCATTTCTTGATTTTTATGTAAAATCCTTCTTTGCACCATCGTCCCTAAAGGTTCTGCAGTAAACGTAAGGACTTTAAACCATAGGAATCATGTGCTTTTCAAAATGTGCCAGTTTTCACATCATAACTCCAAAACCTTGGTAGACCGCGATACCAGTAACCGGCCCAAAAGTTCAAAAGGTGGTACACAGCTAAGAAAATTTAAATGGTAATTCTCCTCTTTTATAGCTCCAAAGGGGGATGTTTTACAACCGAAGTATACCTTGATTCCAGTCAGGTGGTTGGCAGGGTTCTTGATTAGAATGCACTATGGTATATGTGAACCATAAAAACGTTTTTTGCATGATTTTCTGCTTGTTTAAAGAGTACATAATGTTGAAAACCACTTCTACTTCTCATCTGTAACTCATTTCTACAAAAATGATCCACATTAAAGGAGCAGGATCCCACTGCAGAGGTCCGCTGCTACAGGTTGGCAGAGCTTCAGTTCCCTGCGAGAGCTGCCGTGTCCTGAAGTGTTTTATGATGGACTGGGTGGTCCAAGTGAGTATTTGTGTCCTCATGTAAACTCGTCCCATTTGGATGGGGATGATGAGAGGCAGCATTACTCCTGAAAGCTTTCTTTGAACTGTGACCAAAGGTCCATCTTAGTCGGGCCTGTTTTCCAATTAGCTGCAGAAAGGACAAGGAGGAAAAACTGTTGTGTAAGCCGGAGTGTCTGTGTCACGATTCATTACGCTCCTAAAGAAGTCAAGCCTGGTGATTTGAAAGCAGGGGAGCTGGGGCTGGCCACCGATCTGGATATGCCAAAGCTACAAGGAAAGGCCCGTCTCATTACCCAAATAGGTCCGGTACTTGGCCGTGCCATTCCTCACCTGTCTTGTTGATTCTGTTGCCCAGTAAATCACATCTAACTTTCTCCTCTAACTCCTCATGTTTTCATGCGCTAAAAGCTGAAGCGCAGCAGATCATTTGTCAAGCTGTTCAGTTGTTGTTTGGGTCTGAATTTCCGTGGCAGCGTCCTGGATTCCAGGTAGACATAGCGATCAATGGGGTGTGGAGTCCTCTCCTTATTAGGGGTAACTGGATCTCCAGCTTTTCACCGCCACTTGAAAACAAATGTACACACGGCAGTGAGGAGCCTTCGTTTCTGTGCATCAGTTTGGACACATATTGAGGGAAGAAATCTCCTACCTGTGTAGATAGTGTTGTAGCTCATCATAAAATACATAAACAGAAAAAAAAAACAGAAGAAAATGCAATTTTATACAAATGGAATCTCTAGTAAACTAATTCTAATTTTGTTGAGGACATTATTAGAAGTTGCTCCAATCAGTTGCTTTGCCGGGTTTGTAGACTTGCTTGTGGTTTTTTATATATTTTATTGATTGGACTAATGCCAGAAATCTGAAAACCATTTATGAAAAGTTACTGCTCGTCTGATTGATCCATTTCTTAGTCTGACTTGATTTGTGTCGTATGTCAAAGTCCAGTTGTGTGTCAGGATTGAAAGCATAGTTGTTGGATCACAGTTGTTTTCCATCTTTAGTGCTTAATTCATTTGTTCCACTGTTAGAAAAACCAGCCCATATCATGATGCAGCCAAAAACAGCTTCTTTTTTCCAGCTTACCCATCAAACTTTCATTGGGATTTCTTTCCAACAACATTGTAATTGTGATAAAATCAAATTAGGGCTTCACCAATTGCAGTTTTCTGGCCAATCACCAATCTTTAAAAAGCCTCACTGGACAATTCCAATTTTTTTCTCTTTCTTTTTTCTTGACTGAGAAGTCACTAAATATCACAACAAAAAAAATGCAAACGTGCAGATGTGACCTGGTGGGCTGTCAGTCAGTCCTCTCACAGTAGAGCAAAAGAGGATAACTAATTTTCATGCTTTTTCAGAAGTAGATAAGATCGGTTTCACGTATTGATTCGATCACTGATTTAAGAAAATCTGGGCAATTTTTTTAGTTTTCAGACCAAGTATACACACTGCAGTCTGTGGAATCATATTAGAGCTTAACTGCTGCTTAAATGACAGAAAGTGGATAGTACTGTGGAGATCCTATGATTTTTAATCCACTGTAATATCCAGTGTGTCTCTGTGTTGCCCTGCGACAGACTGGCGACCTGTCCAGGGCGAACCCCACCTCTCGCCCGGAACGCCAGCTGGAGATGGGCACCAGCACCTCCCGACCCCATTATGGGACAAGGGTGTAAGAAAATGGATGGATGGATGGAGAGAAAGGCACCCAGTGTTGTATAGTAACGAAGTAAAAACACTTCACTACTTTACTTAAGTATATTTTGGAGTACTTCATACTTTCCTAGAGTGTGAAAATTTTTGATAAATTTTACTTTTACTTCACTATATTTCCGAACTTAATTTCATACTTTTACTCCGATACATTTTCAATGTGTGGTTTAGTTACTCGTTACAAAAAAGCGAGAAAGAGAAACGCTGGAGTTTTGACCCACCTACTGATTGACTGCAACAAAGTCGGACACAAATGGAGCCCCATACGACATGAACCACATATACATAGGTATATGTATATACCTATGTATATGTATATACATAGGTATATACATATACCTATGTATATGTACCACATATACATATGTATGTACATATACATATGTACATACACATATGTATATGAACCACATATACATATGTATATGTATATGTGGTTCATGTCAGAAGTTGGTTCAATTGTAAACCAGGTTAAGTTAACCTTGTATGTAAAGTACCTAATTTTCTTAACTAAATGATGCCTGCAGGTTTATTTATTAGCAGGTTTAATTTTACCTGCACTTGGTTTTGTACATTACTTTAACTGTATTTGACAAGTTTACCAAAATATAAAAAATGTCATTCAAACTGCATTTGCCTGGTTTTACATTTTACTTATTTTCATTACATTACTTGAGTACATCCATTTTTACAGTAATTTCCATACTAAAGTACAAGACGTTTCAGTTACTTTAAGACTTTAACTCAAGTAAGATTTCAGTCAGTGACTTGGACTTTTACCAAAGTCATATTTTGGAGAGGAACCTAAACTTTTACTTGACTCTGAGATTTCAGTACTTTATACAACACTGGTAATATCTGTGGGTTAATTGCCCCTCATAAAGTACTAACAAGGATAAAGTTGCAGTAGTCAAAGACTAAATGTGCCTAAACATTTGGTATCATTTCTCCAGGACAAACTGTGTGGATGAAGCTACTCCTTTCTGTTGTTGTCATAATTAATACCATGTATCTGTCAAAAACAAACTTGTTGTGATTTCATGTTTCAGCTTTTCTTCCATTGCGAGGTGCTTTCCAGTTTTTTCCAAGACTGAACCGATCATCAAGTGTATCGTCCAGGGGACATGTTTTCCCTAAAACCTCTTTTATCAAAAGTGACCTAATCGCATTAGCAGCAGAGCGCTGGACTAATTGCAAACAAAGCCAGAGCAATTAGTGGCGCCTATGGTTCTGTTCTGGGCCGTTGCTGCGTTACTCATTGAACGGTCCCTATTGATTTTTTAAGGGCGTCAGACGGACACCCACAGCTCTTTGGTTCCCTCTTGTAAAAAAAATGTCCCTTCAGAGACTCTCCCAGAGAGAGGCTGCCATAGTCAGGTTCTGTACTTATTGTATTAGTGTCATGTTGGGTCACGTCATACAATAGGTTGTCCTGATAAGATCCAGAAAGGACTGGGTGGACCAGAAAAATGCCAGAAAAGAATGAAAAGCAGAGGGCAGACAATTTAAAGTCGACAATGAGAAGGAACTCTTTTTAAAATATCAATTAAAACACAAGTCAAAATGAGGACTTGCCTCTCTTCCAGATTTATTTTGGTTTTGATTCTTGTAACACTAAACATTTCACATGATCATACAAGTGTTAATGACAGACAAAAATAACGTGGGTAAAAAGAAAAAGCAGTGTTTTGTTAATGATCAGGTATTAGGGGACAAAAATCTATCCTTGTTAAATCTTACATTACCTGTGATTCAGCTAGAGGGATTCAGGAATGGAATGATTGTGAGAAGAAAAACTGCATTTTTCACTCTTAAAATAAGCGAAAGTGTATAAAAAATTAATAGATAAACAGTTTTTGTCTAGTGACTTAGATGGAATTCAATGAAATGTTTTAGAAAAACATACGGGAAAGATTCTGTTCCTTTGGTTTTCATGATGTTTTAGTGAACATATACGCTTACACACTTTGTTTCCATGGTGTTTTTATATTCCTGAAATTAACAGTCATTTAAACATTGTTTATCTATTTGTATGCTAGTTTTGTCTTGTTTTATTTTTTAGTTTTGTACACAATTTCTCATTATTTTTGACTTCGGTATGGAAAAACAATAATAATAGAAAAATTAAGGCCAAAGAAGAAATAAACTTGACACTTCTACCAATAGAATGTTGCAGATTGAATCAAATTGCTGGAACTTCACACGACTCTGACAAGGGTTGACGCCTTGGTTTGAGGTCAGCAAATTCTTGATGACCTGGCCTCAATGGTTCCCTCACACTCAAGGTCTTTCATGTGCTGCCATTATATTTCCCTCTTTTCAGCCTAGGGCAAGACATGTAGTGCTATAACTCCAATAAACTTCCACCACAATGCTGAGAAAGTTTTATGTGCCGTCAAAATCCCTGGGGAACAGATTGTTACTCCAAGTGTTCTGCATCTTACTGTGCCAAGAAGACTTTACCAGAACTCTTCAGAGATAATATATGTCATGACAGATTTTTGACAAAATGGTAGCGTCATTATCGAGTAGGAAGTTGTTCTTAGCATTTCTTCTACATTCAGTAGTGTAATGGCTTCCAATTCTATAATAAAGTTTAGGTAAAGACCATCTTGCACCGTATAGGCAGATGGTAAGATCTATGCAACTACGGCATTTGCAATCATATGGCAATCATTGCTCAGTCGGTATACAGTAGTAGTTGTCTTATAGTATAAAAGCTGTGGGTTCGACTCCAGCTTCCTCCTGTCACATGTTGATGAGCCAGAGTCCTGCAACATTTAGATGTCTCCGTGCTTCAGCACACCTAACTCCAATAAGAGTTCATTAACAGAGATCTGTTAATGGGAGTAGAACTGCATGCCAGTGAGGAAGGTTATCCATTGAATTAAAGCATGTAGGACAAGGCACACATTTAAAAGTTGCAGGACTCTGCAGTTTGAGATCACTGTGGTGGACAGTTAACCCCAAATTACCCAGTGTTCTGTGTGTTGCGTTGGTCTATGAATGTCTGCACCTTTGTGATTGCGATTGGTGTGAACCGCTTTGCTTGGTCAGTATGACTAGAAGAGCTCTCTGAATTATATGTTCATTTACTATTTGTAGCAAACAGTATTGCCAAACCAGGCTGTTTTCTAAAAGTGTGCTACTAGAAAGTGGATGTGTATGAACAAACCAAAACTCCTCATTTTTTGCTCCACTTCTGTCAAACAGATGGATGGTACCAGACTAATCACTGGGTCAGTAGACCGAGAGATGAGAATTAATGTATCGAGCCGTCTCCTCTAATCAATATCCACTCCGCTTCTTATCAGACATATCGACAGCAGGGTTATAGATCACATTTTCTTTGCTCTAGTTATTGATTTAAGGCTTTTCAGAAAATCCAATCAGCTGCTAAAGGAAACATTACGAGAGCTTATAGTCATGGTGACAGCTTTGGTGAGCTTCAAGGATAATTGCTCACTCAAGATATCATGAGGTGTAAGTTTGCAGACTGCAGCTCGGGATGAGCGTGATGTGTGAATTTATTAACAGGTGTTACGGCCCTGGGCCTTGTAGGCTGGCCTGCAGGTGTGTTGTCTGTCTTTGTGCTCCTCCCCTCTACAGATGCTGCTGATCAGGTTGAATGGAGCCCAGAGTATTTGAACCTGACTGTCTCCGTCTTCTGGGTCGCCTTTGGCGTCACTCTGCCGCTAGACGCTTGTGGCGTTTGTTGCCAGGCCTCAGCTCCCCTCCTTTTTGCACATTTGCTTTTGTCTTTGTTTTTGCACTTCAACACTTCCATATGCACTCATATAACACATCCAAGCATTTGCATTACACCACTGATACTGATATCCACAATCCATTGTTGTTTTTGTTAATAAATCATTTTTCTACACTTTAACCCCTGCATGGTCTCCTGTTTTTGTTATGACCTTGAGCCAGTCGTAACAACAGGAACAGAAAAACTGGAGCAGGCACATATGAAATGAGATCAGAAACGCTGCAGCACTGTAGCTTTGAAGGAAATAGCAGACTGAACTTTCTGAACGTTAAACAGACTCAGCTGAACTGTTGATTGCTGGGATAGCTTAATCACAAAAGCAACAAAATCACCACTTCCTCAACAGTGGGTCAGACCATGATTCCCAATCCCAGACCTTTCCCAGAATTCCTATCACCACCACCCTCTCCCAGGGGGACATCTCAATCCCAAACCACAAGCATGGAGCCCCACTAGACCTGCCTGATAGACATAAGGTCCTTCTCTCGATAAGGACTAGCATGTATATCTGCAGTTGGGGTGAGTGGGAGTCTGTGGAGCAAGAGCAGGAAAAGAATCCAACCTATTTTTACTTCCAGACATAGATAGAAATCAAGCCATACATCTTTCATTACCATTCCACATCAGATTGCAGCTCACCAATCAGCATGCTTTCAGCCCCGTTTTCCCTCTAAGGAACCCTACTCTTGAACAACGAATGTGGGAAGTCCAATGTGAGCCGTGTAACAATAACACACAGGGCAACAGTAAACATGTCATCTCCCACGATTAATAGTGTTGCCGTCTGGGCCAGACGAGGACAAATAGTTCACTCTGTGTCAGCTGGGGATCAGGAGGATTTATGGCCAAACTCTGGCCTGGAATCAGATACGTGACGAAGGAAAACAACATCTCTCAATACACAAACAGTCAGCAACCCTGTTAGGTGCTTTCTTTCAACAATGCCGTTCTGATCCTCAGTACATTCTGCTTAGTTAGAAACCAACTGGACAAATTGGAAGCAGACGAAATCTGAACCACGACTGTGCAAGGACAATATTTGCGAACATCGGTCCTAACAGGTTTATTCTTTGTAGCGACTGTTGATAAATCTTCTAAGAAAAACTAGTTTTATGTCTTCTTGATATCTGGTTTTAAAATAGTTTTTTGCAAGAAAAGTTATATTGTTTTTATTGCTGATCAGCTTATATGTTTCCTCTGCTATTTAGGAAACTTGTCTTTGCTCATTAGCTTCAAGTCTGAATTACAGACCAAAACTCCAGAACTTTAATAAAAGTTCCAGTCTGGAGAAAAATGTTCAAATTTCAAAGATGACCTCGACTCTAAACCTGGTGGGGATATTCGGTTTAACTATATATCTTTGTAAATATAAGATATATTTAAATTTGTTAGTGTTCATCATTGTGCGATATTGACTTTAATGAGCAAGTAAAGAGATAAATACTTACGCAGTATTTGCTAAATTTAGGAATCACTGTCACTTTGCCATTTTTATATGTATATTAAGTAAGCATACATTAAAATGGCTTACATAGTTGCTTTGTTGTCTTCAATGATATTGTACCCATTTAAATTTTATTTCCCCTTAACACCAAGATGACAATTAAGGGATAACAATGCAGCAAATTAAAGTAAGATGGATAATTTCCAAAACACTGAACTAGTAACTGAACAAATCTCATCATCTCCGTCGGCCTCCAGTTCCAATTACAGCTGGCTGATTATCAGAGCATGAGTCATCACTTTCTTCTCCTGCCTCTAAACTCATTAGTGGGCTGGAGACACAATTTCCTCTAATGAGACGGGGGGGGAAGTCAGTGCAAATGCTCATTGAGGACCAGCTTTGCTTTTTTCCTTTTTCCTAACTTCATACATGATATTAAAGATAGCTGGTTATGAACATGATTTAGTAGATTTTAGTTAAGATTTTTTTCTCACATCTAATTTACCTTTTAGTACAATCATACGATCATATGATAATTGTGCATCGATAACAATAAGATGGATAGGATGACTTTTGTTTTCCATCCATCCATCCATTTTCCTACACCTTGTCCTTAATGGGTCGGAGGTGCTGGTGCTATCTCCAGCTGGCGTTCGGGCGAGAGGCACTTTTGTTTTTTACTTCAAGCTATTTTCTTTTGAAAAGTGGGACAAAACATACATTCTGATGACGCAGAAGATATTTTCAAAGTCTTAGCAGCTGAAATGTCAAATATAGCAGAAACCAGAAAGGTTCTAAATACTAAGTAAAGAAAAACACATCTCTCCTTTTTCTTGTGTGTGCTTTTAGGAGATTGAGATATCCCATCAATGGTAACAAAGAGCCGACAAACACAATACCTCACCTTTTAAAAGCTTTTGTTTGGACGCACTTTGAAAGCTGAAATGCCTTTGTGTAAACACAACAATACATATCGAGTCCATTTTGAATGACAGTAAAGGTCAGATAAACCCCCTTCTCTCCTCCCCCAGGTTTGGTTTGGGTGAGCTCATAAACTCACGCAGACAAGCTGGGGTTGGACTAATTCTCCTCGGGACCCTGCGGCTTTCTAAAACAGAACACCGCGGAGGCTTTCTGGATCCTGTCTCTGGATATGCAAAAGGACAAAAGCTGCCACTCTTGGGGTTTCAGCAGGAAGGGCGTGAGGATCCAAACAACCTTTTCATCCCTTTAATTTGGCCTCCAACACAAGCACCACAGAGCCACTCATAAAGGCAGGGTTAGAGTAGGGCTGAAATGTTGAAACCACACCTTAGAGTGCGATCTTTTCTCTGATTACAGGCGGAGGTGGCGTCCTCTGGACAGCCAGCAGCTCAGAAACAAAGGAGCTCATATGAGTGAAGGTGGCGTCGTTTACAACTGCAGATCACTGCGAAACCTTTATAGACCGTGGATATAAATGCTGGGCAAGACGGTTTGTCATATTATAAGGTTCATGGAATATCCAGTGGAGCAAACAGACCAGAGCCCTGGGCTGAATATAATAGAATAATCCTTTTATGGTCAAAGTGGGGTAATTTCAGTGTTACCCCAAATGAAAGTAAAGTAAGCAAAAATAATAAAAACCAAAGTAAAAAAAAAATAAAATGCAGCTGAAATACAAGGTAAAAAAGCCTTGAACCTTCCATCCATCCATTCATCCATCCATCCATCCATCCATCCATTTTCTTTACACCCTTTCCCTCAGTGGGGTCGGGAGGTGCTGGTGCCTCTCCAGCTAACGTTCCGGGCAAGAGGCGGGGTCACCCTGGACAGGTCGCCAGTCTGTCGCAGGGTAAGAAAGCCTGTGCAGTTATAAATGAAACAGAAGAGGCAGGACCTAGAAGAACCAGCTAAGAGCTGTACGTGTTTGGACTTTTACCTTCGGTTATGTTTCGTTCTGATCGTTTCTACATTTCTTTGTTTAATGATTTTTAGTGTTTGAGGTTTTTGTATCAGGTTCAGGTTTCTTCCCCTTGTTCTCCTCACACTCAGCCTGCCATTCTACTCCTCTTCCCAGCTGCTTCTCCTTTCCCCCATTCACCTCCACCTGCTCCCTTCTCCAGCTGCATCTACTCTCCTGTGATTAGCTCTTCTGGTCACTTTGTCACTTCCACCCCTAACTCGGTATTTAAGTCCTCCAGGCTGTATTAGTCCTCGCTGGTTCGTCCATATATTTTGGGTGTTCTGCCTATTTCCCATTCCTAGCCTTCCTGCAGTTTGTAAGTTTTCTTTGTTTATCATTTATTAATCATTCCCTTTCCTGCAAATCTCTCTAGACTTGGGTTCTTCCTTTGCGGAGGTGAGAACACGCAATCAAACTCTGATGTCGACCAAAAAAGTTTCCATCGGTGGTTCTTAACGCAGCGCCGCCACAGGTGAGCAGGGTAAACGGAGAGTTTGTATATTGGTCAGGTTCTTAAAATGCTTTTTATGTCCAAAAAACATCATACCTGAGAGTACTATTCTGAAATTTGAAAAGCTGTGATGATGTTCCTATTATTAGAATTTTACAAGGAGAACAGAAAATAACTGATGATTCACACACCACCCAGGAAGAGGCAGCCTTCAGAGGGCATGAATGAAAAATGGACAATGAAGTATAAATAAAGTGTAGTTGAGGAGAGTCAGAAGTGGATCTTAATAATAGTTCAGAAGGTGAAAGCAGCGCAAACATCTGGCCCCCTGCTTGTGATGCAATCTCTTCCATTAACGGACACAGACTTTACAGAACGTGTCAGGAGAAGACCGGTTGATAAGATGGGCTGTGGACTGAGTCAGAGCAAGAAACCCTGGTCAGCCTTCAGTTCAGGGTGAACATCCTATATCTCAGTGGTCCCCAACCCCCGGTCCGTGGACCAATTGGTACCGGTCCGCGGCGCAAGAAATAATTAAGCGTAACGCCCCCCCCCCCCCCAGTCCGCACAAAAAAGGTTGGGGACCACTGCTATATTTTTGGCAAACTCTGTGTGTGTGTGTGTGTGTGTGCGTGCCAGGTGAACAGAAAGACGAAGGAGGTCTGGGCCGGACACGCGGCCTCAGAAAAGTTTAAGCAGGAAACATGAATGTTGGAGACACTGTGTTCCTTTCTGAGGAGAAAGAGAATCTGCAGGCGGCAGATCAGCAAGCAGGAGAAAGGACAGTGGGGGAGGATGGAGAGAAACGAAGTAAGAAAGTACTGAAGGAATTAAATTCCTTTGACGTTGAATTGAAACCTCGCCATTATGGACGACACCCCAACTCTACCTTTAGAAAACATGATTAAGGAGACAAAATCAAACATTGCCAACACCGACCCCAACATGGATCTCAAAAACTGGCTGAATTCCCAGGTGTTCATGCCTGAAATCTGCCTGTAAAGGTTTTCATGTCTTGATGATGCCGTGCGAGAAGTCCCACTGAGGACCACCGGTGGGACTCCCTGATCTTCAACTGGCATTTACCCTGGCACATCATGGGACCCTGAGCCGCTTTGACGATGTTGCTCAGAGTGAAGTGGAGACAATCCTCAAGAAAATGAAGCCTTTGTCTTGTGCCCTGGATCCCTTCCCCACATCACTCATAAAATCTAATCATGCTGCAATAAGCCCACTAATCACACAAATAATAAACAACTCACTGAAATCTGGTCATGTTCCATTGCCTCTTAAAACAGCTTTCATTAAACCTCTTCTAAAGAAACCTAACTTGGATCCAGATATTCTCTCAAATTACCGTCCTATCTCTCACCTCCCTTTCCTGTCAAAAGTGCTGTTGCTGCTCAGCTGCAGCTCCACCTACAACAAAACTCTCTGTACGAGAAATTTCAGTCTGGGTTCCGTTCTGCTCACAGTACTGAGACCTCTTTGCTGAGAGTTACCAATGACATCCTCATGACAGCTGATACTGGTTCTACTTCTCTCCTTGTCCTCCTGGACCTAACTGCAGCCTTTGACACTGTGGACCATAATATCCTCCTACACCGTCTTCATGTGGAGGTCGGTCTCTGTGACACGGCTCTGGACTGGTTTAAATCTTTCCTCTCCAATCGGCTGGAATGTGTTAGCCTTGGCAAGGCCAAGTCCCAGGCTGTCTCTGTCTCCTGTGGTGTCCCACAAGGGTCAGTCCTAGGGCCCCTGCTGTTTTCCCTCTACATGCTGCCTTTGGGTCAAATCATTAATCGCCACAACATCTCCTTCCACTGCTATGCCGATGACTTATAACTTTACATTAGAACTGGGGCATCATCATCACCATGTTCACTCACTGCCTTCACCACTTGCCTGGAGGACATAAGGACATGGATGAATCAGAACTTTCTTCAGTTAAACTTATCCAAAACAGAGGCAATGTTGATCGGAACACCTCACCAGGTTCAATCTTCAACTTTGACGACCATCTTCTTTTCTGGACAAGACATCCCCTTTTCCACCACAGTTACAAACCTTGGAGTTAGAATGGATTCTCATCTTACATTTGAAAACCACATTAAGCATCTGTTTAAAACCTGTTTCTTTCATCTTCGTAATATCTCCAAAATTCGTTCATCTCTCTCTTTCACTGATGCCGAGACTCTCGTCATGCCTTTGTCTCCTCCAGGCTCGACTACTGCAACTCTCTGTTCAATGGAGTCCATAAAAAACATCTTCAGAAGCTTCAATATATTCAAAACAGCGCAGCCAGGATTCTATTGAGGCCCATAAATCTGACCATATCACACCTATCCTGCATGACCTTCATTGGCTTCCTGTCACCTACAGAATTCAGTACAAAATGGCTCTCATTACCCATCAATGTTTAAATAGAACTTCACCGGATTATCTGAAGGACCTTCTCACTCCACTTTCATCCACCAGATCTCTACAATCATAAGACTGCAACTTCCTCCACCTTCCTCGATCCAGATTAAGGACCATGGGAGATCGGGCGTTCGCTGTGGCTGCCCCCCTTCTCTGGAACTCTCTCCCGGATTATTTGAGAAGCTCCACAACCATTGGTTGACTTTAAAAGAGGCTTAAAGACTTTTTTATTCAAGCAAGCCTATTCTGCCTCCACATGATTTTTATGTTGTTGATTTTATATACGATTTTTAGTTGCAGTGTGTAGCACTTGGAGATTTTTTCTAATGAAAAGTGTGGTACAAATTAAATTGATTATTATTATTATTGTCTCTTCGTCTGCTGGACAGCAGAAGCTGCCAGATTCCTTAAACAGTGATCTGAGAGGATTGGTTTGGCTGTGGACTCTCTCAGCTTCAGATCTGCTGTGTACCAACTCAAACACAACCTGTTTCAATTTAAGGTGCGTAAGTCAAGTACCAGAACCTTACTTGGAGTATTTTTTGAACAAATTTGAACATAAAAATGCTGATGAAAATATCCCAATAGTTGTGTGCCACGACTTGTTTTTGCTGCTTTGTTTCTCTTGTCTGGCCTCTGAATTACTGTTTACATTGTACATCCAGCTGAGTCACAGTTCACTCCTAACACCGGAGGAAGCAAACACTGGTATTTCACTGGCAGACGCATGTTGGCTCAGTCCATTGTTGTTGCTCTCCTTTTTGTTGTCGCATTGCTCTGTTCTTTTTCGCTTTCATACCCGTTGAAGGAAGGAGTGGAGGTAGAATGTGTAAGAGAATTTTGCTTTTAAAGAACCTCCATGGTATTCTGTAACATGCTGCCAGGACAATTTTAAATCACAGAGAGCATTTGCCTCCAAACAGATTGATGCTTTTCACTTAAATGGTTTGTATTATTACATAATTTTGAATATCAAAGATAATCACAGCAAATTATGTATTTGTTTATTAAATGAAGATTATGTCCAAACCAACCAATCACAGTTCTCGTAAGGCTGCTTTCAGTTTCGCCCAGGCTGGATTATTTCAGACCATTAGGATAAAGAAATCTCTTAAACAGAACCCGTCTGACAACATGATAGCTTAAAAGGTGGCACAAAGCAACGGATCAAATCTCAATCCAAAAACATTCAGCATTGGATGTGAAAGAAGACATAGTCCGCCTCCTACTTCTGGAACGGCCTCCGGTCAAACCGACTGACCCGAAGTGAAACAGCGTTTGCTTCTTTGGTCCGTATCAGAGTTTGGTCCGTACCAGGCCTGGTGGACATACAGCACCCTTAACATCAGTATTTATGGTATCCTAACAGCACAGAAGGCAGTCTCATTTGCCAGACACAAAATGACTTTTGGAGAAAATATTCAGTGGACCAAAGAGAGAAAAGTGGAAGTCTTTGGACAGTGTGCACCCCGTGATATCTGGCATAAAACGGACAGCAGTGTGAGGATCTGGGTTGCTCTGCTCATTCAGAAAATGTGGATATCTTGTCATAATTGATGAAGCCAAAAATTCTTTCTACCAGAAAATCCTGAAACAGATTGTCCAGCCGTATGTTTACAACTGGCAGCTTAAGATTTGACTCGAAAAACAAAATGAAGGTCCTGACTTCAGTCTAAGTTCAAATTTAACATGAAAGACTCAGTAGCTACGCTTTCATAAAATTGCCATGTGACTTTTGAGCAAACTTTTAAAATAATAATAATAAACAGGAAGAAAAGGTTGCAAACACGCGTGAACCACAAGAAATACAGAGAGTCCTCTACTCTGAGATGGAGGCCTGGATTGGATTTTCCCAAGTTTGGTAGTTCTGGTGAGACAGAGAGGATGGGAAGGTTTGCTACATCTGGATATATTCTCATCGTGTTTCCATCTCCTTATTAGTGTATTAACCTTTTTTGGAATCACCAAAAACACAAATTGCAAAAGTTATTTTGGAACTTCCATTTCCATCAACCTCTTCTAATGCGAAGCTTCAAAATGAGCATAAACATGGATGGAAACACGTCGTTTGCCAGTTAATTTCTTCGGTTGAGAGCTAATTACATTCTCACTTGGGATTAGTTGGTATTTACAGCTTTTCCCTACTTTAAAAAAAAAAAAAAAAAAAAAACAATGCTGTCTGACTGTCTGATAATAAAATTTATTTAACAATGCAAGATGTTTAAGTCTGACGAAAAAACAAGCAAATGCCAAACGAATCTGTGAGGGAGCAATAATACAGTTCCACAGCACTCTACATCATGCATGTACCAAAGCCAAAGATGGAGGATCCTAATTGGTTAAATGCTTCTTATTTCCTCTGCTCACTTTCCACTGCTGAGTCAATAAAGTGAGAATCAGTAAAGTGCCAACAGAAGCCACACTGGGGCTAATACACTCTGCTCTGTATTAGAGCAGAGCCGCTCTGCAGGGGTCCAGGTCAGAGCAGACCCAGCAGGCCTGGAAAACCCCCAGCAAGACCCAAACACCCTGCAGGTATGAAGCCGATGATTAGGGATGATCTCCAAGAAGTGAAAAAAGAAACCACTGGCGCCACATGGTAGTGCTGTCTGAGGTCAGTGCGATGACAAAAGGCTCATTAATGATGGCTGTTTAACTCTAATGGTGGTACTTTTTTCCCACACCGGCAGTTAAATTTCTGAAAGTGTTGCACTTACCTTTAGTGTTGTGTTCTCTGAGGCGCTAAAAGCATCTTCAGTGGAATCTGTGACCCACAGCAGCAAATGCAAATCTAGAGATCAGCGCTTTCCCTCCAACACAGACGCAGAACACGATGTAAATCAGCTTTGTTTTTCCTCCCTGCTATGTTGTTCACAAAGAGGGAGAGTAATTTACTGCCTGAATCCACATGTTTGCAAACCAAGAACAAAACTAATTCATTAGCATCTGTAGGCTTCCATTAAAGGTCTATGTTTAGAGGAGAGCGGCTTGTTGTTGAAGAGATCACTGGGGCTACATGTAGCATCAAGTGTCGCTTTTGAACTGCTGGGTTCCACTTTTCTATGTGAAATAGAGGAAAGGGAATCTAAGGGAAGAGTTAGGCAACAGCAGAGCTGCGTGTTCTGCAAATAATAGTTTTATTTAACAGAACATCAAGTACCGTACAGTGTTGGTGTTTGTTTCATGACATTAGCTTAAACAGTAGCAGGGTTTCCCCCAGAAGGCCTGCTAAGCCTGGTGGACGGGGTTCTTTATGGTAGTCCACCAGCCGTCCTCTGCGTTTTTGTGTGAAAAAGTGCTAAACGTCAACAGAAAAGTTAAAAGCATAACGACGTAGTTATGTGACATTGGAAGAAATTGAACATATTTCAACATCAACTATAGTCTTAAAATGGGCAAGCGCAAAAAATGTAAAAAAAAAAAAAAAAACAAGTGCCGATACAGAGCTAAAGCTGTGCCAGAACACACATTAAACGTGTGTGAGACATGAAGAATCATACACAGGAGATGACACTAGCAATACGCTAACGTCAAGGCTAGCTAGCATTCTGCTTCACTTAGCCACAGTTCCGCTAATGTCAACGACATCGGCCCGGTGGCATGGGCTCTCGCCGGTCAGCTGGCTGAACCAGCAGCCTCTTTTGTCTCCCTCTTTGGAAAATGTAAGCGTCCATCATGTTTCGATCCTTTATTCACGACATGGTGCTTTATTTGGTGAAGTTGTTAACATGTAGACCAGTAGAGACAGGCAGTTGTTATGGTGATTAAAAAGAAGAGACACAACTTTGTGTTCAAGTACAGACCTAACGCGTCGCCATGGCAAATTCAACCGTTACACCAAAGATACGACGCTTAGCCTGGCAGGAGAAAGTAAAGACTAGCTTACAATGCACTGGGGGAAACGCTGAGGTGGGTATTTAGTTTTGCAGATATATTACAGTTGTAAACATTTTGACTCCGAGGCTAATTTGCTTCATGATAGATATTTCATGATCTTTCTGGTGCAGCCAGACTGCAGATGTGATGAATTTGATACATTTCCTGCATTTCATTTGATGGCTAACTGGGAGATCATGAAACCTCTCTGAAATAATGGCCAGTGAAGGAAAGAAAGGGATACATCAGCCAACAAAAACAGACAGTCATGTTTTCTTCTTCTTCTTTCTGTGATGTTTGAGTTATGAAATTAGATCTGAGCTGAGAATGATTTAACAGGCCTCCAAATTCAATAACATCCACAGGGTGATCTTTTTGAAGGAAAATGAGCTGTTTGCTACAGCAAGGGGCGAAGCTGGATCATCACCTTCCACTTCACTTCCTCCCTGCTCTCTGTGTCTCCTGCCTGTATGCGGTGATGAATTAAGGCAGACGCAGGTAGTTGGGATAACTGACAGGTTTTCTGGGGAAGGAACTCGACTCAATCAGGCTCTGATTGCGGAGAAAAGCTCCGACTCAAAATCTTGGAAGAACTCAACGTTTGACAGCGTTAGCTATGATGGCCATGTTTTACAGCCTCTCTTGCTCTGTAATTACGCTTTTGAGGACTGCACTGGAGTTGACCTCCTCTGACATTTTAATGGCCTCCTCCGGGTGGAAGGAATCCAGAAGCATGTTTTTTGTCATCCGATTTCCACGCAGGAGCAATCTGTCTCTTCAGCTGCCAGGAAAACATACGGACCGCGTTACAGCAGAGAAAACGTACGGCGCGCCAGCAGAGGCTGCGCTGCCTCGGCTTATGGGGGAACGCAGCTGAAAATGAGCTGTGGGAGTGAAGGCATGTACAGAGGGACGGTAAACAACCACCTACTGCAATAATGACTACAGAAACGGACGGGGTATGTGCTGATGGAAAAGGCACGACAACACTGCTAATTAAGACGAGGCAGATGAAAATATATAATGAGTTAACAAGCAACCATCAGCCCTCAAACTGTTGAGTGGACTAAAACTTTTATTTATTTATGTAGGTGATCTTGGAAGAGAAACAGATGTCAGCATGTAGCTCCAATTTGAAGTTCCAAACATGTTGCACTTAAAGTCCTGGGTACTGAGAGTACAATACTCTAGAATTAGAATACAGTCTGATGGTCTTTGCATAATATTTTTATACAAAAATGTGTAATCTGATTAGATCCACTGGCATTCCAACGGTCCAGTGTCTGAGATGTTTCTAAACAGCTATAAAGACAAACTAGAACAAACAACAGACACAACAAATAAAATGAACTATGAAGATTCTGCAAAACAAAATTATGCAGGCTTACCTGACTTGCCCACCCCCGCCTTGCCGAACACAGCCAGCTTCACCTCGGGGCTTTTGGCCATGACTGCAGCTGCGACCAGCAACGCTCAGCCGGCCGATCAGTGAGCTCAGAGTTCAGCCAACCATCCTCTGATCCAGCAGCTGAGGAGACAGGTTGATGAGAAGAGTGACGGCTTGAACGACTCCATTACAGAACCAACAGATCCATTACGGATGAAACCCTCTTTTGACTTTTCCCTGTCACATTTGAATGTGATTGTGATTCCTAAATTTTAGTTTCTTGGCAGCATGTGACGCTGTAATTTGATTAGTAAGAGTGAAGTAGGTGAGTGCTCTGTTCACTTTTCAGTGATCGACCAAATCCTTGATGAGTCAAGCCAACTTTGAGCCGTCTGAATACAGCAGCGTTTAGAGAAAACGGTTTCTAGGAGACGGATTTGATTGGCCGATTGTCCTTTGTGCTTCCAGCTAAGAGATGATTGTTGCTTTTCATTCTGAAGTTTGGCAAAAATTAGGGTGAAATCACCTTTAGTCGTTTAGATAATAAAAGATTTCATTCGTCACACACAACGACCGCGTGAAATGGAAAGTCTTTAAGGTCATTCTTCTATTTTAATCCACCACAAAGCAACACTGGACACATTGGTTATGTTCTAACGAAAAATTATAATTTCTTTGTTTTTCCCTCATTTTTCATCCAATCCTTCCTCACTTATGGTCAATTATCACAACTGTATATTTGATCAAACTCTCCTTTACTCTCTAAGTAACAAGTATTATGTAACTTCATTCAGCCCCTGTAGGATTTTACAATTGTTTGAGGGTTTTTTTGTCCCTAATTTTGTTGCATTATTAAATATTTACAAGGAAATTTGGGGAAAAGATAATTAAAAGTTTGGACAGTTTAAACAAGCAAATTTTTATTCTTGAAAGAACTTATACAGCTAAATTTTTGTTACTTTCCATGCGGATCATGGATTATAACTTTACCTCAAGTAGGCCAGGCCATAGAAGAAGTAAGACATACTGCCACCTGCAGGTGGGAGGCAGCGTGACTTAAACCCAATGTGTGTGACTATTTTTATGGGAAATTTGCATTAATTTATGCAATGGTGGAATCATAAAAGACTGAAGGAACTGTTTATTCTTCAATTTTCTTTTTAACAGACTTCCTCTCGTATTATTGGATGACACTTTAATACATAAAATGCACAAGTGAAGCCGACATTGCAAGATTTAAATTGAGTTTCACAGAGAGACGGCGTCTTTCCTCGACGATCGGAGGTAGAAGCCACAAGCCTCATGATATGAAAAAACACTGACAGAGTTTAAATTGCCTTTTGAGAAGGAAAACACAAGAGAAGCCTGTTTAAACAACTAAGCACCAGTCTGTCTGATGAGAAAACAAGCTGCTGTGAAGTTTTCTCCCCAGATGATTAAATCAGAACCTCTCTCCTCAACCCCTGTCTGGTTTTCTTCTCCAGTATTTTTTTCTTTTTTACAAGAAAACAAAAACTGATAGCAGTCTGATTAAATATCGATACTCCAGAGAAAAACTAATGAACCTTCCAGATAAGTCACTTCACCTAGATAATAATACAAGTCCAGGTGTTGATGGTACAGATTAAAGCACATGCAGTTGGCAGTTTTCTGATCAAACAACCAAACTGAATCCCTTTGCTAACAGAGGCTCAATAAAACCTGGAATGGTTCAATAGCTGTAGATTAAAGCGACCTTTACAACATGATCCAATTCAGAAATGAAACAAGCAAATGGAACATAATTCAAAATCACAGATCATGTTATAAAATTCTCACTTGATGTTTCACCCGTTTTATGTTTTGTTGAAGAATACATATAAAAATGTTTCAGACTCCATAAATAATTAGATAAAACTTTCAAATGTATAAAATCAGTGCAGCATTTGCAGAATGACTCTGTTAAAACGAACCCGGCTCCATTTCAAAACAAGCCAATACTCTGCGCGTTTCTATGAATAACATTTAAGCAGTCATGAGTCAGTGCTAAGTACACACAGCGCTGACATAAAAACCACAAACCAAGAGTGTCTCTGCTGTTTTCCAGGCCTGTTGGGTCTCTGACGTACGGAGGAGACATCCGGTAACATTGCTGTGTAAACCGGGCAGCTCCAAGGCTGCAAATGTCTTCAAATCTTTAACTATTCCACATTTCATTAAAAAAAAAAAGATGACTCACCTTAATTTCTGAATAATTCAGCAAACATTTATCTAATCACTTGAGAGCACTTATAGGTTACCTGATTACTACCGGATTTTCCGCACTATAAGGCGCACCTAAAAACCTTAAGTTTCCTCAAAAGCCTTATAACCCGGTGCGCCTAATATATGGACCAATATTGAGCCACAACAGGTCTAACAACTACGGTAAGCAGCTGCCGACTTCATTTTCCCCGTAGAAGAAGCGCGCAGTGCATGCTGGGATGTTGTCAAAAAACTGGTTAGTTAATAAAGTTTGACTGACCGATCTACCCATAGACATGTATGTCTATGTATCTACCTACCCACCTAATAATCAGCTCGTCTGCAGGTCATCTAGCACCATGTTCTCCACCAACATGCTGTGCGCGAACAGAGACGGTGACCATCGTCCGGCCCAGACGCCCCATTCCAGTCGGAAGCCTCTCCTCGTGACCGGAATCGGACTGTTTTGTTGACATTCTTTATGTCATTAAGTAGCTTTAGACATTTATCCGGTGCTTCGGCTAGAGTTACCAAGGGACCAGCAGCTGTACATTTAAAGCCGTGGGGGGAAGAGAGACAGAGGCTGCGGCGGCAGCGTGTCGGTTGGTCTGTGTTACCCAGAAAGCAGTTGGGCACAATATCGCAACACCAAAACCGTGAGTGAAACAATGACTAGTGCAGATGCTATATATAGGACTCAGGACCAATTATTTATTATTAGACATCCATATTTGTAGTGAACGGAACAAATCACGTCCCGTTCAATACCGGCCGGGTGGCAACATAACTGTGGCATCTATTCTATGCGCCTTATAATGCGGTGCGTCTTATATATGATAAAAGTTTTAAAATAGGCCATTCATTGAAGGTGCGCCTTATAATTCGGTGCACCTTATAGTGCAGAAAATACGGTAATTAGAAAGGAAAAATAATTGACAGAATGGACTGTTAACCACTGAACTCCTCAGCCTTGATCCCAATACACGTGTTCTATTCGTAACTGAAGCAAATAAAAGAAATGACACACACTTCAAGGACTCGATGTCCACAAAATTCCATTTGTTTTGTCATGTTTAGATCCACCAATCAGGCTTTTCAACATGACAACATTTAGGAAAAACATAGCAGAGGTAAAACATGTGTGTGTTTTGTGATAGCGGTGGCCATTTTGAATTCAACAGAAAATGAAGGAATGTGACGTTATTATGCTTTAATCCACGTGTCCCTAACATTTAACTGCTATTCATTAAACTCAAAAAGTGAATTAGGAACCTGCTGTGTGTTTAAGACTGAACATAGAGGGATTTCTTAGTTTTGATCATTTTAACAAATGAGTTTAAAAATCCAGATATATCAATATTTAGGTAATTAGAGCCGATTGAGGAGAAAACTGAAAGATTCAGATCTTAGGCTTCTCATTGGTGCATCCAAACTGAAAAACGGGCAAAAATACTTTTACAAAGCACTGAATAGCCAATCCAAACGGCCTATATAAAGTAACATTTCTCAACATCAAACTACTGTATGTATCTGCAATGTTTTTTTTAAGTTGTTTATTTCAACACAACTCAAACAAAGCATTAAAAGTAGCCAATGTTAACAGTTTGTTGTTCATTAACGAAACAGAAAAGTCAGTGATCACGGCCCACCAGGAGCCGCAGTAAATAATTAATTATGGATTCATTCTGAATCAAATTATAATGCCAGGCAACAACAAGCAAGCAGTTCAAAGTCTAATCATGTTGTCATGTACAACAGTGAGACACACAAACACACACCAAAAAGGTGGCAGGGGGCAGAGAATTTCCCAACTAACAAAAATCTTATGACATCAATTGCTTTTGGGAAAAATAAAGCAGTGTTTTTACTCGTTATAGTTTTGGCTCAATGAGATGCAGTAAATTAATGAGAGCAAACTTCAATCAAATTCCAGCATCTCTGCTCAGAAAAATAAAACCTTTGAAATATGCTTGGGTGAATGTCGCTGCCAGAAATCTGTTCTTCAAACCGGCTGAAGTTATGAAGTGGCAAGTTTCCAGGGTTTTTTTTTTTTGTTTTTCCTCCTGCTTCACAAACACACACAGTCCATCAACCTCCATATGCCTTGATTATGGTGTGTCACTTGTCCGTCATTTGTAGCCATGTGAAAACATAAGGAGAACCTTTACATGCAGCTGCATATGATTATGACATACCAACCAATCCACTGAACTCCATATATGGATTGGTTGAAAATATGCTATAAGTCTGTTTTTTTTTTTCTCACATACATAGATATATGGACATTTGGCATAATTTTGATTGTTTATTGATATTACTTGAATCTTAATATTGTTAAAAAAAACAGTAAGATCTTTAAAATTGGTTTGATTTTAGTTATTTCCTTATGTATCTTAGAAACCACTTTGAAACGCAAATTAGAACATAATCAGAGGTTTTGTTTCTTTTGGAGCTCAGACATTAGCTTTTATTCTAACTCTTTATGTGGGAGTGGACATCACGATGAGATCCAGAGAGCTGTCAGCTCTTCAGCAAAAAGATTACGGTGGTGGCACATTTCCGCTGATTGGCTAATACCATTACCATCCAAAGATGGCGTCGCGTGAGTGGCAGCCTGTTACTGCAGCTCTTATCTTATCTTAATAGCACAGCTATTTTTTGTTTAGCCCTTTTTCTCACCTTGAACTGCTTAGCACACTTAGCTTCCCTTGGATGAATTTTGTCTGAATAAATTCTAACACGTTAATTTACTAATTTTCAATTGAATAAAATTTGACATCTGTGCTGAAGAAACAAGAAACACACAGAATCTAAATAAAATAAAACGCAGACAGGAGGGAACAAGACATAAACATAAAGACAATATGGCGATACATCAAATTATAATTTCAAAATTAAATTGGTGCTCCAGTGTTGCAATGGCAGATATTTGAATCGCAGTTAGCGCTAAAATCTGTGTTGCATTAGCAGAACTAAAAACAAAGACCAGTTAGCAATCAGCTATTTCACTGTACAAGGAACAGTCTACAACTAGAAGTGTCCGAACCTTTTCCATAACATGAAAATGCATTTTTTTTACAAGATTATTTCTTGTAAATGTGCACAAAACATTATACATCAATATGGGAAAGTTTCTCATTAAGAACTGAAAATTGTATTTAATGCTGTCTTAGGTTTTCCAGATGCCAGCCAGGATGTCTCTTCTTCTACTGGGTTTATGATGGCAAGGTAATAATGTAACCATAACAACACTAATATTTAGTTCTGATATCCTGTTTCACTGCAGACCTCAGCAGGATTTCTCTCCCAACGTCTGAAACACAAACAGTGTAGAGAAAACGTATTCCTGTCCACACAGGGTTTAAAACTTTTGCATCAAATGGTCAGTTTTCCACATTAAAGCTTTCTAATGACTTTTAAACAGAACCGATGATATTTTTGCTCTTATGTTCAGTTTCTGCTTTAGCTCTAACACCCGGCTGCAACGAACCAGACAAAGACGCTGCAGCAGGGAATCACCTTTGAGGAAAAGAAGAGGAACGGCACAAGCAGTTCTTCCTCATCATTTTTCCATTACGGCCTCCACATATTCCATCAAAGGAGAGACTGACGCTAACGTCACACCAGGATTTTCCTGTTTTAACTGTCGAGTCCAGATTCTGCTAAAAAGAACAAAATGTAAAAAAAAAATAAAAAGGGGTGAAGAAAAATGAGACATTGTTGTAAAGTCAGGTAGAGCCAAAACAAAAGACATAGCTTTTTTTTTTTGAAACAGTGGTGTTTTTGTTTGCCACCCTTTGCGTGTCAGGCAGGGTGATCATTATCCACTTTATCGCAGCTCCATCCAGGCCAGGGGCGGCGCGTCAGGACAGGCTTTGTTGAACTTAACTCTGCTCATGGAGTCAGGAGAATACATTTGGGATGGTAGAACCAAAAGTGTTGGGTATCGTGCTAACAGGACGTAGCACGCAAATACACTTGTTTGCTTTTTCTCACGACGCAACACATAAATATGGAGTGCAACATAAACTCTGGGAGTCAAAGATCTCCAGAGACGGTAAGAATAAAAACTTGCTTGGTGAATATGTAAATAATGTGAACGATTGCTAAATTTGATTTATCCAGGCCTGATAAAGAGGGTCCCATCTCTTAAAGAATCTTGTTGCCACCGGTGCAGAGCATGCCCCAGTCAGCTTTACGAGGGAGTGAGAGCAAGGACTAGGATGAAATTCTGCAAGAGGAGCAAAATGAATCTTTAAGATTGATTCTGGTTCTGAGGAACTATTTATCAGGAGAAGAACAGTTGAGCAGTTTCATTCCTTCCAAACACTATCTGATCGATGTTCAGATTTCTATCTCGTCCAAAAAGTGGTCTGACTCCTTCAAAAAGAGTGGGATCAAAGTATCACCAAAGAGCTTTTATTATGATTTTTTTTTTATGATGAAGAGCCATGTCACCAAGACGGAGTCAAGAAAATGTGCTTCCAAGATCGTAACGTTGAAAATCTAGTCCCATGATCAGGAAACTCCGAATGAGAAACTCTCTGTCGTCAAGAAGTGAGTGATCAAACTGATCAACTCGAAGCAGAAAAAACATATAAATGGATCTGTATCGGTAAGGTCCAGGTCCAGAGGTTTATATCTAATATGTCAGAGACAATCGCAGTTAAGAACACTGTTAATATGAAGCAATGATGTTTCTGTTGGCTGCTCTTTGGTCCGTTCTGCATAGACATGAGTTCATTTTCTCAGATCATGTGTGCTCACCTGAACGTTAGCCTAGAAAGTCCAGTTCATCTGGGGATGTGTGAATAAAACAATGGGTTTAGCAATCGGTATCGGCTCAGCTGAAGGGGACTCTGTGTTAAATGGATTGTGGTCTTTGCTGAAGAACAGAGAAATCCTTCAACCATTAAAGTCTGACACCACTCCATTTTTCTTTACATTTTGTGTAAACAAAAGTTTCGCTCTGGGTCTTTTTCAGAGGTTTTCATGTTGTTTCCTTCTGCGGTTCTTGGTGAGGTAATTTGGTAAGATTTGTTGTGTTTTATTTAAAAAAAGAAAGAAAAAAATCACATTCAAAGCAGAGAAATTAAGAAAAGTATAAAGGTATTTTAAGGCAATCTTGGGGAGCCCATGAATGTGGAGATTTGATTTACAAAGAATCAGACAATTACTCAGTTATTAAAAAAAAAAGTATATCATTCTATTGCATTACAATTCTCATCAGATTTTATGTCCTAAAATCATCTTAATATCCACTGTAGTCATCCTGGCTTTGACTAAAATATTCTCAAAACCTCTGGAGAGAAAAATGTTGATTTCAGAAATATAGATATAAAAAACAACAACAATGTTTTATCCAGGATGTGCAAGTTTGCCGTTTTTGCTCCACATGGAACTGTGCTCCACATCCAAAATGGCAAATAGGGCATGCGAGTATGTTTCCTTTCTTTCCCCCACCCACCCCATCTCTGAGTGCCCAGCTGGGTTTTGTGTCAGTTTTACTTTGAGAAATGAATCTGGGTGGTGGTGCTGTGGCTTTCAGAGATTACAGACCGGAGAGCTCCAAACCATGGGAGGAGATCTCCTGCACCACCGACTATAGAAAGACGGCAAACCGCACGGCTGTCACCAAAATACACACAGGGAAGCTCAGTGCAGCAGGAGGAAAGAGAGTGGAGAAAGGATTCCTATGTCTTAGAAAGGTTAAACCAAGTTTATTTGGGTGAAATTTGTAGCTTTCTTAATGGAAGAACTAACCTTCTACTTACTATAAGTTAAAACAAATAGTCTGAACCTCACAGCTGATCCCAATCTGAACCAGTCTGTTTGCTGAGAGTCTAAAACTGGCATCATTATACTATGTACCAGTACAATACCAGTACAATACTGTACACCTGTTTCAGCAATGTTTCAAAACTGCCAAAATACTGTTACTATGATTTAAGAGCAAAATGAAAAAATAAATAAATAAATTTCAGCCTGGATTGAGCCTAAAGACCTGAATGGCTTGAGAACAGTGTTTTAAAAATACTTGCAACTTGCATCTTTGCTAAATAGCAAGTAGCCTAACTAAATAACTGACTAATATAGGCAAAAAAAGTGTCATAATCTAAACAATAAGTGCTTGAAAGCTGCTGATCAGATTAGTTGGGGTTTATTCTAAGTTAGTATTGGTGTTTGTCTCAAAACCACAGAAGAAATCTGAGAGGTTTCACTGAGGTCAAATACAACCTCGGTTCTTCATTGGGCTTTTTGTATTCCTGGGTGGGGTGCCAGTTTATTTGATCTCCAAACTACTGCACAGATTTCTTCTGCCTTTCTTCCTTTTCAACTTGCTTTCAAGATGTGGACTTTGTGAAAGCTACCTTGTTTCTGAGTGACAATTAAGTTATTAGCTGCATTTTCATTGGCCATAAAATGGTGCAAATCGTAAATACAAATGTATTTAATGGAAATATGCACCAATTTTGGGTAAAATTCAGGTTTTTCAATTGCATCAAATTGATGCATTTCGCAAAACTGCGATGGAAATTTTTTTTTCATGTCACATGTTGCTCCTCAGTAGTGACAGAAACACAATAAGACGAAGATTTTTTCTGGCTGAAATAAATCTCATGTTTACACCTGTTGCTGCAAAAAGTCATCCTTCCGTATATGAATATACATATATATGTATATATATATTATATATATATATATATATATATATATATATATATATATATATATATATATAATATATATATATATATATATATCACTCATTTGTAATGTAAACTAGTGAGGTTATTTATTTATTATTTAGGTCAGTTCATTATTCCAGGCGTGATGTTGTAATAATTATGATTTATACACTTTTAGCACATTGTTTTTTCCATACCAGACATAGGAACTGAAGTTCTCATTGTCATCCCTTCCTTTCATGCATTTATTTTTTAAATTTATTTAAAAAATAAATTGTTTAAATAAAAATTAATTTTTATTTAAAAAATAAATAAAAAATTATTTATTTTTAATGTAAACTAGTGAGGTTTAACATTTGTAAACCTACTCAGGTTTACAAATGTCATCCCTTGTCATCCTAACCCTTGTCATCCCTTCCTTTCATGCATTTAATTTTTAAATTAATTTATTCTTTGGCTGTCATGAGTCACAAGCTTAAACAACTGAACCCAGTCCCAATCGATCTGCATCTTTCCTGAGACCGAACCAAGATCCTTTCTTTTCTCGGGTCAGAGTTTGGCAGACAGACACCTGTGCAGTGGCTCCTAATCCCATTGAGGTCTGGCCTGTTACGCAATAGGAGAGGCTCTTGAATGCCAATTGGTACATCCTGGATCCTGAAGTGGGAGCCGAAAAATAAGCATGAAAGCAAGTTTAACTGAGCAACAGAAGCCCAGAAAGGAACTAAAAAGACATGTAGACAATAATTAAATAAAACTGACCTTTTTTTTGTACTAGTCTGATTTCAGTTACCGGTACTGTAGTCCATAACTATAATGTGCAGGAAAAATAATTGTATGGGAACATTTGAATACAGACTCCCTGATACTTTGATTCCCTACAATAAAATCCAGAGCAATCAATCACCTTAAGTTATAAATGAATACATGGACTCAACCTTTGTGCCTGAAAATGTGATTTACTGCACAATTTAGAGTTTGCACCTGAATTATACCATGAAACAGTTTCTTTCTCTGCTCTCGATGCAGTTCATTTCATCTGTCAATTTTATTTTAGGAAAATTATTTTCCATATTCTATCATTGGATGTCAAGCTTTGCCATAGAAACGGCTTTAGTCTGTTTTGCTTTGAGTCGATCTTTGATCTCACAGAGAACATGCCATGACCTTCCTTAAAGGTTCCCCCACCAGGTAAAATGTTAAGCCTCCTCAGGTCCACACCTTAATGCGGCTCGGTCACCTTTAACACTCCTCCATTATGCACCTTCCAAAAAATAACAGACTCACCGGACTGGAGAAATAATCCCCGCGGATCAGGAGGGGAGGAACGAAGAGGAAAAGTTGGGATGAAAGGGATGTTTGACCTTCTGAGATGGAGATCCGAACACGACGCGCAGCTGGATTAGGAGGGATGGAGGCAGATCGGTGGACAGACGAGCGGATGGACGGCAGGATGTTGTCAGAGCGGACCGAGCCGCAGCTCTGGCAGAGATGAATGAATCCTGGAAACACCGGAATAGGAGCAAATATCCAGAGGGGGGAGCGGCAGGAGACCCGGTGACCGGGCGGCTGCTGCTGCTGCCGGGCCTGAGGGGGCAGTGACATCTAGTGGCTAAACGAGGTAACAAGCTCCTGCGCCGGAAAAGGGAGATTCCACAGACTTTAGCTGTGACTCAAAGTCGTAACGCGCTTTAGAGCCACAAAAACGCTCTTATTAAAAATGTGTAAAATTTCTTCTTCCTTCTTAAGATTTTATAAGTAAACATGCAGGATTTTTTGTGTTTGATACAATATCTATATGAACAATATCAAAACATTTTTAAAAATGCATCCAAAACATAAAAAATATCTTCCACAATTACATCATTTCAGGAAAGTTTGTTTTCTGAGGTTTTGAAGTTTGGTTTGTTTTTTAAGTTTAAATTCAGTCATTATTCAACAAGAACAAACTTTTACTCAAAATCTGATTTCAAGTACAAGTTGCTGGGTATGTGGTTCTATATGTACATGGGCTCTGGAAGGTGAGGGCAGAGGGAACTGAGCCTTTGCCCCTTTTATCCTTGATGATGCCCCAGGTGTCTTTGGGTCTCCCACCACCCCCAATTGTTTTATCAGGAGTCAGTGTGTTTGTGCTCAATAACATTCACACTGCTGATGGATCTGACCTGGAGGCGAGTGGCTGTCAATACAAGTTACTGCAGAACCTCAACTGTTAACGATTTGGCCCGTAGCATTTGGAGCTCACAAAATAGTGAAGATACTGTACCAATAATTTGGACCGCAGGATAAAGCACATCTGTCAAGTGTCCCGTTTTGGCCAGGAAACTACCAAATACAACCCCTTCTTCCCACTTTGCTCCCGTATTAATATTTTCCCATAAATGTCCCAATGTCTGGTATTATACTAATCACATGTAAAACTAGAGGTAAAAGTAGACAACCTTTCTTTGCATTAAACAAACTTTATTTACAATTTACACATTTCTCTCTTAGGAAGGCAAGAGAACGTCCTAAGAGGACAGCAATTTGTTGGCTGTCCAACAAATTGCAGTCCGAGTCTGAAGGACCCTCTTCTTAGGAGTACAGGGGGAGGTTGGCCTGTCCTGCTGAGCTTTGCTCTTCCCTTTACGACTGATTGCTCTGTTCTTCCACTTAGTCTCCTCCTGCTGGCAGGTAACCAAGCTGATGAGAGAAAGGTCAGAGGTCAGAAGCCTGAACTTTCATCACAGATGCAGTTTTCTCTTCTGGTTCTGCGACAACTGCTCACATTCATCACGTGTTTTCATGATGTAAAGTATTTTGAATTGTTGCTGAACAAACTTGATAGATTGATTTGACTCTAAACAAGATCTCAGTCAAAGACAGAAGTCCCAACTCCAGTTAGGTTGTTTTAGTGTATGACCCGACCCAAACCAACCAAATGCTTTCTGATGTTCTCTGCTGCACATGGACATAAAAACCAAACTGATCTCGTTACCTTTCCAGCTCTGTGATCCGGAGCCGGAGATGTTTCTCTTCTTCCAGACGGGTCTTCTCCAGCAGAATGCGGCTCTGGATCATCTGCCGCTGGGGTTCGTCAGTCGAGCATGAAGCTCCTTCCCTGTGAGAACTAAACAGAGCAAAAAGCAACACATTTCCAAAGATTACTGGATACAATCGTTTGTAAACCTGTGTCCCTCTGAATAAACTGAATATGAACTAGTTATAACATTCATGACTGATGTTTGCTTCTATTCCTACTCAATTTAACCTTGAATTGTGAGGGGAATGTAGTGAAATCTTTTTTTATTTAAATCTAAATTTTGTGACATGTTGAGCAGATTCTCTACAGACCGACTTGCACGACTCCTCGCCTGATGCTGTGATCTCAGAGACTCTTCCTTCACACTCAGCACCGTCTTCATCTTCTCCATCCTGAAAGCAGAGCCAACATCAACACATTACAACTAGCAGGTCTTAATCAGTCCTCACTAGTGTCTATGGCCTCTTCAGTCCAAACAGACAGTTCTGCTCTGCGGACTCTTCTGAAATTGTTTCTGAACAAGATTACATTTGATGTTCTGATAGTTCCGACTGTCCATACCATACACAAAAAAAAATCCAGTGAATATCACAACAAAAAAAACCTCCCAACTTTATGAAGGGTTTCACTGCTTTCAATAAAGAAAACCTTAACACACACCTCAACTCTGTAGAGTCAAAACCTAAGAGTTGAAGTAAAGAGGATAAATCCAGGGCTTCTTACTCTGCTGGAGCTCAGCTTCACCTCCATCTCTGGAGGTTTTCAGCTGAGCTGCACTGAGTGATGGCTTCTTCTAAACGAGAGAGAACAACCAGCTTTAGCGAAGTGAAGCTAAATGCTAAAGCAGGACCTGTGAGGAGAAACTTCAGATTCTTCCAGTTTGACCTTTAAGGTCAGGATTGCGTTCTCCTTTACAAGAACTTTAGTGTCCAGTAGTTCAGTCTGCAGGAGCTGAGTGGTCGACTCCCTGTTCCTGGCTTCATCCTCCTCCTGCAGAGCCTGAAACACATCAAACCAACAGGTGTGTTAGCATTTTCCTCCCAGACTGAAGAGGCTGACCTCTATAAACCAGACTCTCCTGCTGCTTGCTGAAGCTGCTGGTGGTCCTGGACCGAGGACAGGGTCAGTAATGACACATTTTAACGGTTTTAGGAACATAAGAATCAGAAAATATCTTCTAGTATCAAATGCTGATCAGTCGGATTGTCTCTATACAAACCAAACTTAAGCATGAATTACATCAAGATGATCAGCTGAGTCCTGCAGGCGTGACAGAGTCTCCCAGAGTGCATTGGGTTTCTGCTCCAGGTTGTTCAGCTGCTGCCTCAGGGCCGACAGAGACGTTTGTTTCATTGAGCAGCTGAAAAAATAAAAATAATGACTAAAGTTTTGTTTTAAGAGCCAAACACCAGAACTTTTTCAAAAATGATTTTCCTGCAACGACCAAAAGCACAGCTGTAAATCCATGCATGGACTGAAGCATGCAGTAAAGGTTCTGGGAATTTAAAAAGAGTTCAACCAAGAATGTAACTTATTTTCACAGACCTGCTGGGAGGCGTCAAGTTCAGCTTCAGACTCGGTTCTTCTCTCCTCCTGCAGGTTCTGCCTCTGTCAGCAGGAACAAGCAGAGACCAGAAACCAGGCAGGACTGGAGGAGCTTAGACTCAACAATCACTTCATCCCAACACGCAAAAGTAAACATACGATGTGTGTGTGTGTGTGTGTGTGTGTGTGTGTGTGTGTGTGTGTGTGTGTGTGTGTGTGTGTGTGTGTGTGTGTGGTGTGTGTGTGTGTGTGTTTGCTAAGGATACAGTTTGAGATCGAGCCAAATTCAAAAATACTTTTTGCTGAAATGTTGCTTCTTGTTCGTCTTTCTCTTTTTGCTCCTGCTGGTTGATCTTCTCCTGCAAGGCTGACCCCTAGAACCAGAGGTCAGTTAGTGGAGGTGTTCCCTAAAGCCCATCAGTAGTTCCTTTCAGATCAGGACTCCTCCTTGCTGCCATCCCACAACTTTCAAATGTGTTCCTGCTCTGAAAGTGTCGAGTCAAAAAGGTTTGATCCAAGTGCGTCAGAGAAGGAATGAATGTAAAAGTTGCAGGATGGCAGCAGCTCCAGAGGAACGGACCACGTACCATCCTGATGTCCTGCAGCTGCGCCTCAAGCTGCTCCTCCTCCCTCAGCAGGTCCCTCTTCTGACTCAGTCGTCACTCTGAGCTGCAGCTTCTCCATGTCTTTGTGCTTCTGCAGGTTCTCTGGCAGATGAAAGGCTCCCTCTGCCTCAGCACTTTCCAAGCTCTTACATAATTCTGTTATCTGTAACAGAAAAGTAAAGTAAAAAACATAATTAGTGGCACTGAACAGCTCTGGAGGAGGAGATGAAGACAAAGCCAGACTTTAACCTTCTGCTCCAGAGAGAGTTTGTCCTCTTCAGCTCAGAGATCATGTTCCTTTGTTGGTGCAGGTCATCCTGGAGAGTCTTCACAAGTTCTGCTGAGGAAACCTTCAAAGAAAAACAAAAAGATTGACCAAGTTCACACTAAAACCCATCAGTGAGAACCAAGAGCAGGAATGAAGCTCACCTTCTGTCCAAGTAGCTGGAGCTGCTGCTCAGTAACAGTTTGTATGGACAAGCTCAGTTTCCTGACCTGTTCACACAGAGACAGACGGTGGACAAGATGGCCGCCACTGGCAGTTTGACACGGCTTGCATTTCATTCCGTTTACGCTAAAAAACCAACTAGATACAATATGCTGGATGTTTGAGATGCACTGAAGAGAGACGACATCAACAGTTTGTTCTGGTAAATGAGACTCGGGTCACACCTGAGCTCTACAGAGTCACAGTCTGTTCTAATCTGGAAGTTTCTCTACCAAGTCAGGATGGAAACAAAATGTACCAAACTGAAACTTTAACTAGACAGAAGAACTGGCTGATATTTGAAACCCCAAAATTACAAAAATTACACTGGTCAGGCAAAAAAAAAATTATGGTATCTTGTAGAACTAAACAAAGACATTTTCCTGAGGGCTGCACAGATTTGGGAACAGAATTTCTTTCCATTGATCACAAACCTCAGCCTCCAACATCTCTGTTCTTCGCTGCAGCTGCATTTCAGCTTCCTGCTTCTGTCTCAGCTCCTCCTGCAGCTCCTCTGTCTCCTGACTGACTGTGTCCAGGGAGCTCAGCAGCTGCAGCTCCTCCAGCTCCTCCTCAAACCGCCGGCTCACAGCGTCCCTCTGGGCCAGCAGACCCTCCTCTCTGCTTTCACACACTCCAGCTCCTCAGCCAACTTGGCAAGAAGGACAAATGAAGGGAGAACATGGCCTTTTTTATAGAAGCTGATATTTAGGAGCTAAAACTGTTTAGTGCTCTCCTCTGCTGCACCTGTTGGTGTGTGTTGCTGCAGCTCTGCCTCTCCATCAGCTGACTCTTCAGCTCCATCATCTCTTCCTCCATCAACACCTGGAGCTCCTCCTGTTTCTCAAGCATCTGAGTCAGACAGAACAAATGGTCCAACATGAGACTCAGCCGTCTCCCTCAGACTGCCGCCTGCTTTCAGTGGGTGAAAACAACCAGCATTTCCTTTTCCTGAAGAACAGACCTCAGACGCTCCAGCTGCTGGATCTGTAGCCCAGAACAGACAGGAAAGCGTTTGAGTTGAAGAACGGGAGAAAAACAGACGTAACCAGACAGAGCAGAGCAGCATGAAGCCAAACCTGTTCATCTTTCAGTGGATCTGCTTCAGACAGGAGCTGCTGCTGCTGCTGCTGCTGCTGCTGCTGCTAGCTGCTGCTTCTTACTCGCTGCTGCTGCTGCTGCTGCTTCTACTGCTGCTGCTGCTGCTGCTCTATGCTGCTGTTTCTACTGCTGCTGCTGCTGCTGCTGCTGCTGCTGCTGCTTCTACTGCTGCTGCTGCTGCTGCTGCTGCTGCTGCTGCTGCTTCTACTGCTGCTGCTGCTGCTGCTGCTTCTACTGCTGCTGCTGCTGCTGCTCCCTGCTGCTGCTGCTGCTGCTGCTGCTTCTACTGCTGCTGCTGCTGCTGCTGCTGCTGCTGCTGCTGCTGCTTCTACTGCTGCTGCTGCTGTGCTGCTGCTGCTGCTGCTGCTGTGCTGCTTCTACTGCTGCTGCTGCTGCTGCTGCTTCTACTGCTGCTGCTGCTGCTGCTGCTTCTACTGCTGCTGCTGCTGCTGCTGCTGCTGCTGCTGCTGCTGCTGCTGCTGCTGCTTCTACTGCTGCTGCTGCTGCTGCTGCTTCTACTGCTGCTGCTGCTGCTGCTGCTTCTACTGCTGCTGCTGCTGCTGCTGCTGCTGCTGCTGCTGCTGCTGCTGCTGCTGCTGCATCTACAAGAGAACAGGATGTGTGAGACCCAGTGAGGCTCTGGGTCCATCAGGTTTCACTCACATGAAGGATTCTTACCCCTCACACAGCTGTTCCCCCTCAGTGTAATCAATGGCCTGTAGGACTAACCACTAACTCCTGATGCTTATCTATTTATTGAGATTAATAATCAATATAACTTCAGCTTTCATGAGGTCATATTCATGTCATTTGATATTAGAAGACAAAACATAAATAGTCATTCCAAAAATATTACATCCTTATTTCTCCCCATCACTGTTTGTGGTTAGTCCGCATGATGACGTTGTCCAATCAAATTAAAACAGTGCATGATTAAAAAGTTATTCTATTGTCCCTGAGAAGACATGGCGGATTCAGCTGTTCAGGTTTGTGTTCGTCCTGCTGAGAGGTGAGTTTTCCTGAACCGAGTCACTCAGAAGAAGAGTTTCCTTCCTCACCCAAAGCTGATTTTAACTGTGTATGAAATGTTTACATTATATCATTTTAGAATTTAAGAAGAACTACAGAGAAGTTTGCCTCTTATTTATCCCGCTCAGCTGTTCCGCTGTCAGTAGCTCTGATAACGTTAGTTTCAAGTTGGATATTGAATTTTCGCGGCGTTTAGCTTGAGGTTGATCCGATTCAGGAACAATAACTTCTCGCTTAGGGACCAAATTTACGAACCAAACACTCCTGAGAAACAAATCTAAATGTGTTGCCTACTGGATTCAATTACCAATCACACCCCCATTTCTATTGAATTACCAGTCATTTAAGATTTTAAATCATTTTAATATTTTTTTTGAGTCAATGTCATGTGACATTGACTCAAAATTAGTGTTAAATTGTTAATTCCTGCACATGAGGAAACTGCTGGAGATGCTGTGAACAGAAGTATTGATCCACTACCAAAACACACCCTGGTATCTATATTTAGATCAACATAACCCTCATAAATAACTGATCAAATTACTTGCTTCAGTAAGTGTAATAAAGGTTTATGATGTATAAATTAGACATTTAGTTGAAATTAGAAGTTTACATGCATCAAATGGACACATCCACCTTTTGCTCTTCTCACTGTCTGAAGTTAAATTGGACCAAACTTCTCCTGTTTTAAGATTTTTAGAATCAACAGTATTTCTATTTGCTAAACCATTATAAAATGGTGAGAAATGTCAGATTTCTTTAAGCTCTTCAAAATCAAAACTTTGCACACAGAATGATTAATTTCTCTTTAAATGGTGAAAGTCTGGATGATGTCAGTCGGTGGATGTTAGAAAAATTATGTTTGTTATCATTCTTACATTTGTAATTTTACTAGTTTTGCTATTTAGAAGTTTAGTGTTCAAATTTGTTGAAACTGTGGAGACAATTAAATCTTCCTTAATCAAGCCTGTGTTTACAGATGGTGACTTAGATCTTCCTGGGTTAGTCCTGAGCTGTAAAACGTGTCTATGTGTTAATTGAGTATCTGTGTCTCCCCTCTGTCTGTTTGAATCCACATCCTACTCTGTCGGAATTTACATCCTACTGTGAAGGTAGGATGTGGGTTTCACCCCCCCATTCCTGTTCACACCTTATTTTCCCTGCTAATAAAAGAGACAAACAAACTGAAGTTTGGCAGAAACATGGTGAGCGGCTTGGAGGAGCAGATCACTGTGTCTCCTCCTCCTGCAGAAGTTTGGTTAAACACTCATATACGTTGTCTGTGGTTCTCTTTTTTATTGTAGGTTTAAGAAAATACCTAACAGTGGAAACGGACACATTTTAGTTATCTGAAGGCTGCATGTGGAACAGGCTGCTTCCTGGTTTGACACGATGAGAAAGTCAAAGGATATCAGGCAGGGAATTGTAGAGCTGCTCAAGGCTGGGAACAAGTTCCAGCTGCTTGACGTACGTCTGTTTGAATCTCTCTGTAGTCAGTTTTATTTTTTACATTTATTTTCTTCCTCCCAATTCCTTTCTAAGGGAACAAAATGCAGCTCAGAAATGGCTCAGCCTGAAGGAGCTTCATGCTCGACTCACCAACCCCAGAGCAGCTGGACTTCTGCTGGAGAAGACCAGACTGGAAGAAGAGGAGAAACGGCTCCAGATCTCCTTTTCCACCAGCCGCCCGGCTCGGCTCGGCCCAGCAGGGTCAGCAGGGTCAGCAGGGTCAGCAGGGTCAGCCCTGGTTTGGTAGGTGACGCAAGCTTTGCTGCTGTTCACTGATTGGCCGAGGGCGAGGCCAGAAGAGCACAGACTCAGACCAGCAGACGCCGCTGCTGCTCCCAGGCAGGTGAGCAGCTTGTAGATGTATCTGTCTGGTTTTTACTACATTTAAGGTTGTACAACTACAGCCATGGACCACATTTAAAACACACAGCCTGCTGTATTTTTATTGCTCAAACACAACATGCAGCATTTTCTGAAGACACTCAGCTGCACCTTGCAGTTATAAATAACTCAATATTGTTCAGCATGTTACTCATTTGTCCATCTTTGTGTGAATCTATGAGCTTCTATTGTTTCTCATTTTGCTGTTTCATCTGAGTTTCCCCCATTGTGAGATAATAAAACATGTCATATGACATTCTATTGCAAAATGGCTACATATCAGTTCACTAATCAAATTATGAATTATTAATTGTAGAATGAACAATAAACCTGAAGATAATGATAGTGGTATTATATCCATGTCTGCATAGGTCTAAAACTTACAAGTAATTGCATTTTGTCTTTAATTTACACAACTATTCCAGTTATTTAATTCTGGCTGGATGGTTAAAAAAAAGTGTTGCATATATATATATAGTAACGTGTCTGTTTTAAATAATTCCTTATGTGTATGTAACGCCCACATTAGTAACCGTTTATTTATGCACTATAAACTAACATCTCATTACTTTTCCCAGGGAGCAGAAGGAGCAACATGGCTGACATGATGGACCATCAGAAACCTGGATCTCCTTCAGCAGGAAGCAGCTACCAGCTGAGATGGCAGAGCAACAAGGAGAGTTGAGACAAAAAATAAAAATAAAAGTTGTTGTGTCTCAGTGACCAAAGTCTCTTTATTTCTGCTCACTCCACACATTATTGTACTTACTGTAGATCAAGGTCCTAATACAATCCTCCCAAAATGTGAGGAGCTTAAGCCAGAGTGAAAATAACATTATATAAATATTTCATTGAACTTAACATTGTTGATTACCAATGAAGCCATTCAAAACTGAAAACATTATTCAACAAACCAAACATTTTGACATTATTATCTGGGCAGCTATTAACAAGAACCCTAAATACAAATCATGTTAGTTTCTAGTTTCTACATCATTCTATTCACTCACTGTTTATCTGTCTTCCTGCAGAATCTTAAACGTGAGAAAATGTGTCCAACCTGTAACCTTAATTAGTGATAATTAAGACTGAGTTTAAACTTTTAATTCTTAGTGTCCAAAATGTGAAAACATGGAAGAGGAACCAGTCAGATTAGAGGGAATAAATCTTTATTTGTTCTCAGTATAACTTGGACATCAGGTGAAACATAATTAAACGTATTGAAGTTAAAAACAACAGATTGTTAATGCACTTCAACTCCGTCAGAATATCAGACTTTTTTTTTAATCAGAAATGTTTGATCAGCATATTGAGCTCATGTGACTCCAGAAAGGTGAAGGTCTGGACATCCTGAAGGTCAACACCGACCAGCAGGAAGACGGACACTGATGAGATCCTCCAACCCAAAGGAGCAGGAAGAACCACGATGATCTGATACTTAACCAACATGAAAACACATTGGAATATATTAGGAATTTATTCTGACATTTTAAAATTATTTGCAACACCGTGACTAACATTAGCTCATGTATATTCGGCACCATTACAAGTTTTATCGTAGTTTAAAAATCATCGTTGTCTCACCTGAACCGTCTGAACCTCCTGCTTTCCTCCAGCAGGGCGGAGATCAGCTCCTCCTCACCACATCCAGCTTTTCCTCCCACTGTCACATTTTCTTTAAGTCTCAGAAAAATCGCAATCAGGCTGTAAAAAATAGCTCAGCTCTCTCTTCTTCTTTTGTATCAGAAAAACAACAACTCGCGTTAGGTCGCATGTAACGAAGCTCAGCACGAAGCTCCTGGAGGCGGGGCGCTACACCCGCCCGCCACCAGGAGGCGGTACCTGCTACAGAGCCGAGAAGAGCCGGTGGAAACGCGGTCACTCCGAAACAGAGCCGAGCCGAGCCGAGCGGAGCCGAACCGAGCCGAGCGGGCCGGTGGAAAAGAGGCATAAGGAGCAGATTTAGAAATACGCCGAAAACTACAGAATTTGTTTTAAACTGTGAGCTGCGCTTAAGTAAATAAAAGAGAGAAGTTCAAATATATGCCGACAGTAAAGATTCTTCTTAAAAATAAAGATATGTCAGAAATTTAGAAATTTAGCGCCCAATAGAGAATCCGCATTGACGTCACCGGATATGACGTTTTCGTCGCTCGGCGCCATCTTTGGTGTCCACAGACCAAAACTAACTATTCAGAACATCACCGGTGTTTTCATTGTGTTACCGACCGCAGTAAAGTTGTTTTCTAGTTGGATACTGAATATCCTGAGCTCCACGGAGTTAAGGGACGTTCAGCTCAAGGTTGATCCGATTTATTAACACTAATTTCGGCCAGTTGTTCTTTACTGGTCCCTCCTGAAGCCTCGGAGTTTCACAGCTGCTGTCAGTTTCCCAACTCCTGTAAATAAATGCTTTGTCTTGTGACCAACTGATACAAAATAAAGTGGACATTCATGCTATTACACGAGGCTCACGGTCCTCTATTAAAATGTTTAAGTCATATTCAATCATTTTAATATTAAATGTTTTCTTCAGTAGCTTCCAAATCGTGTCCCATTAACTCAATCTGTTTGAAATTGTTCTACTAGACTGTATAGATGAGACACATTCACCTTTATTATATTTTAACACTTTTAATATATTTTTAACTATTTCTGTAGTCAAAATTTTTCATTTTTCTTAAATAGCGTTTAGGTCATGTAACCTATTATCTCAAAATCTGTGTTAAATTATTCTACTAAACTATATAGATTAGGCATATTTTTATTCTATTTTGACCCCTTTTTTATTTTTTAACCAAAATTATATTTTAAAAAAAATATTCATAAAATGTATTACCTCAGATGGTCACTTGTTACCCGTAATGTTCAATTACATAAAATTTTAGGACAGGATCAATTTCATTACATGTTCACTTACCTGAAGTATGTTAAATACAACAAATATTTATTAAAGTGTGATCTATTTCATAAAATTAGTCACTTTTATTGTTTAATTACACATTAAATGTTTAAAGATTTGCTCTTTCATCTGGTTTGTGTCATGATGTGGTGATGGACACAAACACAGCAGGTAGTGGATGAACTTTATATGGATGTAGAAACGAGGCTGATCTAACAATAAGAACTAAGGATCACAGAGCAAGAGAAACTAGAAGATCTAAAGAAATAACCCAACTAGAATTACTAAAGAAAGATACAGACTCAGATATGAAGAATAACTGAACCTACGGTGATCAAATTAAGAAATAAACATGACTAGAAACCCTGCAGGGAGGATGAAATAAGAAATAACTAGAAGGATAAAATAGAATTAAACTATAGTCATTAAAGATTTGACATGGACTCAAGGAAAAGCAATAATATAATTCTAATAACTACACTAAATACCTCTAATAATATCAAAAGGACCATGAAGGGCTAAACTAAATTGAATTAAAACATGAAGCAAATAAAATGAAAAGCAAAACAAACCCAGAAACCCAGAGTCCTGACAGATGTCTGATTATATAATTGTTTACTTTAATCACATAAAATATTTATTTAAAAATATAATCTTTCATTTCATGCATGTTTATTACCTGAAATATTTAAATATCAAATTTTTACTTAAAATGTGATTCATTTCTTCACCTGCAACTTGAAGTGCTTGAATCAAACGATTCTTGGATGTTTAATACATTAAATGATTAAATGAGAGAAAACAGCCACTAATACTGTATTTAACCCAAATGGTTCCTGATCCTCTTCAGTCTTGCTGAGCTCAAATCCTGGTTTCTTCCTCCTCAGCCTCCAACTTGCTCCTCTTCTGTTGCCTCCACTGAGTTTTCATTATTTATCTCTTATGGGGTCAATAATAAAAACTGTAACTTGTTGATGGTTTTGCTGTATCTCCTCTTTAATTGTCGTCCATGTCGGTCCGGTTTGTGTCGTTTACCTTCATACGTCGGTTTGCCTTTAAGTGGACAAATCAGAACAAACATCAGTATTAATGCTGTTAATTTGATAACACTAGTAAAATAATTTACTTCACAATAATGTAATAACCTCGATGTCCACTGACTAAACTCGGACTATGTTACATAAACAATATTATCCCGACCTAAACCAGGTTGACCCACTTAAATGAACTGAACAGAAAATGATCATAACACTCGGACAAAATAATAGCAAAATAAACTATGACACAAAACCAACAAAGCAAATTTATTCACTCACCAGAATGTAAATGTCTGGATCAAACCTGTAGGTATCTGGATGTTGGAGAAGCTGAAATCAGCGACTCAGCGCTGAAACCCGGACATTGTTTTCTTCTGTTAGCTCCGTTAGCTTAGCCTCCTCACTTCTTCTTTAGCTCCGTTAGCTTAGCCTCCTCACTTCTTCTGTTAGCTCCGTTAGCTTAGCCTCCTCACTTCTTCTGTTAGCTCCGTTAGCTTAGCCTCCTCACGTTGTTTCCAAGCAGGAAAATAGTGAAACAAAAGTCCGTTTTCCAACTTTTTACCGTTTCAGTCGTGTGATCGGACATTACAGACAATAACGCAGCAAGTTAGAGCCAAAGCTAAATTATTTTAAGTAACTTAGATTGAAAAAAATCTGCGAGACTGTTGGTTTTATACTGCGAGACTGTTGCTTGTGGACACCAAAGATGGCGCTGAACCCCTCCGACGTCACGCGTGACGTCACGCGCGGATTCTCTATTCACTAGGCCAGGATCCCTCACCTCGTTAGCTGGCCTCACTAATGCCTAAAGAAAATACAAGGTAGAAATCGAAACATTTTGAAAACAATTTTATTGAGACCACTGATATTGAAAGACCAACATTTTTGTAATATCTAATAAACAGTTTGATCAGACATGACCTACTTTAAGACTTTTTAATGGCGAAGAGAACAGGCAATAGCAACACGGACCAACGACATGAACCACATATGCAGCAAACACATATGCAACATAAACATATTCAACATAGACACATCCTCAGTTAAACAGATCATGCCGTTCTGTATAATTGCCTATGTCAACAGTGTGACTTAGGCAATTTTATTTTGCTTAAGTCACCAGACAAATTGACTTAGGCAATTTTAGAAGTTTTTCAAGATGGCGGATGATTCAAGGAGATGACAATTCTACACAGATGCTGATGCTATTCCCAAGATTCAGGACTCTTCCCATGTTGGTAAGTGAAGATGTTTACTCTAATCAGACGGACAACTACTGATATTGATACACCTTTCTCAACAGGCGGGGGCGCACTTTCTCACTTTCTCACTTTCTCACTTTCTCTGGTCTATAGTCCGACATTCGAGCAACTTGAATCCATTCCTCCCTCCCTGGCTCCTCCAGACCGGCCCCCACCGGCCTGGTTCGGGGGGGCAACCGCCCCCCCAGCCCCCCCTATAGCTCCGCCCCTGGATGGATGGATGGATAAGTTAGCTACAAAGCACAAACAGTGGAAAGACTCCAGAGTCATCTAACTAAGATAGTTTTCAATACTGCAACATAATCTACAGTCTAGTTCAGTGTTTCTCAACCATTTTTGGCCCAGCCCCCCCCCCCCCCCCCCCCCCAGCGTTTATCCAGGTCCCTCACTGACCCCCACCAAAGAATTTGAAGGCTACTTTGCACTGACTATTATTTTATCATTAATATTACTATCACTGTTGCAGATGTTTTGATTTTTATGCTTGTTTCTGTATTTATAATCAAACATAATTTCCCAGAGAACAAAAAAGTCATGGGAATAGAAATTATTTTCACCGGCGTCTACAAAAAAAGCAATGAACATTCAAGTTAAACTTGGTAGAACTAACAGCAGCCAATCAGAGTGGAAACAATATTCTTATTTCTAGTTGTTAAATATTCCACAAAATGACCAGATAAAATATGTACAACATGTCAGTTTAAACTTTGAACTATTTGCAAAACAACTGTTTTAATGTTTAAAACATGGATAGAACTGTAACTACATTAATCTTAGCTCTTCTTCTCTTCAGTGTTTGTCAGTTTCTGGTGGTGCAGCTCTGTGCTGCCTTCAGGATAATGGGACATCAGAGCATCATTCCTAAAAATTCACCCACATGGTATTTAATGTGCAAACCAGAGCTTTCAGTGGAAAAACAAAAGTTTCAGGTTCTTTTAATGCAATACAAATATGAGACAGAAACATGGATTATATCTTTATATAGACCTGTCTATTGATTATAGATTAATAGTTTTACTGAACAGAAATTACAAAGAACAAATCTGGTTCTTAATCAAATCCTAATGAGTCAAATTGAAAGTGTCATGGAGTCATCAGCCTCATGACATTAACACTGACATGAAAAATAATATTGAAGAAATAAATATGTCAAATCTAATTAAAGACATAAAGTGATCAGTTCTTTACTGTTATGGTCTGTAAGATATATTTATTCTCAGTACTAGATATGGTCTCAACAAACCCATAGCTCTTCAACCTTTTATCTGGAAATAGTGTCTGTTTATTCTTGCCATACAGGCCTCTGTATTAATTATTGCTCAAAAGATCTTGCCATACCACTTTATTCCTCTGTATTTACTTTAGTTTCTCAGTTTATTCTTGCATTTTGTTCATTCATTTCCATTTAGTTTAATTTGATTAGTATTATCCTCTCTTGGTTTATTGCTATGTCCACTTTAGTTTCTTTCCTGTTGCTAATTTTTTTTTTTATCATTTATTGACGCCAGTGATTCTTGAAAATAGGGACAATATGGGTTTTAATTTTCCAATGATTTTTTTTTGTTATTTCTCAAATTTATGTTAAATAATGTTTTGGAAATGTAAAAATTCTGAGGTCCAGGCTCCCAGTTGCAACATTTTTTTAAATAAATTACATTTTTAATCGACCTGACCTAGAACATTCTCATCACCATCTGACAAAAATAAATAAAAAATAATTTTTAATGACCCTGTTAGTGACATTTTTACTCATTTTACAGACAAATGCTTCTCAAGAAGCAAAATAAATATTATTTAAAACAAAAAACCATTAAAAGTCCATCTGACGAGTTGACAGAGAACTGAAGGTGACAAACTAGTGAGTAGAATGAAAAACTTGGTACATGTGAAGTATTGCAATTCATATAAAATACATAAAAATGAATTAACTGCACATTTAAGTGAGATTTGACAACAATTTCACTGAAAGAGTCAGAAAAACTGACGGAGTTGACAAAAAGCCAAACTACCTCAATTTATATGATGTTAATCTGAAGGAGGCCATATTGTAGCTCATCAGGTCCATGAAATCTTTACAATATACTAAAATTAAGCTTTTATTTCACAAAATTTCCTTAACGTTTTGTAAAATGTTAGTTACTTTGTTGACACATCATGGTTGTGACAAAAAACTTAGGAATAAAAAGAAGAAAAAACTAAAGGATAACATAAGCTAACCAGAGCTAATTAGCCTCTTAGCAAAGGAAGAGACAGGAAGTGGTCATGGGGTCCTCAGAAGTTCTGCTGCCCCCCAATAATGCCTGATTTTTTTTACATTCTTTTCATTTCTGACAGTGTTGACAAAAACTAGGGACAAATTTCAATGGAGTTGGAAGATATATGAAAATGATTTTTAATTCAATTTATCGATACCTTTATAATTATTTATACGACTACTTATACTTAATTGTCATAATATATAATTTTAGTATTTTTTTAATTCCATCCATCCATCCATTTTCTTCCGCTTAGTTTTACTTTTACTTTTTTAAATTGCTTTAAATTATTTAATGTACTGAGTTCTGCTCCTGGACAAAGGCTTTTCAGGCATCATCCACCAACTACAATGTTTAAAATAAAAAAATATTCAGCAAATACCTGGAAAATATACATTGTTGTGCTCACATGACCCAGATTAGTTTAGTCAGATATTTGAAAAAAATATATTTTGTGTATATTTTTATTCAAATTTTGTGCTCTATCCATAGGACCTGTTTTGTCCAAGAAGCTACAAACACTGAATAGAACAAGAGCTGCCATGTTGCAGCCAAGCATGATTTAATGTTACACAACACAGTTTTACCAAGTTGCTCAAAGTCTAAACTGGCATTGTTGTGCATTTAAGGTGTAAAGTTTACCTTCGACCAAACGCCCCCTAAGGCCTCCCAGCGCCCCCTGCAGTCCTCTGAACGCCCTCTGGGGCACAAAAGACCCTCTTTACTTGATTGATTTTAACTAATGAAAATTTCAGTTGAACATAAGTAATCGTAAATGATTTGACTGGTGTTATAGTTTGCCTGTGTTGCTGTATCTAGAGGCAACTTGCAAACCATTTTGGGAATCCATGATGTATCTTGATACAATTGACCTCAAAGGCAATTCATGTTTGTCAGAATAATCACTTGTTTTTGAAAGGTTTGAATAATTTTTTTTCCATTTTGGTAGGCCATAGACATAGACCAACGACGTAGATCAACGACATCTACACATATGACTTGTACTTATTTTTGACACAAATGGAACCCCATTTCTATATCAACTGTTAAAGTTTGAGCAGAGAAACATAAGAAGCAGGAACCAGGAAGTATTTCAATTAGGTAGTTTTCTTTTTATACAAGTGGTTTCTACTTTTAAAAAAATAAGCTTTGGGATTTGTTCCAGAATATAACATACTCAGATTTATTCAGTTAACTTCAGTTGTGCTCACTAAAATTGCACAAGTTAATGTAACTCAAAAGTATCATGTTAGTTGAGTTGTGTAAAATTAAGTACAACTTGGACATATTAACATATTTATGTTTTGAAAACCTGATATTTTTGAGGCCATGATTTATGAGGCCAATCTTCTGAAACAACACTGATTCAGCCAGGCGACCCGTTCAGGGTTCTGGTGATGTGTCTCTGGGGGGACATGAGACTGGTTGGATTTCACCTTTTCTTTATTTTTGCCTCTTCATATATTGTGAAGACATCCTGTGTGTAAAATTCAGCTGGTTGAATAATAAGGTGGAGAAAAACTCTAGTTATTAAACAAAAAGAGATTTGATTGTGTGTTGGTGGCTTGAGGTAGAGGCAGGACTGAATGACAGATTATTCACTGAAAAACTGACAGAAACTGCCACTCATTCTCTTTCCAGACCACTAGGTGGCGATGACGTGTATTCAAGATGGTTGCCAAGCACACAAAAAAGAACTTGTCTTCCTGGTCTGCAGCAGCTGCTCGAACGTGAGTTGGAACTTTGTCATGGAGACGAGAACAGAGCCAGAAGGACTGAATGATGACCCGGATGGGTTCGGGGCCTTCGTGGCCCTACAGGGTGGGGCCCTGCAGTCCTCAGGGGTCCCTCAGCTCTACTGGAAGAGCCTCTATCACAAGATCACCAACGAGGTGAGAACTGAGCAGCAAAACACACGGATGAAGTATCGCGTTAACTCGGGTTCGCGGTGTTTTCTGCCTCTGCAGGTTTACGATGCCGGGCGAGTTTTTGGAATAATGATCCGACAGGAGGAAGATGAGGAAGATGAGGAGAGGAACAAAGTCCCTTCTGGAGACGTGACTGGGTGTAAAGTGGTTGTTACTCGGGAAAGTGGCCTGAAAGTCTCCGATCCAACCAGGTGAAGACCTGAAAACACGACCAATAAGCTGCTAGTTATTCAGCTGAGTGAAGCCATTCCAGCAAATAGCCTCAGTGCTTTATGCTCCTTATGTGACGATAACATTTTTATTTGTGCTGCTCTGGTTTCTGAGATATAAAAACTATTTTTAGGTGATCCACCAGCTCTGATGACACCATGAGAAAAAGCTGCTCACTTTGGTTTGTTTTGAAGGAGGATGCTGACCTCTGGATGACCTAAAATAATTTGAATATATCAGAAACCAAAGCGCCACAAAGAAAAGTTACATAACATTACAAACAAGAACATAACCCTAAGCAAAACTCAATTCACACCTTAGTCCTAAACCTAATGGCAGCGTTTCCCCTTGTGGGGTCCAGGATTCCAACAGCGGCTCCCACTGAGTCTCAGGAAAAATGGTTCCCACAAGGTATTAAATACATGGTATTAGTTCTGATTTGACTCTTATCAAATCAGAACAAAAAACTGACAATATAAAACTAGCACTGCATTATTTTATTAATGGGACAATTAATCAGACAAAAACTTGGCACATTCTGAAGATTTTTCATTGAAGCACTTAAGCTTTTTTATATACAACACTAGATATACATTATGTTTGAAATAATTCATGTCCTTTTTAAAATAATATAAACATGTTATTGCCTGAAATTCAATAAAATGCAACTTTTAAAAAAATATATCTATTGTGGGAAAACCTAATGACTGTGAAAATCACTCAGTCTGGTGTTACAGTCTGTATTCATACCAGATCCATGATGAGAGACACCAGAAACACTCAGAACAGGTCCGGTTAGAGATCCATAACAAAACATGACCATCAGATTACTAGTCATCTCACGTTACTTAGTAATAATATTTTCACCATAAATATTGTACGGTTTGGGTTAATTTCTCGTCTTTTTTTGAGTTTGTATACTCCAACTAATGATTAATTGATTACTAAATGAATTGACAATTATTTCAATAACTGATTAATCTAATGGGTAATTTCAGCTCTATTTAACACACATTCAAACTGGACCTGGTTACCCAGTAGGATGACGGTTGGTTGTGTGATACTGTCATTTAACAAGGTGTGCCTAATAAAGTGGCCCATGAGGGAGAAAGACGAGCAGAGACTCCAGATCTACAAGCTTGAACATTTTCACAGGGGGAACTGCTGATGTCTGCTGCTGACACACAGTGATGCTCAGGACTTTAGCATGTTTTTACAACATGCTGCTGAAGTCCAGACTCCAACCAGACTTTCTGCGCTGCTCCTGCAGTATCTTTCTGGTGGACCATGCTTGGACGTACCGGGTGGAACACGCCCGGGAACAGCTGGAGCAGATTCAGGGGCTGCTGCCCAGGATGGCCTCCCTCATGGGGGTGGACTTCCACGGCGATGTCCCCCCTCCAGACGTAGTGGAGCTGATATTGGAGCGCATGTGGAAATACAACCAGACCTACCAGCTGTCCGAGGGGGCAAGTCTGAGGATGACCTGACACTGCAGCTCTCTCTCAGTCAGCATGTGTTTCAGCCCCATTCTCTGCTGTGTGTGTGTGTGTGTGTGTGTGTGTGTGTGTGTGTGTGTGTGTGTGTGTGTGTGTGTGTGTGTGTGTGTGTGTGTGTGTGTGTGTGTGTGTGTGTGTGTGTGTGTGTGTGTGTGTGTGTGTGTGTGTGCGCAGTCAGCAGAAGAAAAAGCTCCTGTGTGGTACATCATGGATGAGTTTGGCTCCCAGGTGCAGCACTCAGACCATCCCAGCTGCTGCATGGTCCCCTTGTTCTACATGCAGGGTCAGCTGGTCTACACTCTGCTGTGGCCTCTGCAAGATCTGCAAGGAGGTGGTAAGAACACACCCTGATACACACACACACACCCTGATACACACACACACCCTGATACACACACACACACCCTGATACACACACACACACCCTGATACACACACACCCTGATACACACACACACCCTGATAACACACTATACACACCACCCTGATACACACACACACCCTGATACACACACACCCTGATACACACACACACCCCTGATACACACACACACCCTGATACACACACACACCCTGATACACCACACCGATACACACAACCCTGATACACACACACACCCTGATAACACACACTATACACACAACCCTGATACACACACACACCCTGATACACACACACACCCTGATACACACACACACCCTGATACACACACACCCTGATAACACCTATACAACACACCCTGATACACACCACCAAACCCCTGATACACACACACACCCTGATACACACACACACACCCTGATACACACACACCCCTGATACACACACACCCTGATCCATAACACACACACACCCTGATACACACACACCCTGATACACACACCCTGATCACACCACCCTGATACAACACACACCCTGATACACACACACAACACCACCCTGATACACACACACCCTGATACACACACACCCTGATACACACACACCCTGATACACACACACCAACACCTGAACTACACACCACCCTGATACACACACACCCTGATACACACACACCCTGATACACACACACACCCTGATACACACACACCCTGATACACACACACCCTGATACACACACACCCCTGATACACACACCAACCCTGATACACACACACCATACACACACACCCTGATACACACACACCCTGATACACACACACACCCTGATACACACACACACCCTGATACACACCACACCCTGATACACACACACACCCTGATACACACACACACCCTGATACACACCACACTGATACACACACACCCTGATACACACACACACCCTGATAACACACACACCCTGATACACACACACACACCCCTGATACACACACACACCCTGATACACACACACACCCTGATACACACACACACCTGATCACACACCGATACACACAACACCTGATACACACACACACCCTGATACACACACACACCCTGATACACACACACAACCCTGATACACACACACACCCTGATACACACACCACCCTGATACACACACAACACACCCTGATACACACACACCCTGATACACACACACACCCTGATACAACACACACCCTGATACACACACACCACCCTGATACACACACACCAACACAACCCTGATACACACACACACACACCCTGATACACAACACACCCTGATACACACACAACCCTGATACACACACAACCCTGATACACACACACACCCTGATACACACACACCCTGATACACACACACACCCTGATACACACCAACACACACCCTGATACACACACACACCCTGATACACACACACCCTGATACACACACCACACCCTGATAACACACACACACCCTGATACACACACCGATACACACACACCCTGATACACACACACCCTGATACACACACACCCTGATACACACACACCCTGATACACACACACACCCTGATACACACACACACCCTGATACACACACACCCTGATACACACACACACCCTGATAACACACACACACACCCTGATACACACACACACCCTGATACACACACACACCCCTGATACACACACACACCCTGATACACACACACACCCTGATACACACACAACACACACCCTGATACACACACACACCCTGATACACACACACACCCTGATACACACACACACCCTGATACACACACACACCCTGATACACACACACACACCCTGATACACACACACACCCTGATACACACACACACCCTGATACACACACACACCCTGATACACACACACACCCTGATACACACACACACCCTGATACACACACACACCCTGATACACACACACACCCTGATACACACACCCGATACACCACACCCTGATACACACACACACCCTGATACACCACACACACCCTGATAACACACACACCCTGATACACACACACACCCTGATACACACACACACCCTGATACACACACACACACCCTGATACACACACACACACCCCTGATACACACACACACCCTGATACACACACACACCCTGATACACACACACACCCTGATACACACACACACCCTGATACACACACACCCTGATACACACACACCTGATACACACACACACCCTGATACACACAACACACCCCTGATACACACACACACCCTGATACACACACACACCCTGATACACACACACACCCTGATACACACACAACCCTGATACACACACACCAACACACACCTGATACACACACACACCCTGATACCACACCATCACACACCCTGATACACACACACACCTGATACACCACACACCCTGATACACACACACACACCTGATACACACACACACCCTGATACAACACACCTGATACACACACACCCTTTCTACAGTCTGCTGCTCTCCTGCCTATGAAAGTCACTTTGTCTTTAGACATTGTCTTGGACAATAAAACTTTGAGTCCCTAGAGGACAGAGCTGAGTGAAGGTACAAGAAGAATTGTATGTTTTAAGTTTCTTTTTTTCTCTCCCTAACTTGACCTGAGAATCACTGTTCATTTATTCTGACTTTCTCTGATGACTCAGTGTTTCACTATTGTTAATGATCGAAAGAATATTCCTTAAAGCATTTATATAGATTGATTCCAAGACCTAGAAGTGCATTACCTCTCCACACACCAGGATGGAAGTGCACACATATGTGTATGTTGGATCAGAGAAGCAGTTCTGCACAACTCTGATCTGGACAGTGAGCTGAGCTTCATCCCTACTGTCAGCCAGAGGTTCAGTGCTTCCAGCAGCGCAATCTGCTGTCATCTGGGATTAAAGAACCGTAGTCACATATACAACTGAATTAACAGTTATTTTATTTGGTTTTCTGTAGCTTGTCTTTTCACAGAAACAGGATCTGATCCAGGACTTGTAACATGTGATGTTTAGGTACTTTAGGAATTATATGTTTGAGGAACTGTTTAATATTTTGGTGTCTTTTCCTGATGGTTTTTGTATGATTCTGTTACTTTAAAATCTGAAAGAAATTAAGTTTTTCAAATTTGTTTTAGCTAATAAAAATTGTTTTTTGATAAAAGATTGTGTAAACAATCCCGCTTTCCCACACACAGATGAAGTAACCCGCGATTATGCATATGGGGAGACCAACCCATTGCTACGGAGATGCCGGTTGTTACCATGGATACATGATGATCTGGAAGGAGTGAGCAGTATCGTCACAGAACCAGCAGATTCTTACTATAAGGTGAGGACATTTAATCAAAGGACAAACTTTGATGATGGCTTCCTACAGAATCATTTGACCCTGAGCTCTTTTAGCCTCAGTTGAACAACAACACAATCTATTCCACCATCTAACAGAAGAAATAAGGTGCATGTTTACTTCTTCCATGGCTGGTCAAAGGTCATGTCTGGAGCATATAGTTACCACAAAAGTGAGAGAGAGAATATGTGATAAGTGTATTTATTATGACGATGGGCAGGAAATGTGGTGGAGCCGTGGTTCGTGCTCTGATGATGTCACCAAAAATTGAGGCTGTGATTTAATGGACTCAGTAACAGTGTTGTAGTCCTTGAGGTCGGTCTTGGTCTTGAGACCATGTCTTGATGGTCTCGGTCTCGGGTGCTGAGGACTCGGCATTTTATTTCAGGACCAGTCGAGACGCAACTGTGAAGATATCAGTAAACATGCAGCAAACTGTCCAGTTTATTTGTTAACATCTTTGTTAACAGAAACAGAAACAGAAACATTGCCAATTGAATGTTTCTGTTCCCCCCCTCACCTGTCACTCGCACGCGGCGCTCCAGACATGCGCAGTGGTTTCCTCTCAGCAGCAGAAGATCTAATAGTCAGTAATAGAATAAAGCTGCATAAATCATAATAAACCGATGGCCACAGTAACTCAGCAGCGCTTCAGTTTCACAGATGGTGGGACAACGACTAACTTTTTTCGTCACTTAGAAAAGTATCTCAGAGAAGGTTAAGCTCCGTGATGTTAGCAAAGCTAGTTGCACAGAGACACATAATCATGGTGATGACAAAATTTTGTCACTCACTGCGCTGAATTATTGTATGGAGGTGTTGACTGACTTGTTGCACATATGAGACAAACGCTGTGTCCAAAAGTCTGCAATGGGACATTCAGGAGCAGAACGATTCTTCTGCACGGGTCTTTACTCATTAGACAGAACTGGAGAGTCACTGAGAGCCTATCAGATGATCATACGCTGTTAGAATAGCAGAAATCGGAGGTTTTCAAAATGTTGGTCGCGCCCCCTGGAGGGGGCGCGCGCCATTGCAGGGGGGGCAAAAAGCTGTCTGGATGAAAAAGAAAAACAAAAAAACATGAACGCTGTATGCACTGGGCTTTTACCTTAGAATGGCCAAATCTCTGTTATTCCTCTGTCAGAAATAGTTTGGAATCCACTGGGGGGCCCTGGAGAAAAAGTTTGGGAACCACTGATGTAAAGGAAATGAAGTTAAAGAAGCACGAAGTTTCCAACCTAATAATAAATGTTGATCTAAAAATAGTTGTACTTTCAGTTCTACTCTGTTGTGAAAATTAACGCAAATATTCTATGAAAACATAAAAAACTTCTAAAAACCTGCCTTTTTATTGTATCTTTGTTTAAGAACATTAATAGGTTCTTGATTAATTTAGCTCCCATCATCCCATTATTAAGGAGTAAGGAGATCAAAGTTTAAAGAGAGATGGAAAAAAGAATCTCAAAGCCCTGCGGGAGAAAATGTTTAGTTTGATGAAACCAAATATGATGATCCCCCCCCCTCAAAAACACATTGTTCAACCACACAGCTATTTGTGGGGGGGGCTGGGGGGGATTGAAAACGTTTGGGAACTACTGGCATCTGGTATCTACTTCTTGCTTGTTGTCAGTGTTCATCGCTATGTTTAATGGTGCAGACAGTGGTGGCTTCTGACATGAGCAACATGGGTAAACACTAGAGGTGGTGCCGATTGATCGGTCACCGATCACAATCGGCCGATTTTCGTGAAAAAGTACCTGATCGGTGATCGGCCGATCATTGGCTCTGTTACCGATACCTGATCACCTGCATCTCATTTCCCAGCCTGTCTGTCCAGCTGGTCTCGTCTTTCCTTCACTGCACAAACACGCAGCAACAAATCCTAAGGATGTGTAACTATAACCACTGAGTGAATGAGGACGTTTGCGTGTTGCGGGGAAAATAGAAGCAGGTCAAAATGCATCAACACAACGAAGCTAATAGACATAAAAACAATGACGGAGTTTGGCTACATCGAGGCTCAGTGCAGTAAAAAGACACGGAGGATCAGACAGCAGGTAAAGCAGCACAGCTACAAACACTCACCCGGATTAGCATGACGGTCAGAAAGATAAACTAATAACCTGGAAAATGATTTAAGTCTTGGAGCTGCGATGTAAGACGCTGGTTCTGCTGTTGAACCGCTGCTCCGCTACAGGTAGTAATATTTAATATTTAGTAATATTTGACAGACGGAGCCGCTTCTGCTCCACCTGGTAGAGACTCACACCGAACCTGTTTAAAGCTGCAGCATCTAACTAAAAAATACATTTTACATACGTATTAAAACTTCCTTTGTCCTAACATGAGACAGATAATCTCTAAAAAATAATCGATCTCCTCCCTGTTACTCCGCTCAGTCAGAAACAGCCAATCAGAACTAGCAGTAACAGCTAGCCGCTATGCTAACAGGAAGTTTTCATTCAGTAACTCAGGATTGTTTTCGCAATGGATCCTGTATTTTAATTTGTATGTTAAGTTTTATACTTGAATTTTTTGTCAATGTTGAGAGGTTTTATTTTGGCTCTTTGCATTATTTAGCCTCTTCAGAGCCTCATATGTTATCAGTCTGTTAAAGATAGTATTATTGATAGCAGTTCAATTTGCACAATGCCTGTTTTGTTTAGTTTTCTTCTTGGAAAAAGTTATTAAAAACAAGTTTTTGTCTAAATTAAGGTGAATTCATGGTTCCTTTTTCCACATAATGTAACGGTAGTGTTTATAATAAAAAATAAATAACAATTATGTGATCGGTATCGGTATTGGCAGAAAATAAACCTGATCGGCACATCCCTAGAGTAAACACCCAGGGCGTTATCTTTTTAGGGGTGGCACGAGACCACCGCAGATTGTAGCACAGAGATGGAAGCAAAGCAGAATAAAGAGTTTGTTAAATTTAATATTGGTTACATTTATTAAGTACTTAATATCTATGTTTTATGGGAATAAGTAACTCGAATAAAATTTAATAATCTAGACACAAATTGAAAACTGAAGACAAAATTACAAACAAGCAAAGACAAACGTATGGAGCTACACTATGAAAAATAAAACTCCATAGGAAAAACTCTTAACACTCTTAACTGACAGTAAACCTGAAGGATTCCAGGTCAAGTCAATCCAAACTCTGATGACTTGAATCTGACTCCATCCACACCAGAACATTTCTGGATTCAAAATATTTTGATATTATGTAATAGTTGAATTTTTGATTTTTGTTAGTCTGAAGCATCTCGATAAATAAAGATAAAGAGTTCAGCTGCATCTCTCTTTGAGCAATGATTCAGTTTTACTTTTTGAATTGAATTCTCTTCGACTGAGATGCTTCTGCCAATCAAACGACACATTTCCAGGTCTGGGTTCATATTTTCAGGCCATCGCACGAGAGAACAAGGAACAGCTTCCTGTGGAAATCCAGCCTTCTACTGTTCCCAAAGACAAAATCCTCAAGTAAGTCTGACCTCAGCAACACACCGCAAGAGGATGGAAGCTGGAAACCAGTCAAACTTTAGGAGGTCTGCTGTGATACCAAGGCTTCAGCCGCAGATCTTTTAAGTTAATCTGCTTTTGATTTCAGAGTCTTCACTCAAATATCTCAAGTAAGAAACAACCTGACACATCCTCGTTTCATTCTGGTGGAGGAAGAGGAGGAGGCTGACATCATTTGGAATTATGATCACATCAAAGACTACAGGTTAGCACCACACATCCTGGTCAGAGCGATGGAGGAGAAGAGACTCATCAATTTAAGCAAACAGAAAATGTTTGGAACATCAGGCTGCAGTTTAAAGGTAGTCTCAGTCTCAGTAAATTGGAATATGAAGCTGTTGAAGTCAGACACTGCTGCTGGGTAATTAGATGGACGTAGCAGCAAAAAATGTTGGTTGTTTCATTCCAGTTCTGTTTATTTATTTACCAACCTAATCACAGAAATTGTTGTCAGAAGTCAAAAAGCCCATTCAATTATCATAATAATACTAATAATTTATGTTGTTCACAGATGTGGAAAGCTGCCTTTGGCTTCACATGGTGACTAAAAACATTTACAATACATAATAAAAAGATTACAACAAACTCACAAACCAACAACAGTCACAACTTGACATGTGACTCTTGGTGAGGAACCTTGTTGCCTTTGGTATAAATTAGTTGTTTGTTCTGACAAATTCCCCAGGTAGAGGCTGAAATAAGTCGCCCACATTGGCCTTTAGTTTTGTTTGTCTGTATAAATCTCACCAGCATCCTGGTGATTCTGGACTGTCTATTTTTGTCCTTCACACACTGGTTCACATTCAATGAGATTCTTTTACACAGTATCTAAAATCATTTAGTTGCATGAATTAATTTTCCTGATTAAATAATTATGCTATGTAGATTTTTTTATGTCCAGACACATGCAGTCAAGTTCAGTTTATTATTTAAATTGAAGTTTTTCATCTATGGAAACCTAAAAATTGCATTGAATCACTCATTTTACAGCAATCTCTCCTATTGAGAGATTGCTGTAAAATGGCGCGATAACAGAGAGACTGGCTGAGCTGAGCTGAGCTGAGCTGAGCATGTTGGTCTATCATGACCAACACACAAAACACCGGAGCTGCTATTTGTGTCAAACACAAAGTAAAGAGGCAGCAGTAGCGACTCCAGGCCTGGAGGTTGGAGGGCCGGTGTCCTGCAGGTGTGTCTCTACTTCAACACACTTGAGTCAGATAATGAGGTCGTTAGCAGGACTCTGGAGAACCTGACTGCACTGAGGAGGTGATTCAGTTATTTGATTGAAGTGTGTCGGACCAGGAGACGTCTAACAGCTGCAGGACAGCAGCCCTTCAGGGCCAGGTTGACCTAGACCCAGTTAAATACATGAACCAGTTACATAATCTGTGCCATGAAAAACAGATCCAGGTACAGTCAGAGGCAGACATAACCTTTTAGGATAATTACTCATCAGCAGAAGAGTATGATGATTTAGGAAGCAGCAGAAAGTAACATTTTCAATTCAATTTTATTTCAAATATGTAACGAACAAAAATAAACACAATTAACTCCACACTCAATACCCAAATGACAGAGCAACGCAAAAATGGAACAATAAGAAATAATCCAACCAAACTAGTGTAGCTTAAATATTTGGAAACGAGTTTAGAATTTATTTAATCTCAACCCCTCTGAAAAATTGAATAATAATTTGCTTCTCTCTTCCATATTTAAAATTAAAATAACTTCAGTAGGACTTAAACAATTATCTTAATATCAGTTGGATATTTATAATGGATAAGTTGGGTTCGTGTGTGTGTGTGTGTGTGCGTGTGCGCGTGTGTGTGTGTGTGGTAGGAAGCTCAGTGAAGAGCGGCCTCATGTCATGCTGAACCAGTTCCCCTGTGAGACCATAGTGACAGTGAAGGACTGCCTGGCTGCCATGGGCCGCAGGCTGCAGGTCGGTTCCACACCCGACTGGCTTCCAGAGACCTTCAACCTCCAGACGGAGCTTCCACAATTCATCAAACATTATCAGCTGAGACAACTCAGGTTGGATCCTGTTTTTTACTCAGTAATATCAGAGCTTTGTTTTCTAAATCAGCTCAACATTTGAAAATCCAGAGGCTTTGTCACAATCTGCTGCTTAACCTTGTATTGACTCAGATGGGAAGCTTGAAATAACTCTTGCTGGTTTTCAGGGGAGAAGACAACCACTGGATCTGTAAGCCATGGAACTTGGCCCGGGGTCTGGACACACACATCACCAGTAATCTGGACTACATCATCAGACAGAGAGAGAGCACACCAAAGGTCTGAGATGAAACCCCAACGTGAAAACCAGACTGTTTGAATTTAACCCCTCAAGACGCTTCCGTTAGTCAGTGAGGATACAGTGTCATCATTACAGCTATGGGGTTAATATCTGATCTTGAATTTTAATTGAAGTCTATAAACCAGATGGGACTTGACATCATTGGGCAGCTAATATCTCTGCAGATCCCACACATCCTGGAGCCTCATGTATAAAGTGTTCGAAAAAAATGTGAGGTGCCATATTTTACACACAAGTCGGCATGTAAAAGTAAAAGTGGCGTGAAAATTGGCATAAATATACACAAACCTTTTACCTGCCTTGAAAATATGGAGCAGCCATGCAAACTATTTTTCTGCACAATAACAAATTACTAGAGGCCAAAACTCAACAACATACAATGAAACCTGACTGCATTCAGTCATTATTTAACCCTGAAATGTATGGAGGAACAAAACTGACATAATAATAAATAAAAGAATAAATATATAAAAGAATCAATATAAAAATAAAAGTAGAAATATATAAATAAAAGAATAAAAGAATAAATATTTATCCAACATTATAATAAATGAAAGAATCAATATAAAAACAAAAAGTAGAAATAAAAGCATAAATATATACTTTGCTTTGATTTTATTACTTCTCCCTTTTCCGTTTGCTGTATTTATTTCTGTATTGTTTTCTGTATTTATTTCTGTATTTATTTCTTCCTAAATTTACTTTACTTCGACCGTATGCTAATGAGGTGGGCTGTCTTCTACATGTCCAGCTCTCTATTGGTCAATAAACAGGAAACAGAACCATCCGTGTGCAGATCGATTGTTAATGTCTACCTACTCGGCCGCTCAACAGTCCTCGGGAAACCTGACCGAAAAATTCACGAATACTCATTATCTTAAGGGTACAATAAAAGGTAAGGATAATAACAGCATTTAAGTGTTAGATATCCGTTATTACTCATTGTCAATCCATCATTCTCTCACTCTGTATAAAATAAACAGACTGCGATCGGAGAGTAAACCAGCTAGCAGCAGCTTTTTCTGTCAGTGCTTAACATTAAAAGGTTCACTTTCTGTATTAACTGTAATAAACAGTATTTAGCTAGCCTTCATCAGTCATTGTCAATTTACCATCTCCAACTGTATTCAAAGGAACCAGCCTCCGATCGGAGAGTAAACCAGCTAGCTGTAGCTTTAGCCACAGTTAGGAAACATACACCGCTGATTGTCAGTGCTGTAACGTTTAGAGGTTCACTTTCTTTATCAACATTAATAAAACAACATTAGATGAGTAATAACCGTTAGATAACGGTTATTACTCATTGTCAATCCACCATTCTTTGACTGTATATAATAAACAGCCTCCGATCTGAGGGTAAACCAGCAGCAGCAGCTTTAGCCAGTTAGGAAAGTGAACTGCATGTGAACTGCAGTGAACTGGTGCCAGTCTGAGTGAACTGGTGCCAGTCTGCAGTGAACTGGTGCCAGTCTGAGTGAACTGGTGCCAGTCTGAGTGAACTGGTGCCAGTCTGAGTGAACTGGTGCCAGTCTGAGTGAACTAGTCCAGTCTGAGTGAACTGGTGCCAGTCTGCAGTGAACTGGTGCCAGTCTGCAGTGAAACTGGTGCCAGTCTGGTGAACTGGTGCCAGTCTGAGTGAACTGGTGCCAGTCTGCAGTGAACTGGTGCCAGTCTGCAGTGAACTGGTGCCAGTCTGCAGTGAACTGGTGCCAGTCTGCAGTGAACTGGTGTCCAGTCTGCAGTGAACTGGTGCCAGTCTGCAGTGAACTGGTGCCAGTCTGCAGTGAACTGGTGTCCAGTCTGAGTGAACTGGTGCAGTCTGCAGTGAACTGGTGCAGTCAGTACTTGCAGGGTGAACTGTGTGCCAGTCTGCAGTGAACTGGTGTCAGTTCTGGCAGTTGAGTACTGGTGCCAGTCTGCAGTGAACTGGTGTCAGTCTAGTGCAGTGAACTGGTGCCAGTCTGAGTGAACTGGTGCCAGTCTGAGTGAACTGGTGCAGTCTGCAGTGAACTGGTGCCAGTCTGAGTGAACTGGTGCCAGTCTGCAGTGAACTGGTGCCAGTCTGAGTGAACTGGTGCCAGTCTGCAGTGAACTGGTGCCAGTCTGAGTGAACTGGTGCCAGTCTGCAGTGAACTGGTGTCAGTCTGCAGTGAACTGGTGCCAGTCTGCAGTGAACTGGTGCCAGTCTGCAGTGAACTGGTGCAGTCTGCAGTGAACTGGTGCCAGTCTGCAGTGAACTGGTGTCAGTCTGCAGTGAACTGGTGCCAGTCTGCAGTGAACTGGTGCAGTCTGCAGTGAACTGGTGCCAGTCTGCAGTGAACTGGTGCAGTCTGCAGTGAACTGGTGCAGTCTGAGTGAACTGGTGCCAGTCTGCAGTGAACTGGTGCCAGTCTGCAGTGAACTGGTGCCAGTCTGAGTGAACTGGTGCCAGTCTGCAGTGAACTGGTGTCAGTCTGCAGTGAACTGGTGTCAGTCTGCAGTGAATGGTGCAGTCTGCAGTGAACTGGTGTCAGTCTGCAGTGAACTGGGTGCCAGTCTGCAGTGAAAGTGAACTGGTGCAGTCTGCAGTGAACTGGTGCAGTCTGAGTGAACTGGTGCCAGTCTGCAGTGAACTGGTGCCAGTCTGCAGTGAACTGGTGCAGTCTGCAGTGAACTGGTCAGTTCTGGCAAGTGAACTGGTGCAGTCTGCAGTGAACTGGTGCCAGTCTGCAGTGAACTGGTGCAGTCTGCAGTGAACTGGTTGTCCAGTCTGGCAGTGAACTGGTGCCAGTCTGCAGTGAACTGGTGCATGTCTGCAGTTGAACTGGTGGTCCAGTCGCTGAGTGAACTGGTGCCAGTCTGCAGTGAACTGGTGCCAGTCTGCAGTGAACTGGTGCCAGTCTGCAGTGAACTGGTGCCAGTCTGCAGTGAACTGGTGCCAGTCTGCAGTGAACTGGTGCCAGTCTGCAGTGAACTGGTGCCAGTCTGCAGTGAACTGGTGCAGTCTGCAGTGAACTGGTGCAGTCTGCAGTGAACTGGTGTCAGTCTGACAGTGAACTGGTGCCAGTCTGCAGTGAACTGGTGTCAGTCTGCAGTGAACTGGTGCAGTCTGCAGTGAACTGGTGCCAGTCTGCAGTGAACTGGTGCCAGTCTGCAGTGAACTGGTGCAGTCTGCAGTGAACTGGTGTCAGTCTGCAGTGAACTGGTGCCAGTCTGCAGTGAACTGGTGCCAGTCTGCAGTGAACTGGTCCAGTCTGCAGTGAACTGGTGCCAGTCTGCAGTGAACTGGTGCCAGTCTGCAGTGAACTGGTGTCAGTCTGCAGTGAACTGGTGCAGTCTGCAGTGAACTGGTGCCTCAGTCTGCAGTGAACTGGTGCAGTCTGCAGTGAACTGGTGCCAGTCTGCAGTGAACTGGTGCCAGTCTGCAGTGAACTGGTGTCAGTCTGCAGTGAACTGGTGCAGTCTGCAGTGAACTGGTGTCAGTCTGCAGTGAACTGGTGCCAGTCTGCAGTGAACTGGTGCCAGTCTGCAGTGAACTGTGCCAGTCTGCAGTGAACTGGTGCCAGTCTGCAGTGAACTGGTGCCAGTCTGCAGTGAACTGGTGCAGTCTGCAGTGAACTGGTGCCAGTCTGCAGTGAACTGGTGTCAGTCTGCAGTGAACTGGTGTCAGTCTGCAGTGAACTGGTGCCAGTCTGCAGTGAACTGGTGCCAGTCTGCAGTGAACTGGTGTCAGTCTGAGTGAACTGGTGCAGTCTGCAGTGAACTGGTGCAGTCTGCAGTGAACTGGTGCAGTCTGCAGTGAACTGGTGCCAGTCTGCAGTGAACTGGTGCAGTCTGCAGTGAACTGTGTCAGTCTGCAGTGAACTGGTGCAGTCTGCAGTGAACTGGTGCAGTCTGCATAGTAGTACATGATGGTGCAGTCTGCAGTGAACTGGTGCCAGTCTGCAGTGAACTGGTGCAGTCTGAGTGAACGTGTCAGTGCAGTGAACGTGTCCAGTCTGCAGTGAACTGGTGCCAGTCTGCAGTGAACTGGTGTCCAGTCTGCAGTGAACTGGTGCAGTCTGCAGTGAACTGTGCCAGTCTGCAGTGAACTGTGCAGTCTGCAGTGAACTGGTGTCAGTCTGCAGTGAACTGGTGCCAGTCTGCAGTGAACTGGTGCAGTCTGCAGTGAACTGGTGCAGTCTGCAGTGAACTGGTGTCCAGTCTGCAGTGAACTGGTGCAGTCTGCAGTGAACTGGTGTCAGTCTGCAGTGAACTGGTGTCAGTCTGCAGTGAACTGGTGTCAGTCTGCAGTGAACTGGTGCCAGTCTGCAGTGAACTGGTGCCAGTCTGCAGTGAACTGGTGTCAGTCTGCAGTGAACTGGTGCCAGTCTGCAGTGAACTGGTGCCAGTCTGAGTGAACTGGTGCCAGTCTGCAGTGAACTGGTGTCAGTCTGAGTGAACTGGTGTCAGTCTGAGTGAACTGGTGTCAGTCTGCAGTGAACTGGTGCCAGTCTGCAGTGAACTGGTGCCAGTCTGCAGTGAACTGGTGTCAGTCTGCAGTGAACTGGTGTCAGTCTGCAGTGAACTGGTGCCAGTCTGCAGTGAACTGGTGTCAGTCTGCAGTGAACTGGTGCCAGTCTGAGTGAACTGGTGCCAGTCTGCAGTGAACTGGTGTCAGTCTGCAGTGAACTGGTGCCAGTCTGCAGTGAACTGGTGTCAGTCTGCAGTGAACTGGTGCCAGTCTGCAGTGAACTGGTGTCAGTCTGCAGTGAACTGGTGCCAGTCTGCAGTGAACTGGTGTCAGTCTGCAGTGAACTGGTGTCAGTCTGCAGTGAACTGGTACCAGTCTGCAGTGAACTGGTGCCAGTCTGCAGTGAACTGGTGTCAGTCTGCAGTGAACTGGTGCCAGTCTGAGTGAACTGGTGTCAGTCAGCAGTGAACTGGTGGATGACAGAGACAATGATCTACTGTAGTGAACAGTTTGAAGCTGAAGTCCCACCATGTGATCCACAGGGTTTTCCCAGCTGAGCACAAACTTCATGCACTTTGTTTCCACAGGCACCAGAGCAGAATGGAGTGTAACCTGTTAAAAGGGATATAAAGTTGTTATTCCTATGTTATCAATTTCTACTGCCAAGTCTACAACCACAGCAAAACAAAGTATAAGAAACTTAACCTTATAATCATAACATTTGATAAATATTCATTGGAGAAATGTGAAGTTAATGAGCTAATCATTAGTTACCATCTACTAGGTTTTCAACTGAAAGAAAAAATAAAAAGCACTCGCAGAGACTCCTGTTTCAAAGGGGTTTCATTTACTTATAAAAATAACAAAAATAATATCCACGTTGACTTCAAATATAAACGTTAATTTGTGATACAAAACCTTTAAACCTTTTCACTCTTTCACTAAACAATCAGATCAACCAGCAGCTTCTGCCTGTTAAACACTGCATGAGGCTGAGTGACAAGGAAGATGGTCTAAGCCAAACAAATACATAAATAAATGTACATTAGATCTAACATTCACATAACCTTAGATCTGCGAAAATTAATTTAGCAAAAAATAAATTAATTCTTAATAGGCTCCAACATATAAGTTTATAGAGCTCATCACATTTCTCCAATGAAATGTTAATATCTATCTATCTATCTATCTATCTATCTATGGAGATAGATCATTTTTTCATCATTTCATCATTTTTTGGCATTAAAGCTTGTTTTTATATATGATCAAATCTCATTATTTCTCAAGATAATTTACAATGAGTGGTTCTTGTTGGGTCCTGAAACTGGTTAACGAACATGTGTGGTGAACAGAGACAGAAATGACTGAACTCCTCTAATGAACAAGATCCTAAGATGCTCCACTTGGGTCAAGACAATCTTCCCTGACCTGAAGGCACCCCACCCTTTTTCAGCTCAAGACCATGGCCTTGAATCTGGAGGTACTGATCCTCCTCCCGGCCGCTTCACACTCAACTGGATACTGTTCCAAGTAAAGCCGTAGGTCATGACCTGATGAAGCCAGTAGGGCCACATCATCTACCAAAAGCAGAGGCCTGATCCCAAGGTCACCAAAAACCCAGGTTGTGCAGAACGTGGCCTCGGACAGAAACCCCCCAAATCAAAGAATCTAATCAAATTTTATTTATATATCACATTTCAACAACAAGGCATTTCAAAGAGCTTTACACCATAAAAACACAAAAATACAAAGTCATAGAAACACAGCTAACAACTGAAACATGACATTTTATCACTACATATCAGATTGTTAATTAATGTTCCATTAATTAACGCATGGCTCTCATCTCGATTTATGCAATGAGATGAGACTAATTACTTCTAGTTAGAATCTCTCAACCTCACACACCAGCTCAGGCTCCCACCAGAGAGGTGACTTTCAATGCCCAGTGATAAAACATCCATCGCCCAGGGTCAGATGGCCAAAGTCCCCTCACTCAGCATCCTAACATCCCACATTGCACCCAGCCCTTTTGGCCCCTCCCATAGGTAGTGAGCCCATGGGAAGGTGAACCCACTTTGGGCTGAGCCTGGTCAGACTCCATGTGTTTTCGCAAGCACCAGATGCTTGCCGAGAAGCCCCAACTCCAGGCTCCAGGGTGGTGCCCTGGTGACCTGCATCCAGGTCAGGGTCACTGTATCCATTGATTGTGTTCTTCATAAAGGGTCTTTGGGCTGCTCTTTGTCTGGTTCATGACTTACAACCTCTAGCATTGGGTGACCCTACAAGGGGTATGAAGCCCCTGACAGCATAACGCCTAGAGTCACTTGAACACTCAAACCCTTTCATCACGAGAAATAGGAAATAGGAAAATAGGAAATATATTTTTTTAAATATAAAATTGCCTAAACAATAATAAAATGGGTCAAAATGAATAAAAAATGGGCGTACCTCATTTCTCCCGTCTACTAAAACAATTTTACACTGATTTCGAGTAATTGGGTCACAGTTTAGTGAGAACTCCTGCCTGTGTTCTCACTAAAACCAGGAAGATAGAGACATAACACCAGTTTTAAAGTCCCTACACTGACTCCCTGTAGCTCATAGAATAGACTTTAAAATACTGTTGTTAGTTTATAAATCACTGAACACTTTAGCACCACAATACATTGAAGATCTGCTGTTGTATCAACCTTCCTGACCCCTCAGGTTCTGGTTCTGCTCTGCTCCAGAACCAGAACCAAATGAGGAGAAGCAGCTTTCAGCTTCCATGCACCACACATTTGGAACAAGCTTCCAGAAAACTGTAAAACAGCTGAAACACTGACGTCCTTTAAATCTCGACTAAAAACCCACCTGTTTAGAGTTTTACTTGAAACGTAATCAATTGCAAATTTAATGATAGCTCTTGACTTAATGTAATGTTTTGATTGTTTATTCAGTGTTGCATGACTGTGTGTTTTTATGTTTTTATTACGTAAAACACTTTGAAATGCCTTGATGGTGAAATGTGCTGTAATGTGATGTACAAATAAAATTTGATTGATAAATTGATGACCTAGAAGCTAATATAAAAATACCTAAAGTATAAAAAGGACTCAAATCGAATATAAAAGTCTGTGAATCATCTATAGAGACTAGTGTAATTATTTAAAAGTCATTCTGGGTCAATTGGTCAAAGACCTGGAAACTATTGAAGAAAAATACAAAATTTTGAAAAAAAATTGATAAAAAAAATTAGTTATATTAAGAAACAAATGACTGTGCCTCATCTATACAGGATGCTAGAAAGGTGTGAAACTGGTTCTGTGTCAATTGGTCACATCACCTGGAAGCTATTGAAGAAAACCCCTTAATTTTGAGTAAAAAAATTGTTAAAAATTGGAAAATGGCTAAAAATGGAAAACAAAAGTCTGTGCCCCAACAATAGAGACTAGAATAATTATTTCAAAGTGATTTTGAGTCAACAGGTCACATGACCTGGAAGCTATTGAAGAAAACCCCTTAATTTTGAGTAAAAAAATTGTTAAAAATTGGAAAATGGCTAAAAATGGAAAACAAAAGTCTGTGCCCCAACAATAGAGACTAGAATAATTATTTCAAAGTGATTTTGAGTCAACAGGTCACATGACCTGGAAGCTATTGAAGAAAACATATTATTTAATATTATTAAAAATATTGTATATGAATTTAAAATGATATAGATTATATTGTATATCATGTAAAAGTATGATTTAGCACCGACAATTAGTCAGTTGGTTACAATTCAAGGCATTTATTAACATGTTTTTGACAGGAGTGTTTGGTTCGGTAATTTGTTGACAGTCCCTAAATGAACCTTCGCGCGCTTGGGCCGGGAGTTGTGGAAACCGCTGGCCGACATTAGCGTTCATAAATCGGATCAACCTTGAGCTAAATGCCGCCGACTCCGCGGAGCTCGAATATCGAATATCCAACTTGAAACTAACTTCACTGCGGTTCAAAACACGAACCTTCGTAGACAAACTGGTGTCAATCAGCGAGGAATTTGTCCAGTTTAGATTATGTATAGATAGTGATGTTGGTTGACGTGAAAAGGGTCCATAAGACTCCGAAGAGGAAAACGAAGCAGACATTAACAATCGATCTACACACGGATCGATCTGTTTCCTGTTTATTGACCAATAGAGAGCTGGACATGTAGAAGACAGCCCACCTCATTAGCATACGGACGAAGTAAAGTAAATTTAGGAAGAAATAAATACAGAAATAAATACGGGAATAAATACAGCAAACGGAAAAGGGAGAAGTAATAAAAATCAAAGCAAAGTATATATTTATGCTTTTATTTCTACTTTTATTTTTATATTGATTCTTTCATTTATTATTATGTTGGATATATATTTATTCTTTTATTCTTTTGTTTATATATTTCTATTTTTATTTTTATATTGATTCTTTTATATATTTATTCTTTTATTTATTATTATGTCAGTTTTGGTCCTCCATAGAAATGCACTTGAAAAAGAAAATGTGGGTTTGGCTTAGAGAAAATGTGATTAACTCCAAACAGTTGGGGTGGATGATTTTAGGGTGAACAAGGTGTAGATTTATACACAAATAGCTGCGTAATTGTGGCTCTGACTAATGGAGAACATCACCACTGAATCGGAGGGAATTGGAGATTTTATTTTTTATAAGGTGAACTCTGACATGCAACTTTTAAATAAAATATATCATTATTATGATTCGAACTATGCTCTATTTCCTGCAAATTAGGATGTATAAAGGAAAGGAGCCTAGGTGTGTGTGTGTGTGTGTGTGTGTGTGTGTGTGTGTGTGTGTGTGTGTGTGTGTGTGTGTGTGTGTGTGCATGGTTTATGCATCAGAATTTTTTTGTGTGCCGCACTTTTCTAAATTTGTCCCTACGCCAACTTTTAGTGCGAAAGCTCCTGGTGAGGCCCCTGGTCACAGACTGGTTAGACTTTTACCTTCAGGTTGGCGAGACCAGGAGATGTTTGGATTATCCAGAACAAAACATGACAACTGAAAACAGATACAATGGAAATAAAAATACAGCCAAACCATACATAAAATGGACATCTCTGTAAACAAAACTGCATCAAGCTCATTTTAATTCATCATGCTATTAATTGCTAAAAGCCTGCCGCAATTTTGTTGTTTTCATTTAAAGCAAATTCTACTGAAGATGTCCTTACTGCATCCATTACTTATGAATCTGATCAAAGTTTCTATAATCTTTTGTTTATGACGTTACACAGAGACCCGCTTCCCCTATCCTCTGGCTTCCAGGCTGAAATCAGGGGTGTGTGTGTGTGTGTGTGTGTGTGTGTGTGTGTGTGTGTGTGTGTGTGTTGTGTGTGTGTGTGTGTGTGTGTGTGTGTGTGTGTTCTCTCTTCAGGTGGTGTGTAAGTACCTGCATGATCCAGTGCTGTTCAGCAGAGAAGTAGGAATGGTAAAGTTTGACATCCGCTACATGCTGATGCTGCGCTCGGTTCAGCCGCTGTGTCTCTACGTCTACAATGTCTTCTGGCTGCGTTTCGCCAACAAGTGAGGAATGTTTTCCATCAGGATGAGAAACGGGATGGATCAGCTTCCCTGCTCACCCGGCAGCAGAATGAACCTTTGTTCTGTTGCTTAGGCCCTTCGCCTTGGATCATTTCGATGACTACCAGAAACACTTCACCGTTATGAACTATGCAGACGGAGTGCAGCTTCAACAGGTACCTGCTTTACTTCTGGAATCCTTCTGCAAAATGTTGACTGTTGGTTATTTCTAACTTTATGAAGATGGAATTTCATTTGAACACACCAGCAGCTCTTTTGTTTGTCACCTCAGTAGATTTGAATATCATAATTTCAGCAACTGAATTAAAAAAGTGAAGGTAATATTACTCTATATACATTCATTCCACATTTCATTCAGCATCTACTTGCAGTGGTTCTCTCTCTGTGTTTTACTGATCAAAAACAGATTTTAGGTTTTTATTAGCTAATCCCTAATATCATTAATAGAAACACACAAGTTTCACTTTTTGAATTAATTTAATGAAAGAAATGATTTTTTACTGATATTTTTGGTTTATTGAGATGCAGGTCTGAATCTCTGATCTCTTTTGGAATCATTGCAGGTTCACTATGATGAGTTCATCCCCATGTTTGAGCGACAATATCCACAGTATCCATGGAAACATGTGGAAGTAAGTCTGACCAACTTATATCCCCTTTTTTGTGCTAAAATATTTAGTTTCAATTAATTTGGTTTAATTAATGCAGCAAATACTTAGAATGAGTACTTCTTGGGACACATAACACCTCTCATAATACCTGTCTATTAATCTAAATCAGTGGTCCCCAACCCCCGGTCCGTGGACCAATTGGTACCGGTCCGCAGCGCAAGAAATAATTAAATATTTCCGTGTTACGTATTATTTGAGTCTGGAGCATCTTTTATTTTGAAAATCCTGCAACCGGATGCTTACTTGTGCACCAACAGCAAAGGGGGAAGAGAGACACGACCCCCCCCCCCCCCAACAGAATTGATATTTCATCATTTTTGCCTATTCTTTTGTTGGGAAAATTCTGAAACCACGTGACTTTTTTCAATATTTATTGTTAGATGAAATTCTACTGTTTTGGGGGAACATTTTACAAGTATATCATATTACTTTCACCTGATGTTAGCTTGAAAACTTCATTCAGTTCTGCATGTAGAGGGTTTAAAGATTATGGTTCCTCTTAACCACACTGACTGTACAGAGTGAAATCTTTATTCAAGACTTCAGCATAAAGAACTAAATGACAAACTGGTTTCTGTAGAAAAGGTTTACATTTTTAAGTTTTTCCATTTTTAAGTTTTTCACTTCATCATAATCCTATATGTCTATTCAGTCATTAACCAATTAATCACAATCAATTCAGTGCAAAGCCTTCTGTTAATTAGATTATTTTTTTAGGATACACAATATATTAGCACCAAGATTGGTATTGGATGATATTAGTCATTTGAGTTAGACTGGGGTGTCTGGTCATGTGATGGTTCTTTGGTTATGTAACAGTGATGGTGATGAAGCAAAGGATTGTGGGAAGTTTAACAAGTGAAGCATTGGTGAAATCAGTGGTGTGGTATTTTTTCGAAAGTGTCGTGAAATAATTATATGATATAACAGCAACATTACATTGAATATCAGTCCAAATTTTCATATCAGTGGATCCCTATTTTGTGTTGTGTCATACCAATGAAAAAGATTTGTTTGAATTTACTCAAATAACTGCAACTGGTGTAAACCTGAATCTGTTGGGACTTGGATTGTTTGGAAATGGACTTCAACATAAAGGCGACAGACTTTTTTCCAGTATTACCCTGGGAATTTTGTTGCTCAGAATTGCCGATTATCTTTGTAGTTCCTGTTTTGCTGACATGATGTCAGTGTAGTAGGTAGAAAGGAATACAGGGTCAGTTTAGCATCTGCTTCAAATCAACATACATGGACATGAATGTGATTTTTACTGGCCTCTCGTGGTTAATAACTCGTCAAGGTTGTTGAAGATTTAAAGATCCAAACAAAGTGCAAACAATTCAGCAGACATTATAGCCACAGTATTTCCCTTATAATCAAACAAATACATCAGGGCTTGCTAATGACTTTTCTAATGAAGACTTTCCTGTTTCCTTTTGCTTCTCTTTTAGGCAGGTTTATTTAAAGCTTTCAAAGAATTATTCCAAGCTGCTTCATCTCGGCCAGCACCGTATGGAATCTGTCCATATCAGTCATCCCGGGCCATCTATGCTGTGGATCTCATGTTGAAGTGGTGTCAAGGGCAAAATGGTAATCATTAAAGCAGCGGTTCTTAACCTTTTTTGAGGTACCGAAACCACCAGTTTCATATGCGCATTCACTGAACCCTTCTGCAGTGATAAGTAAAATATGATTTTTTCCCCCCCAAATTCAAGACATAGGGGCCCTACTTGGTGATTTTGTATAGATCACCAAGTCTTCTTAAAAGGTAGAGTCTCTGAGAACAGTTTTTCAAAATATAGTCAGTGTTTTCAGCACAGTCCAGGAACGACCCAAGGTATTTCAAATTTGCCAAAGTTTCAACAGGTTGACCATCGAGAGAAACTGGAACCACTTTAAGGTGTTTAGATTAGAGGTGAGCCAATCGATCGGTAACCGATCATAATCGGCCGATTTCCATGAAATCGGTGATGATCGGGATCGGCGATCATTGGCTCTGTTACCGATACCGATCACCTGCATCTCATTTCCCAGCCTGTCTGTCCAGCTGGTCTCGTCTTTCCTTCACAGCGCAAACGCGCAGCAACAAATCCTAAGGATCTGTAACTATAACCACTGAGTGAATGAGGACGTTTGCGTGTTGCAGCGGAAAATAGAAGCAGGTCAAAATGCATCAACACAACTAAGCCATCCATCCATCCATCCATTTTCTGCCATTTATCCGGGGTTGGGTCGCGGGGGCAGCAGCTTCAGAAGGGAGGACCAGACTTCCCTCCCCAGCCACGTCTTCCAGCTCCTTCAGAAACCCCAAGGCGTCCCAGGCCAGCCGAGAGACATAGTCCCTCCAGCGTGTCCTGGGTCTTCCCCTCCTCCCAGTGGGACCTGAACTCCTCACCAGGGAGGCGTCCAGGAGGCATCCTGACCAGATGCCCGAGCCTCAACTGGCTCCTCTCGACGTGGAGGAGCAGCAGCTCTACTTTGAGTCCCTCCCGGATGACCGAGCTTCTCACCCTATCTCTAAGGGAGCCCGGCCACCCTGCGGAGGAAACCCATTTCGGCCGCTTGTATCCGTGACTTCGTTCTTTCGGTCATGACCCAAAGCTCATGACCATAGATGAGGGTGGGAACGTAGATCGACCGGTAAATCGAGAGCTTCGCCTTTTGACTCAGCTTCTCTTCACCACTACGGACCGGTACAGTGCCCGCTTCACGGCAGACGCCGCCCCAATCCGCCTGTCGATCTCCTGCTCCCTTCTTCCCTCATTCGTGAACAAGATCCCCAGATACTTAAACTCCTCCACTTGAGGCAGGACGACCCCCCTGACCCGGAGAAGGCACTCTACCCTTTTCCGGCTCAAGACCATGGCCTCAGATTTGGAGGCACTGAGCCTCATCCCGGCCGCGAACCGTTTCAGCGAGAGCCGCAGATCACGATCTGATGAAGCCATCAGGACCACATCATCCACAAAAAGCAGAGATGCAATCCTAAAGGCCACCAAAACGGATCCCCTCAACACCTCGGCTGCGCCTAGAAATTCTGTCCATGAAAGTAATGAACAGAATTGGTGACAAAGGGTACCTGAATAGACCTTTCCAGGGAGGCTTAAGAGTGTGACCCCTCTGTAATTGGAGCACACCCTCCGGTCCCCCTTTTTAAACAGGGGGACCACCACCCCGGTCTGCCAATCCAGAGGAACTGCCCCAGATGTCCATGCGATATTGCAGAGTCGCGTGAGCCAACACAACCCTACAACATCCAGAGCCTTCAGGACCTCCGGGCGGATCTCATCCATCCCCAGGGCCCTGAGGCCACCGAGGAGCTTCTTGACCCCTCGGTGACCTCGTCCCCAGAGATTGGAGAGCCCAACCCAGAGTCCACAGGCTCAGCTTCCTTAACAGAAGGCATGTTGGTGGGATTGAGGAGGTCTTCGAAGTATTCCGCCCACCGACCCACAACATCCCGAGTCGAGGTCAGCAGCACACCATCCCCACTATAAACAGTGTTGGTGCTGCACTGCTTCCCCCTCCTGAGACGCCGGATGGTGGACCAGAATCGCCTCGAAGCCGTACGGAAGTCTTTCTCCATGGCCTCTCCAAACTCCTCCCACGCCCGAGTTTTGGCCTCAGCGACCCGAGCCGCATGCCGCATTCGCTGCCGGTACCCATCAGCTGCTTCTGGAGTCCCACAGGCCAAAAAGACCCCATAGGACCTTCAGCTTGGACAGCATCCCTCACCGAAGGTGTCCACCAACGGGTTCGGGGGTTGCCGCCGCGACAGGCACCAACAACCTTGCGGCCACAGCTCCGATAAGCCGCCTCGGCGATGGAGGCACGGAACATGGTCCACTCAGACTCAATGTCCCCCACCTCCCTGGAACATGTTCGAAGTTCTGCCGGAGGTGGGAGTTGAAGCTCCGTCTCACAGGGGACTCCGCCAGACGTTCCCAGCAGACCCTCACTACACGTTTGGGTTGCCAGGTCTGACCGGCTTCCTCCCCCACCACCGGAGCCAACTCACCACCAGGTAGTGGTCAGTGGACAGCTCCGCCCCTCTCTTCACCCGAGTGTCCAAGACATACGGCCGCAGATCCAATGAAACGACGACAAAATCGATCATCGAACTGCGGCCTAGGGTGTCCTGGTGCCAAGTGCACGTATGGACACCCTTATGCTTGAACATGGTGTTCGTGATGGACAAACCGTGACGAGCTCAGAAGTCCAACAACAGAACACCACTCGAGTTCAGATCGGGGGGCTGTTCCTCCCAACCGCTGCTCCGCTAATATTTAATATTTAGTCATATTTGACACGGAGTCGCTTCTGCTCCACCTGGTAGTGACTCTCACACTGAACCTGTTTAAAGCTGCAGCATCTAACTTAAAAAATACATTTTACATACGTATTAAAACTTTCTCTGTCCTAACATGAGACAGATAATCTCTAAAAAAAATAATCGATCTCCTCCCTGTTACTCCTCTCAGTCAGAAACAGCCAATCAGAACTAGCAGTAATCAGCTAGCCGCCATGCTAACAGGAAGTTTTCATTCAGTAACTCAGGATTGTTTTCGCAATGGATCCTGTATTTTCCTTTGAATGTTAAGTTTTATACTTGAATCTTTTGTCAATGTTGAGAGGTTTTATTTTGGCTCTTTGCATTATTTAGCTTCTTCAGAGCCTCATATGTTATCAGTCTGTTAAAGATAGTATTATTGATAACAGTTCAATTTGCACAATGCCTGTTTTGTTTAGTTTTCTTCTTGGAAAAGTTATTAAAAACAAGTTTTTGTCTAAATTAAGGTGAATTCATGGTTCCTTTTTCCACATAATGTAACGGTAGTGTTTATGATAAAAAATAAATAAATAACAATTATGTGATCAGTATCGGTATCGGCAGAAAAAAACCTGATCGGCACATCCCTAGTTTAGATCATTTAATTAGCTCTACATTCTTAAGATAATGTTGAGCTAATTAATAATAAATAAAGACTTTGCGGTATTCTGATTTAGTAATGGGTATTACCACCCTCACGCCACCAGAGGCAGTACCAACCCCGAAAAGTCTGCTAAGGAACAGATTTAGAAGTTCACCAAAAGCTACGGAATTTGGTAATAACTGTGAGCTTTGCTGAAGTAAAATAAAGACAGAAGTTCACATCCATGCTGAGAGTGGAGCTCCTCCAATCAGGGCTCCTCCGCAGCTCTGATTGGCTAAGCAATGTAACGTGATCCTCTGCAGCAAGTGATGACAAAGCGAGGCGTCATCACGACTTTATGAACAAGTGTGTCTTTACCTCCAGAGGCTCCTCCGAACCCCTGGGGAACCACTGCATTAAAGCTATCATCACTATCATTTTTTTCATGTTTCTGTATTTCCATTTCAATATCTCCTACTTCTAGAAACAGTCCAAGAACAACAAGACAACCCAGTCTTTTTTTTGGGAATATGTAAATTTTGTGCTGGTTTATGCAAAACAGCCTGTTTCAAAAACTTCTAGATTGTTGGTCATGCGGGTGTCGCTACATATTCTCCAAGTCACAGAGAACAGAGCTTCATTTTATTTTTCCTTGCAAGTTGTAGTTTGAGCAGATCAGTTTAGGAAGGAGTGTTTTGAAACACAGCAACAGGGCAAGACTTGCCTAAATACATAGAAGGAAGGTTATGATCCTTTTATTCACAAATCTGCAAATGTAAGTTTAGTGAAATATTGTGTACTTTGAATTGTTATTCAGCACAAACATGGTTTGTCATTTAGCACCAGGAGAGGCTGAACCACAGTCTCTTCTAGTCCCTCTGTTACCCACATATATATATATATATATATATATACATATATATAATATATATATATATATAAGTGATTGTCTGCATTGAGAACTGTCCATCCATCCATCCATCCATCCATTTTCTTCCGCTTATCCGGGGTCGGGTCGCGGGGGCAGCAGCTTCAGAAGGGAGGCCCAGACTTCCCTCTCCCCAGCCACGTCTTCCAGCTCCTCCGGGGGAACCCCAAGGCGTTCCCAGGCCAGACAAGAGACATAGTCCCTCGGCTGGCCTGGGAACTGATCAGGTGAAATCTCAATATCTGAGAATGATTTTGTGTATTACATGTAATGGACATGTTTTGTCCATTTCCCATATGTTCCAGGGAGCATAATAGTGGACCATTAATATTAGTGTTTGCATAATATTGCATAACATAACACTGTACAATATGTACAGACTATAATGGGATCCTTCTACTGAAAAAGGTTTGTGCTTGATCCTGCTGCTCAGCACATTGGCCTGTCTGTATTTCAATAATTCTTGACTTGTATGGATTGATAACGGTGTTGCACATCTATTTTCATCATAATCACTGCTCCAAAACTCTGGAAACAATCATTTGGAGTCCCACTGTTTGATGATCCGTCCTGGTTAAATAGCTGGTTAAAATATCAGAAGGTTACAGTTTGCACCTTGTTTACCATTGATCTGTTTTGTGTTGCTTTTACTTTCTTCTTTTTTATGTACTATTTTAATAACAGTATAAATGTTCTTCTTGGTTCAGGTGAGCGGATCATGCAGCCTCAGATCCTGGAGTTGAACTTTAGCCCTGACTGTGCCCGGGCCTGCCTCTACCATCCGGACTTCTACAACCACATGTTCCAGACTCTGTTCCTGGATCAGCCTGAGAACTGTCCAGTCACTCAGATAGTGTGAACCACAGAATACTTTTTATAGTTTAGGCTTTTGTAAGCTTTTCAGTATTAAACTGGTTGATGTGTTTCACTGCAACATATTTTGTTCAGTTATAAGGTTAACGACCTACTCAGAAAGTATGAGTATCCATGTTTTGTTTTGTTTTTTTTCAAATAAGAAATCTGACCCTGGTAGATAATAATGGCACACATCTACCGCCTGAATTTAATGAGCACAGAAAAATAAATACACAAGCTGTATTATAAGAAAGTGGAAGTGTTTGGGAATGACAGCATCTCAGCCATGAAATGTTGGGCCACATAACAAAGCAGTGGCTGCTGAAGCACACTGCAGAAAGGTCGCCCACTTTCTGCAGTACATCACTGCAGTACTTCATGGGCCTTCAGATTAGCTCAAGGCGCAGAGAACTTCAATGATTAGGTTTCTATGGTGACCAGCTGCATCCAAGTGTGAGAGAATGGACATCAGAAGTAATTACACCCCCTCCCTTTTCTTTTTTTGTTTTATTTGCTTCACTGTTCTTGTCCTGTCTGCACTTCTCTTGCTGAGATGTACTGTACTGCAGTGACAGCGCTTCGCCACCAGTGGGCACATAGAGCACAGTGACGCTCCTGATTCAGCGAAGGCGCAGTAACGGCTGGTCAGCGAAGGCGCAGTAACGGCTGGTCAGCGAAGGCCCTCACTGTCGCTCTTATGTTTCCACAGCATTCATTGAAATAAAAGAACCTGCGCAACACCACACTGATTAATTTTTCAGTGTGCAACACAAGCCATACAGTGGTGTAAAACACGCCACCACTGGACTCTAGAGCAGTGGACACACATTCTCTGGAGTGACGAATCACGCTTCTCCATCTGGCAATCTGATGGAGTCTTGTGTGGATGGCCAGTTAAGTTCATACACCTATTGGTGCAAACCAGTAGGACACCTGTGGGATGAATTGGAGCAGAGACTGAGAGCCAGGCCTTCTCGTCCAATGTCGGTCAAAAATGGTCAAAAATCCCCATAGACAGATTCCTAAAGCTTGTGGACAGCCAGCCCAGCAGAGTAGAACCCTATGGATTTTATAGGACGTATATATTTATATATATATATAATATAAATATATATATATATATATAATATATACATATGAGTTACTTAAATTCATATGTGAGTCAAGGCAGACGTATTCACTCACCTAAGATCAACAATTTGAGACAAATTGGTCTATAAGCACAACTCAGACCAATTTGTCTCAAATTGCTGATCTTAACAGACAAACAGAAACAGAAATCAGACAATCAGACAATCAGACAATCAGAAATCCTTTCCATGTCCTGTTTTTGTTCCATCCTGCCTGCAAAGCACAATGGGGGGGAAACAGAAACGCCAAACAACTCTATAAATAATATTTCGGCTCCAACAATAGTCCATTTTTGACTTCTTTCATTGAGATAAAGCGTTTTTGGCTTCTTTGCTTCTGTTCTCTTCAAATATTAGGTTTAAACCTGTTTCTAGTTTGAAACAGCCAGATCTATTGTTTCTCATCATTTCGGAACTATCCAATATCTAATAAAAATAATAATAATAATAATAAATAATAAAATTGAATGTACAGCTGAGAATGAGCAGACATCCATTTTTCACTTCTTTCACTGAGATTGTTTTTTGGTTTCTTGCCTGCTGAACTCTTAAAACATAAGATTAAGAAATTAATCCTATTTGAAACAACCAGATCTACTGCTTCTCAGCATTTCGGGGCTGTCCAACATCTAATAAAGCTTAAAATAATATGTAGAATCCATTTTCTTGCCATCGAGTTGCTTCTTTAACCACGTTGGCAACCTCCTGTCCAGAAATTGGAGAGTCCGACCCAGAGTTTCCAGTCTCCACTTCTTCAATGGAAGGCATGTTGGCGGGATTGAGGAGGTCATTGAAGTATTCTGCCCACCGACCCACAACGTCCCGAGTCACAGTCAGCAACACACCACCTCCACTATAAACAGTGCTTCACCTCCTGAGATGCCGGCTAATGGACCAGGATTGGGAGCCATGCAGAAGTCTTTCTCCCTGGTCTCTCCGAACTGGGAGTTAAAGCTTTCTCAAAGGCTCCAGATGTTCCCAGCAGACCCTTACAACATGTTTGGGCCTGCCAGGTCTGACCAGCACCCTCCCCACCACCAGATGGTCAGTAAACAACTTCACATCTCTCTTCACCTGAGTGTCCAAGACACGTGGCCACAGACCCAATGAAACAATGACAAAGTTGATCATCAAACTGTGGCCTAAGGTGCCAAATGGACATATGGACACCCTTATGCTTGAACATGTTGTTCATTATGGATAATCGATGAACCCATTAGTCCAGCAACAAAACACTATTTGAGTTCAGATCAGGGGGGCCATTCCACCCAACCAACCTTTCCAGGTTTCAGGTGTCATTGCTCACATGAGCATTTTAACCACCCAAGCAGAATAAGGGAGTCAGGAGAGGCACTATAAAAAGGGTGGGTAATCTGAACTGCTCTTCGGTGCGTAAACAGTCAGAACCCGTCCCCCCAGCAAAGGGAGGCTACCCTCTCGTTCAGTGGGGTAAACCCCAACATACAGGCCACCAAGATAGGGGTAACAAGTGTGCCCACTACTGCCCGGTGCCTCACTGCGAGCAACTCCAGAGTGGAAGTATGTCCAACCCCTCCACAAGCCATGCGTCGAGGTGAGGCCGACGATTTCTAGCCGAAACCTCTCAGCTTCACACGCCAACTCAGGCTCACCAGACAGGTGACATTCCACATCCTAAGAGCTTCTGCAGCTGAGGATCAGATCGCCAAGGCCCTCGGTCACCACCCACTCCACACTACACCTGATCCACGTTTCCTCTTCGGGTGGAGCCCGGCTGGGTTCCACTAGGTGCCCCACCTCTAGGCCTGGCTCCAGAGTGGGGCCCCGGTGACCTGCATCCAAAGGTTTTATCCGTCAAAAGGCTTTCTCTGCTTTGGGTGACCCTTCCAGGGGCATGAAACCCCCGACAGGATAACTCCTAGGATCGCTGGGACACTAAAACCCCTCCAAGACGATAAGGTGGCAGCCATGGAGAGGTTGATGTTGTTGTTGCTGAAATGTGCTATACAAAAACTTGACTGAATTGGTGGTTGATTGATTAAACTATAGAGTGACTGTGGCTGCTGCTGGGTTGCTATTCTGAGTTACAAGCACATCCATTCATTGATGGATTTGATTGATTTATTTTCCTCAATGTGGAGAAAATGTGCTACACATGGATCCTTGAGAGGATTAGAAAGTAAACTCCAGTCAACATTATAGAAGATATTCAAAAACGTGGGTTGCAAAAGGAATAAGTGCTTCAAGATTAACCCAAGACACAGACTAAAACTGCTGAAATTAAATTGTTTTACATGGATGAGGAAATAAACAACTGGACCTCTGCTCTATGGACAAATGTCATCTTTTCAGATGAAATAAAAGTGTGAAAAAATTTCATTGGAAAATTGAAGACTGGGAGAAGAAACAACAAAGGAAATCTGCTGGAGGTCCAAGTGTGATGTTTCCACAGTCTGTAATGATTTGGGGAGCTATGAAGTACTCTGTGGTTGGTTCACTGAGTTTGTCAGTCTGCTTTTGCCAGAAAAATTTATAGCACGTCATATTTCTTTCTGTTCACAAGAGTCATTGAGTTACAGATTTTCCTTTCCCACAGGATTTGGGGAAAAGTATTGGACTTTTTGCCCACTCTGCAAAAAGTTTCAATACCTAGTTTGATGACCACGGGATCATTCTGCTTAGTTGGAAAGTAAACTAGAAGACTGACTTTGACCCGGTAGAGAATCTACAGAGTGTTGTTCAGAGGAAAATGAGTCGAGTCTCTATAAGGAAAAAATTAAAGACAAATTAAAGGGAACTTGAGCTTTCAACACAACCACAGGCTGAGTTCCTCCATGTCAAACCCCTTTGATGGATTCAATTGACCATAAATTGTGTATCGACACGTAATGTACAGTAAATAGATGTACTTTTCAGTAGGCTGCATAAAAAAATACAAAAATATAATAATTTGGGGTTTAAATAAGAAATAAATTAGAATAAATGCTTTGTTGTTTGTAAAATAAATCTACAGTTGTGCTACGTTGATAGACCCTCATGGAATTTCTTTTTAGATTTTGGCCATTTTTCAAAGAATATGAATAAAACCACAAAAACATTTCACTCATGGGTCGTGGTTGGATGAAACTATCATCAAACAACTATGATGAACTATAACCCTAACCCTAACCCATGTAAACAAATCAAGTGAGTCACTTTATGTCAAAATCATCATGGTGTGGAAACCTTTGGTTTGATTTAAAATGAGTGAAAACAGTTTGACAACAAATGGCTTCACCAAAGTACAAACCTTTAGTGAAATGTTTGTGTAATCATTCATATTCTCTGGTGTTTAAACTTATGAGCACAATTATGTGTGGTTCAACATTTTGATTTGAATTAGTAAAATAAATCTAATTTGATCATAATTTTATTTATGATATTAACCGGTAACTTCCAGAGATCTAAAACGTTTCTGATCTCTCACTGGAGCTTCGCAACTGTTCATGTCTCCTTGCACCTCAACGAGTCTGGTGGAAAGACAAGAATCAAACTAGCAAAGGAGATCTAAGAATGTGGTAAACCAGATGCTTTTAATTTAAATGTTTTAGTTTTTTTAAACAGCAATCATAGAAGCTGATCACTGCTAAAGAATTTCAATAAGAACATCAGAGACCTGGAGACCTGCAACTCCTCCAATCCTGCTGTTTCAACGGAACAAAACAAACATACAGCGTCAGACGCCCCTATTGCCGTGTGAATAAGTGCTTGGTGAAGACACAGCACGAGAAAAGGAGCAGACAATAAAAATCTCAACAATGCTTGTAAAGTTACTTTTAAATGTAGATAATATTTGTAGATAATGTTTGGCTGATTTGTGGAGGATAGCAATCGGATCTTTAAGTTCATTACAATCAGAAGGTCTGAGCTCACTAGCGAGGTCAACAGAGAACTGGATATACATGCACAAAGAGAAAACAAGTACAAATCTGAAAAATAAGTTTGAGATTAGATCCAAATTTGTTTGCCCAAAGCCAGACCAAATGTCACCAAGGTTGGACTCAAATTTTTTCTTCAATTTCTCTCTTAAAAAAGAAAAGGCAAACCAACATTATTGCACATGAGCAAAAACAGTAATACTATTACAGCACTGTTCAAATCACTCCTCTACTTCCCCCCCGAAACATTCTGGTGATGGATGACAAGTTTCATTACCAGAAACCATAAATTGGGAAAAACAAACTAAACAATGAGCAGAAACACTGATGTGGATCAGAGGACAGATGAGACAGCCAGCAGAAATGAACATTGTGCTATTACATACAGCAAATGCTGACATAAGTGCTTTTCTTTAAGCTTGAAGAAAAATTGTATTAAAAATAAAAGCAGGTATTTCTGGTTGAGGCATCGTTAAAAGTTAGCTTGTGCTATCCATTCAGGCGTGACCTTATAAAATCCAAATCAGTGGAAAAAAAGAGAAAACCTTCAGAGTTTAAAAAAATTAAGATGTTACCCTGCAGATCATGTAGTTTCAAAGGTTCCTGCTACATTGAAACTGCACTGAGTGATGTGCAACATCTGGGGGAGAAAAGACGATTTCTCTGAACTGTTGGCTTTTTCTAGTTTTCTTCTTTGTTTTAAAGACCCTCATTATTGGTGTTGAGTGGCAGTTTCCAGATCCAATAACGTGGCAAAACACTGGAACTTCAGTGAGGCTGTTTGGGAGAGTCACTCTGGAAGAGGCTGACAGCCGGCGGCATGGTCAGCGACAGGGTTCTGGATGACCAGATGGACCGTCCTCACATCGGTCCATTGACAGACACTTCCTGGGTCTGTGGTAAGTTCTCTCTGGTGACACAAGATGTCACAGTCAGTTAAAGCACTCAAATGATCCAACTTCAATTGGCTGCATGAACACTTACTTCTCATTAGTCTGTGTGTTTACAGATGAGTCCGCAGGGGGAAGAGGATCCGACAGAGACAGTTTCTCCAGGGACACTGGACACTCCTCACTGCAGAAAGAAAATCATTGTGGTGGTGGGATTTACTGCTATTTACAAGTCAACTGTGTTAGAAATACAAAAAAAGTTATTAGTTACATAGAAATGTCAAAGATGCAAACACATATTTTGCAAGACCTGCTCTTGTTAAATCCAATTATAATATTGTTTTTCTTTTTAGTGTTTAAAACTGTTGAGCTGAGGTTAGCACAACTGTGAATATGATCACTAGAGGAAATCCTTGCTTCCCCATTAATGATTATTCTTTTAAGGAGTGTGGATAAGCTACCATTAGGTCAATGGACATTGACCTAATAGAGAATCTATGGAGTGTTGGTTTATAACATCCCCAAACTTTTTCCTCTGAGGGCCACATAACTTCTCCCTTCTCTGCTGGGGGCCGGAGTCAGTTTGTAACAGAAAATGTGTGACAATTGTAGGAGAGCCTAAAGGTAAAAATGTATTGTTTTCCAGAAAACACAATCAAATAACATTCCCTGGGTTCTTCACACAACAAAAATGAGGAAATAAATAATAATCAAATAACCCTCTCTGGGTTCTTCACAGAAAAAAAATCCAGAAAGGATTATAGTCCATATTTTCCAAACTATGAGCCGCACTGGACTATCAGCCACAACCCCAAAGATTTCTTTTTTAAACCAGTAAACATTCACATATAAGCCTCATATCTCTGCAGCTCCAGGTTTTCCACAACGATGCAGCAGCAGCAGAGGGAGGAGGAAACCCAACATGTGAGTCATAACAGGTCAATTGAATATCACATTTATTTATTTATTAAGTTGCCAAGATTAGATTTAACAGAACTGATTACTGTAGTTTCTGAACAGTAACTGTAACAGTTGAAGTGCTGATCCTTCGTGTTCCTACTAGCAAGTGCTAAATGAAAATGGGTGCCTTCTTCTTCTGCTTTAAATTTCAACAGCAGCTTGCATACATTATTGTTGCACTACTGCCATCTACTGGCTCCTAATATCTATACCTCAAATTCTTACAATGAAAAAAAACAAAAAATCTTTTTTCCCTCAGTGCTATTTAACTGATCAGCAGCATTCTCAAATTTCAATTCCCTATTAAATTGGCGCTTTCTTCTTTTATAGGGTCGAGGGGGAGGGGGTGGGGGTGCACACGCGGATTTAACGCGAGCCAATCAGAAAGCATGGCTCAACCGCCTGCTTTTTGAGGGGAAATTACCGAGGGGAATCCCAAACAGCTGAAACGCTAAGCCTGGCGGCAGGGGTAGCTAGGCATGGCGGGCGCCAGGCCTATAATGCACTGGGGGAAACCCTGCATATTATATATATATATATATATATATATATATATATATATATACAGTATATACATACATATATATATATATAGGCTTATAGTCCGGAAAATATGGTAAATGGTAAAAAAAATCTGAATGCTCTCTGGTATTGTTCAGGGGCCGGACAAAATGTGGAGGTGGGCCGAATCCAACCCGCGGACCGTAGTTTGGGGACCACTGTTATAAAACCTCACTTGGCCACACAAAACAAGTCACCTGCCAAACAATAGGTCTGTCACATGACATTTAGACTCAAATTCAAATATTCAAAAATGCGTCAGACTCCAAAGCAGGCAGTGTATATAAGCCTGGTTGGCCACCAGGCTTTACTTGCCGTCCCGCCAGGCTAAGCATTGCTTTTTTTTTTGTTTTATTTTAAAAAATAATAATAATAAAAAAAAAATCAACAACAAAAAAAGATATATAGTTCATTTATAGCACGGGCTAGTTCTAAATACCATACCAACTTTATTTATAAAGCACTTTAAAACAACCACAGCTGATACAAAGTGCTGTACATTAAAACACAACATAATATAATAAAATAAAATAAGTAAAAAACTCTTACAGTTTAAAAACAAAAACACACTTTAAGACTAGAACCTGCTGGAGTTAAAAGCCAAATAAAATAAATGGGTTTGAAAACTAACTTTAAAAGTGGACAGTGAAGGGGCCTCTGGCCTGCAAAGGCAAGTCGTTTAAATAACTTAGGACCCATAACAGAGAAACCCCTGTCCCCTCTGAGCTTCCTGTCCCTCTGAGCTCCTGTCCCTCTGAGCTTCCTGTCCCTCTGAGCTTCCTGTCCCTCTGAGCTTCCTGTCCCTCTGAGCTTCCTGTCCCCTCTGAGCTTCCTGTCCCTCTGAGCTTCCTGTCCCTCTGAGCTTCCTGTCCCTCTGAGCTTCCTGTCCCTCTGAGCTTCCTGTCCCCTCTGAGCTTCCTGTCCCTCTGAGCTTCCTGTCCCTCTGAGCTTCCTGTCCCTCTGAGCTTCCTGTCCCCTCTGAGCTTCCTGTCCCCTCTGAGCTTCCTGTCCCCTCTGAGCTTCCTGTCCCTCTGAGCTTCCTGTCCCTCTGAGCTTCCTGTCCCTCTGAGCTTCCTGTCCCTCTGAGTTCCTGTCCCTCTGACTTCCTGTCCCCTCTGAGCTTCCTGTCCCTCTGAGCTTCCTGTCCCTCTGAGCTTCCTGTCCCTCTGAGCTTCCTGTCCCTCCTTCTGGAGGTTCTTCTGGGTGTTCGTACCTCCAACAAGGGTTGGGGCTCAAGGAAACAAACAGAATTGGATATTTTCTGACCTTTTTTACCCTTCAACTTGACTGCCGGGTCAAATTGACTCAAACAATATTATGTAACAAGTAGATGCAGGAGGGGCTGCAAATGTATAAAATGAACCATTTTCAATTTATACGTAGATTGCACCTATTAAGACAAATAGAAAAAGTTTCACGCAGAAAAAATGCTTCCAAATATAAAAAAAAAAAATTAAACTTTAAAACAGGCCAATTTGACCTGCATAACAGGAGGTAAGATCTTTTAATAGAAAAGCAGGGTGAACGGCTTCGGTGCCCCGACCATGGGGCTTAGCAAAGGGAAATTAAACGTTGCATGGGTTCATGTTAAAAGCTAAACAGCATTGCTGTTGTTGTTGTTGTTGTTGTTGTTACGGAGTAAATGCAAAGAAAAAATTTGAGCTAAGGTTGTTTATGAATCTAAGTTGCCCGTCAGTCATTCCCGACTAACAGTCATGAAAGATTGTAAAAACAGACCAAAATGAATAGTTAGCTGGGCAACGTTTAAATAAGCAAACTTCAACGCAGAAGATAACTTGATGAACAGCGTGTTAAAGAAAAGTAACTTGAGTCTTAAAAGTGTTTCCACAAGGTAAGATGGCTCCACAATTGGGGGATTTGCTTAGGACACTGCCTGACATAATTGGATCAATAAGAATCCAATAACACCTTAGAGGTAGGTGTGAAGTTTCAGGTGTGAGAGTTTCATGTAGAGTTTAGTGGAAGAGTTAGTGTGAAAGTTTCAGGTGTGAAGAGTTTCAGGTGAAAGGGGCAAACCTGTTGAGGTCAGCTGTCTGGTTGGCAGGGGTCATTTCTGAGGAGACTCCTTCAGGAGGAACATTAGCGTTTTTGTCCGCACTTTCACTTTCGAATACCCCGAGGGAACAGCTGTCTGAGGCCACAACTGGAGTGGTTTGTGTGTCTCCTGGTGGAGAAGGACCTGAGGCTCCAAAATCTGAAGAGAAACACAATAAAAGGAGAAATTTATTACAAAACCAAAAGAGCCTGGACATTTTCTAACTCATGCAGGGAGACAAGAGGGGGAAACGTTATGACAATTCTAAGGGCTCCTGACTGACAGGGGGTCCTCCACAATTTATACTTGTTTTTAATAGAAATTGAAATAAATTGGGGCCCTGTCAATTACAAAATTAATCATATTGTTTTCTCGAAGATTGTTTTTAGCAGTACAAATATGTTTCCATTCCAAAAAACACATCTATATTTGTACTGAACCCCATGAAATGGTTCATTCCTGCTTGTAGCGCTTGACGGTGGGTTAGGTGCCAACTTTGCAAGATTTTGTAAATTATGATAATTAATGCAAAGTTGGCATTTATAATGGACTTTCAATGCAACTTTTAGAGCAACTTTACAATAAGTATCATTATTTACTGAATGACACTTCATAACTGTCATAAACATAAATAGTTATTTTATGTTCATGAAGGGTGTTATGTCAGATTTTTGACAGTGTCATGTCAGTCTTATGCACACGCCTTCAAATGAAGTGTTACCAAATATTATATTATATATATATAATATATATATATATATATATATATATATATATATAATTTCTGATTTCTGGTGACTGTGGTTTAGGAAACCCAAACCTTCATCTGTCAGAAAATATGAATATTGGTGACAGTATGAAAACAAATAAAAGGGAAAATTTAAAATGGTAACAACAAGTGAAGGTCCAGATAGATGCTCACCCTCCTGCTCATGGTTCTGTTTGGCTTGTTTCAAAGTATCACCGCTGTCTACAGGAGAGCTGCATCTTGGACCGGTCTCAGTACTGGTGAAATCAAAAACAAAGAATCATACATTACAATGAATTGTGTCTATATAAAGAGTAATTACCGTCTTATTCATTGTAGATATAAAGTTTGGTCTGGGTCTTGCTAAAACCTTCCTGGCTTTATATTAAATTAGTCAGAGAAGTAAAACATGTTCTACTTTATGTCGATGATCAGTTTCTCACCCGGTGAAAGGCTGGAACTCAATAAAGTTGGCCCAGCCTGTTACTTGTGTTTGTGCTTCACCCCTGCCTGAACTCTCCCACCCTGTTGGCACTTGGGATAGATCAGTCCCTCCAGAATCCCTGAAATTTGCCGTCCAGCCTGGACCTGTGGAAGAAACAGAAAAACAACAAGTTGAATGGATAGGAAACTTCTAACTGTGTCCTGGAGAGAGTTGCTGTATTCTGTTATACATGTATCTGATGTGCTTTGCTTTGAATCTTCTTCCTCATCTGATTGCAACTCACAACCCTGCTCTTGTCCCCCATTTTCTATGCTGCCCCTGGAGCCTCCTTCTGAAGTCTGAGACACCCCAAACCTGAAACATGGAGTAAACGAAGGTCACCAACCATCTGTGGGCAACATAAAACCTGGAGTGTGAAAATGACTAACTCCACCTTGTTCGGGATTTAGCTTGTGTTGCATAGTTGATCTCCTTCTCCTCCCAGATGTCCTCTTCCTCCTCTTCAGCATCATCAAACTGACGTATCCTCTCATTACAACAGGCTTCGAAAGCAGCTGCATTGGCCTGAAAGAAAAAAGCAACAGTACAACGTGTGCAGGAGTGCACAATGATCAGACCTCATATTTGTTGGATAATCAACTATAGATTGATTTATTTTATCACAAAACCTTTAAAATTCGCTGCTCTCAACCTTTTTGTTTTCAGCCAAGTTTGAAATCTCCTCTTGAATTTGCAGTTAAAAGTACTTCAAATACAGGTTAGTTTTTTGTCTGATTCTCGTTCACCTAGCAACCTGGGGCAACTTCTTCCCTGATCACACATCTCTGATATTGTTCTGATTGATCTTTCTTTCCAGCTTCTTCCTGTGCACCTTCATTCTGTCTCTGATTTTGACTTTTAAGTTGCTTAAGAAAATTATTCTAGTGTAAACAATTCCTCGTATCCATCTCAGAAGACTCTTTTTCCTTGCTTAGCACTTCCTTCAGGCCACTGGTGATATAGGATTTGTTATTGGGGAAACATCTCAACGTCCTGGTGGGGGCAGCGTTACACACACAGAAATGTATAAAGTCAGTCACACATTCATGTGTGGTTGTCATCAGATTGGCACAGATTATTGCCCACTATAGCTTCAAAACAATCATAGAATCATACAGTATGGCCTAAATTCCTGGTGACGTTAAAGATTCAGTGGCAGTTATCTCAAACTCTAGATGGTTTTACTCAAGTTACCTTGAACATTTGTTGGATAATCTGAAATATACAAGTGTGACAAACAACATTGTGAATAACAATAAAAAAACTTACACCATTATCATCAGCATCTAGAGAGAAATTTATTTCAGTAATTCTGTCAAAGGCAGAGCTGTAAGAAGGAAAGAGAATTTTTATATGAGTATCAAGTAGCAAATAATAGCAGGAGCAGCATTGCTAAAACAATGACATCGGTTGTGATGATTCACAGAAGTCCACAAGGGAACTCGGTAGCTCTGAGACCTCCTGTGAGAAAGTCTGAATGTGCCTTACTTGATATTTTCATCATGCTCACTGAACTCCTCATCGTGGAACCCAAACTGGTCCGCAAAGTTGGCAGTCATCTGCTGCATCTGATAGTCCGAGAAGGTCTGCAGAGAACAGGCAATATGTGATTTCACCAAATAGTGTTTGATTATTGTGATGTTTTTCCAAGATTTTCCTACCTGTTGCAAAGACATATCATTGGGAAAGTCGTCATCTTCACTGGATGAGTGGATATTGTGGGTGCTTACCTGCAGAACATAGCAGAAGCTCAGTGGCCTCATCTTAAGCCAAAAGACGGTTGCTATGGGTTCTTGAGTTTAATTTCTAGACTTTTTTCCCTGAACCTTTTTATATGTCTTAGTCGTTTCTTGTGTGGCTTTACATTCCTTGCCACTGAGTGGCTTCTCTTCTAGTGGAGTTGCAGCAACATGGGGTGGCTCTCTGCTCTCCGCAAAATACAAAGTCAAAAATGCCACTAAAAACTGTAAAATCATACCAAAGTAGCATTAGGAGCTGATAGTGGTTATGATTTAAAAGCCATAGCCATTCCAAACTCTGGCAATTTGCATAGAGGTTAAGCTCTAAAATTTAATTAAAATTGCTTAACAGAGCAAGTTTGTAACAATCATACATCTTTTAACAATAAGAGTCTGTAGACAGGTCTCATAAAAGCCTGTTTGCTCCATTCAACTGTAGAACTGGTCAATGATCACCAGTGCCAGGGAACTGTCATTGCTCCAATTTGTATTTTACAACATGTTATATTAACCTTTATTTAATTTTTCTTTGGGATCAAGGAAGCATTTTTGAATTTGAAAAAACTATGAAAAATTGTTTAACTTCAATCAATAATAAAAAAAATGCTTTGAAGACAATGTTAAACATTCTGTCTCCATGGGACCGGCATAAGCAGAAGTCTGTGCTTCCTCTAATTAAATACTTTCAATGAGGTTGACCAGAAAGAGGGGGCTGAAACAAAATGCTCAGGTTATTTAACCAGTAATAAATACTAAACAGAAAAATTGCTCCAGAAAACTAGAATGGGTCCTGGAAAAGGTTACTGCAGTGGAAACAAACCTATGTTCTTTAAAAATCATAGCTTAAGCAAATATAGTGAAGCAATGAAAATCCTCTGCATTAATCAAATACAGAACATTTAACATTATGTTAGGAAATCTATCCACTTAAACTGAATGGTAAACTTCTTGCAGGTCAAATACCTTCAGCTGGGTCTGTGTGAATACAAGCTGCCAAGTGGATTCTCTGACAAAACCCATCCATATTGTTTGTAATTAATAATTAGTCACACAGGTGGGATATGTTTTTATTCCATCTTGCGGGTTATTAAGTACTTTTTCTTTACAATAGTGATTCCAGTAGTTGAAAAGCTTGTTACTGCTCATCTGGACTCTCTGTTGGACTGCATGGTCTATCGCTGCTGTTATCACAACTAAAGTCAACCAGAAAGGGCTTAAAGAACAGAAGAGAGGGAGTAATGAGGGACTATTCAAAGTATTTTATTGAAATGGGAAAAAAGTGTGTTCATTTGAAAGATGCCTCACCAGCTCTACTGTATTCCTTCTGTTGGTTTCTCTGAGGGTTTCATCGACAAAGCTCTCCCAGCGACCCCTGCAGTCTTCTGGCAGCTCTGACGTAAAAATCAAACCATATACAGATGTTTATTTTTGATAAACTTTTCATCTAGAATGACAACTCACTGGATGGTAGAAGCTCCACCTTTGATAAGGTCTGTGATTTGGACCTGTACTGGTCCCTTTTCCAGGTTTTGGACCACCATGTTAGCTATCCTGGTCAGATGGCCCATGTTACCTCTTCTGGTTCCACCCTCAGCCCTAACAGTGACATAAACATAAGGGGAGTGTAATACAACACTACATATTTCTCCCAAATTAAATATCTTAAGGATAAATAATAAAAGTTCCTCACTGTATTTGATCATTCTCCTCCCAGGCATTCAGGATCCTCTGAACAAGCTGACACTTCTGGAAAAGCTGAAGGTCAAACAAAAAACAACAATTATCCTGTGGGGACAGAAGCAGGTCTGGGTATCGTTAAGAACCTCGCAATTTGATTTGATTTTGATTCTCTGGGTCACAATTAAATTTGATTTAGATTAGATATTGATTTAAATATTTTGATATTGACTTAAATAAATTTTATTTAAATGGAACAGTGCTTATTAATAAAAGTATGATATTGTCATAAATACACCAGATTCAGCTAGGTGTTAATGTCTATCCATAGGCCATAAAGCAAATAGCCTAACACATAAAAATAGAATTAATACAATTTTTAAATAAAAATAAGGAGGGTGGTGGTGGGGGGGTGCGCGCGCGATCCGTACAGAGTCCGACAATTCTGGAGCGGATTGTAACGTAGGACTCACCTACCGGCCGCGATGTGTCTCTTTTCCTCCTTTGCTGCTTGTGGCTCAATGTTGGCGCACAAGTAACCGAGAGAATCCAGTTACAGGATTTTTAAAATAAAAGATGCTCCAGACTCAAATAATACGTAAAACGGAAATATTTAATTATTTCTTGCGCCGCGGACCGGTCCGTGGAACGAGGGTTGGGGACCACTGCTATAAAGTACCTATTTTTTCATTTAATTTAAACAAATCTGATGTTTATTTTCTTCAAAATCGTTGAATTTTTGCATTTTCCCATTCCCATGGACCTTACCAAGCTCCGCCCAGAAACACCCCTCGAAAGTCCCACATGACTACATGTCTCACAAGCAAAAGCCTCGCAGTGCTCAGCTTCTATGTGTAAACATGGAATTTTTCATTTCGACTGACTCTACAGAGTATTTCTGAGTCGATTAGGTTAACATTGAAATGCCGGATTTTCACAAAATATCAGCCACGACAATGGACAGGGGAACCAACAAGTTCATGTCATCTTTTTTGGACAACATCAAGGTGTTTGAGCCACACGATGCCTCCAGGTTGTGCGAGTTGCAGCTAAATGCTGCAGGTTGATGAGGAAAACAGCAGATCCTCACACCCTCAGCATAAATATCAGCATAAAACAGATCACTGACGCCTATTGTTCTTGCAAGGCTGGGTAAGTCGGGCATTTATGGGTTTGATGGTTCGAATGTGCCTAGGCCTTATACACGGTACTTGGTGCTAGCGTGACTAACACAATTACAGTTTAGTAAAAAGCCTTTTCAGGTAAAATAAAATCTTTAATCTATGTCAGATACGGTACACATTGCATATTGATCTGTTCAGCTAACGTAAGGCTGTAACAGACAGGCTTCTAGGTGTAGAAGTTGTATCGGTGCTGCCATTATGCTGTACTTGGCTAAAAGGTTTTCATAATGGATGTGTTTATTATTGACTTTCTTTTGTTCATTCAGTAAACACAAAGAAAGCAAAGCAATAATACTCACACCAGCAGACAATCCTTTGTTCTTATTGATCCTACGACAGTTGAGCTGCTAATGCGGTCGTGCACAAGCTTTAATCCAAGTAAGGCTTTCCGTTTCAGATTTTGGAAATCTGTGAATTTTAGTTCCACAAATACGATCAGGATACCTGACATCACCTGTACAGATTCCCCACCGGCTGTGGAGAACCATTCTTTTACGAGTTCTGATGCAAAAACTTTCTGCTGGTCTGCTAGTCCACAATGTACATTAGCATGTGTTTACTACAGTAGCTTGGGTTTGTGAGACGATCAAGCACGTGGTAGCTGCGCTGTGACGTCAAATGGGCATTAGCCATTGAAACGCGCCTCTGTGGTAAGGTCCATTCCCATTCAAAGCCGGTGAGGCAGCAGCGAGCTGAGCCTCACATCAGACTACGCAACCTCTCGCTAACTGCACTATCTGAGCATGCTCCTCCTGTCTGTACGTCGCCAATAAAATGGTTAAAAATATTTAATGTATGAACTGATTTTCCATAATTTAGCTTATGTATTTAATGTACTATGTTTTCATTGTCACCAACTGTGTGTGGTGACAATGTTTCGTGTGCTAAGGAGCGATCAGAAACCGCAGAGAACATATTGGAGGAGAGGCAGGCAGTTCTCGTGCCTCATCGCTGGGGGCACTCATGAACTCAGACATTGTGACTCCACAACTGCAGAGTAAGTGACAGAAACAGTGATCTAGCCATACAGTAGTTGCGCTGATACAGAGAGCGAGAAAGTGGTGGTTTTGAGTTGTACTTTAACGGTTTCTCCCTTTGCTGTTAAGCACAGCACAAAATCAATAATATCTACATGTCTAAGTTTGATTGAGATAATGAGGTTATTCTGCAGTGGCGATGCGGCTGAGCATCTTAGTCTTTTTACCCTCCGCATGCATGAAATTTCCTTATATAAACAACATGCAGGGGTCTGAATTTGTAAATCTGATTATAATTAAGTCGGTGCCTCACCCGCTGTGAACCTCAACGCACGTCACTGTTATATATATATTAAAGGTGTGCCGATCGATCGGTAACCGATCATAATCGGCCGATTTCCATGAAATCGGTGATGATCGGGATCGGCGATCATTGGCTCTGTTACCGATACCGATCACCTGCATCTCATTTCCCAGCCTGTCTGTCCAGCTGGTCTCGTCTTTCCTTCACAGCGCAAACGCACAGCAACAAATCCTAAGCGATGTGTAACTATAACGCACTGAGTGAATAAGGACGTTTGCGTGTTGCGGCGGAAAATAGAAGCAGGTCAAAATGCATCAACACAATGAAGCTAATAGACATAAAAACAATGACGGAGTTTGGCTACATCGAGGCTCAATGCAGTAAAAAGACACGGAGGATCAGACAGCAGGTAAAGCTGCAGCATCTAACTTAAAAAAATACATTTTATATACGTATTAAAACTTTTGCTGTCCTAACATGAGACAGATAATCTTTAAAAAATAATCGATCTCCTCCCTGTTACTCCTCTCAGTCAGAAACAGCCAATCAGAACTAGCAGTAATCAGCTAGCCACCATGCTAACAGGAAGTTTTCATTCAGTAACTCAAGATTGTTTTCGGAATGGATCCTGTATTTTCCTTTGAATGTTAAGTTTTATACTTGAATTTTTTGTCAATGTTGAGAGGTTTTATTTTGGCTCTTTGCATTATTTAGCCTCTTCAGAGCCTCATATGTTTATCAGTCTGTTAAAGATAATCCTGTTTTTAGTACAGTTTCTCAAGATTGTGGAAACATTGGTGTCATCATTTATTTGTGACTCAGTGAATGTCATGGTTTTTTTTTTATTTATTTATTTTTATTTTATTTTTATTTTATTATTTTTCTCTTATTTTGTTTTTAGCTTTTTATTATGGACCTTTTTGGTCTGGAATAAAGATTGACTGATTGATAGTATTATTGATAGCAGTACAATTTGCACAATACCTGTTTTGTTTAGTTTTCTTCTTGGAAAAAGTTATTAAAAACAAATTTTTGTCTAAATTAAGGTGAATTCATGGTTCCTTTTTTCACATAATGCAACGGTAGTGTTTTATGATAAAAAATAAATAAATCATAACTATGTGATTGGTATCGGGGATCGGTATCGCCGATCATCCCTCAGGGGTGATCGGTATCGGCAGAAAAAAACCTGATCGGCACATCCCTAATATATATATACATATACACAGTCCAGTCACATTAATGTGACCATCTGTCAAAAGCCAGAATAACCACCTTTCGCAGAGCGAACTGCTACGAGACGTGCAGGAAGAGAGTCACTTAGGTCCCTGAAGGTCTTCTCTGGGATGTTGAGCCATGCCGACTCTAATGCCGTGGCCAGCTGCGCTAGATTACGCGGTTGAGGATCCATGGCGCGAACAACTCGATCGAGATGGTCCCACAGATGCTCGATTGGGTTTAAGTCAGGTGAGTTTGCTGGCCAGGGGAGGACGGTAAACTCATCCTGGTGCTCTTCGAACCACGCACGTACACTGGCAGCTGTATGGCACCTCGCATTGTCCTGCTGGAAGATGCCATCATCCTGAGGAAAAACAATGCGCATGTAGGGGTGGACATGGTCCGCAAGGACAGATGCGTACTTGTATTGATCCATCGTGCCTTCCACAATAATCAGTGAACCCAGAGAATGCCAGGAAAACATTCCCCAGACCATAATGCTCCCGCCTCCAGCTTGGACCGTTCCTGCAATGGTTGCAGGGTGGTTCCTTTCAGAGGTTTCACGCCTTATACGCCAATGTCCATCTGTCCGATGGAGCATAAAACGCGATTCATCTGAAAACGCTACCTGTCGCCACTCAGTGGACGTCCAGCTGCTGTACTGGCGTGCAAATTCTAGCCTTCGTCGTCGATGAACACCAGTCAGCATAGGTGCACGAACCAGGCGTCCGCTTCGGAGGCCCAGACGCAGCAATGTTCGCTGAATAGTGGTTTGGGAGACACTTGTGGTAGCCCCTTGGTTCATTTTAGTGGTCAGTTGCTCAACGGTAGCCCGTCTATCTGCCCGAACGCATCTCCGCAACCGTCGTTCGCCTCTGTCATCTATGGCCCGTGGTGCACCACATTTGCCACGTCGTTGATTTTGGACAGTCCCATTTTGCCATGCACGGTACACTTTTACCACGGCGGCACGCGAACAGTTCACAAACTCAGCCGTTTCGGAAATGCTTCCACCCTTGGCCCGAAAGCCAATGATCATGCCCTTTTGGACGTCGGATAAATCGCTTCGTTTCTGCATTACGCCAACGATTGAAATGTTTTCCGAAGCCCACACACACCCTTTATATACGCTCAACTGCACTGTGCTGCCACCTGCCTTCTGTGATTGGTTATTTAACTCTGAAGTGGAAAGTACGTGGTGGTCACATTAATGTGACTGGACTGTGTATATATATATTAGGGTTTGGAAAGCCTATTTTAAGACACCCATATCCTGCCCATATGAATAGCCATGCTGTATACATTACTTAAACAGTGTACATTAACATTTTTGAGCAGTAAATATCTAAAAACAAAAAAGTAGTAAAATACAGTAATACTTATGCTAAATTTGAAATATAAAGGTTCAAATGTAGAAGTACCTAATTAACCGTTAACCATATTTGAGCAATACCAACATTCTGACCCACACTCTTCATCTGTAGGTAGTGGTAATGGACACCAAATAGCCATTAGACCACCGACAAACTCAAAAAGAACAAGATGACAACTTTGCATCAAACTGAGCATATCAGCAGCAGGCAGTTGTAATGACAGTCACTCTGTGTCACACTCTGTGCTAAGTTAACTCCTCACTATGGATGACTAGCAGCAAAGACATGGCGTTAGGTGCCAAGTTAACTCATCACTTTCTGCCAGAGTTTATTCTACTTGCAGAAAGTGTGGGAAACGTAGCAAATGGTGAGCTCAACTATGAAATTTCAAACATCCCAGGACAGTCTGTATGGCTCACTAAAGTGTTGCTCACCATCCCACAAACCCACAGGGCAGGGAATCTAATAGATTCACAGGGTTTCCCAAATCAGTATTGAATTGGAACAAAATTAATAGCATTGCATTGATGAATCAATATTTTTATCCACCCCAGACAGAACTAACATCTTGGATTTTAGCTCATTTTATGTCACTTACATGTGTCACAAGGGGATTATGGACAGAGTTTTCTGGGTTGCTTGTGTCCTTCTGCTCTACCTCCCCCTCAGCGCTGGATGCTGACGGATTCCCGTCATGGTTCTGTAGATCCAGGCCAGGCCGCTCCTCTGATGAAGAATGATTCAGAATGGCTGCCACACACAGCTCCACTTGAAGGTCAAAAAGTTATTCCATGTATATTTGAAGAACAGATCCTATAGAAGAAGCAAAAACCATCCAAGTTAATGTGTTACATGATCAAAAAGTGCAAACAGCTAAGCATCAACTACTATGGGGCAACTGTGGCTCTGTGGGTAGAGTAGTCGTCTTGCAATCGGAAGGTTGTGGGTTTGATTCCAGCTTCCTCCTGCCACATGTCGATGTGCCGCTGGGCAAGGCACCTAACCCCAAATTGCCTACCGAGCTGCATATCGGTGTATAAATGTGTGAGTGCTTGTGAGTGCGAATGGGTGAATGTGGCTCTAGTGTAAAGAGCTTTGAGTGATCAAAAAAATGATTGGATAAAGCGCTATATAAGTTCAGTCCATTTACTGGAAATGACCATTTCATTTAAAGCATTTCATTTATCATGAAAAGCTGCAGTGTAAAATGTGGCCTACCAGTAGTAGGTCCATGGTGGCAAGATTGCAGAGCTCTTGACAGATGCTGGGTGCACTGGTCTGCAGCAGGGCAGCCACCAGCCGGGCCACATGAAGGCGGGCATTACCCAGGGGCTGCTCCAGAATGCCAACGGTCATCAATATTGCATTTTTCTGTGTAGAGAAACATCAAAACTGGTTTAAACTTATCACGGATACTTACAGTATTTGTTTCAATCTGTACACTAAAATTGTGCAACAGTCTTAGTGTAGCTGATAGACCGTAGACTAAAGAAAGATTGAAATGCTTGTCTGCGATTCCTTTAGTTAAATGTTGCTACCAAGTTTGGCAGACCAACGTATTTAAGGCATAACCTGTAAAAACATTGATATTCAGCTCGACTGGCTGGAGCTTAATGTGCTTGTGTCTACAGGTACCATATTTTCCGCACTATAAGGTGCACCGAATTATAAGGCGCACCTTCAATGAATGGCCTATTTTAAAACTTTTTTCATATATAAGGCGCACCGCATTATAAGGCGCATAGAATAGACGCCACAGTTATGCTGCCATCCGTCCGGTATTGAACGGGACATGATTTGTTCCGTTCACTACAAATATGGATGTCTAATAATAGCAAATTGGTCCTGAGTCCTATATATAGCATCTGCACTAGTCATTGTTTCACTCATGGTTTTGGTGTTGCCATATTGTGTCCAACTGCTTTCTGGTTAGCACAGACCAACCGACACGCTGCCGCCGCAGCCTCTGTCTCTCTTCCCCCCACGGCTTTAAATGTACAGCTGCTGGTCCCTTGGTAACTCTAGCCGAAGCACCGGATAAATGTCTAAAGCTACTTTGTTGACATAAAGAATGTCAACAAAACAGTCCGATTCCGGTCACGAGGAGAGGAGAGCGACTGGAATGGGGCGTCTGGGCCGGACGATGGTCACCGTCTCTGTTCGCGCACAGCATGTTGGTGGAGAACGTGATGCTACATGACCTGCAGACGAGCTGATTATTAGGTGGGTAGGTAGATACATAGACATACATGTCTATGGGTAGATCGGTCAGTCAAACTTTATTAACTAACCAGTTTTTTGACAACTTTTTTGACAACATCCCAGCATGCACTGCGCGCTTCTTCTACGGGGAAAATGAAGTCGGCAGCTGCTTACCGTAGTTGTTAGACCTGTTGTGGTTCAATATTGGTCCATATATTAGGCGCACTGGGTTATAAGGCTTTTGAGGAAATTTAAGGTTTTTAGGTGCGCCTTATAGTGCGGAAAATCCGGTACATCTAAAAAACTTAGATTGTCCTGAAAAGTTCAATATTTTTATCACCCATTTTAGAATGTGAAACTTGTACAGATTCATTCACGGAGCGCAAAAATTTCAAGCATCTATTTTGTGTATTTTTTATTACTATAAAATTCAGAATCTCAGAAAATATTTCAGAAAATGAAGAAAAGGGGCATCAGGTTTCTATGCAATTAATACTTGGTTGGGATTCCTCTTGCATGAATTACTTCTTCAATGCAGCGTGGCATGAAGGTGATCATCCTGTAGATCTGCTGAGGTGTAATGGGCCAGGATGCTTTGGTAACCACTGTCAGGTAATTTGCCTTCTTGGTTCTGATGTCTCTCATCCTTCTCTTGACAATACTCCACAGATTATCAACTTATTTCGGGTTGGTAAGTCATGAACAGGAACAACATGGTCATTTGGACCAGCTTTCCAGCAGTACTTGGCAGTATGGGGCGGTGCCAAGTCCTACTGGGAAGTAAAATTAGCATCTCCAGAAAGCATCTCCGCGGAAGGAAGCATGACAAATTCTTTACCAAGAAATTTCCTGGTAGATGATTTAATTGACTGTGGACTTCAGCAAACCCTGTGGACCAGAAGCAGCAGATGACATACTGATTGAAACCTCATTCTGGACTTCAGCAACCTGTTTCTGGTCCTCTACACTCTTTCTCCAGTCTCTGGGACCTAGATTTCCAAATTAAATGTAAACTTCAAGAGACTTTCATGTGAAAACAGAACCATTCGTCCAGAGTTCTGACCATTTATTTGTCTCCTTGGCCCAGGTAAGATGCTTCTGACTTTGTCTCTGGTTCAGGACTGGCTTGATATGAGGGATGCAACAGTCGTAGCCCATGAGTATGCAGTGCATCTTTGGCGCAACTCCAGTCTCAGACCACTCTTTCACTTCTCCACTTCAATTATTAAATAAATTCTGCTTGACACTGCAGCATGTGGTGCTGCTGAACCTTTTTTTCTATCATACTGTTTTCTTCAACTCAATTTGCCATTGATCTGCTTAATGATTCAGAATGTGTAACCGTTAAGCATTTTATAAACAATCAGCATCTTTAAAAAAGGCCTCCTGTGGATTCCTACTTCTGTGGAGGGAGTCAATGACTGTTTATTGGACAACTGAAGTCACCAGTCTTCCAAACAATGACATGGATTGATTGATCATTGATTAAAAAAATCTTTGTTACTGACTCTATGTAATATTTATATTCTCTAAAGTAGTAAAGGTTTAGGCTTTCAATGTCTACCAGCCATTATCATCTACAATTCCAAGACATAAAGGCTTGAAATATTTCCTTCTGCGTTTAATGAGCCTATACAAGACACGAATTTCACGTTCTGAAATACAAGAAAAAACTATTGAACCGTTTCATGACAGTCCAATTTTTTTTCAGATGGAGCTGTAATTGTTCTCTTTACCTTAGGGGGATCCAGAAGAAGCTGCTGGAAGTCTTTTAAATGGGGCTCAATGGCATTTAAAATACTGCTGTTGACAGTGTAAGACCTTTCGTAACCCTGAGAATACAGTTCCATTAACCCTTCCAACCTTGAAGAAACAAAAATAGAAGAGATACAAAATCAGCTAATGCATTTAAAATTAAAGCAGGCTTGTTTTTCTTTCTCTGAAAAGGCTTTGAAGAAAATGTTCACTGAAAATACTGAAGAAGTTTGGAACTACTATGAGGGAATTTTTCTGCCATAATTCAAGAGCACACATTTTCAGTTTGAAAGCAGGATTACATGTCTTTCTTCTTAAAACTTGTAATCTTTGTTCTCAAACCTTTCTTCTTGTACTCTTGGAAATCTCTGCTTGTTTACAAAGCATTCTCTGCTTGCTTTTGGAACAAAATTGCACCATCATCTGACAGCATCTCAGCCAATAGAATGAAAGTGTTGTGCCAACTATTGATTATAGCAACCTCCGCCACCAACTGGATGTAGGGGGAAACAACGACCTCAACTTTCTGCTCCATGTTACACTAAAACATCCGCTAGTTTATGATCACCAACAGCCTTCTGAGTAACCGTGTTACAACATAGTCACAACATGATAGCTATCTATCTATATATATGTATATTTAGATGCATCTAAAGATATACCTATATGGATAAATACAAACCGGATTCCAAAAGAGTTGGGACATTAAAATTGTGAATAAAAACTGAATGCAATGATGTTGAGATGGCAAATGTCAATATTTTATTTGTAATAGAACATAGATGACAGATCAAAAATTTAATCTAAGTAAATGTAACATTTTAAAGGAAAAATATGTTGATTCAAAATTTCACAGTGTCTACAAATCCCAAAAAAGATGGGAAAGTAGCAATAGGTGGCTGGAAAAAGGAAATTGAACATATAACAAACAGCTGGAAGACCAATTAACACTCATTAGGTCAATTGTCAACATGTTTGGATATAAAAAGAGCTTCTTAGAGTGTCAGTGTCTCCCTGAAGCCAAGATGGTAAGAGGACCACCAATTCTACCATTGTTGCGCAGAAAGATATGCAGCAATAACAGAATAGTGATACCCAGCGTAAAATAGCAAAGACTTTTAAATTATCATCATCAACCGTGCATAACATCATCAAAAGATTCAGAGAATTTGGCACAATCGCTGTGCGTAAGGGTCAAGGCTGTAAAACTCTACTGGATGCTTGTGATCTTCTGGCCCTTAAACGTCACTGCACCTCAAACAGGAATGCCACTGTCAAGGAAATAACAGCATGGGCTCAGGAATACTTCCAGAAAGCATCGTCAGTGAACACAGTCCACCGTGCCATCGGCCGCTGCCAACTGAAACTCTACAGTGCAAAGAGGAAGCCGCTTCTAAGCAAGCTCAACAAGCTCAGGGCCAGGAGTCATTTAAAATAGAAGACTGTTCTGTGGTCAGATGAGTCACGATTTGAAGTTCTTTATGGAACACTGGGACGCCATGTCATCCGGACCAGAGAGGACAAGGATGACCCAAGTTGTTATCAACGCTCCTTTCAGAAGCTGCATCACTGATGCTATGGGGTTGCATGAGTGCTGGTGGCATGAACAGCTTGCATGTCTGGAAAGGCTCCATTAATGCAGAGAACTATGTTCAGGTTCTAAAACAACATTTGCTCCCATCTAGACGTCGTCTCTTTCAGGGAAGACCCTGCATTTTTCAACAAGATAATCCCAGACCACATTCTGCAGCAATCGCAACATCATGGCTACGTAGGAGAAGGATCTGGGTACAGAAATGTCCAGCCTGCAGTCCAGATCTTTCACCTATAGAGAACATTTGGCTCATCATAAAGAGGAAGGTGCGACAAAGGCCCAAGACGATTGAACAGTTAGAGGCCTGTATTAGACATGAATGGAGAACATTCCTATTTCTAAACTTGAGAAACTGGTCTCCTCTGTCCCCAGACATCTGAGTGTTATAAGAAGAAGGGGAGATGCCACACAGTGGAAAAAATGGCCTTGTCCCAACTTTTTTGGTTTATGTTGATGTCATGAAATTTTGAGACAACATATTTTTCCCTTAAAATGAGTTCAGTTTAAACTTTTAATCTGTGATTTGTGTTCTATTGTGAATAACATATTAGATGTTGGCACCTCCACATCATTGCATTAAGTTTTTATTCACAATTTGTTTAGTGTCCCAACTTTTTCAGAATTCAGTTTGTATAAATATAGATGTATATTTTATATTTATCTAAATATAGATAAATATGTATCTATATAAATACATTTATTTAGATAAATAAACGTAAGCAGTGGGCTGCTGCGTTGTTATTGGTGTAGTCGGAGGGACAACCCCAAATAGAGCAATTCGATCAATATTCCTCTTACATACAAATGTAATCGTCCGAAAGATTGACTCCCAAAAGGGGAAGAGCCTGGGGCAAAGCCAGAACATATGACTGAGGTCAGCAGAGCTGTGTCCACACCTAGCACAAGATGACTCTACATCAGGATACATTTTAGACAGTTTATTAGGGGACAAGTATAGCCTGTGCAGGACCTTAAACTGTAGCAGGCTATGTCTAATGCAAATTGAAGAAGAGTGGATTCTTGAAATTGTGGCCTGCTAGGCTATATCAGTAAATGGTTCCCCCAATTCTTCTTCCCATGATTCTTTCAGATGTCTAAGTGATGGGGATGCAGCGTTCAAAATTTTGCTGTATATAGCTGATACTAAGCCCTTATCAGTCGGATTCATATCCAAAAATTCATCAATCCACGTTATTCGAGGCAGCGTTAATGAGAAATTAGCTTTCACGTAACTGTACGTACTTGGAGATACCTAAAGAAGTCAGCCTGAGGTACACCAAAGTCCCTTTTTAGCTGTTCAAAAGAAATAAATTGGCCTCATCTACATAAATGGATAAATGCATATACACAGTCCAGTCACATTAATGTGACCATCTGTCAAAAGCCAGAATAACCACCTTTCGCAGAGCGAACTGCTACGAGACGTGCAGGAAGAGAGTCACTTAGGTCCCTGAAGGTCTTCTCTGGGATGTTGAGCCATGCCGACTCTAATGCCGTGGCCAGCTGCGCTAGATTACGCGGTTGAGGATCCATGGCGCGAACAACTCGATCGAGATGGTCCCACAGATGCTCGATTGGGTTTAAGTCAGGTGAGTTTGCTGGCCAGGGGAGGACGGTAAACTCATCCTGGTGCTCTTCGAACCACGCACGTACACTGGCAGCTGTATGGCACCTCGCATTGTCCTGCTGGAAGATGCCATCATCCTGAGGAAAAACAATGCGCATGTAGGGGTGGACATGGTCCGCAAGGACAGATGCGTACTTGTATTGATCCATCGTGCCTTCCACAATAATCAGTGAACCCAGAGAATGCCAGGAAAACATTCCCCAGACCATAATGCTCCCGCCTCCAGCTTGGACCGTTCCTGCAATGGTTGCAGGGTGGTTCCTTTCAGAGGTTTCACGCCTTATACGCCAACGTCCATCTGTCCGATGGAGCATAAAACGCGATTCATCTGAAAACGCTACCTGTCGCCACTCAGTGGACGTCCAGCTGCTGTACTGGCGTGCAAATTCTAGCCTTCGTCGTCGATGAACACCAGTCAGCATAGGTGGACGAACCAGGCGTCTGCTTCGGAGGCCCAGACGCAGCAATGTTCGCTGAATAGTGGTTTGGGAGACACTTGTGGTAGCCCCTTGGTTCATTTTAGTGGTCAGTTGCTCAACGGTAGCCCGTCTATCTGCCCGAACGCATCTCCGCAACCGTCGTTCGCCTCTGTCATCTATGGCCCGTGGTGCACCACATTTGCCACGTCGTTGATTTTGGACAGTCCCATTTTGCCATGCACGGTACACTTTTACCACGGCGGCACGCGAACAGTTCACAAACTCAGCCGTTTCGGAAATGCTTCCACCCTTGGCCCGAAAGCCAATGATCATGCCCTTTTGGACGTCGGATAAATCGCTTCGTTTCTGCATTACGCCAACGATTGAAATGTTTTCCGAAGCCCACACACACCCTTTATATACGCTCAACTGCACTGTGCTGCCACCTGCCTTCTGTGATTGGTTATTTAACTCTGAAGTGGAAAGTACGTGGTGGTCACATTAATGTGACTGGACTGTGTAAATACGCTACAAATGATAAATAGACATAGATATTTATCTAGTAGATAAATATAGATGTATATTTATATATCGATAGATATAGAGATATAGATATAGCTAGATAGAAATCATGTCGTGACTATTTTGTAATACTGTAGGCTGTATCTCAGCCTACAGCTGAGATGCCCACTGTATCAGAAGGCTGTTTGTTAGTGATCAGAAGCTGGCAGATGTTTAGTGTAACACAGAGCAGAAAGCTGAGGTCTTCGTTTCTCCCTACATCCAGTGGTTGGCGCAGGTTGCTACAATCGATAGTAGCCACTAGTGTTGCAGTCAAGACCACCTAACCCGAGACCAAGTCAAGACCACAGTGTATCGAGACCGAGTCAAGAAACAAGACCAGCACCCTACATAACAAAATGTGAAATATGATCAAAATAGCTTCTTAAATTAATCTTAGATCCACATTCCCATAAAAACACCTTGATATTAAACACTTTGAACTGAAACTAATTTAACCAATATCATTATCAATTCAAGCTCTTCTTTATTCTGCTTTGCTTCCATCTCTGTGTCACAATCTAGATGTCTCGTGCCACCCCTAAAAGGATAACGCCACCGTCCGCACCAATAGCAGTAAAGGCAATGCTCCAATGGCAAAAAACGCTCAATAATGAACACTGACCAAGGAGTAACAAGAAAGAAGTAGCCAAGCACAAGGCACTGACTGTTCTCACTCCCTTTCCCACTGCATTAAGCCAGGCAGCACAGTGCTGTAATGTCTGCCACCACGACGTGACGAAAGCTATCAAAGAACAATGAGCATGCTCTGTGTGCTCTTCTGTTCTTGTGTTTTATATATTCACTAATAAATATTAACATATATAATATTAAATATTAAATAAAATAATAACTGCAGTGTACACAGAGCAATACAAGAACAAAGAACAACTCTCAGTGAGGCTCTAGTCCTATCTTCTTAGCAAAGAGCCATTCAGAAGAATTAGACATTTGGGAATGTCACATCACTATACTGCAGACTTTGGTCACAGCGTTGTCCCAACACGTCAGTCAACACCAGCGTAGTGAGTGACAGCATTTTTCATACAATATGTCCCTGCACAGCTAGCTTTGTTAACATCACGACTACATAGCTTACCTTTCTTTGAGCTTCTTTTCTAAGTGACAATAAAAGTTAAACGTAGTCCGCACCATCTGTAAAAGCGAAGCGCTGCTGAATTTACATATTGCCATATCTTATGATTTATATAGCAGGATTCTATCGCTGACTATTAGACAGATAGAATGAGGGAAGAAGGGAGCGGGAGATCGACAGGCGGATTGGGGCAGCGTCTGGCGTAAAGATGGCGTTGTACCGGTCCGTCGTGGTGAAGAGAGAGCCGAGTCAAAAGGCGAAGCTCTCGATTTACCGGTCGATCTACGTTCCCACCCTCATCTATGGTCATGAGCTTTGGGTCATGACCGAAAGAACGAGATCACGGATACAAGCGGCCGAAATGGGTTTCCTCCGCAGGGTGGCTGGGCTCTCCCTTAGAGATAGGGTGAGAAGCTCGGTCATCCGGAGGGACTCAAAGTAGAGCCGCTGCTCCTCCACGTCGAGAGGAGCCAGTTGAGGCTCGGGCATCTGGTCAGGATGCCTCCTGGACGCCTCCCTGGTGAGGAGTTCTGGGCACGTCCCACCTGAAGGAGGCCTCGGGGAAGACCCAGGACACGCTGGAGGGACTATGTCTCTCAGCTGGCCTGGGACGCCTTGGGGTTCATGGAGGAGCTGGAAGAAGTGGCTGGGGAGAGGGAAGTCTGGGCCTCCCTTCTGAAGCTGCTGCCCCCATGACCCAACCCTGGATAAGTGGAAGAAAATGGATGGATGGATGGATGGATGGATGGATGGATGGATGGATGGACGATTAGACAGACATCTGCCGCTCAGAGAAAACACCTGCGCATATCTTGGAGCGCTGGGTGTGAGTGAAAGGGGGAGGCGATGTGCGACAGCGGTGACAGAAACACAATTAGTAAGTCACGTTGTTGCTTGGATTTTAATTGGTATGTTTTGCATAGATGTTAACAAATAAACTGGACAATATGCTGGCAGTTAAGTGATCATTTTAAAGTTGTGATCTTGACCACTCTTGAAATAAAGTCCTGAGTCCTCAACGCCAGAGACTGAGACTAAATGTGGTCGAGTCCGAGACGACACCATCAAAAAGTGGTCTTGAGACCAGATTAAATATTACATTAGTAGCCACACAACTATGCTCCCAAAAAAGAACAAACTCACCCAGTACAACAATTTCATTCTACTGGCTGAGAGGTTGCCAGGTGACGGTGTATTCTTTGTTCCAAAAGCAAGCACAGAAAATGTTTTGTAAGCAAACAGAGAGTTTTGCAAGAGCATCAGGAGAATAAACATTACTAGTTTTGAGAATAAAGACATTAATCCTGCTTTCAAAATGAAAATTAAGTAAACGTATTAAAAGTTTTGAGAACAAAACACAAGTAATCCAGACTGAAAATGTGTGCTCTCAAATTATGGTAGAAAAATTCCCCATAGACTACATTTAATAAAGCATTGGAAATAAGTTCAACAGCTTGCTGTATTTGAATGGAAAACATGTAAAAACACTGATGTTTAGCAGAGGTGACTGGCTCCAAATGTCTGATGGAAGTTCATTTCTTTTGTAAACTTGAAATACAACAGAGGAGGAAAGTATAAAAAAAATGCACCGGATATTCAGCCAGTGAGGAATGGAATCATTAAATGGAAAATAGTAGATGTACATACAGTGACTGGTCATCAAAGTGAAACTGAAAAAAAATATACCATTTTATCACATCACATACATTGCTTCAGTCGGGAGAACATATAGTGAACTGTAGGATTCTAGGAAAAAGTGACTCTTTGAATGTATTTGGGAATTGCTTTGACAAACACCAGTTACCACTAGGCCTGTCGCGATAAACGATAAATCAATTAATCACACAATAAATTAAACCTATCAACCTCATTTTAATTATCGGCTTTATCGTCTCTTCCTGCCTTTTATTCTTTCTGTTGATGACACTGAATGAAAAAAGGCTCAACTCCGGTGCTCTCCACTGACCCTGTCCCCTTTGTGTCCATATCCAACCAGAACCAGGTATTGTGTAGTTGGTGCTATTAATCAGTTTTCAGTTAAACTAATTCAATCCAACTCTATAACAGTCACAAAATGTCACCAAAATCACTCTGTCCCTCTAAAATCTTTCAAAAAAATCGCAAAGGTCTGGTTTGGTAGCATAAAAGGGTACCACTAAACAAGAAGTGGATAATCTCATGGCTGCTTGATGGGAATGGACGTGGTACTCACCCAGACCTTCTGGTTTCCAATAAGGTAAGTAGCACTTGAGTTCCATTAACAATGGAGACCTCACTCTTCTCCCCCTCAAACATATTCTTGAGAAGCCCTGTTACAGTTTCCTGCCTGGAAAACATGGAAATAGCAGGCAAAAAAAAGCAAGTATACAAGCACAAGTCTTTCATCGGTTCCTGTAGCATAAGGAACTATTCTAATGCAAATATATAAGAATTATCTAAAGAAAAACTACTGTTCAACAGGCTTCACTAAGAGAAGCCTATTACCTTTACTTTTACATCTGTAGCCTCCGAATAAGTATACTATAAAGCAGGGGTGAAAGTAGCTTTAAATCCTTGGGGGTACTATGTCAAGTGTGTGTGTGTGTGTGTACATATATATATATATATATATATATATCTTTGTGTGCTTTGGATTTTCTGTGCTGATTAATTTTTTTTGCGAAGCGATAAAAGCTGGTAGCTCTTGAATAGCTACAAAATAAAGCTGTATTTCCCTCAGCTCACTGGTTGCAATGTTGACACCTTGAGATGCCATGAGACCTAAACTCTGAACATCATGGCATGGAGAGCATCCCAGTTTTCCATGTCTGGCATACAACCATTCATTTTAGCTTTGAAACTGGTTCTATTGGTCCTGTGTCCAGACAGAAGGATAATCAGTAGCTTAGCATCATGACCTGTTTGTTCTGAAGATCCTGCAGCTTCCACTTCTCTTCCTAACATGGCGCCTCCTCATCCTGACTCTCATACTGATAGGAGGAACCACAGAGTCTGTTAGGTTAAAGCTCATCCTCTGAAGTTGGGATGTTTTTCCTCCAACAGGTTCCAGAGGAATCACCTCAAACCAGATGTTGGTCTGAATTTTATTTCAATGTCAGCTTCTAATTTTCAACAGTGAAGCTATAAAGTTGAAAAAAGTTATTTTGGAGAAAGTCTCATCAACATCTTTTTGATAGAGGAAAAGCCTCACAGACTCTGAGCTCAAAGCAAGATGCCAGAGAGCACCAAACTCTTTTTTTAGACAACTAATTTTTAATTTCACATAATTGTCATGGAAGAAGTCATTTGTTTGTTAAATATTTTACATATTTACCGTGTATTTAGTTAATTTTAAACTCCTGCTCTGTTAGTTATTTAGGTAATGGAACTGAAACGCACAGAATTGCACAACATCTTGTTGAAACAATAATTACAGAGATTATTATTTTTGTTGGGTCATTAATTTGAACACGTTGATTTTTTTTGTTGTTCTTTAATAAAGTTACGAAGGTTTTGATAAGCGAGTCAGAGGAGGATGTGCTGTCTCAGCGTCCTGGCGGCATTTAGTTTGTCACCTACCGCCGAGATCAACTCAAAACCTTTCACAATCGACGTATTGCACCCATGTTCTAGTATAGCACGAACAGTTGAGAAACAATATGAAATGGGGAAAAAAAACTATTTATTAACTGATTAAGTCGTGTTTTAGAATGTTCTTGAAAAACTAATCAGTCACGGCTGATGAGTGCACTTTTTACAGCAGACAGTCGCTCCTCTCTCTTGCAGGTACCGCTAAATCTTTTAGGGGTATACAGTACCCGACCGTACTCGCCTACTTTCACCCCAGCCATAAATATGCTTTTTAAAATGACACTAAAAAGGATTCAAGGCACACAGAGAGATATGTTACCAGTATTTTTATGTTTTATGCTTCCTGGGAATAATCATACCCAGGCTTTTTAATTTATATCTGGAGATCAGTAGTGACATACTTTGGTTTGTTTGTGCTTGCAATGGCTGATTTTGTTCTACAAAACCAACAGTCATTCAAAACTTACGACTCCAGTACAGTCAATAGTGGGTCACACGCCACATTATCAGGCATCTGATTGGCCTGATCTCGATTAAGGCGGATGATATCACAAAGTGTCTGGGACGCATTTGATTGTCTCTGAAAATAAAAACAATTTATTAATTTGAGAGAGGAATGTTTCAGTTAATACTAAAGTACTAAGTGGTAGTAAAACCGAGTAGGTCCAGCTGAGATTACATACTTCTTCATCATTGCCAGTATGAATAAGTTCTACGAGTCTCTGTACCAGCTTTTCCTCATTTAGCCACTGGAAAAGGACAAAATGCTTTCAGAAACTGTTCTGAAGACTTTTAAATGGCAAGCGTTTAATTAGAGAAAACAAATACTTTTTGGTAACTTACATGAAGCACTTCCTGCCTTAAAGGCGCAGGTTCCACACAACTGATAAGGCGAAGAAGCAAGTCCATCATGGCAGAGGCATCAATGTGTTTAAGCACCAAACCAATAAAGCCTTCCTTTTTCTTTAAAAATGTGATAACCTGAAAAAAAATAATGAACATTTATTAGAATTTTTGTGGTGACCAAAACAATCGATTCTAAGCTGAATTCTTAGACTTTTTTAATGAACCTGTTCTGTTTTCCTCGCAATCAGATTGCCAATGGTTTTACTGAAGAAGCTGGCGAGTAAAGGATTAAGAGGTGGCTCGTTATCCAGGAATTTGTAGAGCGTCTCAAGGAGAGATTCATCCCCACCGAGCTTATCATTAATAATGGACACATCTGAGGTCAGGAGCTCACAAGCTATATTTGGAAACCTTCCAAGACAAAATCATGACAGTCAGAATATTTGTTTGTACAACAAAAACATAACAATTTTCTTGTAATAAATTAAATCAAATATTACACAAAAATAAGGAGATCTTTTTTACGGAAAAATTAACTGATTTCAGAAATTACATTTAAAGAGGGAAATTCATTTTATACAGATTAGTTGCTCATAGAGTAATTTCAAGTGTTTATTTCTGAAGAACAGAGGCTTATGGATGAATAGCACCGGAGCCAACCGAGGTGGGTCCTCTGCACTATTCTTCTCCTCAGTTGAAGAACAGTGCAGTTAACCAAGTCTGGTTAACTAAGTCCATTGTTATTGGTCTGATCAGGGACAATGATAAGCGGACAAACATGAGTCAGAACTGCTCCAGTTCTGACTGAGGCAGTCAGAACTGTCTGGGGCGTGACCCGCTCCAAACTGTGGCAATGACGTTGATGTCTGGAGAACTCCCCACAAACCGCTTCTGAGTTTCCCCCAGTATATCTATATATATATATATATATATATATATATATATATATATACACACACACACATACACAGCGCTGATTAGATTGTGCATTCCATATTTCACTCAAACTGGACAATCTGGAAGGTGTTCTTGCAGAGAAGTTTCACCTGTATCGATATTTATATTAATCCAGGAATCATTTTTCGATTGAGAATACTCCAGCAAAATAGAAGTCAAGTTTAAAAGCCACAGCATTTGCTCTGCGTGCACAGGCTCAAAGTAGAATGGTATATCTTTATGAACAAAGAATTAGAAATGGCATGTGTGGTTCTCGGTTATCTCACACATGCTCGCCTAGTGCTTGGCTCTGTGTCTTCGCTTGATATAGTTTGTACGCGTGTCCCTTGAATCCAGCAGAGAGATGTGCAGTGCAGCAGCTCTTCCTCATCATGCAATGCAGCACATTTCTGGACTGAGATGTCTGACGTTGTTCCTGGGATCTGTTTTAGCCGCTGCTCCAGTTTGGGGGTTTCTGCCCCGAGGGGCCCGATGACCACAGGCACCACTGTGGTCTTCACCTTCCAGGTCTTTTCCAGTTTCTCTCTGAGGCCCTGGTATTTCTCCAGTTTCTCATGCTCCTTTTTCCTGATGTTGTAGTCACTTGGTATTTCTACATCCACCACAACGGCTTTCCTCTGTTCTTTATCCACCACCACAATGTCCGGTTGGCCTCCTTGCACAATCTAAACCTTGGGTCTTGTCTGGTGTGGTAGATCTGATCCTCTATTGCACCAGAGCAATAGAGGTGCTAAACACCATATATATCAGTGATGTGTGGTCAGTGGATGCATATATATCCCTATTCATGGAAGAATAATATATAAGGATAATTTATATTGCTATTTTCACACTGTGTTTTGTACTAAAAATAAAGTATCGCAATTTTCCATTTCAATGCTCGGAAGCGAAGCTGGTGAGGTACCAGCAAACTGAGCCTCACTTTCGATTGTGCAACCTCTTGCTAACTACACTGACTGCCATTCTATGAGAGTAGTTATTCCTGCCTGTATGTCGTCAATAAAATGGTTAAAAAACATTTAGTATATAAACTCATTTTCCATAATTTAGCTTATGTACATAATGTACAGTGTTTGTTGTCATCAACTGTGTGTACAACGTGTTTTGTGTGCGGAGGAGCAATCATAAACAGCATAGAACAGATTCAAAGTGACGCAGGCAGATTTCTTGCTTCATGGGAGGGGTTGCTCATGATCCCAGACATTGGTCTTGTGACTCTGCGTCTGCAGAGTAAGAGACATTGAGCAAGCAATACAGTAAATAAGTAAAGTGCAGCGATATTTATTGTTTTATCCTCTCTACCAACATTAACATTGATGACTACATTTCTATATTTAAATGGTTTTCTAAAGTGGATTTTTAATCGAAACAGGAAATAATAAGTAAAGGAAGACCAACACCGGAGCTGAAAGGTTTGCTTCAAACTATGAGACAGAAGGGTACTGTTCAGTTCAAACGGAAAGAAAAGACAGGCTTGGTGGATGTCCTAGAAACTGCCTTTTCTGCTTTCCTTCCTTATTTTCTCAACTTGTGGCAGTGTGTGGACTCAGATGGGATCTAGTGACTTATACCAAACCTGAGCAGTAGACAACTCATATCCAAAACCAGGTCGCAGTAAAAACGTTTGGGATGTGATAGACTTGGCTTTGGATGAACTGATATTCTTGTGCAGAATGAACAGCACACAAACTTCATTTAAGTAGAGGTAAAATGTCAATAAAATTTTTTGTTTTGTTTTCAATGAAATGTGTGTTTTGTGGGCTTCAGTTTGTATGTGTAAAGAATGCAAAAAAGAAGCAAACTGCTGCGTTAGATTACCTAATAGTAATGGTAGCTATAATCTACCACAGCAATCACTTAGCAAAATAAACATTAAGCCTAAAACCATGCTACTGCAACAAACAGAATGTTCTATACTTTGTGTGGTAAATATTTGAGTGTTTTCTGGTGATGAATCCCGAAACAAAGTGGCGTTGTTGTCAGTTGCTATGGCAGCGAGTCTGTGTGTAGTTTGGCCAATATAGAGAGCAAGACAGAAGTAGTTTTGAGTTATACCGTAATTTCTGCACTGTAAAGTGCATCTAAAAACCTTTAACTTCCTCAAAAGCCAACAGTGCGCCTTATAATCCGGTGTGCCGTATATATGGACCAATATTGAGCCACAACAGGTCTAGCAACTATGGTAAGCAGCCGCCGACTTCATTTTTGCCACTAGAAGAAGCGCGTGGTGCATGCTGGGATAGTTGTCAGAACGCTGGTTTGTAATCTATTAAGTTTGACTGACCTATCTACCTACCGACCGTCTAGAACAGAGTGTCTGGGACGCATCCTGGTCCTCGAGGACCGGTGTCCTGCAACTCTTAGATGTCTCCCTGGTTCAACACACTTGAATCCAACAGCTCAATCACCTCCTAAGTGTAGTCAAGTTCTCCAGAGTCCTGCTAATGACCTCATTATTTGACTCAGGTGTGTCTCTACACTCAGTAGAGACACACCTAAAGGTTGCAGGACACCGGCCCTCGAGGCCTGGAGTTGCCCACCCCTGATCTAGAATCAGGTCGTCTGCAGGTCATTTAGCAGATTTAGCAGATTTAGACATACATGTCATGGACATACGGAAACATGTCCAGGTAAGCTAATCAGAATAAAAATACATCATGTAAATACCCCAATCTGAATATTCTGATTGGATTCAGCTCCCTCAGAATGAAATTATCAGAATGAGAGGGTGGTTTAAGCTGATTGATAATTTGAACTGTGTGGATCATGTTATTCTGATTGTGGCAAACTGACCAAACTATGCAAGTGTGCACCATGTCAATATGATGCACCCATGCATTCAGTGGGCAGACACTATGTAAGGGAAGAAAACCTCAATCAAGGAGTGCAGTAACGTTCCAAACGTTGTTAGAGCCTGGTACTGGTCCATTCTGGGTGCTCAGAAGTCACAGAACAACTCTGTCTCTCTATTCTGAATAAAGCCTGGGGCATGAAAAAGCAAGTCTAGATCAAATTAAATATGTTGTAATTTTGTTTTTTTCAATCCAATCAAGGAATTTTAAACACATCTATGGTCAACAGGAGGCTGAGAGACAGATGAGCAAACAATACAGCCAAACTGAAGGCAACTATTAAAGCAACTTAAGCTTCCATTACTCCTCAGATTCATCTCTCCCATTCCATACACCATTGATTCCATAATTTATGCAAAAACATGAACTGACCAAATATGCACATGATATACAACACATTTTCATAGAAGGCTGACATTTCTGAGTTATAACGGCTTTCTGGAGGGACTAATCGTCTTTTTTGAGAGACTGAATTTTGTGTTTTAATTAGTTACCCTTAATCCAAAATTGACAGAAATAAATGTTTGACATACAGTGCTGCTTGAAAGTTTGTGAACCACCCAAACATGGATATTGTTTTCCAAAGAAAAATTATAATAATCATGTGAAATGAACATCCAAAGCTCAAATTGTAATGCGGACCTTCCAAATAAGGAACAGAATGAAAAAAATATACATATTTTCATTATTTATTCAACAGAAGTATTTTATCTGTGAAAAACAGACAACCTGCCAAGTGCAAAAGTATGTGAACTCTTTCAGTTGGTACCTTGTGGCTCCTCCTTTTGCAGCCATTCCTTCAACCAAACATCTTCAGTTACTATAGATGAGTGTCTCACATCTGCTTTTTGAGATTTTTGTCCATTCCTCCTTGCAGAACTCTTGTCAGTAGAGAGAGGTTAGAGGGACATTCAGCATGTACTGCCCGTTTCAGATCTTGCCACAGCATTTCTATGGAATTGAGATCCGGACGTTGACTGGGCCAATCTAGAGTGTGAATCTTCTGTCTCTTAAGTCATTCCTTGGTACTTTTGCTGGAATTGTTGCATAATACATTTCTGTCCTAGCTTCAACTCCCTGACTGATGGCAGGAGATTCTGATCAAGAATTTGTTGATAGTCCTGGGAATTGATGGTTCCCTGGATCATATGGAGTCGTCCAGGTCAGGAGCAGACCCAGATTTTCACATTTCCACCACCATGGTACAGGAGGTGCTTTTCTGTAAATGTAGTGTTGACTTTTCTCTAAACATAACACTTTGATTGAGGCAAAATAATTCAATTGTGGACTCATCCATCCAGACAATGGACTTTCAGAAAGCCTCTGGTTTGTCCAAGTGTTCTCTGGCAAAGATTAAACGGGCAACTTTGTTCTTTCTTGAGAGCAAAGGCTTCTTTCTAGAAGCTCTCCCATGAATACCAGGTCTATTGATATTTTTGCCTGATTGTACAGGTCCTTCTCAATCAAGGGGGCAGTGATTGGTGATATATATAATACAGGTCCTTCTCAAAAAATTAGCATATTGTGATAAAGTTCATTATTTTCCATAATGTACTGATAAAAATCAAATTGTCATATATTTTAGATTCATTGTACACCAACTGAAATATTTCAGGTCTTTTATTGTTTTACTACCGATGATTTTGGCAAACAGCTCATGAAAACCCAAAATTCCCATCTCAAATAAATTAGCATATCATGAAAAAGTTCTTTGAACGAGCAGTTAACCTAATCATCTGAATCAATAAAGTAACTCTAAACACCTGCAAAATATTCCTGCGGCTTTTAAAAACTTCCAGCCTGGTTCATTACTCAAAACCGCAACCATGGGTCAGACTGCTGACCTGACTGCTGTCCAGAAGGCCATCATTGACCCCCTCATGCAAGAGGGTCAGACACAGAAAGACATTTCTGTACAAATAGGCTGTTCGCAGAGTCTGTATCAAGGCGCCTCAGTGGGAAGGAAACAATGTGGCGGAAAACGCTGCACAACAAGAAGAGGTGACCGAACCCTGAGGAAGATTGTGGAGAAGAGCCGATTCCAGGCCTTGGGGGACCTGCAGAAACATTGGTCTGAGTCTGGAGTAGAAACATCCAGAGCCACCGTGCTCAGGCATGTGCAGGAAATGGGCTACAGGTGCCGCATTCCCCAGGTCAAAGGTCAAGACACTTTTGAACCAGAAACAGCAGCAGAAGCGTCTGACCTGGGCTACAGAGAAGCGGCACTGGACTGTTGCTCAGTGGTCCAAAGTACTTTTTTCGGATGAAAGAAAATTTTGCATGTCATTCGGAAATCAAGGTACCAGAGTCTGGAGGAAGACTGGGGGGAAGGAAATGCCAAAAGGCCAGAAGTCCAGTGTCAAGTACCCACAGTCAGTGATGGTCTAGGGAGCCATGTCAGCTGCTGGTGTTGGTCCACTGTGTTTTATCAAGGCCAGGGTCAATGCAGCAGCTATCAGCAGATTTTGGAGCCCTTCATGCTTCCATCTGCTGAAAAGCTTTATGGAGATGAAGATTTCATTTTTCAGCACGACCTGGAACCTGCTCACAGTGCCAAAACCACTGGTAAATGGTTTACTGACCATGGTGTTACTGTTGGCCTGCCAACTCTCCTGACCTGAACCTCATAGAGAATCTGTGGGATATTGTGAAGAGAAAGTTGAGAGACGCAAAACCCAACACTCTGGATGAGCTTAAGGCTCATCGAAGCATCATGGGCTCCATAACACCTCAGCAGAGCCACAGGCTGATTACCTCCATGCTGCATTGAAGGCTACAGAAGGATTCCTGACCAAGTATTGAGTGCATAACTGAACATAATTATTTGAAGGTTGACTTCTTTGGTATTAAAATACTTTTCTTTTATTGGTCGGATGAAATATGATAATTTTTAGAGATAGGAATTTTGGATTTTCATGAACTGTATGACAAAATCATCAGTATTAAAACAACAAAAGACCTGAAATATTTCAGTTGGTGTGCAATGAATCTAAATCTAAAATGTATCATAAGATACATTTTCCATAATGTATCATTACATTATGGAAAATAATGAACTTTATCACAATATGCACATTTTTTGAGAAGGGCCTTTAGATGCATGTACATTTATCCGAGACGCTGACAGAAAGGTCTGCAACTCTCTAGAGGTGATGTGTGGATTGGCCTTTACCTGCATTATTATTTTCTGGTGTTTCTTTGTGGAAGTTTTGATGGCTGTCCACTTCTGGACAGGGTTGCGGTGATGCCTAGCGCCTAATGGATGTAGCTTGAATCTTTTGGTGATGTTCCTGTAGCTTTCCCCAGACTGATGGGCTGTCACCACCTTCTTCCTGATGTCCTCAGATGTCTCCTCTCCTCTCAGCGTTGTCAATCTGTTCTTTATGCCTTGATACAACCAACCAAACCACTGTGGTCCTCTCCCTTTTAACCAGTGTGGCCCAAAACTTTTCCAATGATGTCTCATTTGATTTGCCTGCTTAACTGATTACTTGAGCACTCTGATGTGTTTCACCTGAGTCTTTTACCTAGTTGTTGACTTTACCTGTGCAGCTGTGGTTCATTTACTTTTGCAGATGCTCTGATTCAATTTTTCAGTTAGTTTGATTTCAACTCACATATTTTCCTCAAAAAAAGTGAATGGAATTGATGAACATAAACCTGACATTTCATATTTAAAAACTGGTATTGAGAAAATAAGAAAATCGTGGTAAAAATAAAGGAAAATCTAAACTACTCAACTAGTTCCCAAACTTTCAAGCAGCACTGTATATACTGAACTAAATTACAGAATTAAATAAATTTTCTCTTCTTTTCACCATCTGGGTTATATTCTAATTATCAGTCTCTTTTCTACCCTTCCTTGCAGCCTGCATGACATTCCAAACAGAATATAGTACTTTAACTGCACATCGATAAATTTTTTCCCCTGCTACCATAAGCAGTGGGTCTCACTTGAAGCGGCTTCTTTCCTCTAGGTCAGCAGGGGGCTCTGTGGTGATGAGGTTGACTAGCTCTTCCATGCAGTGGTCCTGAGAGAGGAAGAGAAGCAACCGTCTGTTTTGGGCCTTGCACTCCTGCAGGACGTCATCTTCCTCCATCAGCTCTCTTAAAGTCACGTCTTCTTTGTCCAGCAACTGGTCGATGTGGGAGGTGGTATGTAGGTCAAACTTCCAAAACATTTTGGTCGCTGGAGTGGGGAGCCTAGGCCTGGAAAAAAAGAAAAAAAAAACAAAAACTAAATAGCAGTGAACCCCTTAATGCTTCATGGAAACTGTAATCAGGAACAATAAGCATCTTTATATGATTAAAAGCATAAAAATATGAAACAAATGTAGAAGATAATTATGTGCATTTCAGGACAATATAATCCTGTTGCAAATAAATGCAATCATAATTTCTACAACTGCAACTGCAACAGGCCAGAAGTGCCCTGTTAAGAGCTCACACACACCAGTGGATGAAATCTGGATCTCTTTAATCAGACCTCCCCCACGGGCAGGCAGGCATTTGAGTTTATGCAGACAACAGAGTGTGCGGTGAGGTGTTGCATTTATCAGCATGGGTCTTTTCTTAAAACACAAGCCTCTTTAGGAGATGACACTCTGTGACGCTCACCATAACCTGCAAAAGACCAAAAAATATATTTTAGCACAGCATTCATAAGAGATTTTAAATCTGCAAACAAAAGAGACACTAATAGATTTAACCATTGCTAGCTCATGATGTGTCTCTCTTTATTTATAATCTCAAAATTGGTAGAGTGGGATGTGAGGTTATTTGCTTTAGACCCATTATTTGAAAAGAATAATAGGAAAAGGATGAACCAATAAACAGAGATAAAATTTTTTTTACATGAACTGTATCAAAACTAAGAACTTCAATCATTTTCAATCTATGGAAACTTCAACCAAATACTGCTGGGTTTCAGACACGTGACCCTGATGAAATTCACATAAGATCCAGAAGTGGATTTCTCTGGTTCAAAACAACTCAAAATTGATCACGAGTATGTTAATGCCCTAAATGGGCTGAAACAGACAAGGCATCTCGGAAAAAATACAGGATATGATCTGTATTATCAGTAAAAAAAAAGACTGAAAAAAAAAGACTTCTCTTATAATCTTGAGAATTTACCAGGTGTCGAGGTGATCCACATTACTATCTGGAGCTGCAGAGTTCATATTATACGATAAGCCAGAAGAGTTTTCAAAAGCTTGGAGAATAGAATCATTTAGTTTCAAGTTGGGTCAAACATTTAGGATCAAAAGAAGCACTAACTGGCTTGTCGACTTATTTATGCCGGGTGAGTAGTGAATTGTGCTATTTTAAGTAATTAGTCTATGACAATCAGGGGAACGATATAAGGGGGAAAAGTGATGACAATTCTAGGGGCCCTGACCAACAGGGGGCCCTCCACAATTTCTATAATTTTTGTTCATCATATTGTATTTTCAAAGATTGTTTTTAGCAGTAAAAATGTAGAGTTCCCACTCCCAGACCAAAAAACACATCCATATTTGCCCTGAACCCCTCTCCCCCCTATCTGCGTCAAATGGTTTGTTCCTACTTGTAGCGCTTGAGAGTGACGCTGTTAGCAGCAGACAGTAGGAAACAAGAATGATTGTGGCAGTTACTATGGAAACTTCCACCATAGTTTGAGAAGTCTGGATTGCTTTATGTGTATTTTGCAAGCTGCTTTTGACTGTTGCTCATGGGGAGAGACATTTCAGTAATCTAAAACTAAAAGAAAAAATTTAAGCAACCTGCTTGCCTACTGGATGTGGACTGTTGGATGTTAAATTCATGAGCAGAAAATATTGTGCAAATATCAGTGTTGAAACAAAGAAAGCAAGGTATTTGCAAGTCTTTAAAATTGTGATGCTTTTTATGGGTCAAATAGACTCAAAAAATTGTAACAGCAGTTGCACAGGGGGGCCCAGACCAATATTTTGTCAGGGGGCAAACCAATTTCTGGCGGCGCCCCTGATGACAACAATGCTATTGCTAACAACAAACTAACCCATGTTATTTCTACGAGCTTAGATCTCCTGGTAAAAAAAATTATTCAGCTTCTGTAAAGCCCAAATTCATGCTGGAGTTATACATTAATGTTGAGTCCTTGTAGGACGCTAGATTCAGATCCAATGTAGGTCAACCATTCACAGCGATCTAAAGAAACCCCGAGTTTGTGTGTGGCCACAAATATAATTTATGGAAAGACACAAACCATGTTGAGGAATAGTCACAGCTCACTGTGACTGCATGGCTGGGTAGGTTATATTTAATTAATTTAGCTTTTTTTTAATATACATTAAAGTCCCATTGAGTAAACATTTTCTGTCTGTGACTCAACACTGAATTAGCTGCTAATGAGGCAGTGTTGTGGTCAAGACCACCTAACCTGAGACCAAGACAAGACCAAGATTGCAGACTTTTGGACACAGCGTTGTCCCATATTTGAGACAAGTCAGTCAACACCTCTGCACAATAATTAAGTGCAATGAGTAACAACTTTTTTCCATCACAAATGCTTATGTGTCTGTATACAACTAGCTTTGCTAACATCACGTCAACGGAGCTTACCTTTCTTTGAGCTTCTTTTCTAAATGACAAAAAAAGTTAGACATAGTCCCCACCATCTGTGAAAGTGAAGGGCTGCTGAGTTAGTTGTAGCCATCAGATTTCTTATGATTTATGCAGCTCTATTCTATTACTAACAATCTTCTGCCGCTCAGAGAAAACCACTGCGCATGCCTTGGGGCATCGCATGTGAGTGAAAGTTGGAGAGTGGGAGAGAGGAGTAACAGAAACACTTAATTGCTTGGATTTTAATGGGTGCGTTTTGCATCCACTGAAAACAATTATGTTAATAAATAAACTGGACAGTATGCTGTACATTTAGTGATATTTTTCATAGTTGCGGTCTTGACTGGTCTTGAAATAAAATGCCGAGTACTCAGCGTCCGAGACCAAGACAAGACCGAGACCAAATGCGGTCGAGTCCGAGACGAGACAAAGACCATCAAAAACTTATCTTGAGACCAAGACCGATCTTGAGTACTACAACACTGGTCTGAGAACTACCAAGCTAGGGTGTAAAAATAGTATATTTTACCTTACATATGAATGCTTGTCTTTCTAAGTAACTGTCCAACAAAATAAATTAAAATACAATTTAAAGATGCAATTATCTGTTAGAAAGTGGGTGCTACAAACTCTGGTATTATTAGTTTTCACACCACCTGTTTTTAGCTATAGATTGTTGACCACTTTTTCCTCTTGTTTAGTAAGTTTTTTAAAACAAACTCCTTTGTGACCAACTACCGTAGAAACACGAAAATAATAATTATCTTTCTATTAGAACGATTGGAACAACCGTATAGGACAGACTTTAGACATTTTGATGCTGGATCAACAGAAACAAATGGGCTGTATTTACTTCCTGCCCTCCACCTGCATTGGGTGATGTTGGTGCTACGTCATCTGAAACCGATTAATATTTTTTGGGGTTTAGTAAAATATAATAATGATGCCAAGAAACATATGGCACAAATGGGGATAATCTTATAATTCCTTCCCTTTCTAGTGCAGGGTTTCCCCCAGTGTATTAAGCCTGGCGGCCGCCATGCTTTACTAGCCCCGCCGCCAGGCTAAGCGTTGCTTGTTTACGTTTCTAAAAAAAAAAATGCTTTTTTTGTTTGTTGTTTTTGGGGGGTTTTCAGCCGGGCTGCAAGCGTCTCTGTTGCTCTTAGCATTTAGCAGAGCAGTTTTATTCATAAAGAATAGGTAGGTTTATAGTTTATGCATTTAAACCCAAGACCAATCACACAGCTGGCGTCTCTGCGCTTTGCCTCGCGCTGCCGCTGCTTTACCTTAGCTGGATCACGCGCGCCTCCTTTCACTCAAACTGGACACAGGCTGACCTGTATGGCTGTTTACTGTGAAGTGGTGAGAATGATTCATCTTTGTGAACAAACAATTATATGTGGCGTTTACATCTCAACTCGCTGCCCAGCGTGTGGCTCTGTGTCTGTCTTCACTGTAAAGTTTCTGTCTGTGGTCCCGGTTGGCCGGACCGTCTGTGGATAACGAGCAGCGCTAACCTCATCATGCAGGTTCAGCCCGGTGAGGAGCTTTAACGCCCTCCGGTCTGTAACGCATCACGCCGATTTTATATTATTTTATTATTTTTAGCATTTTTTTCCCGGTTGTCCCATAAACTCGACCAACCAGAATAGTTTCTGTGACGATTACTAAAAACTCAATAGACACGAAATGAAAGAGCTACTAAAGCCACATTAGCAGCATTGAATTAAATCTCCCATTTGTTGCTCATCTCTGCATAGTGCAGCAGATTACCTGATCATGCAGGGCCGGTCCAAGGGTGTATGAGGCCTGGAGCAGAATTTGTTGCTAAAAATATCAGCACCTCCAACAGCTTCTATGTTTGATTTAGTGAAATATGGGAGAAGGGAGTAGTTTAATTGGCCGGACTAAAAAGCAATAATCACAGTTTACTAATTTGTGTAAATTCAAAGATTAAACTCCCAGCATCAGATTGTTGCTATGGTAACAAAACAATCTAACTATGAATATTGTTCTTTTAAGTTTTACAAAGTAAACTTGCCAACTCCTTAAAATCTTGGATCTAAATGTTAAACAATTTAAAATCTTTTAATTTATGTATGCCTAAACAATTGAATAAAATTTAACAGCATTGATAATCTCAAACAAATGTTACATTTTTGTATCTGTGGTCTGTTTTAAAATATTAGTGTTTATGGGGCCCCTGAAGCCCTGATGGAGCCGCTGACTTAATTTGGATTAAACAGAAGTTCAAATTTGTTGTTTTTAGACTAGTTGTGGGTTTAAATATAATTTCACTGGAGATATTTTTCCGTAACATAACTACACAGTAATACTTTTACATTTCCTGTCAACATCTTTTAATACAAAAACACGGTGGACCGCCGGTGGACCGCCTCGACGCCCCGACCACCGGGCTTAGCAAATTTTCTGGAGGAAACCCTGTAGTGAATTATTAACTTTATTAAAGGGACCACCATCACATTGTTTTCTACACGTTTTTTGGTAGACCAAACTGACATTTTTTAATTTGTCAAAAAACTATACTGTCATGTTGTTGGTTGATTGTGGATAAAAAATGCATAATCGTGGTGAGGTGGAATAGATGATGAAAACGTATTTAAAGAAAGTGATGAGCAACAAAAAAACTTACAAAAAAAACACAGAGCTAGCACAGAAAACAAACATAATCCAAACAAAAAACAACTGGATAACATAAGGAGATACGAGGTGTGCAAAGAGGTACAGGAAGCAATGGAGAAGGGAGGAACCAGCAAGGAGTTGGATACTGGGAGGTTGAATGCTGAACAAAAGACCTGGGCTGATAAACCAACAGGTTGCAGGAAAGCAATCCAAAATGGTCGCCACAGGTGTCAAACTCCAGTCCTCAAGGGCCGCTGTCCTCCAGTTTTTAGATGTGCCAGAGGAACAAAACGCAGGAATGAAATGGCTTCATTCACCTCCTCCTTGTGTAGTTCGGTTCTCTAGAGCCTTTATGACCAGATTATTCTATTCAGCTGTGGTGCAGCAGAGGCACATCTAAAAGTTGCAGGACACCGGCCCTCGAGGAGGACTGGAGTTCGACACCCCTTTTTTAGGCCTACCTCCAAGAGATCTCAAAGGGTGGGGAAGGTGGACTCAGAGAACTACCCTGGTTCTTGTAGAGCAGTTTCTCTCAAACTATGGTCCCCGGACCACTAGTGGTCTGCGGGCGCCCCTACTGGTCCTCGAGTGCATGTAAACAACCTTTTATTTGCCGAGACGTGAGCTCAAAGTGCGACGCTACAACTAGCTTACCAAAGGATTGTGTTCAAAACAATGATGGAAAACTGGCTTAAAACCTGGTTACTCAAAAAAAAACATTCCAACAGTTGACTACTTATAAGATCAGAGTAAGCCAAGTCATAGCTGCTGAGTGTCATTCGCCATCAATTGGAATTGGATTCCTTTGAACGGTTAGCAGTAGGAATCACTCCAGTTAGTCAGAACTGTTATTTGTTTTTTATGACGTCCTTGATAATGAATGACTCTCTGCTTTTAGGTCAACAGTTATTGTTGTTTTTATTTAATTAATATTATAGAAATACAATAAAGAAATACAGCGGAAAGAAAAGGGTGAATTATTTTTATATTTAATGATGCAGAAAAGGATTTTTTCTTTCTGTAACACAAGCCTATTTTTTCTTTAACTGTGCTTCTAAATCACAAATAGCCCTAAATATTATTAATGTACATAACACTTGGCAGTAAAGAGCAACTTCTTTTTGTATTACCATGTGTTGACATCATTGGAAAGCTTAGACCCCACACTTTCAGAATCTGTAAATAAATCAAAATCCCCAAGTAGACATGTTCATGGCTTTGTCATGGCCAAACAGCACCACTCTTCTCATCAGGATGAACAAAGAAAACAACAATACATGAGTCAAGATACTAATATTTTCATTTCCGGGTTGCGATATGTGTCATCACAGGGGCAATTTAAGGTTAAGTGGTCCATGACTGTTTGCTAAATGGCTTAAGTGGTCCTCAGCCTGAAAAAAACTCGAGAAACACTGCTGTAGAAGAACAGCAACTTAATGTTAATGTTCTAATGATTAAGACACAGCATTTTGAGTCCCACTTATCCATCAGGAAGTCTGACTGTTTTAATCTTCATTAAAACTATGTAGATATCCATCACTACAGGAATAACTGTTGAATCAGTTCCATTCATCCATTCTGTGATCTATACAAAGGTTCTAATTTGGATAACAGAAACAAACTGTATCCTATACATAAAGAATAAAGATAGGTACCGGCAGCGACACTCTTTCCACTCGGGACCCATTCCTGAGAACACATGCAGAAAATGCCCCAACTTCCCACCATCAAAAGTCCTTTTCGAAATAATTTCTTTCCAAAAGCAAACACTGCTTTGTTAAAGTTTAAGGATTTTCCGTTCCAACATACCAGTTTTATGTGTGTTGAAATTAATAAAACACTAAATTTTCCAGTAATTTTCATAATTTTTATGAAAAGCTGCATTATTTATGCTAATTCTAACGTCCCTCTGAAAGGCGCTGAAACTTTGTAGAAGAAAATCGGTTCGGGCGTCACGAACACGTGACCAAATGAGCCAACAGTGACGTCATACTAAACCTTAAACTATAGGCTTTCTATACATACCCGGTTTGTCAAGGGTTTTTTTTTTAGTTTTTTTGTAAATCTTAAAAGAATCAAAACTTGGTCAAATAGCGAACAAATTATAAAAAAATAAACCCCACAAAATGTGTATAAAAAATACTGGAACCAGACTTATAGAATCAATGTGCGTGAGGCCCCACGCATATCAACACATGAGTCGATCCTTCCAGCTTTTCTTCCTTCTGTCAGCTAAATGTGGCCACGTTTCCGGTGGTTCTAGAGCGGTGGAGTGAACCAACCCCTCTGAGCTTTTTACCGTGTGCCGGTTCTACCGGGGACACCGGTTTAACTGATGTTTCTGATTTTTGCAAACTGACGGGCCGCCCGGTGGCTGATCCTGATCTACCGCGTTATGCTGAGATCCACAGCGATATAACGCGACCTGCCCAAGCGCCGCACAAAGACTGTGGGACGAGTTAAATCTAAAGTTAAATCTAGTTTAAACCTTTATAAAAGAGGAGAAGGTAAGCAAACATGGTCCCTTCACATCCTCACCTGAACGTGAGGAGATAAACTTAAAGTCCACAGGTATGCTTGGCTTCCCTGTCATTATTATTTAATAATAATAATAAAAGCGGATTAGATCCGCTGTTTTTATGGGCCACAGGAAATATTCATGATGATCTGTATTTGTGTGGTTTGTGCAACAAGGACATGAAGCCATTAGCAGACGGGCTCAGTGGCGGTTTCTATGGGAGGGATGGGCAACCGCCCAGGGCATCATTATGTGGGTGGCGGCATGATGAAGTGACTGTATCTATACTAAAATGATAAATTCTAGATGCGCTTTATGAAAAACGGTACTTTCTTTGGCACTTTTTCAGATGGTCGGTAGTAGGGAATTTTCCATTAAGAAGGAAATCTAAAACAATATAGAAAAAACTACTAAAGATAGCAATAAGTAAATGTTTTATATGATGCTGCAGCCTAATTGACATCTAGGAAGGAAGTTTCAATGAAATGCATAAAAAATAAACATTTTGTTGCAAGTCAAAAATTCTCTAAAATTTGATTTATTTTTTTTTAAAACAAACAAAAAAATCCCTATTTCCTACCAGCAATATCAAGGAAACTATTAAAGATGGCCAAAAATGGATGCCTTTGTGTTATTCAGCAGCCTAATTTATCTATAATAGAGAAGTTTTATTGAAATCTGATGAAAAATACAAGTTTGGGGAGTGGTCAAAAAATACCTAATTTTGTCAATTTTTGAATTTTTTTTCCGTCGGTCAAATTAGCTTTGGAAACAGTTTTGCAGCCTAATAAATCTTTATTGAAAAGTCCCAGACCTCTACAAAACATCGAGCATGTTAAAACCACATAGCAGGACGGGCAAAATAACTTTTGGGGCTTGGTTTCAACATAGATTTTTTAATATCGTATCCCAAACATGCCATCTCTGCTGTCAGGGTATATATTGAAATTTGTTTTATTTTTATAAATTACATATTTTAAAGAACCTTCATTTTAAAAGTAAGCTATTTATACTACACATATTGATGTTTTTCAATATGATTTATATATATTTAAAGGATGTCATTACAAATAAGTCAAATCTATTTATTTTTTTAAGTAATCGGCTTTCAAAAACCCCATCTTTTTCTATTCAAAGGTGGGTTTGTGTTAAGGTCTACCTACCCCCCAAAATCTCGGAGACCATTAAGAGATAATGGGCTGAAAATTTTTCTGCTCTTTTCTGGTAATGCACTTAATAGAAAAGTGCATTCAGAGTACAAAAATATAAAGAAAAAAATGTATTGCCAGTACCTATTAAAAATACGAATGGTTTCATGAAAAAAATGTTTTCACTCTTTCATATAGGTATTGTAGAAACTCATTCAAAAACAAGCAGCACAACAAAGCAACTCAACTTGCTCAACTGTTGAAGTCTTGGATAAAATTTCACTTATCATCGGTAATCAACTTAATCCCTCCCCTAAATTGTGCATCTTAGGAATGTTTCCCCACTCAAACTCAAATAAGGAAGGTTGACCAAAAGGCCATAATTTACTGTTTAGTGCAGGCCATATATAGTATAGCCAGGTCCTGGAAATCTATAACCAAACCCCTGCTAAAAACTTGGATTATCAAGCTCTCTTGCCTTGGAAAAACTCACCTTTATCTGTTATCTTCATGTTATTCCAAATGTATTCACTTGCTCAAAAAATGTACAAAACCAATCTCTTAGACCAAGTCTCAACATACATCCCTGAGATAAACTTAAAGTACTCTGTCTCACTGCAATCAACTTATGTTTGTCACCCTGAAGGTTTAAGTTGTTCATGTGTTTTTTGGTTTTGCTTGGCGTTTTGTGAGTTACTTGTCTGTGTCTCATTTGAAATATAAAAGACAATAAACAGATTTTTGGAAACTTGCTCGACTCTGAGCAAAATGCTCAACTGTTAATCATGGAAATAAAACCAAAGGAGGAAATCAAAGTGCTTCCTCCTTTTTCTTTGACTTTTGCTTCTCTATGAGGAGGATGGGTTTCTGCACACACGGCAACAGCAGGGCTGGCAGCGTCCATCTGGCATACATTTACAGAATACACAAGAGCAATAAAAACCCACTGAGAACGCCCTGTGGACTCTGCACAAAAGCAAACGCATGACTTTACATCCAAAACAGAAGTCATCAGAGGCTGCTTCTATAATGGCATATGAGGACCGGTGGCACCTAAAAGGCCCATACGTATGAACATTTAGAGCCTAAGAAAACATTACTTAGTAAATGTACAGTAAAAAGCATCAACATAAAGGGAAACTTCTATTTACATTTGAAAACTCTTAACTTTCAAACTTTCTTTCAAAAGTTTTGTCCGTCAGTCAATTAAGCTAACTAAAAAGGTAACTAACTAACTAACTGCTGGTTAAATCTTTCCTCTGCAACCATATTTGGAAGTCAAAGGGCAAGAATTAATTTGTTCACAATTTTAAATTAGAAGCAGGGTGGCACAAAATGGCAATGTAGAGAAGAAATCAAAATACGAGATGAAGGGCACTTAATGGTTGGAGTCAAACTCCAGTGCACAGCTTAAAGAAAATGTTGTGGTTCGTTCATATGGCATTGTGAAAGATTAGAATAAGTCAAAGAGCTACCAAAGCAGAGAGAAGCCACCTTCTCATACCTTTACAGCAACTCATCTGTTCTATGGCATCACATCAGGTTTGTTTTGCTCTTCTGCTCCATGTACTATTGTTTATGTAGCAGGAGTGAAATTGTTTCTGATCTCAATGATTGATTATCTTGTATAAATACCTACAATTTAAATTTAGGATCACATTTTTAAAAGGTAATTAATAATGATTAATAATGCTGAGGGTTTTGGGGGATTTAGCTATATAGCCAAGTAAGTAAACATTTAGTGTGTGAGACTTCAGAGTGGCCTGATTTGTCTCATTACCACTGAGGAAAGGGTTGGGGGGAGTTTCCCTAATCATTTATAGCAGTAGTAACACAAACCTTCATAATATAAGATTTAATTGCGACATTTAAGTAACATATTTGATTGCATTATTTGTGGGTTGGAACATCCTCTGATGAGTACAAAAAACATAATTCAATAAAAAAAAAGACATTCTGAATGTTGGGAGTGATCAACATCTGAAACCTATTAAACTGCTAATATGTTAATTTACACTGAAATTCAAATAACTCTAATTTGATTACAATAATATAATCATGACAATTTTCATACAGTCTAAATACACATGGTTAGACAATTCAGTTTGAGAGTGTGACATCTTGGCCCCATTTCAGAGAACAGGGTTAACAAGCCCTGAGCAGAAGCCAGATACTCTGAATAAACTTATCCAGCTCTGCAGTTTTCAGTTTCAGAAAAAGGATGTCAAGTAATTCAGTTCTGAGTCAAGTTGTAGAAGAATCCCTCATCAGTGGAACGTGATTCATCATAACAATGTGCACCAATGCAACTAGAAATTTTAATGACACCTTAATGAGAATATCAAAACATATTTAACAAAAAATACATAAATAAATAAAATAAATAAATAAATATGACAGTACTGTTGCTGCTGCAAAATAGTGAGAGTTAGCATGGCAGAGACTAAGTCAATGTGTGAGTGTGATTTAGTAATATTCTTGACGCAACAATTATTTAACGTCCCAAAAAAAGGAGTCTGTGCAAAATATTTATATACAGAACTTTGGATGCCCAAAAATATATGAATAGATTATGCTTGAAGAGTCAAAATATGATACAAACTACATTTTTGTTTTCATTAAAACCTGCGATTTTGTGGACTTTAACCAGTTTTGAGAGTCTGTGACTTTAAACCATGGACAACCCATGGTTATCAGAAAACTATTAACTATTTGCAACTAGCAACCTAGTTTTATTATTTTGGATACCTAATATTAGATTAAAATAATTTTACAACCTGGTCAAACAGTACATTTGATATATAAATACTTACATTTGAGACATTATTTGAGATATTAAATGTCAAAGAATGGGGAGAAGCTTGTTTGGAGTGTTTGTGGGTTGACCAGAGATCTAAATTAGTGATTCACATTAGACAGTTTACTCTTTATCCACTCGGATCTGTGGCCAGCAGGTTATGTACTGAAATATGTGGGAAAATCAGTTTTATGCATCAATAGAATAATCTCGTAATTGCTTCATTTTCTGTTGGATTCAAATCTGTGTTATATTAAAAATCCTAAAGTATGCTTGCTTTCTTTTGTTCCAGTTCTTAAAAAACAAAAACCCAAATTAGCAGGTCAGATATAAAAATAGAAAAGAAAAACACAAAAACCATAAATTGGTATCTAACAGAACTAGGCTGACAGGTGCACCTCTTGTAATAATCTGTCAAATCCATATGCAAAATCTGGCCAAAACAGGGATATGGATCAAAAATCATTTAAAACAGAGTAATACTTACCATATACTTACCATAATATACAATAAATGTGAACATTAGGAAACATTTTACATTAATCTGCACAATTAGATACTAATGACACACAGTACATGTATTATTATTGTTACACATACCCAGTAGTACATAAGTAAATATATATATATACACAGTCCAGTCACATTAATGTGACCATCTGTCAAAAGCCAGAATAACCACCTTTCGCAGAGCGAACTGCTACGAGACGTGCAGGAAGAGAGTCACTTAGGTCCCTGAAGGTCTTCTCTGGGATGTTGAGCCATGCCGACTCTAATGCCGTGGCCAGCTGCGCTAGATTACGCGGTTGAGGATCCATGGCGCGAACAACTCGATCGAGATGGTCCCACAGATGCTCGATTGGGTTTAAGTCAGGTGAGTTTGCTGGCCAGGGGAGGACGGTAAACTCATCCTGGTGCTCTTCGAACCACGCACGTACACTGGCAGCTGTATGGCACCTCGCATTGTCCTGCTGGAAGATGCCATCATCCTGAGGAAAAACAATGCGCATGTAGGGGTGGACATGGTCCGCAAGGACAGATGCGTACTTGTATTGATCCATCGTGCCTTCCACAATAATCAGTGAACCCAGAGAATGCCAGGAAAACATTCCCCAGACCATAATGCTCCCGCCTCCAGCTTGGACCGTTCCTGCAATGGTTGCAGGGTGGTTCCTTTCAGAGGTTTCACGCCTTATACGCCAACGTCCATCTGTCCGATGGAGCATAAAACACGATTCATCTGAAAACGCTACCTGTCGCCACTCAGTGGACGTCCAGCTGCTGTACTGGCGTGCAAATTCTAGCCTTCGTCGTCGATGAACACCAGTCAGCATAGGTGCACGAACCAGGCGTCCGCTTCGGAGGCCCAGACGCAGCAATGTTCGCTGAATAGTGGTTTGGGAGACACTTGTGGTAGCCCCTTGGTTCATTTTAGTGGTCAGTTGCTCAACGGTAGCCCGTCTATCTGCCCGAACGCATCTCTGCAACCGTCGTTCGCCTCTGTCATCTATGGCCCGTGGTGCACCACATTTGCCACGTCGTTGATTTTGGACAGTCCCATTTTGCCATGCACGGTACACTTTTACCACGGCGGCACGCGAACAGTTCACAAACTCAGCCGTTTCGGAAATGCTTCCACCCTTGGCCCGAAAGCCAATGATCATGCCCTTTTGGACGTCGGATAAAATCGCTTCGTTTCTGCATTACGCCAACGATTGAAATGTTTTACGAAGCCCACACACACCCTTTATATACGCTCAACTGCACTGTGCTGCCACCTGCCTTCTGTGATTGGTTATTTAACTCTGAAGTGGAAAGTACGTGGTGGTCACATTAATGTGACTGGACTGTGTATGTTTAAATCATCAACATGGACATGCAGTACTTAGGGTCACAATTTGGAGCACTAACCTGGTGGTATACAACATATTACATATGTAATGTTCCTGTGCGGTGAATGACAAAGAACTGCATTTACCTTTCAGGATATTTTGTGAGGTTGCCACTTTAACTATAGGTTTAAATAAAACCAATAAATAAGCAGAGGTTCAGTCAAACTAAATGTAAAATCAGGTTGCTCAACCTCTGGCATGAAATGCACATCAACTGACTTTCTGTAGGAGCTCAGATTTCTGTTTACTTCAAACCAAGTGAGGCACCGGCAGCAGACAGAACCAGATGAAAATCAATGAATCCCAAATCAACCCCGCGGGCTGAACCTTCGCTTGAACAAGTCAATGTTGTACATGATCAAGAAAAGCTGAGTTGGTTCTGGCCTCAACCGAGTCAGACCGTGTGCAAAAACACCACAAAACAAACGTCTCCCTATTGGTTTTCACATTAGTGGCAATACACCAAAGAAAAAAGTAAAACCATTATCTGGATCACTGCAATAAGAAAATCTACCACAATCAACAGCAGCAACTTTACTAGTCCAACAAAACTTAGCTATTATGTTATGTTACATAGCAACAATTGATCTCAACACCTGAACAGACTTTTCAAGAAAATCTAACCTACTGGACAATATTATATCAGTATGTTAACAATATTAATGCCGTTAATAAGGCGAATAATCAAGCTCTTCTCAACTAGTTCCTCATTCTTCTGATTAGCATGTAAGCTACTGACTGTTGAGCGAAGTTAGCAAACTTAGCTTCCGAACTTATATTCAACTTTGTCGTTACCGTAGCAGCCTAGCATTCGTTTGTTAACTGCGTTAAATGAAGATGTTTATGTACAGACTTACCTTTGGCTGAAAGTCCAGTGTTGTCCGTTACTTCTCTGTTAAACTTTAGTGGGTTTTATCGATAAGTGTTCTAGGTCACAAGCTATCCAGCTAAGTGTTAGCTAGCAGAACTGGCTAGCATTCGTTAGCCTGTAAGTGGTTTGTTTTGAAAATGGTTCAGTCTGATGCAGCACAGGGCTAACATGAACTAGATCAACTTGGCTAACGTTAGTCAACTATAGATTTGGAATCAATTAAATCCTCAACTTCTACGCAATAGTTTCTTTGCATTAACAGTAATACGTATTATTGCATATGTACAAGGTATGATTTGGACTCACGCATAAAGATATTCAACGCTCGGCTAAGTTTAGCAAGCAAGGCAGGAAAAACTCAAGTCAGAAATTTCTAATCAAAATGGCGACGTGGTGATGACGAGGGCGCGCGACAGACGGGAACGTGCTTTGAATATACACTAGTGGTGAGTTTGGCTTCTGAGTCTTATGAAGAGAATATATTTATAACACATCCAATCACTATGACAGCGATAGTAAATATTAGAGTTCAGTTAAAATCCAGATTCAGAACTTATATACCAGTGATTCTTGAGGGACAAAATGGGTTTAAATTTTCCTTTTTTTTTTTATTTCTCAACCTTATGTATACAAATATGACAAATAATGGTTTGGAAATGTAAAGATGCTGAGGTCCAGGCTCCCAGTTGCAACATTTTTTTAAGAAATTAAATTTTTAGAAGATCTCATCACCATCTGACTAAAATAAATAAATATTTTTCAATGACCCTGTTTGTGATATTTTTACTCATTTTACAGACAAATGCTTCTCAAGAAACAAAATAATTATTTCAAACAAAAAACAACAAAAAGTCCATCTGACGCAGTTGACACTGCATGACGGAGTTGACACAAAACTGAAGGTGACAAACTAGTGAGTAGAATGAAAAACTTGGTACATGTGAAGTAATGCAATTTATGTAAAATACATTAAAATGAATTTAATTAAATTAAAATGACAGAGTTGACAAAAAGCCAAACTACCTCAATTTATATGATGTTAATCTGAAGGAGGCCATATTATAGCTCATCAGGTCCATAAAATCTTTACAATATACCAAAATTAAGCTTTTATTTTACAAAATTTCATCAAAGTTTTGTAAAATGTTAGTTATGGTGTCGACACATCATGGTTGTGACAAACAACTTAGGAATAAAAAGAAGAAAAAACTAAAGAATAAGCTAACCAGAGCCAATTAGAAAGGGAAAAGAAAGGAAGTGGTCATGGGGTCCTCAGATCCAAAATGCTTCAACTTTTATAAAGACATTTTTTTTCAGTGGAAAAGTTTTCTTAAATCTTTTATTGCATCAATGAAAATTTCATTTGAAAAAACTCAGTGAAATATGACAGGATACAAATCAATTTGGAAACTAAAGAAACAATAAGTCTAAAGTTACAGAAGCTGCGTAATTTGCAGCTCATTTAGTCTTCATGGCTGTCGAGATGCCAGCTTCAAACAGGAACCACCATATCAGAATGTGGTCTACAAATTAAATTAAATGTTCTTCTATTCCTAGACAAGACTGTGAAGGAGTTTGTTCCTATGACGACATTGATTTATTCTGTAACAGAGAAACTAAATTGAAATGTTTTTTTGAAGTTTCCCTTACTGATGAAAACTATTGTCAAAACAAATATATAGATACAAAGAACCAAACAATTGCAACAGAAAATTCTATCGTCTGTGATGGAGAAGTTTTCTCCATACAGATACATGACAGAACCCCAGGTTGAGTGGGCAGGTGCTCATGGGAAATGTAATGTATTTTCTTGAGCTGCTTGCTGTAGTAGCTCTTGAGATCACAGAGCTCCTCAGCTGCAGCTTCAGATATGACTGAAACCCAAGAAAGACTCGGTGGACACGGTGAGGACAAGTCTGTATCTTTGAAAATTCCAACATGATTCTCTGAGGTTTTCACATTGTTTTCTTCTTGCCCTCTAAGAGCCAGTTGAGTTCAGCTTGGAAACAGATTTAATTTGGTCTTGGAGCTTAGGTCTATCACTTACATTCACATTAATTTCTACAGGACACGAATGGCCTCATCTTATCTATCTCTGAGAAAGTTGCTTTTGTGGTCCCTCTTGCTGTCTGGATTGTTTTAGCTCTTGTTTCCTGAGCGTCCGTTTTTTTGTGAGGGACATCTGTTCTTAATCGCAGGGGGATCAGGGCTCAGACAGACAGACCCTCACTGACTTCAGTAGCCGATTTGTCCTGTATCAGTGAAATATAGAAAAATAGCAATAAAAAAGGGTTAAATAAGAAAAAAGCATAAAAGAAAAAGAAAATAATACAGATCACTATCATTCAGTTTTCTAAAGCATCAAGCAGCAACAGTAGATTTCACTGAGCACATACTGACCAGTTATATGATAATGGGATGAAATGTTAGTGACATATGAGGTATGATACAGGAAATAAATATTGGGCTTGGATGAAAGTTGGAATGAGAAAAATTCTCTTTAAATTTATAATTTTATAATTCCTAAATTTAATAATTAATTTATATTCAAAATTCTCAGTACTTATTGAAATATTTGCTTCCTTCAACTTCACCATTATGTCCGGTTCTGTCCTATTGACTGTCCCTGGGGCTCAGTCTCGTATTATTCAGGTGTTCCACCTGTTGTTTTTTAACAGGTGTTCAAACTTTCTGTCTATCCATTAATCTGTCCTACCTTGTGGTAATGTGCATGCGCACATAGATGCTACGTCACATACTGATTACTCAGCATATTTCTTATCCATACATTCTACCTGTGGAAGTTTTGTTTCCCCCATTTTATTTCGTCGAAGATTAAGGTAGGCTTAATTTATTTTATTTATACCTGCCTACCAGAGAAACTAGTATGATTTGAGCTTTGCTGTCTGATCCACAACTGTTTAAAATAGTTTTGGGCCTGATGAAAAGATGTGGGAATATGCAGGTCAAATACATTTGTTGTATATTTGGTAAGGGTGCACCAATAAATCAGCTTGATCAGATTGATTAGAAACTGATCCTATCCACCACTCTTGCCTGCCAACACAAAGGTCTGAAAATCAACCACTGTGTCCTTATACTCTGCCATGAGAGAAACTAAGACCCCCCACTAGGTCATGTCTGTACATGTACAGTTAATACTCACCCCACTGTTGCAAAGTCAGCGGCTTTTCAGAAAAGTCATTGATATTGGCCAAAATCAAAATTGACAGGTCAGGCTTATTAAAGATCGACAATTAGCCAGGAAAACTACAATCATGACATCCCTAATTTTTGGTAGACTGCCCCCAGTTAGTCTATACTGCTAAGAGGAATTCTAAAGCTTACCATAATGTCTTAATTTGTCCATACAATGGAAACATGTCCAGGCCTAATGAGTTTAGGTTGGACACTAAAAAAACAATTACAATTAAGCACCTATTTGCAGTGGACGGATAGTTTTCTCTATGTATTTTCCAAGCCTGCTGATGAAAATGATTTTATTGATTTAACCTGTTAAAATTAAGTAAGAAGTACCTTCATACCAAACCAACCTCCAACATTCAGTTTCAAACATCAAGCACAGTCAGAGTGGTGCCATGCCAAAAGCAGCAGAAGAGAACACAGTGTAGAATGATGGACTGTACTTTACTGACTTGTCTTCTGGGTTCGTAGGGGTTGAGGGGACTAGGAAAGCCTCGTCTTGACTTTCTTGGACACATGGGAGTCTCCAGAGCTTTGAACTGATCTCTTTTCCTCTTTGGATTTTCCCTTGCCAGTTGCAGGTTTTACCTGCAAGTCATTAACAACAGTCTTTATTTGAGATGCTCCATAGCTACAGACAGTAAACCAAAAGAACATCGCAAGAACATCATGTTCTTATTTTTAATGACAGACTCCATCCAGCAACAGGTATTGGATAATTTCTTGTTGAACTAGAGATTATCATTAAACTGTGCTAAAAATCACCCATTTTCTTTCCTACTAGCAGTACATCCATGCATACACCACAATTACTTATGATTAATTTGGATAAAAAATAGGATAAAACTCAAAAGGACATTTTTATGAGATGATTAGTTTTTTTAACAAGTTAATAAACTGAAATGTAACAAAAAGCAAGGTTATTACTACAAGCAGGTCTTTAGAAATAAAAAATACATTCATTACTCACTTACCTCTTTAGATATTGAAAATGTGCAGAAACATTTTAAAACGGTTAATGAAAAACACATCAGTCAGAGAAGAAGAAACAAGATTTAAAGAACAGAAATATGAAAGAAAACATTCAAATTAAATATTTAAGAGTAGAAGCAACAGATGAACTGCTTGGGGATATTGTTAACAAGCTTCTTTAACCTACTTCATTCATTTTATGAAGAAAGGATCCAGATCATGTTAATGTCTGCGCTTACAGTATCTCCAGTCTACTGACTCCAATCTCTTTATCCTTGGCTCATTAGGCTGGACTCTAGCCTAATGAATCAAGGATAAAGAGACATTATGGGAAACATTTAGTTTCCATGTGTAACTTTAAGAATCATCTGTCCTTAAAAATGATATAAAACAAATATTGCCAGAAAATGTTATGATATATCAACATTATATTAAAGAGACTAACATCAGTGTTACGCAAATAAGGGCTGGGTAATAAAGTGTAGTGTATAATAGGTACAGCTATAAATGAATAAAATACAATTTCCATTGCAGGGATAGTATCAGTAGAATCAGGTGGATATGGAGGCCACCAAATTATTTTCTGATTAAAAAACTAAACAAATAAATAAATAAATAAACAGGCATCCTGTCTGACAGGAAGTATAATGTAAGGCTGAGAAAAGTCACTTTTAAGTGTCAAAAAACCAGCAATGAATACCCCAAGGCTGTGACCTTTCCCCTTTACTCTTCTCATCAACATCTGTACCATCAGCCAAGCTCCTGAAAAGTGGTGAGCACCACCACCCTCATTGGACTCATGGCTGAGGGAGTTAAGTCCATCTATGTGGGAGGATGCTAATAGGACGATGGAGTCCCACCTCCCCCCATCATCTTGTGTGACCTCCTGTAGCACCTGAAAAAAATTCAACCTGCTAAAGACAAGTTCTAGAAACACTTCAATACCCCCATTGAGTCCATCCTCACCTCCTCCATCACAAGTCCTTAGCCACTGCTAACGACAGAAACAGACAGCAGCAGATCTTCTATGCTAAGGAGATGTTTAGCAGCAATCAGTCTTCTCTGCAAAACCTGTACACCTCCCAGATACAAAAGCAGTATTTCACATAGCTTGGTTGGTTTGAGATAATGTTGGTCTCGATGGTGACCAACCCGCCTGCAATTTGTGGATTGCTGGTTCCATCCCAAGTCAACCTGCCTCTGTGTCCTTGGGCAAGACATTTCTCCCTTCACTTTGCCTGCTGGTGGTGGTTAGACGGCCCGATGGCGAAGGTACATGGCAGTGTCGCTTCTTTCAGACTGCTGCAGGGCAGCTGTGGCTACGATCCAGTATGAATGACTTAATAAAGCCCTACACAAGTACAAGCCATTTACAATTTATCCTTTGAACCGGTTTCCATTATCCACAGATTTTCATTCTGCTGGAAAGCAGAAATGGTTGAATGTGAAAATTGCAGTATATCAGCCTATCTTACACTAACAACCCTACCATGTCCAAAGTCAATTAAATCCTTTCCTCTTCTATTTTGATGAGTTCGGTTCAAGTCTAATTTCAACAAGCCACTTGACATTTACACACAGGGCCAGATTTACAAGGATGTGGATAAGGATGTGCAAATTCCAGTACATTAATGCAGTGTGAATAGAGACAATTATTATGTCATTCCGCCCAAGTTCACTAGAACTTCTTAAATTTTGAAATACTTGAATATTATCTATATTAGTAAAAATGCCAAAATATGAATACAACTCACCTCATAATGGCACCAAGAAAATTCTTAGTATATAAACTGCAGTTTTGAAACTGTGTTAGCTTATAAGAGTGGCGCTCTTTCAGTTTTGATTTGTACAATTTGAAATACTTGTGTTGTTTGGAAAGTGATGAAAAAGGGCAATATGTGAGGGTGGGAGAGTGATGTGTTACTCTTAGTGTCAGACATACTTGTACACTTGAGAGGCAACTGACCCATTTCTAACCTTACAGACCTTGACAGGTTTCTAAAACAGCCTAGTTGCCCAGCCTGAATAAAGGAATGTTTTCTGAAACTCCATCCACACCAAATTTTATGAGAAGTGACAATAACTTTTCAGGCCCTGGAGGATGGGATAACTTTCAAAGAATTTGTAGTTAACCTTAAAACTCCCTTTTTACTTAAAGACAACAAGCCTGTTAAACTAAACACTCACCACAGAAGGTCCGTCTTCAGCTGGCCACATGTTCATGTTGATTGTGTGAGTCTCCTTCTTTAACAGAGGAGCTTTGTGGCCAAGTTTCATATAGAAGTAGGTGGTATATGGCGTGAAGCTGTAATCCTCTCTAAATTCAACACAGAAGCCAACAGAGCTGTTTTTATAGATGGCTGAAATGGAAGTTAGAGTGTTATTGCGACCAACTAGTCCTGAACATTGCAGTGCAACATGGGCAGCTTGACCAGCTCACAACTGATAGGCTAACATGGCTTAAAGATGGGTCATCTTTTCAAAAGTTCTAGTAAGTTGGAACTAGAAGTCTAGTTGAATGAGCTGCTGTAATTAAGAAATGGAAATGAAATTATTCTCATTTCATGAAAATCTTTTTATACATTATATTGTTAATCGTACAACATTAATTATCATTTTATTGCTTTAGCTTGAATACTTCAAAATGCAACCTCTGCCTTCAAAATGAAAAGTAAACAGGTTTAAAACTTTTAGAGGCAGCAAAAAAACAAACAAAAAAAATCAAATTGAGACAAAAAATAAAACAATGCAGCAAATTTAGTCTTCTTCCGTTATTGACCAGGTCAAGTAGGAAAAAAATAATTCTACTTTAACATTTTCATTACTTTTTTATAAGATGGACCATTTGGGGGCAACTTTTAAAAGAAGCATCATTATTCAGAGTTATTAATTATTAGACTAATCAAGGCTGTAATAACTTCAAACCAGATACCCTCTATGCAACTTATCTTTGAAAAGGAAAATATATATATATACTGTATATACACAGTCCAGTCACATTAATGTGACCATCTGTCAAAAGCCAGAATAACCACCTTTCGCAGAGCGAACTGCTACGAGACGTGCAGGAAGAGAGTCACTTAGGTCCCTGAAGGTCTTCTCTGGGATGTTGAGCCATGCCGACTCTAATGCCGTGGCCAGCTGCGCTAGATTACGCGGTTGAGGATCCATGGCGCGAACAACTCGATCGAGATGGTCCCACAGATGCTCGATTGGGTTTAAGTCAGGTGAGTTTGCTGGCCAGGGGAGGACGGTAAACTCATCCTGGTGCTCTTCGAACCACGCACGTACACTGGCAGCTGTATGGCACCTCGCATTGTCCTGCTGGAAGATGCCATCATCCTGAGGAAAAACAATGCGCATGTAGGGGTGGACATGGTCCGCAAGGACAGATGCGTACTTGTATTGATCCATCGTGCCTTCCACAATAATCAGTGAACCCAGAGAATGCCAGGAAAACATTCCCCAGACCATAATGCTCCCGCCTCCAGCTTGGACCGTTCCTGCAATGGTTGCAGGGTGGTTCCTTTCAGAGGTTTCACGCCTTATACGCCAACGTCCATCTGTCCGATGGAGCATAAAACGCGATTCATCTGAAAACGCTACCTGTCGCCACTCAGTGGACGTCCAGCTGCTGTACTGGCGTGCAAATTCTAGCCTTCGTCGTCGATGAACACCAGTCAGCATAGGTGCACGAACCAGGCGTCTGCTTCGGAGGCCCAGACGCAGCAATGTTCGCTGAATAGTGGTTTGGGAGACACTTGTGGTAGCCCCTTGGTTCATTTTAGTGGTCAGTTGCTCAACGGTAGCCCGTCTATCTGCCCGAACGCATCTCCGCAACCGTCGTTCGCCTCTGTCATCTATGGCCCGTGGTGCACCACATTTGCCACGTCGTTGATTTTGGACAGTCCCATTTTGCCATGCACGGTACACTTTTACCACGGCGGCACGCGAACAGTTCACAAACTCAGCCGTTTCGGAAATGCTTCCACCCTTGGCCCGAAAGCCAATGATCATGCCCTTTTGGACGTCGGATAAATCGCTTCGTTTCTGCATTACGCCAACGATTGAAATGTTTTCCGAAGCCCACACACACCCTTTATATACACTCAACTGCACTGTGCTGCCACCTGCCTTCTGTGATTGGTTATTTAACTCTGAAGTGGAAAGTACGTGGTGGTCACATTAATGTGACTGGACTGTGTATATATATATATATATATATATATATATATATATATATATATGCTGTTATAAAATTTTGCAGTTTTATAACTGCAAGATTTCAGACCTACCCTGATTCATGAATCAGTGCAGTCAGAATAAGCAAAAAGAAATTTGACTAGCCCCTGTAACCAAACTTAAACACAGACACAGGATTAGTCACCTGAGGTATCCCTGAAGAAGCAAAGAGACGATCACAGCTTCAGCCTGCAGCCGGGACAGAGCCGTGGTCTGGATCATCTTCCTGAGCTTGGCTGGGCCTCTCCCCATCCATGTCTCCACCATCTTCAGTGGGGTCACTTTTTCATTCATGGACTCTGCTTGCTCTACAATTAGCACCACTTGTCTTGCATGCTGGGTAATGTCCATACTAGTGTAGCCTGAAGGGGTATAGAGCTGATGTTTATACTCTACACACACTCCTATTGAAAATCTTTCTAAATTCGAGGTGTAAGTACGCTATACATACAAACCTTTTTTATGCCGGCATGTATCACACATTTGGTTACATTTTTCATTGTCCCACACCTCATCAAAGTGGACAGCCATGAGAGAGCGACGACACCTTCACACAGCCAAAAATCAGATAACCTCTAACCATGAGGTGAACCAGAGATTAATCATGTAGCTTGTTACCTGTCAACATTATGGCAGTAGGCAACCATTTGCAGCAGCTTCTGGAAGCCGGCATTCTCCATAACCACCATGGTGCTGATCCTGAAGATATCAGCAAAGCCAAAATATACGACGCAGTCTGCTGGAAGATCATCTCGACCTGAGGACACAGAATAACATGGATTTCAAAGAATGAATGAGCACTGAAACTGCTTTTAGAACCTAAATGTATGAGGATTAGGGTGCACCAATTGGATCTTTCTAGCTGATCACTGATCTTTTACAGATTTTTGCCTGACACCAATTTTCTTTTTCTAAAAAATAGCTACAACAGTGTATTGGCTATTGTCAGCTGCATACATGCAGATGTGACCTGGTGGGTGGGTCAGTCAGTCTCTCACGGCAGAGTAAAAGAGGACTGGCCGATTTTCAGATCTTTGCAGATACTGGCAAACCTGCAACTCTTGAGCAGCAACTCTGACACATCCTGTGCAGCTATTTTATACTGAAATTTCCAACTCTCTGAAGAGTGTGGGAAAGCATAAAATCTGCTTCCATGGTAACAGCTTTCCTCAACACATCTCTGTATTTCTATTGGCTGCATTATTACAAGTCGGTGCACTTCACGCCACATCCAAGCTCAGAAGACCGTGGTTCATTCCCACCAGCAAAAAAGATATAAGCAAACATTATGTCAAAGTTTGTGCAGCAAGTTCTGGTGCCACTAAGAAAAGCAAACTGCTTCTGGTCACAATAATGCAATCAATACCGAGTACTGCGGTGATGTGGAGAGTAGCAGGATCATGTACTTGAGATATGGAGCAATTTTTCTACCGCACAAAAAGTAGAACAAAAGTGAGAAAAATCAGAAAGAAATAAAGACTCATTTGAGAGTTTAAATGAATAATGGTATTTATTAATGTGGGTCACACCTGCTGTGTTTATCCTTTGAATGAGTTTTAACTTAGTCACATTCAAAATATTCAAATGTATTATATTAAATGCCTTCCTAAGACTACCAAGCAGGTGTGTATCCAGGACGTTTTTAAAGAGGGCTAAATGGGTCCAGTGATGATTTTGGATGTTGCACCAAAATAATGTTTTAAGTACAGTACAAAATATGCAAACATTAGAGGTCCCCACAATACCCTCAAATAGATACACAGCTGAGCCATGTGAGTAAATTGTACTACATGTTTCGCCCTGTGTGAGACACTTCCACATCCGGCAGTTAGGCAGACAAAGACAAATATTTTCTGTACATCTATGAATAAGTTTCTACTCTACTTAAACAAGTTAAGTCTAATCATTGTGCTGTTCTTGATAACATACATGAAAGTAACTACAACAGAATACAAACCAAACCTGAAGACACTGGTAAAAAAATAAAAACTTCTTTGCATTCCACTAAAGGTGTAGGGACTAAGAAAAAAACTGTTTCAGAAATTTGGTACAAAACTAATCTTGAAATTGCTTTCTGGTTCTTTCTGGTGATGATGAGCGTAATTTGGCTCTTGATGCCAAATTAAGCATAGACAGATAAAATCGGTTTGTCATACTAGTGTCGGTCAATTGCTCAAAATGAAGGAAATGGAGGCTGATTTTTCAGTGCAGCCCTTAATGGCGATGTATACCTGCACGCCCGCTCTCTTGGTAGTAGTTCTCAACGGACTTGCTCATGGTGTGGTGGATAACAAACCTGACATCTGGTTTGTCAATGCCCATGCCAAACGCCACCGTGGCAACCACAACCTGAAAGCCAATACAGATATTTCAGCAAAATGCTCTATTATGACTCCCACAATCATATGGGTCATTGGACCTCTAAAATATTTAAAACAGATCAGTTAATTTCTCCCAGTGAAACGGAATCATTCAATCAACAGTAACATTCAAAACACATATCAAAATGATAAAACATGCTTGTATTAGTATGTACATGTAATTAGTAAAACTACAGCATTTTTGTAAGATCAATCAAGTTTATCACCTGAATTTTGTTTGAGGTCCATCTGCAGTGAACTTGCGACTTGTCTTCTGGGTCCATATTGGCGTGATAAGGATATGCCAAGATGTCACGTTTTTTGAGTTCAGAAGACACCATCTCAGCATCCTTCTGAGAGAACACATACACAATGCCTGTGGCACATACATCATTGTCACAAAGTCGCTGTTCTCTATGTTAATATATGAACTGAAAACATAACCACAGAAGAAATGACTCTAGCTTCAATGCACGTTGGCATGTATTACCTGACTGGTTCTTGTATTTGCCTTTAATTAGAAAGCTAATGTCGCTCATTAAAGCATCACTATCTGAGTCTTTATTGCGAACCTGGGAAAAAACAAAACAAGCAAAGTGAATTACTTTGGGATGCACTCAATTGAATGCATTCTTAATTTATTTATTCAGTAACTGACAAGTTTCATTTGGTCTTTGTGATCAAAAGAAGAGGAAGAGAATTCCCAAGGAATCCAAATGAATTTATGCTTTTCTGACTGATTCTGCACACAAAGCACATTTATAAATCTCATCCTGTTAAGAAAAAATAGACAAATCTTCAGCTATTTGTTTAATATATTGTTTCATAAAATTTGACTTTGTGGATTTATATACTTTTTAAAAGGATCAACTTCTATTGGTTGAAAATAAAGCAATAGGAAGTGTGGAATTAAAACAGACCACTCATGATGTATTGTTAGGGGTAAATAAATTGTGGGGATTTACTCTTGTAAAGTAAATTTGATCACTTCTTAAATACTAAATTAGTGCTTTCATGCATTCCATGCTTTTTTTCTAATTGAGCAGTGCATATAATGCTAAAGTATTCATACCATTTTAACTTTTTAATTTTTTTCACCTTATAACATAAAGGTGAAACTCTTCCAGTCTGGCACTTGACTTTACACGTTTGTTCAGACTGTCAGGTTCCATTGTGCCCCACACAAAGAAACAACTCTAGATAAAACGTAAACTTGGAGAAATTTGTGCAAAAAAAAAAAAATCAACAGCCAGTCACATTTTTTCACACTAATGCACAGTTGTGAGTTCATTCCAAACTTTCTCCAAAAATTTTCCACAACACTTTGTGCTTGTAGCTATGTTGATCTATTGTATACAATCCAAAAGATGTACAGTGAAGTTTGTGGTTGTAATGTAATATGTGTACACACGTTTATCATGCACTACAGTCGTCATGGTTACCTCATAAAAGAGATTAGTTCGATTGAAAGAGGCAGTGATAGTGACTGGCTGTTTCACACACAGTATCTTCTCACAGTCCTTGAGGACACTACTGGTTGCTGTGGCTGTGAGGCCAAAGAGAGGCACAGACGGAAACTGTCTCTTTAAGATACCCAGGAGTTTATAATCTGTAAAGTAAACAAATAGATACGAGTTATTCAAATTCAAAAATACTTTACTTATCCAAAGCAAAATTAAATGTTGTTGAAATTCATTAGAGTAAACATTAATTAATTCAGATTCTTCAAAGAGTTATTGTAGATACTGATGGCAGGAAAGCTCTCTTGTAGCGTGTTATAGCAAGTCTGAAGAAGCCTCTGACTGAAGACACTCTGTTTTCCAAAGACAGTCTCAAGAAGACCATGGTCAGGGTGGCTGATGATTTTCTTGGTTTTATGAAGAATCCTTTCTTGTATCATCATCATCATCTCCAGAGGTTCCACAGTCATCCCTAGAACAGAACTAGCCTTCGTTCTCAGGTTGGCTCTGATACTGCTAGCCCGACAGATGACAGAGGAAGAGATAACATTCTCAACAACAGACTTATAGAAGATCTGCAGCATCTTGCTGCAAACCTTGAAGGATCTTAGCTTCTTCAAGAAGTACAGTCTGCTCTGTCTCTGCTCATAGAGGGCTTCAATGTTTTGTCATCAGTCCAAGTCAGTTGGCAAGGCGAACACTGAGGTATATACTGTATTATACATAGGTATATATTGCCCAACCACCTCCACTTTTTCCCTCATGATGGAAAGAGGACCCCGTTCCTCCTAACATCTACAATCATCTCCTTTGCTTTTTTCTTTACAGTCAAGACGAAATGATTGTTCCCACACCATGACACAAAGCGGTCCACCAGATCTCTGTACTTCCCCATCACTGATACATCTTACAACTGCAAAGTCTTCAGAGCATTTCTGTTGATGACAGAAGTTTGACTTGTGCTGGAAGTCTGAAATGTACAGAGTGAAAAGGAACGGTGAGAGTACAGTGCTCTGTGTTGCTCCAAAGTTGCTGATCACTTGGTTAAACACGCATGCTTTCATTATCACAAACTGTGGTTTGTTTGTGAGACAGTCATAGATCCAGGTGATTGTTGAGGCCTCTACCAGTGTCTTTTGGAGTTTATGACAAAGCAAATCAGGCTGAGCTGTGTTAAAAACACTGAAGAAACCAAAGAACATGATCATCTTAATGCTGCTTGTTTTTGTCCAGATGACAGTGGGAAGCAGATGTGCTGAAGCAGATGTATGATGGCATCTTTACTTCAACTGCACAATGATAAGCAAACTGCAGGGGTCTTGATATGAGCTTGCCTGCTTAGTCAGGTGGGCCAACAAGAGTCTCTCCAGGACCTTCATTATGTGGGATGTCAGGGCAACAAGTTCATTCATTAATGACTGATGGGTGAGTTTTCTTCAGTACCTGAACCAGGCAGGATGTCTTCCACAACATCGGAATGTTCTCTTGGGTCAAGCTAAGGCTAAAGAGGTGCTGCAGAATCCCTCAGAGATGCTCTGCACAGACCTTCAGGACTCTGGAGTTGACACCATCTAGACATGCAGCCTTGTTCCAGATCAGTCTCTCCACATGCCTCTTCACCTGACTTCTAGATACAGAAAAGTTGGAGGCGGAGGCAAAGGGATGAACAGCATGTCTTAATTTGGTTGAAGACAAACTTGTGGACTGAGGTGGAAGATGAAACATCTGAGGTCTGACAGGAAACCTGTGGGTCAGAGGAGGGTGGGATATTTGTTTGGCTGGGGACAGGAGAGGATGATGATGAGATTGTTCCTGAACTGAACCTGTAGAAGTCTGTATTAAGTTCATTTGCTTTGTCCAGGCTTCCATCTATTTCATCCTCCTTTTGCCTGAAGCTTGTAATCTTCATCCCTGACCACACATGTCTAATACTGTTCCTCTGCAGTTTATCCTCCAGCTTCTTCCTGTACGTCTCCTTGCTGTGACCAATCTTCATTTTGAGCTGCTTCTGTATACTCTTCAATAACTCCCTGTCTCGTTCCCTAAAGGCTCTTTTTTCTTGTTAAACAGTTCCTTTAGTTCACTGGTGATCCAGGGTTTGTTATTCGAGAAGCATCTCACTGTTCTGGTGGAAATGGTTTATGTAGTCAGTCACACACTCAGCCATGGACTGATATCATCTCCATGTGCAAAGAGCACTCCAATCAGTTCCTTCAAAACAACCCTGTAGGACTTCTTCAGATTCCTTTGACCACTTCCAAACAGTCTTCTTCTTGACATATAGCTTTTACTACCCAACTAAGGCTGGAACTAGCAATTATTTTAGTAACTGATTAATCTATCCAATTAATCTATTCTGATGATTAATCAGATTTTAAAAATGGTTCATTCCACAGATTTTTCATTTGAGCCTTTACTACACAATATTATAAGTAAATCAAAATACATTAACAAATAAATGCTATAATAAATTAATTTTTAAATAAGAGAATAAATGTTACACTACCTAAAATACAATAACAATGCATTCCTTTAGTATTTCTGAACCAGGTGAAGCTAAAACTGTCAATTGTGGAATTTTGGCTAAAATTTACAGGTAAGGTTGTTTTATCTTAGACGAAAAATGTATATATATTTATTAGCGACTGCCAAACAAAGTCGCTGAGCGAGGGAAGTGGTTGTTGACCCGCTAGCTGATCAAAACGTAAATTCAAGCTGCAGTTGCAATGATTTTATTGTCAATATCCAAAAGGCAAACAGTGTTCAAAACCAGCATAAAAACGGATTCGTAGAATTAAACAGTGATCAAAGACAAAACATAGCAGTCAGCAAAAAGTAGACCTTCCCTATCACCCACTCACTGAAGTCACCAGGTGAGCAACAGGTGATCTACAATCACTAATAACACCACATGATCCCATGCTACACCTGTCCACAACAATATTTTTGTAGACTTTTGGTTTAATTATTGCTTGGAATATGTTTTTTATAAGCCAGTGGCCTCTTTTGGATCTGTATACTCCAGTTAATAATTAATTGACTAGTAAGTTAGTTCGCGATTATTTCAATATTTGATTAGTCGCTTCAGTCCTAAATGTAATAAGACATTAAATTAATTCATTATGTGAAATAGTTTCACTGAAAACAATAATACAAAATAATAATGATATAGTTGGCTAATAAAAACAATTATCACCTGGTCTGAAGTCATGTCCCCACTGGCTGCAGCAGTGCACCTCATCCACAACTATACGACTCAGCAGCTCGGCTTTATAGGCTTTCTCCAGGCGAGACATCAGCAGCTTGCTCTTGGCAACCTTCTCTGGAGTTACATACACCATCTTGAAAGGGATTTTCACATCCGTCATTCCAGCCATGATGAGCTTGGAATGCTCCTGCAGTTAAAGGAAAGCCATTTAAAATAGGAAGAATCTGCCTGAATTTACTGTAGTTTTATTTTGTATGTGAATTCCATTTTTGAGGTCAACAAAGTATGTGTGTCTCATACTGTAGTTAATTCTGTTGTGAAGCCTTCTGTTTAATAAAGATGAGAATTTACATTTTTCCTATAAATTAACAGGTTGCATGCAAATTATTAGTTTAATATTCCATCCATCCATCCATCCATCCATTTTCTTCCGCTTATCTGGGGTCGGGTCGCGGGGGCAGCAGCTTCAGTAGGGAGGCCCAGACTTCCCTCTCCCCAGCCACTTCTTCCAGCTCCTCCAGGAACCCCAAGGCGTTCCCAGGCCAGCCGAGAGACATAGTCCCTCCAGCGTGTCCTGGGTCTCCCCTCCTCCCGGTGGGACCTGAACACCTCACCAGGGAGGCGTCCAGGAGGCATCCTGACCAGATGCCCGAGCCTCAACTGGCTCCTCTCGACGTGGAGGAGCAGCGGCTGTAATTTGAGTCCCTCCGGATGACCGAGCTTCTCACCCTATCTCTAAGGAGAGCCCGGCCACCCTGCGGAGGAAACCCATTTCGGCCGCTTGTATCTGTGATCTCGTTCTTTCGGTCATGACCCACAGCTCATGACCATAGATGAGGGTGGGAACGTAGATCGACCGGTAAATCGAGAGCTTCGCCTTTTGACTCAGCTTCTCTTCACCACGACGGACCGGTACAGCGCCGCTTCACGGCAGACGCCGCCCCAATCCGCCTGTCGATCTCCCGCTCCCTACTTCCCTCATTCGTGAACAAGATCCCCAGATACTTAAACTCCTCCACTTGAGGCAGGACGACCCCCCCTGACCCGGAGAAGGACCTCTACCCTTTTCCGGCTCAAGACCATGGCCTCGGATTTGGAGGCACTGAGCCTCATCCCGGCCGCTTCACACTCGGCCGCGAACCGTTTCAGCGAGAGCCGCAGATCACGATCTGATGAAGCCATCAGGACCACATCATCCGCAAAAAGCAGAGATGCGATCCTAAGGCCACCAAAACGGATCCCCTCAACACCTCGGCTGGTCTAGGAATTCTGTCCATGAAAGTAATGAACAGAATCGGTGACAAAGGGCAGCCTTGGCGGAGTCCAACTCCGCCAAGGCTGCCCTTTGTCACCGATTTGATATTCCTAATCGATCAATAGATCTGAAGAAGCTTGAGAAGTGAAACCTCAAAAAAAAAAAAGAGAAAGAGACAAACAGTCTCTCAACGTTTAGGCAAACTCTTAACCATGTGCATAACATTGGACAAATTCATGAACAAATGAGTCCAGAAGGAGTTTTCCAACCTTCTTGTAATAATAAAAACTAAACTTTTATATACATTTTTGTCAGATGCAGAAGTCTGGCATCTGCAAACTCTGTATACTGAAAGGTGTGAATGATGGAGACAAAAATACTGAGGAAAGAAAGATACAAAGAAGAAATTGAGGAAGAAACAGAAGCAGTAGGAAAATTAAAAAAAAAAAAAAATCAACAGAAAGGATTTAGAGAGATAAAAAGAAGGATTTAAAAAAGAGGCAGGGGAAGAGGAAGAAATAGATAATATTCATTACATTTAACCCACAACCTACCCCACACAAACACACACTCACTCTGTAAGAGTGTCTGAGAGCTTAAGCATCTCAGGCACGAAAGACATAAATCAGGTATGGAAATACATGCATGTTGTAATGTAATCTCCTACCAAACACTGCATTCACGTAGTCTTTTTCAATAAATTTGCATTAGATCACTATGTCACACACATTCTGCACTCTCATATCACCCCTTACAGTTTATAGGGGTTATAGATCTATGACTGTGATGCAAGGTGGATCAGAGGCACAAGATTAGTGGAGTGCTCTGGATTGACTGAGACTCTACACCAACATTTTGGCCAATTATTGTACAAAAAAAGTAAAGGCTCATGTGATGACCAACGATGCTCCAGTGACAGAACCAGTGATTAAGAGATGACTACCAGTTCTTACCTTACTGCTCGATGCATTCAGCATGACTGCAGGAATACCAACAGACTTCAGGTGCATGATCTGGTCCTCCATCAGAGACACAAGTGGTGTGATAACCAATGTGAAACCTGCAACATAATGACCAGCCAGCCATTCATAGCAATACAGGTGAATGAAAAAAGAAGATCCCTAGTGACGTCAACAACAGGGTGTGTTTAACTTCTTCATTATTGTTATTATGAATTAATAATAATGTACATTAACCCCTAAACTGTCACTAGACACTGGTGTCCTCACCAACCCATTGACTTCCATGCTGCTCGTGTTCTCACCAAAACCAGAAGGTTAGAGCTCATCATCCTAGTTTTAAAGTCCCTACACTGGCTCCCTGATCAGAGAACAGACTTTAAAATACTGTTGTTAGTTTATAAATCGCTGAACAGCTAAGCCCCAAAATACATTAAAGATCTGCTGCTGCTGCTGCTGTATCAACCTTCCAGAACCTCTCAGGTCTTCTGACTCTGGTCTGCTCTGCATCCAGAACCAGAGCCAAACATGGAGAAGCAGCATTCAGCTTCTATACACCACAAATATGGAATAAACTTCCAGAAAACAGCAAAACACACAAAGCATTGAGCGCCCTTAAATCTACCTGATTAGAGTTGCTTTTGAAACATCATAAATGAAACATCAATCAACATTCTGATGTTTAACAATGACACTTGACAAAATGTAATGTTTCAATTGTTGACTGTGTTCCATGACGCATTTGTGATGTAAAACACTTTGAAATGCCCTGTTGCTGAAAGGTAAAATACAAATAAATGTGAATGATTGAAGTATTTTGTGGGTGACAGGTAGCAACAGATTTGCCTTAAAAGAAAAAAGTCAGAAAGATTCAGAAGACCACAGATTGTATGCTCATGTGTGTGTGTGTGTGTGGTGTGTGTGTGTGTGTGTGGTGTGTGTGTAGGTGGGGTTTGTGTGTGTGTGGTTCTGTGCGTGTGTGTGTGTGTGTGTGTGTGTGTGTGTGTGTGGTGTGTGTGTGGTTGTGTGTGTGGTGTGTGTGTGTGTGTGTGTGTGGTGTGTGGGTTTGTGTGTGTGTGTAGGTGTGTGTGTGTAGGTGTGGGGTTCTGTGCGTGTGTGTGTGTGTGTGTGTGTGTGTGTGTGTGTGTAGGTGTGGTTCTGTGTGTGTGTGGTTCTGTGCGTGTGTGTGTGTGTGTGTGGTGTGTGTGTGGTTGTGTGTGTGTGGTGTGTGTGTGTGTGTGGTTGTGTGTGTGTGTGTGTGTGTGTGTGTGTGTGTGGTGTGTGTGGTTCTGTGCGTGTGTGTGTTGTGGTGTGGTTGTGTGTGTGTGTGTGTGTGTGTGGTTGTGTGTGTGTGTGAGGTGTGTGTGTGTAGGTGTGGTTCTGTGCGTGTGTGTGTGTGTGTGTGTGTACCCTTGGAGCAGACTGCAGGCAACTGGAAGCAGAGACTTTTTCCTCTTCCTGTAGGCATGACTAGAAACACATCGTTACCTGCCATGGTTAGGTTGACGGCTCTGAGCTGCAAAGGTCTGAACTCAGAAAGACCAAAGGAGCTTTTCAGATGTTGTTCCACCTCTTTGGACCAGGGGAAATCTATCAAGAGTCAACCAGGACTTATTCCACAACTTCATAATCAAACTGGGATCCAGACATGCACCTTTGTTTAAGAAGCTGCTGGTGAAACCAAGGCTGTCCGGTACCTGAGCCATCATAGCGCTGCAGCACCTGCCTGCTCATTGTCCTCTCAGGAACTGAGGTCGTAGAGGACGAGGAACCAATAGCATCGCAGGCCTCCTCCAGCTGCAGCAGCAGAATGCTCTTGCGAGATGTCAGCTGGGCCTGCTTCTCCAGCAGTTCTGCAACCTGAAGCTCCACCTGCTCCAACTCAGCCGCCACCAAGTCCAACTCTACCTGCACATCTGCACACAAACACCAACAGTTATGATGCATTCATAGCACTCATTGAAACAAATTTAACAATAAAACCATGCGATTGACATAGAAATATAACATTTTATGTGTTTTTTTTCCCAGTAGCTTCATGGACTACTTATTATCTGGGGTCTGTTTGTTTTCCACTGAACAAGTCACATGATTATTGGAACATTCGCACATACTTTCACACATAGGACTGTCATACATTTTGTTGAACAATGAATTGTCTCACAAGTTATTTCAAGAAAACAATAATTTGGTTGTTTTGAGACCATTTTTAAAGGCATAATAATGCAAGAACTAGAGGTGTGCCGATCATAATCGGCCGATTTCCGTGAAATCGGTGATGATCAGGATCGGCCGATCATTGGCTCTGTTACCGATATCGATCACCTGCATCTCATTTCCCAGCCTGTCTGTCCAGCTGGTCTCGTCTTTCCTTCACTGCACAAACGCACAGCAACAAATGCTAAGCGATGTGTAACTATAACCACTGAGTGAATGAGGACGTTTGCGTGTTGCGGCGCAAAATAGAACAGGTCAAAATGCATCAACACAATGAAGCTAATAGACATAAAAACAATGACGGAGTTTGGCTACATCGAGGCTCAGTGCAGTAAAAAGACATGGAGGATCAGACAGCAGGTAAAGCAGCACAGCTACAAACACTCACCCGGATTAGCATGACGGTCAGAAAGATAAACTAATAACCCGCTAAATGATTCAAGTCTTGGAGCTGCGATGTAAGACGCTGGTTCTGCTGTTGAACCGCTGCTCCGCTACAGGTAGTAATATTTAATATTTAGTAATATTTGACACTGAGCCGCTTCTGCTCCACCTGGTAGAGACTCACACCGAACCTGTTTAAAGCTGCAGCATCTAACTTAAAAATACATTTTACATACGTATTAAAACTTTCTCTGTCCTAACATGAGACAGATAATCTCTAAAAAATAATCGATCTCCTCCCTGTTACTCCGCTCAGTCAGAAACAGCCAATCAGAACTAGCAGTAACCAGCTAGCCGCTATGCTAACAGGAAGTTTTCATTCAGTAACTCTGAATTGTTTATTGTAATGGATCCTGTTTTTGCCTTTGAATGTTAAGTTTTATACTTGAATTTTTTGGCAATGTTGAGAGGTTTTATTTTTGCTCTTTGCATTATTTAGTTTCTTCAGAGCCTTAATATGTTATCAGTCTGTTAAAGATAGTATTATTGATAGCAGTTCAATTTGCACAATGCCTGTTTTGTTTAGTTTTCTTCTTGGGAAAGTTATTAAAAACTATTTTTTTGTCTAAATTAAGGTGAATTCATGGTTCCTTTTTCTACATAATGTAATGGTAGTGTTTATGATAAAAAATAAATAAATAATAATTATGTGATCGGTATCGAGGATCGGAATCGGCGATCGTCCCTCAGGGGTGATCGGTATCGGTATCGGGAGAAAAAAACCTGATCGGCACATCCCTAGCAAGAACCCATTCTAAAGATCAATAAACTTTAAATTCTATTGAACATTAAACAGTGGAGCTGGAAGACATTATAAATATTGAAAATAAATACACAAAACAACAGAAACAACAAATTAAATGATTTATGAAGTCTTAAAAAAAGAATTAGTTGAAACCAGCGCACCAGACTGAGCACTTTTGTCGTCCAATTTTTATGTACAAAATGAGAAAAGACAAAAACGCTAAATCATGCTAATTTAAATTATTTCGTTTTAAATTATCATGTGATTACTTCATTTATTGCTTACTGTGACAGGCACACATCACATGTTTTCCTAATATAGTACAGCCCTTCTTTGCAATCTGTTCAGAATGTCACTAATAATTTTCCCTAATCTCTAAAACACTGCGACTTACCATGTCAGCAGCAAGAGTTGCAGGGAAAATCTAGAAATTCTTAAGTTAAGTTACACAGATAAGTGTGTGATGCTTACAGTCAAGTATGATGGTGGGAATGCCATGGTCTGGGGCTAAATTGAGTGCAGCAGGAGTTGGGTAGTTACATGTCATGCACTCCAATAGGGCAGGGCAGCGTTCCAGCATGATAATGACCCAAACACACCTCTAACACAACCACTGCTTTACTGACGAGGCTGAGGGTGAAGGTGATGGACTGGCCAAGCATGTCTCCAGACCTAAACCCAATAGACCATCTTTGGGACATCCTCAAGCAGAAGATGGAACAGCACCGAGTCTTGAATATCTGCCAGCTCTGTGATGTCATCATGGAGCAGTGGAAAAGCATTCCAATGGCAACCTGTGACACTCTGGTGAACAGGTTGCCACCAGAGTGGCAACCTGTGGCACTCTGTGATGAAGGGCATCCCCTTCATCACAGGAGATGAAGGGGATGCCCATCCCTTCTGAAATCCACCTCCTTGGTCTTCGCTGAGGCAGCTATGATGTCTTGCAGAGCAGTCATGCCATCACAGTATTTTTGCTACCAACACAACTGTGAGCTATAATTGTAGCATGAATCTCTATCTTCAGTTAGGGGTAACTATTATAAATTATAGCCTTACCTTTAGTTCCAACACCAGAATCCATCTTTCCAGTAGTGTTTCAATCTTCAGTCTGTTAAACCACAATCAGATTTCCTATTAGTTAAGCCTGTTTCAGAAGAAACATTTACTTTGTGTAAAAGATCTACAGTCAGTATTTTTAAGTCGCATGTTTTCATTTTGTTTTTATTATTCTAGTGTTACACAGCAAATTGAAAGAAAAAGTAACAGCAAAAAGCAGCAAAATGATGATCGATAATCTGATCACCATCAGAGACTCTCTGTCTCTACTAGACAAAGAGTCCAAGCAGCTAAGTGGTCTGAAGCATGCAGGTGCAGTTATAACCGTGCAAAGGAGGAAAGACATCATAAACATGGCTTGAGTTAATTTTTGAGAAGTTGCATCTCAATGAGCCATAAACCTATGGAACTAGATGTCAATCACTTCAAACACTAATAAAACCAACTTTCAAGCATGGTGGGGTGAAGGAGTGATGATTTGCCTGGCAGGCACAAAACCCATACGGTGAAAGATTAAGTCTTTCTTGGATATAAGCTTTACACATTTAGAGACAATAACTTTTGCAAACTCATTAACGAATGTGTACATGCAGCAGGTTTGGCTGTATGGCCAAGTCTGTCTTTGCGGAGTGTGTTCAGGGTGCTGCGTCTCCTTTATAGCTTGAGAGAAGCTGTACATGTTCTTGTCCTTCCTTCAAACAAACTAAATATGTTGAGTTTCTTTGATGCCTTTTGTCTGTTTTCATGAATGATCCATTATGAAATATATCTGTCTATACCTTAAATTGTATCCCTGTAGTACCATCTACCCTGTTCCTTGGACAGTACTACTTGATCATTATCCATCCATTTTCTATATACCCAGTAAGGGTAGTGGGGTTGGGAAGGTTGCTGGTGCCCATTTCAAGCTAACGTTCCAGGCAAGAGTGAGGTTCACCCTGGACAGGTCCCCAGTCTGGGCAACACAGAGACAGACAGGACAAACACTGCGGTACAGCTAGCCGGTTCTGCGTCCAGCCGGCCCAGCACACGACACACAAGTGCGTGGCAGCTCAGGACATTATGGTACACCCATTCACGTGGGGCTTTCATAATAAAAGCGCACATCTGGTAGATATTTGATCCACTGCAAATAGGTTTCCAGCCGATGCAGTAGCAAAAAGAAATAATATATAAGAAGTAGTTGGGTACATTATGCAATGCTTAAAAACTCTCTGTTTCCAGTGATTTCTCTCACATATGGGTAGAACAAAACCAGCAAATGTCAATTTGATCTGATGTTTAATTCCAAAATAAAAGCCTATTAAAGGAGCACCTTTTTACTCCCCCCCCCCCCCCCCAAGTTGCTGAAAAACTCTGTTTCCAGTGACTGGTCCCACTTCTCGGTGACAGACGGACACCTCTAGAACAGAACCAGAAAGTTTCAACAAGATCTGATATACATTTTCAAAAAAAGCCTTTCAAAACAATCTTTTTTATCTTTTCCCCCTAAGTTGCCGTGCCCATTGCTGAGAAATTCTCTGTTTCCAATGACTCTTATCACTTCTGGGAGACAGAGGGACACCTCTAGAGCAGAACCAGAAAGTGGCAACAAGATCTGATGTGTAATTTCAAAATAAAACACTATGAAAAAAGTCCTTTTTTTATCTATTCCCATAAGCTGCCGTGCCCATTGCTGAGAAACTCCGTCTCCAATGACTGCTACCACTTCTGGGTGACAGAGGGACACCTCTAGGACATAACCAGAAAGTGGGAACTAGATCTGATGTATAATTTCAAAATAAAAGCATTTCAAAGAAGTCACTTTTTTATTTTCCCCCAAAGTTGCCATGCTCATTGCTGAGAAACTCTGTTTCCAGTGACTTCTCTCATTTATGGGTGACAGAGGAAGACCTGTAGAACACAACCAGTAAACGTCAACCACATGTGACGTATAATTTCAACAATAAAAACCTGATGAAAAATCACATTTTTACTTTTTCCCCTAAGTTGCCATGCTCATTGCTGAAAATCTTTGTTTCCAGTGACTTCTCGCACTTCTGGATGACAGAGGGAGACCTCTAGAAGACAACCAGAAAATATCAAACACATATGATATATAATTTTAAAATAAAAGCCTTTTAAAATTTAACATTTTTACTTTTATATTCAAAAATAAGTAGAAAATGTAGTGAAGAGCTGCTTCACTTGTTATTTCGAGTTTAACTCAACCATATTATTTATATACAAATTTTTCTGTTATATCCATCTCTATCTATGTATCTATCCATCTTTTTGTCGCTATATATAAATACTACTTATATACAAACCAGAAAAGTTGGGACACCAAACAAATCGTGAATAAAAACTGATTGCAATGATGTGGAGCTGCCAACATCTAATATTTTATTCACAATAGAACACAGATGAAAAGTTTAAACTGAGAGAATGTATTATTTTAAAGAAAAAATATGTTGTTTCAAAATTTCACAGCGTCTACAAATCCCCAAAAAGTTGGGACAAGGCCATTTTTTCCACTGTGTGGCATCCCTCTTTCTTCTTACAACACTCAGAGATCTGGGGACAGAGGAGACCAGTTTCTCAAGTTTAGAAATAGGAATGTTCTCCATTCATGTCTAATACAGGCCTCTGAACTGTTCAATCGTCTTGGGCCTTTGTCGCACCTTCCTCTTTATGATGCGCCAAATGTTCTCTATAGGTGAAAGATCTGGACTGCAGGCTGGACATTTCTGTACCCAGATCCTTCTCCTACGTAGCCATGATGTTGCGATTGCTGCAGAATGTGGTCTGGGATTATCTTGTTGAAAAATGCAGGGTCTTCCCTGAAAGAGACGACGTCTAGATGGGAGCAAATGTTGTTTTAGAACCTGAACATAGTTCTCTGCATTAATGGAGCCTTTCCAGACATGCAAGCTGTTCATGCCACCAGCACTCATGCAACCCCATAGCATCAGTGATGCAGCTTCTGAAAGGAGCGTTGATAACAACTTGGGTCATCCTTGTCCTCTCTGGTCCGGATGACATGGCGTCCCAGTGTTCCATAAAGAACTTCAAATCGTGACTCATCTGACCACAGAACAGTCTTCTATTTTAAATGACTCCTGGCCCTGAGCTTGTTGAGCTTGCTTAGAAGCGGCTTCCTCTTTGCACTGTAGAGTTTCAGTTGGCAGCGGCCGATGGCACGGTGGACTGTGTTCACTGACGATGCTTTCTGGAAGTATTCCTGAGCCCATGCTGTTATTTCCTTGACAGTGGCATTCCTGTTTGAGGTGCAGTGACGTTTAAGGGCCAGAAGATCACGAGCATCCAGTAGAGTTTTACAGCCTTGACCCTTACGCACAGCGATTGTGCCAAATTCTCTGAATCTTTTGATGATGTTATGCACGGTTGATGATGATAATTTAAAAGTCTTTGCTATTTTACGCTGGGTATCACTATTCTGTTATTGCTGCATATCTTTCTGCGCAACAATGGTAGAATTGGTGGTCCTCTTACCATCTTGGCTTCAGGGAGACACTGACACTCTAAGAAGCTCTTTTTATATCCAAACATGTTGACAATTGACCTAATGAGTGTTAATTGGTCTTCCAGCTGTTTGTTATATGTTCAATTTCCTTTTTCCAGCCACCTATTGCTACTTTCCCATCTTTTTTGGGATTTGTAGACACTGTGAAATTTTGAATCAATATATTTCTTCTTTAAAATGATACATTCTCTCAGTTTAAACTTTTGATCTGTGTTCTATTGTGAATAAAATATTAGATGTTGGCACCTCCACATCACTGCATTCAGTTTTTATTCACAATTGTCCCAACTTTTCTGGTTTGTATACAAGTAGTATTTATATATAGCGACAGAAAGATGGATAGATACATAGCTATAACAGAAAAAATTGTATATAAGTAAGATGATTGAGTTAAACCCAAAATAACAAGTGGAGCAGCTCTTCACTACTTTTTCTATTTATTTTTGAAAATAAAAGTAAAAATGTCAAATTTTAAAAGGCTTTTACTTTGAAATTATATATCATATGTGTTTGATATTTTCTGGTTGTCTTCTAGAAGTCTGCCTCTGTCATCCAGAAGTGGAAACAGAAGATTTTCAGCAATGAGCATGGCAACTTAGGGGGAAAAGATGAAAAAATGAGTTTTTTGAAAAGCTTTTATTTTGAATCTATACATCAGATCTTGTTGCCACTTTTTGGTTATGCTCTAGATGTCCCTCTGTCTCCCAGACGTGGTAGCAGTCATTGAAAATAGAGAGTTTCTCAACAATGGGCACGGCAACTTAGGGGCAATAGATAAAAAAGAAAAATTTTTCATAGAGTCTTATTTTGAAATTAGACATCAGATCTTGTTCCCACTTTCTGGTTCTGCTCTAGAGGTCTCTCTCTGTCTCCCAGAAGTGATAGGAGTCATTTGGAAATAGAGAGTTTCTCAGCAATGAGCACAGCAACGTTGGGGTTAAATAAAAGTGACTTATTTGAAATGCTTTTATTTTGAAATTATACATCAGATCTAGTTCCCACTTTCTGGTTATGTTCTAGAGGTCTGTCACCCAGAAGTGGTGCAGTCATTGGAAACAGAGAGTTTCTCAGCTGTAAGCATGCTAACTTAGGGGGAAAAGATACAAAGGACTTTTTTGATCTTCTGAGATATATTATATATATATATATAGAGAGAGAGAGAGAAGAGAGGAGAGAGAGAGAGAGAGAGATTAGTTTTTATTTTGTATTAGTTTTCCACCATATATTATGTTCTGTTTGCAAATGCAGCGGCTGGAAACCTATTTTGAGTAGCTCAAACATGGACCGGATGTGCGCTTTTATTGTGAAAGCAGCACGTAAATGGGTGTACCATAATGTCTGGAGCTACCGCGCACTTGTATATCGTGTGCTGGGCCGGCTAGCTTTACTGGGGTGGACAACCAACCATGCGCACACACACACACACACACACACACACACACACACACACACACACACACACACACACACACACACACTAGGGACAATTTAGAGAAACCAATTAACCTGACAGTCATGTTTTTGGACTGTGAGACGAGGCCAGAGTACCCGGAGAAAACCCACGCATGCCCAGGGAGAACATGCAAACTCCATGCAGAAAGACCCCGGGCCGGGAATAGAACCCAGAACCTTCAGCTCTACCAACTGCGCCACTGTGCAGCCCGTACTTGATCATTAATGTTCTTTAAATCACACACAGATGGACTCAATGTAGTCATTAGGTGAATTGGTTGTACTGGATTTTATGTCTACAGAAGCTGAGATGCTACACTTCTCGGATTTTGAACAGTGTATTTTATTTGTATCATGAGAAGTGAAAGCACTTCACATGATACACCAACAAACCTCATAATGCATCACAGAAAATCCAATAAAATCCATCAAACTCAGTCACTATGACGTCACAAATATGAAAACGTGATTATGTACTTTAGGCAGACACATTTAAATATTTTTTACTACCCATAGCATTATGCAAAAAAAATGTCAAGAAAACTTATACTTACAGGTTTTAAGCTTTCTCAGCCTTATTTTTGCTCACTTTAGCTCGCGGAGAGCGGAAGACTTTAGCTTCCATGAACGTCCAATAGCGTAGAACATGTGAAGTATGTTCCAGTTTCACAGACTGAACATGTAACAGAGGACGGTGAAGAAAGGCTCAATTAGAAAAGAAAACCAAGACTTTAATGATGAGTTTAATGACCCACCAAAAGGCCAAATAGCAGCTTTTCTCCTGGTCGAAACTATGTGCTAAGGATTGGCTTAATAGTCTTTGCTTACTTCGTTCCAACAACGAACTAAATAGTCAAAACCGGGATCCAGACAGGAAAAGCAAAGGGACTAAAAGGGGAAACTATTCCCTGAATCTAGTCCGCTAGGTTAGTGATTAGATGAATTGGTTGAACTGAACCTTAGAAAGGTGAGACAATCACTTCCAAAAATCTCACAGCTTCTTCAACTTGAGCGCTACGACGTGTACCTTTCAAACCAATATATTATAGTTTACATCTAACATATAAAGAGTAAGGTCTGGTCTGAAACAAACACTTTAAATTGTCCCGGCCACATTAGTACTGCCTGTCACACAATTCGCAGGGCATAGAGACAAGAAACCTTCGTGTGTCGCATTCAAGAAACTTAGTGTTCGAATGGAGCCTTTTTGCTCATGTTCTGCCTTTTTCTTTCTTTTTTTTCTTTTTTTTTTGCTTTCAGACCTATGCAACAAAATCTAATACATACGTTTACGTGGTCAATGACAAAAGTATGCATGCAAAGTGACGTTAAAAAAAGTTTGGTGTGTTGTAATGTAGCTCGCAAAGGTGTCCCGGAAGATCATCACCCTATAACAAGTGTTTCCGGAAGACGTGGCTGTCGATTCTGTGGCAGCTGCCATCCAAGCCATTAGAAGGATTTGAAATATATTTGTATTATTATTTTTCGTTTGTATTGTTTTATACCTTACTTACTGATTCAGCATCAGGATGATTTCACTATCGGACTCTCAAAGTAAGACCTTAGTTGTTGAACAGAAATTGTAGCTAGTAGCCATGTCAGACTGAGCTGCAGAAGCTTTCAATCTAAACTTCTCATGTCTTGGACAGTCTCACTTATAGGCTCAATCTAAATACATGTTCGTATTGCTAAACAGTTTTGCAACCCTCTTGCTTTCGCCACTATCTTGGTGTTTAGTGAATTGTAAGATACTTAAGTTAAAAGTAAAAATCAAAGTAAACAAAGAAGTTTTCAAACAGTCTTATTTTCTTGCTTTACAATGAAATTTTAGCAATAGTGGTACTGATATGGTTGGCTTCATTTTGAACATGTTAAAATATAAAGTATAAAGAAACGACTAAATACAATAAAAATAAAGGAATAAAATTAATATATATTGATAATCATAACTTAAAAATGCTAATAATATTAACTTTAAATGATCAGATGTAGAAAGCTTCAGAAATAGGCATTATATTATCTAAACCAATAACTTACCATTATTTATACCAATAACAACTATATTTGATATGGAAATGTTATGAGAAGAGTGTTAACTTTACAATCAATCATTGATATCGTCCAAAAGTGAGATACAGCCACACTAGGTTATTTTAAGAAGCTGCCAGCTCAGAGTTAGTACTATTCACACACATTAATGGAGCGTTAAGTGGTAGAAAGTTTGCATAAGACAGCTGCAGTCTTACGTGAGTGAGAATACTCATATATTCTGTTTCTAAATGAACAGAAGTAAACACTGTTATTTCTGTTCAAAAATGAACTGGAATGAATCAGTTTTGAATTGTATTTTTGGAAGAAATTACCTTTTCCATCATATTTTTCAACCTTTATGTAATCTGGCAATCTAGTAAGAACAAGTTCTTATCTACAATAACAACCTTACAAATAAGTATAAACACTAGCCTGGTCATTTCTTTCCTGTACAATTCTACTCGACAAACAAAATGTGCTTACAGCACAGTCTGGGCTTTCTCCCATTGACTTGAATTGTCTCTGGTAGATTTTCTACCATACCAGTCAACGAACAGGAGAAGTGGTGAACAATGATGTCAATTTTCTGTGTTGTAGTCTGCTTGTCGTTTTAGCAATGGTGGCAGAGGAAATATTCCAAATATTGAATTAACATTAACAGCTGCCTCGGTTGGCTTGGCACTTCTCTCTTGAGAATATTTGGTTGCAGTGTATGGAATTTCCGGTTAGTGACATATGTCAAGGGCAAACTTCAGCAATTGGGTAAAATTTAAAACCTCAACACAGTCCACGCCTCTAAGAAGTGATCCTTTCTCAACAGCCGAGAGCGCAGACCCTCTGTATAAAGCAAATAGCGAAGGACCAGGGGCTGGTTTTTACCAGAATAATAATGTCTATATTATAGGAGCGAACGCCGAATCAGTGCCAGTTTATCCTCTTAGTACCTTTAAGTAACCATATTTTTTGGATTGCAACAGCAAGTAAAAATAATATATTGTTGAATGAACATCAGGCTGTTATAGCAATTTGAATATGTGTGTGGATGTGTCTCTCTGTGTGCGTGGTGCGTGCATGCGTGTTTGTCAGAAATTGGAATGGGATTGACAGGTTTTGGCGTATTTTTCCTCTTCTTTGGGATGATCCTGTTCTTTGACAAAGCGCTTTTGGCCATTGGAAATGTGAGTATTGCTTTCTGTGATACACGTGTATGTCATGCTGCAAGATCTACATGTGTAGTGTCATCCATGGGGACAATGCAATTCTATGTATGTTCATTCTAGCGCAGTGATTCTTAACCTTTTTTGAGGTACTGAACCCCCCAGTTGCATATGCGCGTTCACTGAACCCTTCTTAGGGTAAGAAGGCTAAGGTAAGAGTGGAGCTCCTCCAATCAGGGCTCCTCTGCAGCTCTGATTGGCTAAGCAATGTAATGTGATCCTCAGCAGCAAGTGATGGCAAAGCGGGGCGTCATCACGACTTTACACAAGTGTGTCTTTACCTCTATCGTAATGCAGAATGACTTTGTTATAAGAGATGCACCAACCACTCAAACATTTTACCTGATTGTTTGTAGTTCATCCAATTCTTCAAAACTAAGAATCCCCTTCCACTTTAATTCTGATAAAAAGATCAGTCATCTAGGCCGATCAGTCACCTTAATGTATGTTTTGTTTCCAGTTAAAATCTAAAGATTAGTAGATTGATACATAATTCTTGAACTTCTCATTGTCTCTTGGGGAAAGAAGGAAGGGAAAATTGGCTAAATGATTTTGATTTACAGCTTGAGTTCTTTGGAGATGTTCTGATTGAACAGCAGGTGTTTCTTTGCAGTCTGACAAGTATTTTCATGGTAGAAATAAAAAAGAAAAAGAAAAAAGAGTTCTTAAAAATATTTGTGTTTTTCCTCTTTACTCTCCGTCCCTTTATCTAACCATCCATCTATCCACTGAATTGCTGTATTTCTTATTTTAAAAATGACAACTCAAGAAATTTGAGCCTGGAAAGGTGTACAAATTTAGACCTGAAAACAAATGATTTCAAGGTTATTATCTATTTATGTTATCTATCATGTGGATCAGATGTTTGTCATTTGTTCTCAGTTTTCTGTATAAGATACACTGACCATTTTCTTCTCCATAGATCTTGTTTGTCGCTGGCCTGGCTTTCGTCATTGGCTTGGAGAGAACTTTCCGCTTCTTCTTTCAGAAGCACAAATTAAAGGCCACTAGTTTCTTCCTGGGAGGAGTGTTTGTAGTCCTTATTGGTTGGCCCATCATTGGTGTTGTGCTGGAAATCTATGGATTTTTCCTCCTGTTTAGGTAAGAGGAAGTGAAGATAACTAGAACTTCATCATGTACTCACAATCTCTTCTTCAGAACCCAGATCTCTACTCTGAATTTGCTTTATTTCTCTCTGCTTCTGGGTTTGTGTGCAGGGGCTTCTTTCCAGTTGTTGTTGGCTTCATCAGAAGAATACCAGTTCTTGGTTCTATCCTGAACCTGCCCTTCATCAGTGCTGTGAGTATTGACCTCTGCTACAGCAGTCTTTGCAGCTGTGCTATGTTCACATGGATAAATCATTTTATTGATCATTGCTCAAGTCTCTCAACAGCAGCTGATTGCCACAAAATAGTAACTGTCATCACAAAGTTAAATCACAACATCCAAAATCGTCTCCACGTTTATGAGACTGCATTAATCCTTGTTCTGCAAATACATAGTTTACAGAGAGAAAGTAACTCAGTTCTCCAAATACGTGTGGTGTTAGAATTAGTGACATCCCGGTGAGATGTTTTCTCCCTCTTGCCCACCCAGTGGCGAGTCACGAGTTGGTGTGTTTCCGTGGCAGCTGGTAGTAGCATTACTGAGCTTTACAAATGTGTGATTTATTTGCAATTTGGACACGAAATGGAATGGGTCTCCTCTGCCCTGCCTGTTGGACAGATGACTGTGAGATACTGGCTGCAGTGCTGAGGAAAGTGGGAGAAGCTAATGGTGGCTAATAACTAGCCGCCATTAGCTTCTCTTGCTGCTCGCTCAGGACAGACAGGCTCCCTGCAGTCGAGCTGCAGAGCCTTGTTGCCACAAAAGTCTCCAACAACAAAGGAAAGGAGTCACTAGAGTTTCAAAAACTAGTTGTTTCTGAAAGAACAACTAGTTGTTTGACAAAGGTCACTGGAGAAGTCTGAAAAATCGATAAATAAAGCGACTAAGTGGGTAAGTTGACAACAGTGCATCTTTCATAAGTTCACTCCGTCCTCTTACACTCAGCCAGGCCTGCGCTCTGCCAATTTCATTGGAATTTTTCAAAATTTGTCAGGGTTGGGGTTATGCTTTCAGAAGGGGTTAGTAACCCTTTAAGTGGCCAGTAGTAAGTTTATTTACAATGGCACAGCCACAACTATAAAAAAACATAAAGGAACCAATAGATATTTTTGCTGCTTGAGCAAGATACAATTTATTGCAACTTAACAAAGTCAGTTTAGCAGTGTATCAATATTCCATTTGTCCTGTTTTTCAAATAGGCTGGTTAACTTACAGGCCTAACCGTAACCATAATGCTATGGTTAGGCTTTTGATTACAAACAACCAATCACAGCCATGAGACTGCGATTGGTTGGGGTTATGCTGACCTTTAGCCAGTCAACCTCGTGAACTCGCTGTTCAATGCTGAAAAAACAACTTACAGAAAAACCATTCATCTGCTCTCATCGTTAGCCATGGTAACTAGCCTTAGCATTCACGATTGCTACAAGCTGTATGGTAGCAGAGAGCAAGAGGAGGCAGAGTGACATGCACCCTACCGCTTGGTGCTTGTCATTCTCGGATTGGTTGTGCACCTGGTGCATTGGGAGAAGGGTCCGGGTATTTTCAGGCAGTTTGTTTGTTCGTTTTAAATTAAAAATGAAAACATTTAAATATACTAGTTTTTTCGTTTTTCATTAGAAAATCCGATTTCCGATTTTGGTTTAAGAAATGAAAAAAACGAGTCTATTTTCGTTTTTTCATTTTTCATTTCAAACAAAAAAACAAACTGCCTGAAAATACATGGACCGACAAGGCAGAGGAGCTTGAATTTTGTTGTTGTTTTTTTGTTTTGTTTCATAACACAATTTGTTATGAAACATAATGACAGTTTCAGAATGTTTTAAAATGGTAGTTAAAATTTTCAAGCAGCAGGCCTGCTAAGCTACTGGCAACATGAGCAGATAGCTCATCTAAAAGACTAATATGAGCTAATAAAACTCTGTATAATGAGCACTTGTAAACTACTATTACATTTAACAATGTTTGTTCTATATTTTTGTTCAAATTTATGTATAAAAATCTAAATAATGTTTAAGCAAATGTTAAATGTAAAATTTTTGTTTTACCAATCAGGCTGCTATATTATTTTTGCAGCAATATAAGTATTTTAATTTATTTAAATAAATAAATAAATTAAATAAATTGATCAGATTTTCTTTCTTTTTCACTCAAGCTCAAGTTATTATAAGAATCTCACACCAGCCCATGTCTAGTCAGCATCAACAAATAAGGCATCTTACATATCCTCATTCTTTAAATATAAATATGCTGTTTTTATGTTGTTGTGTGAGAATTAACAATTAAGGTTAATATCTGTGTCTCTTTTAACTGTCTGCTTTAAAGCCTTCCTAAGCTGGTTCTGAGGATACCCAGCAGCTGTGGTCAGTCACTGCAATTTTCCACTGCATGCTAAATCCCACCCAAACAATGGTTAACGCCTCATGTACATTGGGAGACCTTATTATCTTAGATAAGAAAAGGGCATCATTAGAAGTATTATCACTATTTTACATGTACTTTTGTTTTTTACTTGCAATGTCTGTGAACCATCTCTTAATTATTTATCCTTTCCTGCCAAGAAGCCAGAATTTCTTTAGCTGCTTAATAATTTACACTAGATGTTGACAAGAACAGAAATAATCCACACATACAAAGGAAAACAGGAGTGTGTAAAAGATTTAATCGATATCTGAAAGAAGTATTGAACACACTTTCAGAAATTTTGTTAATACTTTGTAAACAAGATTTGTGTTATGTTAAGGTGAACTTCAAGGTGTGTCTTTAATGGGGAAATTAGTCCCTATTATTGGATAGTACCATGCATATGGTACTATGGATCTGCATGGTGGCCTACTTCTGCAATGTCCTCTGGGCGGCAGAAGAAAGAATAAAAACACTTGCATACATTTCTTTACCACTTACAACATGCCACTGTTTTTCTTTGGAGATTTTCAGCACATCAAGGACATTACATTAATGATTCCTCGTCTACAACACAAAACCTGAAAGATTTTCCATGTTTAAAAGAAAAATCCTTTTTTTTTCCAACACATGAAATGATCAAGCTTGTGATGTTAAAGTTTAAAAACCTGTGTTAAATTTAATGTTTGTGAAAATTGTAATTGTGCGTGTTCATAATTTTTAACATTTGTGTGTGCATTTGACTGCATATTTACAAGTAAACGGAATTACGCATAAAATGTTTTTAACGGTTTACAAATCATGTTTCACACATTACAGAGATTACAAATTCAGTAATCATTTACACACCTTACACTGTTTAATTCCATAAGCATGAGACGGTATGACACTTTCATGGTCATGAATAAAAATTCATGATTAAAAATTCTATTATTAGCCTTATCACAGCATTTCCACAAAAATAAAATGCAAATATATCACATGTTGGTCCCAATCTGACAAGTGAAAGAGAAATAATTGCAGATTGCAAGAATGCAGAAGGTATCTGTGGCTTTTAATGAAATAGTTGAAAGATACTAAATATAGCTCTATTTGTGCAGCGAAATTATTGAATATACACACAAGCACGTTAATAAATTGTTGATTGTCAACAGTTTTATTGAGGGATCTGACATGGACATTGAAACATCAACAATACAAAATTGTCCTTATTTTTCTTATGTGAACATAAAACGTAAGAAAGACAATCTACATATAGGCCGCACGGCTTATATGTAGATTTTTCTCTTACTACCAGGGGGCTCTTTAGTAGGAAGTGAATCATAGGTACATATATTAGGATCCAATAGCTGGCAGTAGTGCAACAATAATGGATGCAAGCTGTCGTTGAAATATAAAGAAGAAGAACTTATATCTTATCACACTGATGCTCAAATCAAATCCTCTTCATAGAGTTATCAATATATTGCCGAAGGGTTTCCCAAGGAGTTAGTCCACAAAACGACCCTGAGAAGAATGGAAGACAGAAAGGTCTTTGACCTTTCTCTATGGTCAAAGACCTTTTGCGCATCGAGGGAAAGGACAGCTAAATCAGAAGTTTCCTCTCTCTGAGAGTAGGTCACATTATGAAGACGTCGCAAATTAAAGAAAGAATGTCTGTTTGGTATAAAACCCGTCTGATCGAGATAAATTAATTTATCAATTAATAAGCTAAGCCTATTAGCTAGAATTTTGGCTAGTACCTTTTGATCATAGGTCAACAGTGATATTGTTCCTCCACTTCCTCAGGATCCTTATCTTTTTTTGGTGTTAGTATTATAGTGGCTTCTCTCATCGTCGGCGGTAAGATATTATCTGCGTTTGCTTGGGTGTACATTCTTAACAAATACGGTGACAGAAAGTCACTAAATTCTTTATAGAATTCCCCAGGGTATCCATCAGGAACAACCGTTTTTCCACTTTTTAGCGCTTTAATAGCAACCTGAATATCTATGCATGAGAGATTTGCATTAAGAGAGCTCTTGTCTTCTTGAGTTAAAGTTGGGAGGAGCATTGGAGGAGTGCAATGATTCATAAAACTGTTTAAATCTATGGTTAATGTCAGTGCAAAGTAGCCTACAAATTCTTTGGTGGAGGGCGGTGAGGGACCTGGATAATGGATAGGGGGGCTCTGACCTGAAAAAGGTTGAGAAACACTGGACTAGGATGGTAGCATTAGCTATCGGATAGCTCTCTTCAAGCGAGTCCGGGGTGGTTGGGCCTGGTTCTTTCGCTCTCTTGTCCCTTGTTAGAGGTATGCATCCTCAAACTTGCTTGCATCCTGTCCTGGTGCAGACTGCCCTCTCTCACAACCTGTTGTAAAACTGGCCAAATGTCAAGTTAGTGATAAATATATTTTGAAATTTGCAGGAGAAACGCTGGGAAACGCTGCCTACTTCTCCATCGCTCACTAGCGCCCCGCTGCTCTTGTTCATCTGATAGAGCAGTGATTCCTCAGTCCGTTCCATTCTGCTTACTGACTGATAAAGCAAAAACAGAATTGCTTTTTGTTTAAAAAAAAAAAAGGAAAGAAAAGCAGCGATTATTCCTACTCCTCACAAAATAATGTAACACATTATTACTTTGAAAGTGAGGTCATCACATGTCTTTATTTTGATTGTCACATACTTTAGTAAAAGTAGGGAATAAACACCTGCTTAATGCTTTGGTTGTTTTCAGGTAAATCAAGTACTGCAAATGACTGCAACTTTCCTTCTTTTCACCATTCTGCTGGTTTGAAAGCACTTTGAATTGCCTTGTTGCTAAAAATGTGCTATATAAATAAAATTACTTACCTTACCTTTTAGAGTAAACAAGCAGAAAAAATATATATTTAGTCAGGTGGTGGTCAGTTAGTCAGGCTTTCAGCTGCTGCTATCCCTGACTCTTACGTTTTACAGCAGCAAAGCACTGATGCTTCCTTGATAAAATGGTTTGTGATCCTTTAAAATTTCCTGCCAAACTTATTTTAAGCAAAAGGAAAATTCAAAAGCTGTGTTTTGCGAAAACTCCAGTCAGACATCAGCTCTGAATTTAAGGGCTTCTTGAATGGTGCAACTATGAAAATAACCTAGAAATAATGAGAGCATAACTTTGTAAAATGTCTGTGTGCCTTGATGGTGGCGATAGGGCCTGTCAATACCATCAAGATTACACTATGCATTATTTATTTATTATTATGTAGTCATTTACACATTAATGATACTGACTTTCCTCTCCTTCCTTTTAGTACATGGACAAGGCAACTGAGGGCAACACCATGGTATGACTGTTTGGACCCAGTTCCACCGCAGCAGCTTTTCTAACCCTGTTCCTTCTGATCCTGAATGAGAGCGAATGGTCAGACTCTCCTTTCCTCCAGACAAACACTGCTTCCTTTTTGTAACGTCACCGGCTGATACCACCAAACTCTGGCACCTCAGCTATGAATCACTGATGTGTCAAGTATGGATTCATTAATGTTGTCATAAATCCTATGTATCCTTCCTCTGAGTGATTCGTTTGAGAATGTTGGAAGTATAAATTATCAGCCTTATCAAAAGCATATCAGATGCTTTCATACAGGAGTTAGTCCTCAACTTGCCAAATTAGATTTTTGTGCCACAACATTAGGCTCATATGGATAAGTATTCTTTTTTTTTTTGCAGTAATTTTATTATGTCACTATTTCTGCCTTTAAGCTGTCTGATTGGTTTCATGTTATGGTTGACAGATACTGCTTGAGGATAAATTATTTTTAAAAAAGATGAGTGTACCACTTTATTTCATACTTAGTTTTGTTCATTCCAAACCTGTGTCGAATTTGGTTTTCCAACCAGGTGGTGTGGCTTAGTCAAATGCTAAAAGTTCTAAAGCTTGATGTCACGGGTGCACCTAAAAATATTAGAATATGGTGAAAAATCTTTAATATTTTGTAAGTCACTTTAGAGAGTGGATTCATTTCAGGCACACTGAATAAAAATACTTATTCCCCTCTGTCTCTCTGAAGTAATTCTAACAAACAAACATCTTTTGTTTGTTAGAATTACCAAAATTATTTGCCTAAAAGCCACAATAATGAAAGAATATGTCAGAGATTAATTTAATAATGTATTCAAATCAGAAGTTCAGATTGTTTTCCTCAGCATTTGCTAGCACTCCCTTTGAACTGCCTTGGTCAAACATTTTGGGTTTCCTTCCTCAAGCTTTTCCCAAGTTCAATCGACTCCTGACAGAACTGATGGAACTGGGTCAGTTATTGAACTGGGTTATCATTGACTTTTTTGACAAAGTCAGTGTTACTGCCTGTTAACAACAAATGTTGATAACATCTGTCAATGCATACATATGCACACACACACACACGCGCGCGCATATATATATATATATATATATATATATATATATATATACACAGTCCAGTCACATTAATGTGACCACCACGTACTTTCCACTTCAGAGTTAAATAACCAATCACAGAAGGCAGGTGGCAGCACAGTGCAGTTGAGCGTATATAAAGGGTGTGTGTGGGCTTCGGAAAACATTTCAATCGTTGGCGTAATGCAGAAACGAAGCGATTTATCCGACGTCCAAAAGGGCATGATCATTGGCTTTCGGGCCAAGGGTGGAAGCATTTCCGAAACGGCTGAGTTTGTGAACTGTTCGCGTGCCGCCGTGGTAAAAGTGTACCGTGCATGGCAAAATGGGACTGTCCAAAATCAACGACGTGGCAAATGTGGTGCACCACGGGCCATAGATGACAGAGGCGAACGACGGTTGTGGAGATGCGTTCGGGCAGATAGACGGGCTACCGTTGAGCAACTGACCACTAAAATGAACCAAGGGGCTACCACAAGTGTCTCCCAAACCACTATTCAGCGAACATTGCTGCGTCTGGGCCTCCGAAGCAGACGCCTGGTTCGTGCACCTATGCTGACTGGTGTTCATCGACGACGAAGGCTAGAATTTGCACGCCAGTACAGCAGCTGGACGTCCACTGAGTGGCGACAGGTAGCGTTTTCAGATGAATCGCGTTTTATGCTCCATCGGACAGATGGACGTTGGCGTATAAGGCGTGAAACCTCTGAAAGGAACCACCCTGCAACCATTGCAGGAACGGTCCAAGCTGGAGGCGGGAGCATTATGGTCTGGGGAATGTTTTCCTGGCATTCTCTGGGTTCACTGATTATTGTGGAAGGCACGATGGATCAATACAAGTACGCATCTGTCCTTGCGGACCATGTCCACCCCTACATGCGCATTGTTTTTCCTCAGGATGATGGCATCTTCCAGCAGGACAATGCGAGGTGCCATACAGCTGCCAGTGTACGTGCGTGGTTCGAAGAGCACCAGGATGAGTTTACCGTCCTCCCCTGGCCAGCAAACTCACCTGACTTAAACCCAATCGAGCATCTGTGGGACCATCTCGATCGAGTTGTTCGCGCCATGGATCCTCAACCGCGTAATCTAGCGCAGCTGGCCACGGCATTAGAGTCGGCATGGCTCAACATCCCAGAGAAGACCTTCAGGGACCTAAGTGACTCTCTTCCTGCACGTCTCGTAGCAGTTCGCTCTGCGAAAGGTGGTTATTCTGGCTTTTGACAGATGGTCACATTAATGTGACTGGACTGTGTATATATATATATATATATATATATATATACTATATATATATATATATATATATATATATATATATATACTATATATATATATATATATATATATATATATATTAGAGGTGGTGCCGATCGATCGGTCACCGATCATAATCGGCCGATTTCCGTGAAATCGGTGATGATCAGGATCGGCCGATCATTGGCTCTGTTACCGATATCGATCACCTGCATCTCATTTCTCATCCTGTCTGTCCAGCTGGTCTCGTCTTTCCTTCACTGCACAAACGCGCAGCAATAAATCCTAAGGATGTGTAACTATAACCACTGAGTCAATGAGGACGTTTGCGTGTTGCGGCGGAAAATAGAAGCAGGTCAAAATGCATCAACACAATGAAGCTAATAGACATAAAAACAATGACGGAGTTTGGCTACATCGAGGCTCAATGCAGTAAAAAGACACGGAGGATCAGACAGCAGGTAAAGCAGCACAGCTACAAACACTCACCCGGATTAGCATGACGGTCAGAAAGATAAACTAATAACCTGGAAATGATTTAAGTCTTGGAGCTGCGATGTAAGACGCTGGTTCTGCTGTTGAACCGCTGCTAAATATTAAATATTACTACAGGTAGTAATATTTAATATTTAGTAATATTTGACACTGAGCCGCTTCTGCTCCACCTGGTAGAGACTCACACCGAACCTGTTTAAAGCTGCAGCATCTAACTTAAAAAATACATTTTACATACGTATTAAAACTTTCTCTGTCCTAACATGAGACAGATAATCTCTAAAAATTAATCGATCTCCTCCCTGTTACTCCGCTCAGTCAGAAACAGCCAATCAGAACTAGCAGTAACCAGCTAGCCGCTATGCTAACAGGAAGTTTTCATTCAGAAACTCTGGATTGTTTTCGCAATGGATCCTGTATTTTAATTTGTATGTTAAGTTTTATACTTGAATTTTTTGTCAATGTTGAGAGGTTTTATTTTGGCTCTTTGCATTATTTAGCCTCTTCAGAGCCTCATATGTTATCAGTCTGTTAAAGATAGTATTATTGATAGCAGTTCAATTTGCACAATACCTGTTTAGTTTAGTTTTCTTCTTGGAAAAGTTACTAAAAACAAGTTTTTGTCTAAATTAAGGTGAATTCATGGTTCCTTTTTCACATAATGTAACAGTAGTGTTTATGATAAAAAATAAATAAATAATAATTATCTGATCGTAATCGGCGATCGGCCCTCAGGGGTGATCGATATTGGGAGAAAAAACCTGATCGGCACATCCCTTTATATATATATATATATATATATATATATATATATATATATATATATATATATATATATATATATATATCCTCAAAAAATTTGCATATTGTGATATTAAACAGTCATATATTTTAGATTCATTGCACACCAACTGAAATATTTCAGGTCTTTTGTTGTTTTAATACTGATGATTTTGTCATACAGTTCATGAAAATCCAAAATTCCTATCTCTAAAAATTATCATATTTCATCCGACCAATAAAAGAAAAGTATTTTAATACCAAAGAAGTCAACCTTCAAATAATTATGTTCAGTTATGCACTCAATACTTGGTCAGGAATCCTTCTGTAGCCTTCAATGCAGCATGGAGGTAATCAGCCTGTGGCTCTGCTGAGGTGTTATGGAGCCCATGATGCTTCGATGAGCCTTAAGCTCATCCAGAGTGTTGGGTTTTGCGTCTCTCAACTTTCTCTTCACAATATCCCACAGATTCTCTATGAGGTTCAGGTCAGGAGAGTTGGCAGGCCAACAGTAACACCATGGTTAGTAAACCATTTACCAGTGGTTTTGGCACTGTGAGCAGGTTCCAGGTCGTGCTGAAAAATGAAATATTCATCTCCATAAAGCTTTTCAGCAGATGGAAGCATGAAGGGCTCCAAAATCTGCTGATAGCTGCTGCATTGACCCTGGCCTTGATAAAACACAGTGGACCAACACCAGCAGCTGACATGGCTCCCTAGACCATCACTGACTGTGGGTACTTGACACTGGACTTCTGGCCTTTTGGCATTTCCTTCCCCCCAGTCTTCCTCCAGACTCTGGTACCTTGATTTCCGAATGACATGCAAAATTTTCTTTCATCCGATAAAAGTACTTTGGACCACTGAGCAACAGTCCAGTGCCGCTTCTCTGTAGCCCAGGTCAGACGCTTCTGCTGCTGTTTCTGGTTCAAAAGTGTCTTGACCTTTGACCTGGGGAATGCGGCACCTGTAGCCCATTTCCTGCACATGCCTGAGCACGGTGGCTCTGGATGTTTCTACTCCAGACTCAGACCAATGTTTCTGCAGGTCCCCCAAGGCCTGGAATCGGCTCTTCTCCACAATCTTCCTCAGGGTTCGGTCACCTCTTCTTGTTGTGCAGCGTTTTCTGCCACATTGTTTCCTTCCCACTGAGGCGCCTTGATACAGACTCTGCGAACAGCCTATTTGTACAGAAATGTCTTTCTGTGTCTGACCCTCTTGCATGAGGGGGTCAATGATGGCCTTCTGGACAGCAGTCAGGTCAGCAGTCTGACCCATGGTTGCGGTTTTGAGTAATGAACCAGGCTGGAAGTTTTTAAAAGCCGCAGGAATATTTTGCAGGTGTTTAGAGTTACTTTATTGATTCAGATGATTAGGTTAACTGCTCGTTCAAAGAACTTTTTCATGATATGCTAATTTATTTGAGATGGGAATTTTGGGTTTTTATGAGCACATGGCAAAATCATCAGTATTAAAACAATGAAAGACCTGAAATATTTCAGTTGGTGTACAATGAATCTAAAATATATGACAATTTAATTTTTATCATTACATTATGGAAAATAATGAACTTTATCACAATATGCTAATTTTTTGAGAAGGACCTGTATTATATATATCACCAATCACTGCCCCCTTGATTGACTGTTAATTTTTTTGCTTTAGGTATAAATAATACTATGTTATCTGGCAATAAATTCAACTAATTTAAACATAATAGACATATTTAATACGTAACTAAAATCTTTTGTGTTTAAGTTGAATGTTGCAGCTTTAAGCAGACGTTCGGTGTGAGAGTTCACTGTCTGGTGGAGGTTGAGCTGCACTTCATCTGTGAAATATTACTACCAGTATCGTGTAGCATCAGGCCAAGAGCGAGAGCAGATCTCAGCATCTTACATCGTCGGCTCCAGGGCTGTGCAGGGACCTTTGGAGGGGCGAGGGCTCAAAGTTAAAAAGCTACATTGAACAAGATCTTCAAACACCATACAACATAGCTACAACCCATATTAATCAAGACTCTAATATTTAATTGGATCATACTCATTGTCATCATGTGCGGCAATGCAAAGCAAATAAAGTCTATTTTTCCCCCAACAGCCATAGAGTTGCTGTTTCTTTCTGCTGACAGACCTGAAGGTTCTGTGCTGATCTGAGACTGTAGCTGTTAAACAGACCATAGGAGAAAAGTTTGCTGGTTATGAAGCATGTTATGAAATAAACAAATGTTATGCTATTTTACTAAAGCCCTACTACTTCTGCTTAACCTCTAACAACTTGGCTGGAGACTGATTTAAAGATCACAAAAGCTCAGACAGGTTAACTACATAATTTTTTTATGTTAACACAGATTGTAAGACTGAGGTATCAAGGAAAAGAAAATGGAGTAGATGCTGGTCGGGCCCCCAGACATTCAGAGGCCCCAATAAATGGTTGAATTGTAGCACATACCATAGATCTAAAACAGCATTAATTTATTGAAAATTATAATGCTATTACATTTTCATTCAACAGAAAAAAAACAATAGTACAATTAGGATTTGTTAGGAAGTTTACTTAAAAAATTTAAAGAGTCATCTTCACAGTTTGATTGATGTGTTACTATGGCTACAATATGGTGTAATCTTTGTATTTGAGCTGGGTTTGTTCAGAAATACATCACAGCAAATAGTAAAAAAAAAAAAAGCAGTGACTGATTTTAAATTTGGCCAATCATTCTAGTCTTCAGTAAATCTATATTTAAACAATTAGTGATGCGAGGTTCTTAGCAGGAGGGGGTATTAAGCTAAATCATAATTCTGTGCAGGGGCGGATCTAGCGGGGTGGCAGGGGGGGCAGCTGCCACCCCAAACGAGAGCCTTGCCACCCCTGTTGCCCCCCAGCTGGCGACAATGAATCCAATAAATAATTATGGCAAATCGGACATTAAGTGTATGAAACTCTTTTTTCCCCGACAACATTGAATGCAACACAATGTAACCTGAGACCGACTGCTGAGTAGCAGGAAGTGCGAGAGGACAGAGAGACCAGCAGGAGCATTGATGGATGTAAATGTTACTGAACTGGACATTATGTGATTTATCGTAAGTCACACATGCGCCATTTCTGTCCATTGAGTCAAGAATATCGATGGTCAGGAAAATACGACAATCACGCAAAGAATCAGTACAACAGACCGATTTTTAACAGTTAATAGATAATTGTAATAAGGGCTTTCAGATTCAACAGGTGAGGAAAAAGTAAAGAAAACATTAAAGAAGGACAGTTATACTCGCCTAACTGTTTCTGACCTGGTATTGACTTTGATAACCTCAGCATGAGCTGCGCAGTTTGGTGTGTTTTGGTTCCATTGGCACTAAAACAGGTCAAACCGCCACCAAGTCATCAGTAGAGCAGCTGGTTAAATCAGCTAATCAACCACCGCTGAGCTCAGGAGAAAACTAAAGATTAAAACTATCTAAAAACCTCTTTATAATTAAGTCATCTTTTAAAGCATTGGAGGAGTGCAATGATTCATAAAACTGTTTAAATCTATGGTTAATGTCAGTGCAAAGTAGCCTACAAATTCTTTGGTGGAGGGCGGTGAGGGACCTGGATAATGGATAGGGGGGCTCTGACCTGAAAAAGGTTGAGAAACACTGGACTAGGATGGTAGCATTAGCTATCGGATAGCTCTCTTCAAGCGAGTCCGGGGTGGTTGGGCCTGGTTCTTTCGCTCTCTTGTCCCTTGTTAGAGGTATGCATCCTCAAACTTGCTTGCATCCTGTCCTGGTGCAGACTGCCCTCTCTCACAACCTGTTGTAAAACTGGCCAAATGTCAAGTTAGTGATAAATATATTTTGAAATTTGCAGGAGAAACGCTGGGAAACGCTGCCTACTTCTCCATCGCTCACTTGAAATATAAAGAAGAAGAAGAAGAAGGCGCCCATTTTCATTTAGCACATGCTAGTAGCAACACGAAGGGTCAGCACTTATACTGTTACAGTTACCGTTTGGAAAGTACCATAATCGGTTCAGTTAAATCTAAATTTGGCAACTTTTTATTTTTCAACCACAATAAATGTGATATTCAATTGACCTGACTCAAACTTTGGGTGGTCGCCTCCTTCTGCTGCTTCCACAGCGAAGCATCGTTGTGGAATGTTTACTGGGTTTTTTCTTTTTTAAACTTTGGGGTTGTAGTTTATAGTCCGGAAAATAGTCTGGCTGCCCTCAGACTGATAATGATTCTCAGCTCCTCTGTCTCCATGTTCAGACGCTGGTCCCCTGCCAGCATGCCTAGGTGGGCCCCATATGGGGGAAAGGAGGGCTGACATATGGGTTCCACGGTGGCCCCACATGGGTTTGCCCATGTGGGGCCACCACCATGTAGGTCTCATAGGGCCCATGTGGGCTGTGGCCTTAAATGGGCAAACCCATGTGGGACCCATCTGGTCTGCCCTTCTTTTCCCCACATGGGGTCCATCTAGTGGGGCAGATCTCTGTGCTCCAACTATCAAATTATGGCCAAGAATATTTTTTTCATACACTGGTTTGTGGTAGGTCTGATGTTGACGTTAGAAAAACTGTTTCTATTTATATTTTCATAATTGTCCTCGCAATGGCGGAAAAACCCGCCTCGCCCCTGAACTCACAAATGCTTCGGCTGCAGAGGAAACTTCTGCCTAACTTGATCTGGCCGCTAAATGCCCGGTCCGCTAAAGGTGGTCTGAGTCGGTCCCACCGACAGATATAAAGAATGTCTTTATATCTGTCATCCTGATATAAGACACGGTACTGCGACTCTCACCGCGAGTTGCGACGCACCTCAAAGCCCCGTTACCACCCGGTACCACCTGTACCAACCCCGTACCACCGTACCACCTGTACCACCCGGTACCAGGGCTAACTTGATTATTGGTTGTTTGTATGTATTGGTGAACAAACCCCACTCAAACACAAAGACTACACCATATTGTAGCCATGGTAAGACAACAATCAAACTATCAAGATGATTCTTTAAACTTTTACAAAGTAAACTTTCCTAATTAAATCCTAAATGTACTACTTTTTTCTCAGGTGAATCCATTAAATAAAATTCAATAACACTGTCATTCTCTATAAATTAATGCTACAGGTTTAGATCTATGGTTTGTGTTACAATTAAACCATTTCTAGGGGGCCCTGAATGTCTGGAGGGCCGTATTTTGGTAGCTGCTGAGTTTTCTTTGCCTTGATATCCCAGTCTTACAATTCTAGATCTCAGAGGTGCCGACATTAAAAAATTAACACTTTTGAGCTTTTTAGATCTTTTTAGATAAAGCAGTCAGCAGCCAAGTTGTTGTAGAGGTTAAATAGATATTAGGGGGTAATTAGTAAAATGGCAGCAAATTTGCTTATTTCATAACTTAGTAACCTTTGACTTTCTCTCCGATTTAACAGCTACAGTCTCAGTTCAACTCAGTCCTCCAGGACTGTCAGCAGCAGAAACAGTAACATTATATCTGTTGAGGAAAATATATTACATTTGCTTTGCATTATCCCCACATGATGGCAATGATATAGTAGGATCCAATTAAATTATTGATTAATATAGGTTGTTGCTATGTTGTTGCACGGTGTTTATATCTGTTGGTGATTCCGACTCAGGCTGCCTGTAACAAACCACTGGGGCAGAATGATAAAGTTAAAGTTCCAAGTTTTGAAACATTTCTGTGATTGAAAAGAGATCAGGGTTTCTTCCTGCTACTGCGAGGACAAATACGAAAAATAAATATAAACAGTTTTTCTAATGTCAACATCAAGCCTATGTTTTTATTGAAAAAAGAAATTCTTGCCATAATTTGATAGAGTACAGCTCCTCGCCCCTCCTCACCATGTCAGTGTCTTAACAACATGAACCAGGAAGCCAACCATATAACACCAACTCTGGCATCTTTACACTGGCTGCCTGTTTTTTATCGAATAGATTTTAAGATTCTTTTGTTAACTTAAAAAGTTTTAAATGGGTTAGCTCCCACTTATATTTGGGACCTTTTAAATTTCCGGTCTGTGTCCAGAACCTTAAGATCTAATAATCAGTTATTACTGACAGTTCCTCGGACTCGACTTAAGAGGAAAGGAGATGGAGCTTTTTCTGTTGCTGCTCCTGTTTTATGGAATAACTTGCCTTTCCAGATTAGATCTGCTACAGCCTGGATCATTTTAAATCACTTCTTAAAACTCATTTTTACTCTTTGGCATTTAATTGATGTATTGTTTGTGCTCTGTTTTGTTATTTGTGTTGTCGTTCTTGTACAGCATTTAAAGTGCTATATAAATACATTTGACATTGACATGTAGGCAGAGAAACTGAGTCATTATTAGACCAAGAGCAGCCAGACTGATTTATTTTGCTACATTATTATACTAAATAATACTAAGTCACAAGCAGACTTAGTATTACTCAAAGGGCACTAGGGCCATCAAGGATAAAAGAGGCAGGGGCTCAAGCCCCCTCTGCAGTTTGAAGACTAAATTAATTTATTTCGGGTTATTTGTTTAGCTTTCTGACCATAGTGCTAATCCAGGTGATGGATCCAGGTAATCCATTGTTGAGCTGTTTTACCTGCTAACTAGCTGCTTTTTTCCTGCAGTGAGCCTTGATAAAGCCAAACTATAGCCAGACAGTTACTTTCTAAGTTTAAAATCTCAATAAAAGTATTTTGGTAAGCAAACAAAAAGCATAATTTCAACCAAACTTTGGAATGTGCTTCTGAACCAGATGTACTTCAAAACACTCCAGGATGGCAAGATGCATATAGTTCAGTGTCCATGATATTCAGAAATTATTTTTTATTGATTGATTTTAGTTGCCTCTGAGGTGTTAAATCTATGTCTGTCCAAGTGCACCAGTCAAAGGTGTAAATTATAATGAAGGACGGGTTTAAAATTTTTCCATCATTTAAAAAAGAACTGGTCAAATGCGAAAGTATTGTATTCCATTAACACGATGTCTGAGCTGTACAGACACTGCCGGAGGGTAGAATACTTTGAAAACCTCCTCAATCCCACCAACATGCCTTAAATTGATGAAAAGGAGACTGGGGACTCTCTGTGGGGCTCTCCAATCTCTGGGGAGAGATTGTGACCCCTCTGTAATTGGAACATACCCTCTGGTCGACATTTTTGAACAGGGGGACAACCAACCCAGTCTGCCAATCCAGGGAGACTTTACCCAATGTCTCCCTGGATTGGCAGGGAGACATTGGGATGTGTGTGTCTGCATGTGTGTGGATCTACATATACACATGTGTATGTGACCTCAAATGTGCGTCTGGAGGAATGACCAAAAATCACCATAGAAGCAATTCTAATGTGGACAACCTTCCCAGAAGAATTTGGAAGGCCAGCTGTTCTGGCTCTAACATCATATTGATGGATTAGGACTGGGATGTCACTTAAGCTCATATGCATATGTCAAGGCAGGTATGCAAATACTTTTGGCACTTAGTGTATGTATATAGTGGCAATATAGTGCACATAGATATGTATGTACACTGTATATCTCTATGTAGAGAGAGAAAAGTGTATAAATAAAACAGTAGTGGGATGTTTTATTCTGCTTTTATTCAGGAAACAGCTGAGGTCCAGTCCTACTTTCACAATACAAACTTGCTCAATTCTGCAAAGCAACACAACTTAAATGCAGACATACTGAGCAACAGACACAGCAATCACTCACACATCTTGAAACACAGTTTTAAAAGAACAAAATGGGGAACAGTGCAGTCACAATAACAGAACAGCACCCCTCCCACAACTCCACTAGGGACAAGGGTGTAAGAAAATGGATGGAAGGATAAAAACTATGGTACAATCTTGAATCCTATTCAGTTTTTGAGGATTTATATATTTGCAGATTTTCCAATTCCAAAATTTGCTGATTTCTTCATAGAATGCGTTTAAAAAACAAACAAAAAAAAAACACTGGTTCCTCAAAGAACCTTCCACTTTTTGAACATTTTTAAAAATAAAATTCCAAACTCACATCTCAGTTGAAATTTAGTTGGTCTCATTTAGTTGAAATTCTTGCTTTAATGCAAGCAGGAAAAAATGTAAAATGTTTTGGCTCATATTTCATGTTGGTTCTATGCATTCAGCTGAGCTGCAGCTAAAACCTGGCCTGGGTAAAAACCAATTCCTTCTATTATACACAGGATCTGGGCTCTTGGCTTTTGAGAAATGATTGCTTCCTGGAGGCAAAGACTGTGCTAAGGTTTTAAATTTCATCCAATCGCTAACGTTTGTAATGCTCTCAGTTTGACACCAAGAAGCTACAGCCATTGACCACTGTGAAGAGAGACGTGCCGGTCCGAATGATTCGGCTGTTGATGTTCATTCAGTATTTGGAATTGTGGCCAATAACGGCTTTCTTCACTTCCTCTGCTGCTATTGCTAAAACTACAATTATAAAACATCACTGAAAATTGGCATTATTGATTTTGTGGTAAACTTCTCTTTCTGTTCGACTCTAGTCAAAAATCGACCAGGTTCAAGTCAAGGGGAGCAAGACTAGACTGTGCAGGAAGTGAGAACCTGTTTGAGCGGAAATGTACAGGAAGCTAGCTAACCAGTCCAGCTAAAACCATAAAACGGCCATCTTGGTGAGGTCAGTTTATAATGGTGGCGCCTCACAGCATGGTGAAGAGAAGAAAACACTAATCAGACACTAATGTCTGATTCAAAATGAGAGAGAGAAAAAAAACAGATTTCTGATCTACTGGGACATATTTCCTGCTTTGCTTCATCTGGCCTTCTATCAGTTAAACTGTGGTGGTTTCTTCAGCTCCTCTCTTTCTAAGGCTCTTCCTAAGCTCTGTCCTGAAGGAAGGATACACACACTCACAATATCATTTTACAGCCACAAAATCTATCAGTGGTCTTACAAATGTGATAAGACATTAATTCTCTCCTCTTCTTTCCGAGTGCATGATGGACTGCACAGTTGGCCCACACAGTCTCTCATCATGAGAGACTGTGTGAAAAATTATCAGTGCAATCCTCAATAATCATCACCTCTACTCACAGAATGATACAATACGATATCAATGTTGCTCAGGCTAAAATCTTCTTTTAAAGTCTCAGGTTCTGAAGTCTTACAAAATCCAAAGAGCCCCATTCAAGTAATTCAAAAGTGTGTTTAACTTTTCTACCCCATGAACATTTTGAGTAGTTCTGCTCCAGAGGACTTTGAGCCTGGAGTGCTGACTAGCTGTTATTTTCAGCTGTCATGTACTTAAGAGCAGCAAAGCCAAAGCGACGAGACATGTTCTGCTGGAACTCCTCCTTCAGGGTCTTAAGGCAAACCCGGTACTGCTTATTGGAGCGAAACTTTGTGATGTCGAAGCTGGGAGCATGAGGCATATGGATCATATATGCATTTGGCAGGACCACAAACTCATATTCCTGGAGAGAGAGAGAGAGAAAAAAAACACTACAGTAACTGTAAATATCATTGGCAAAATCTGGTAGAGTCAAAACATTTCAAAATGAAATGGTACATCAACTGAAGAAAACACTTAAATTCTTGAGAGGTTTATTGGATACAAGCAGGGGTGAAAGTAAGGGGGTGCGGCAGGGGACTGCGTACCCCGAAAAGATTTAGCGGGGGTAGCAAGAGAGGAGAGCATTTGTCAGCTGTAAAAATCTGTGTTCACTGTGCAGCCGTGACTGATTCGTTTTTCAAGAACAATCTAAAACACGACTTAGTCAGTTAATAAGTAACTTTTTTCCCATTTCATATTGTTTCTGAATTGTTCGTGCTTTGCTAGAGCAGAGGCGCAATATGTCGATCGTAGAAGGTTTTGAGTCGATCTCAACTTTAGGTGACAAACTGAACGCAGCCAGGATGCTGAGACCAGCACGTCTTCCTCTGGCTCGCTTAATTAAAATGTTCATAACTTTATTAAAGACAACAACAAAAATCAACAAAACTTGTTCAAATTAATGACCCAACAACAATAATAATCTTGTTTCAACAAGGTGTTGCGCAATTCTGTGCATTTCGGTTCCATTACCAAAATAACTAGCAGAGCAGGAGTTTAAAATGAACTAATCAACCACCGCTGAGTTCAGGGAGGCTTATTAATGATTGAAAAATAAATATCAAGCCTGCAAACCTAATATCGTAACGGACTGAAAGTTATGTTTTTAACGTAATCTCTGGTTGGCTTGTGGAGCGCATGAGGTTGCCATGGCAACGCGGGTGTGCTTAAATGACAGAGATGGAGAGTAAAAAGTTGTGAGGGATTCTGAGTTGATCACCTGTTCAGGTTGTTTTACCTTTATTTACATTTGCCTTTGGCTCATCAGCCGCTGTAATTTCTGAACGTTCAATAAACAACAAACTTGGACTAATTCTCTCGTTCTTTGTGACTGTACGTAATTTACAACAAACATCAAACACGGTGAATATGTTTCATTAAGGATTTAACAAACAAATGGCTTCTACCACGATAATTATGTGACATTAAATGAATTGTCTAATATAAAACATAGTTTGGTTCTGTCGGGCTCAGAGTCTGAGAGGCTTTTCCTTTATCAAACTTTTTTTTTTGCCTCTTATTTAGTGGAAATGTTGATGAGACATCCTCAAAAATTATAACCTTTTTCAATAGCTCCACTGTTGAAAATGAGAAGCTAACACAAATGATATTGAAATAAAATCCAATCCAACATCTGGTTTGAGGTGATTCCTCTGGAACCTGTTGGAGGAAAAACATCCCAACTTCAGAGGATGAGCTTTAACCTAACAGACTCTGTGGTTCCTCCTATCAGTATGAGAGTCAGGATGAGGAGGCGCCATGTTAGGAAGAGAAGTGGAAGCTGCAGGATCTTCAGAACAAACAGGTCATGATGCTAAGCTACTGATTATCCCTCTGTCTGGACACAGGACCAATAGAACCAGTTTCAAAGCTAAAATGAATGGTTATATGCCAGACATGGAAAACTGGGATGGACTCCATGCCATGATGTTCAGAGTTTAGGTCTCATGGCATCTCAAGGTGTCAACATTGCAACCAGTGAGCTGAGGGAAATACAGCTTTATTTTGTAGCTATTCAAGAGCTACCAGCTTTTATCGCTTTGCAAAAAAAAATTAATCAGCACAGAAACTCCAAAGCGCACACACACATATATCTAAAAAATTCCCTTCTCACCCTCTGCGGGTGGTCTCTCTCTCTCTCTCTCTCTCTCTCTCTCTCTCTCTGTCTCTCTCTCTCACTCTCTCCTCTCTCTCTCTCTCTCTCTCTCTCTCTCTTCTCTCTCTGTCTCACTCTCTCACTCTCTCTCTCTCTCTCTCTCTCTCTTTCATCCTCTGAACTCGGGTCCTCTACCAGAGGCCTGGGAGCTTGAGGGTTCTGCGCAGTATCTTGGCTGTGCCTAGTACTGCACATTTCTGGACTGAGATGTCTGATGTTGTTCCTGGGATCTGTTTTAGCCACTGCTCCAGTTTGGGGGTTTCTGCCCCGAGGGCCCCGATGACCACAGGCACCACTGTGGTCTTCACCTTCCAGTTCTTTTCCAGTTCCTCCCTGAGGCCCTGGTATTTCTCCAGTTTCTCATGCTCCTTTTTCCTGATGTTGTAGTCACTTGGTATAGCTACATCCACCACAACGGCTTTCCTCTGTTCTTTATCCACCACCACAATGTCCGGTTGGTTCGCCATTACCATCTTGTCTGTCTGGATCTGGAAGTCCCACAGGATCTTAGCTCGGTCATTCTCCACCACCTTTGGGGGTGTTTCCCACTTCGATCTCGGGGCTTCCAGTCCATATTCTGCACAGATGTTCCTGTACACTATGCCGCCACCTGGTTATGTCGTTCCATGTTCGCTTTCCCTGCCAGCATCTTGCACCCTGCTGTTATGTGCTGGACTGTCTCAGGGGCCTCTTGGCACAACCTACACCTTGGGTCTTGTCTGGTGTGGTAGATCTGAGCCTCTATTGCTCTGGTGTTTAGGGCCTGTTCCTGTGCAGCCAGGATGAGCCTCTGTGCTGTTCTTGAGTCCAGCTTTGTCCAGCCATTGGTAGGATTTCCTGATATCAGCCACTTCAGTTATTTGTCGGTGGTACATCCCATGTAGGGGCTTGTTCTCCCATGATGGAACCTCTAGCCCCTCATCCTGTGTTCCCCATTGCCTGAGACATTCCCTGAGCATATCTTCCGTTGAGGCCTTTGTCCTTGATGTATTTATGAATCTTGGATGTTTCATCCTGGACAGTGGCTCTCACACTCGCTATCCTCTGCCTCCTTCCTTTCGGCTCGTGTTCAGTCTCAGGGTGCTGGATTTGGGGTGGAACCCTCCATGCATGGTTAGTAACTTCCGAGTCTTAACATCCGTGGCCTTTATCTCCTCCATTGGCCAGCTAATTATTCCGGTAGGGTATCTGATTACTGGTAAGGCATAGCTGTTTATTGCACAGATCTTGTTCTTGCCATTGAGCTGGCTTCTCAGGACTTGCCTTATTCGTTTGAAGTATTTGGCTGTGGCTCCTTTCCTTGTGACCTCATCGAGGTTGCCATTTGTTTGTGGTATTCCCAGGTACTTGTAACTGTGCTCTATGTCTGCTATTGTTCCTTCTGGGAGTGAGACCCCTTCTGTGCGGACGACCTTCCCTCTCTTTGTAACCATCCGACCACACTTCTCTAGTCCGAATGACATCCCAATGTCAGTGCTGTATATCCTGGTGGTGTGGATCAGTGAGTCGATGTCTCGCTCACTCTTAGCGTACAGCTTGATGTCATCCATGTAGAGGAGGTGACTGATTGTGGCCCCATTCTTCAGTCGGTATCCGTAGCCAGTCTTGTTGATGATTTGGCTGAGGGGGTTCAGGCCTATGCAGAACAGCAGTGGGGACAGAGCATCTCCTTGGTATATGCCACATTTGATGGACACTTGTGCAAGTGGTTTGCAGTTGGCTTCAAGGGTGGTTTTCCACAGCCCCATCGAGTTTGCAATGAAGGCTCTTAGAGTCCTATTGATGTTGTACATCTCTAAGCATTCAATGATCCAAGTGTGTGGCATTGAGTCATAGGCTTTCTTGTAATCTATCCAAGCGGTGCACAGGTTGGTGTGTCGGGTTTTGCAGTCTCGGGCGACTGTGTGTCTACAAGGAGTTGGTGTTTGGCTCCTCTGCTATTTTTGCCAATGCCCTTCTGTGCCGTACTCATGTATTTATCCATGTGACCACTTATCTTAGCCGCTACGATGCCTGATATGAGCTTCCATGTTGTAGAGAGACAGGTTATTGGCCGATAGTTGGATGGGATTGAACCCTTTGAGGGATCCTTCTGTATCAGGATTGTGCGACCTTCAGTTAACCATTCAGGGTGAATCCCATTTTGTAGCAGCAGGTTCATTTGAGCTGCCAGTCGCTCATGGAGGGCAGTGAGTTTCTTCAGCCAGTAGGCATGGATCATGTCAGGTCTTGGTGCTGTCCAGTTTTTCATACCCGAGACTCTTTCTTGGACATCTGCCACAGTGATGGTTACCGGGGCTTGTTCAGGGAGGTTGCTGTGTTCCTCTCGTAGAGAGGTCAGCCACTTTGCATTGCTGTTGTGGGTCGCCTCCCTTTCCCGTATGCCTTTCCAGTATTGTTCAGTCTCCAGCCTTGGTGGGTCTGCTCTGTTGTTAGTACCCTGCCATTGAGAGTACACTTTAGCTGGTTGGGTGTGGAAGAGCCGGTTAATCCTCCTGGCTTCATTCTCTCTTGTGTATCTCTTCGGGCGGCTGGCCAAGGCTTGGAGCCTTTGTTTGGCAGTTTCGAGTGCTTCAGGTATGGACATCTGGCTGTACTTCTTGTGTACTGATCTTTTCATTGCACCCCTTTGGAGCTCTGACAGTTGGCTCACTTCCCTCCTTGTTATCTTGATCTTAGCCTCTAACCGTCTTTTCCATGGTGGGTATTGGGTCTCATGATTGCTCTTATAGCCAAGCATCTCAAGGATCACTGATGCTGAGTTGTATATCAGCTCATTGGTTTCTGTTATGGTGTTGGTAGGGATCGTTCTCAATGCCGCATTCACATCTTCAATTAGACTTTCTGGTGGTGCTTCACTCAGCCGTTGTAATTGGCGTCAGGGTTGTCTGGTGTTCATTACGGCCACGATTCTCTCTCTCAGGTCAGTTGCTGCCTCGTTCAGCTCTGATGGTTCGTTCATACCCACCCAGAGACTGGGTGGGTAGCCCCAGCAATGAACTGACCTGTTTGCGGATGTTGGAACACTGAGCCACTAGTTGCTTAGCAGTTAGTGTTGACTGGGGATGTCGAAGTAACCATTCCTCCCACAGTCTTTGCATGTAGCCCCTCTGACTAGGGTTACTTGAGTAGTAACATTCCAACAGATCCATGTTTTTCACCTCTCGCCCATTTCCGTCTTGTTCCAGTAGCCCATTTTTCATCTAGGTGCTCTGGTTCCCCAGCACCTGACCTTGTTTGGCCGGGCGACGTCTGAGCCGCATGTCGTGCTTATCAGTGTCTCTCATGGTATGAGGTCGGCTATATAGCTCCAAGGGTCTAAGGACCCACTGACAGCTCAATTGACTGTTGTAACTTCAGCCCCAGCCTGGATTCGAACCCTGGTCTCCCGGGTGGAAGACTGGTGACTTACCCATTGAGCTATTCAGTCAGCTCAATGACTGAATTGAGCTATATATATAGATATATATATCTATATCTATATAGATATATATATATATCTATATCTATATAGGTATATATATCTATATATATATATAGATATATACACAGTCCAGTCACATTAATGTGACCACCACGTACTTTCCACTTCAGAGTTAAATAACCAATCACAGAAGGCAGGTGGCAGCACAGTGCAGTTGAGCGTATATAAAGGGTGTGTGTGGGCTTCGGAAAACATTTCAATCGTTGGCGTAATGCAGAAACGAAGCGATTTATCCGACGTCCAAAAGGGCATGATCATTGGCTTTCGGGCCAAGGGTGGAAGCATTTCCGAAACGGCTGAGTTTGTGAACTGTTCGCGTGCCGCCGTGGTAAAAGTGTACCGTGCATGGCAAAATGGGACTGTCCAAAATCAACGACGTGGCAAATGTGGTGCACCACGGGCCATAGATGACAGAGGCGAACGACGGTTGCGGAGATGCGTTCGGGCAGATAGACGGGCTACCGTTGAGCAACTGACCACTAAAATGAACCAAGGGGCTACCACAAGTGTCTCCCAAACCACTATTCAGCGAACATTGCTGCGTCTGGGCCTCCGAAGCGGACGCCTGGTTCGTGCACCTATGCTGACTGGTGTTCATCGACGACGAAGGCTAGAATTTGCACGCCAGTACAGCAGCTGGACGTCCACTGAGTGGCGACAGGTAGCGTTTTCAGATGAATCGCGTTTTATGCTCCATCGGACAGATGGACGTTGGCGTATAAGGCGTGAAACCTCTGAAAGGAACCACCCTGCAACCATTGCAGGAACGGTCCAAGCTGGAGGCGGGAGCATTATGGTCTGGGGAATGTTTTCCTGGCATTCTCTGGGTTCACTGATTATTGTGGAAGGCACGATGGATCAATACAAGTACGCATCTGTCCTTGCGGACCATGTCCACCCCTACATGCGCATTGTTTTTCCTCAGGATGATGGCATCTTCCAGCAGGACAATGCGAGGTGCCATACAGCTGCCAGTGTACGTGCGTGGTTCGAAGAGCACCAGGATGAGTTTACCGTCCTCCCCTGGCCAGCAAACTCACCTGACTTAAACCCAATCGAGCATCTGTGGGACCATCTCGATCGAGTTGTTCGCGCCATGGATCCTCAACCGCGTAATCTAGCGCAGCTGGCCACGGCATTAGAGTCGGCATGGCTCAACATCCCAGAGAAGACCTTCAGGGACCTAAGTGACTCTCTTCCTGCACGTCTCGTAGCAGTTCGCTCTGCGAAAGGTGGTTATTCTGGCTTTTGACAGATGGTCACATTAATGTGACTGGACTGTGTACATATGTACATTATATACATAAGCGAAATTATGGCAAATCAGTCCATATATTAAATGTTTCTTAGCCATTTTATTGCTGTCGTACAGACAGGATGAACATGCTGTCATATAATGGCAGCCAGTGCAGTTAGCGAGCGATTGCGTAACTCAAGTGAGGCTGAGCTGCTGCTGCCTCTCCAGCTTCGCTTCTGAGCGTTTGAATGGGAAAATACGAAAATCCAGCGATTTTGAAGAAAAACTAATCAGAATTATTTAAGCTAAGTAAAAAATAGATACTTTATAATACAAAACCACAGGGTGAAAATAGCAATATAAATGATTTTATATTATTTATTATTATTCCATGATGACAGGTGAGGCTCTGCCTCTCCTGCCTCCCCTGACCGCATGTCACTGATTATATATATATATATATATGTATGGAGACTGGAGACTGTTCAGTCTCCAGCCTGAACAGTATTGTTCAGGCTGGAGACTGAACAATACTGGAAAGGCATATGGGAAAGGGAGGCGTCCCACAACAGCAATGCAAAGTGGCTGACCAAAACAATTAAAATGAACTCTGTAGTTCTTGAGATACATTCAATTCATTTTGAGCATGTTATTTTCAGCAATATTTCTCAAAACAGGCCTGAGTTGAAGAGGTTAATTCATTAAATGCTAGTGAAAAGGAGGCAAACAATAGTTTGTAGCTAAGCTAATTATGCTTACTAATTAAAACTGGTGTGTAGTTTATAACGTGCACTTTAAGCACAAGTTGAAAGTGAGACTGGGGGAGGCAGAGTCTTGCTGCCACGCCAGCACAAACCAGACATGTAAAAAAGATGCTTAGGCCTATGGACCCCTATAGTTTAACGTATGGATACTTGCGGAAGAAAGATCAACATCTCCCAAGGGGGGGAAAAAAAAAAAAAATCGATAAATATTGTAGAATTTATATAATTATACAGTCCTACTTTTTAGTTTAAGAAAAAAGAGAAAGTATAACCTGTGCATCAAGCTCCATGATATGAGCCACCTTGTTCCAGCCAAAGCCCACAAAACGACGGTCATACTCAGGGCTGTCTCTCTTCACCATCACATAGGGCTCAAAGTCGGCCTCCCACAGCACTTTGTAAGGTGTGGTGGCTGTTCGCCATTTGGCAAAGTTAGTTGGCGCATGGCCTTTGGTCCACACATGGTATCTATAAGGATCAGAGAATGAAAAGAGGAGAAATTAAACAATGCAAATAGCTGCAATTGCCAATTTTTAGTAACATTTTATTGACAGGTTGTGAATACTGTCATGACACCGTCATAAACATGACATAACACTCATGTCATAAACATGAGTAAGTCTTCATGAATATTTATGACTGTTGTCGTAAAGTGTCATTCAGTAAATTATTGACATTATTCAAAATGTCTTCTTTATGTGCTGCGAGTGGAATGTACTCTGATGAAAATATAGTATGCATTAGAATACTTATATTTTAAATATCCTGTATTTTTCTGAACAACACTTTTAATATGTTATCAAATACACTTTACATGAATTTGTTTAAAAGTATATTTTAAATAAACATTTTAAAAATAGATTACAATGCATGCAAACAATACCTTTCTGAAGTTGTAGTTATGGTAGTATTTTCAAATATCTTAGTGTGTATCTTAGTAAACCTTAATAAATCTCAAAATAAATACATTTCAATAATATTTGTAAGTACTTTGTAAATAGTGTCAAATAATTAGACTAATTATATTTCAATAAATACTTTCGGTGTTTTCATATGCTATTTTATGCTATTAAGTATGCCTTTCTGGGCGCCTTAATAATATTTTACTATTTGCTTAAAAAGGCAAAATAAATAAACAATTCTTATGGTGGAACTTAATGCAATTAGCTGCCTTTCTGACAAGGGTGTAACTTTTTAACAAATTTTGGATCTTATATGCTTTATGAAATATTTAATTCTATTTGATGATTTCTCTGAATATTGCCACGTTCTATGAACAAATGATGCAATTCGTCCAGGCGGAAAATGTAGAAAAACGGGTGGTTATATATATTTTTTCTCAGTCTGTCAGCTTAACGTCACACGCAGACTCATTGCCACAGCAACAACAGCCACGGGAGCACAGAACAAAGATTATGATCAAGTGCATCAAGATTTAACACTAAAAAACCGTACAAAAACATTTACCACACAAAAACGGACGTAAAAAACCCCAAACAGATCATTCTGTCTGTTTCAGATTTATGTTTCTGAATTTCCATTTTGCGATCATTAGGAAGTGATCGCCTGAACACTAGCGGTGGTTGATAGCCATCTTAAACATCTGCACTTCGGATTATCTGTCAGAAAATGTATGTGGGTCGCCTTATGTTTGTGTTAATTGACCCTAAATACTCCGAACTGCACAGCAAAAGTACATGCTAAGGTGATAAAAGTTAAGCTAGCATAACTAATCTACTCTCCACTTTCTTTATTTAATTAAAGCTTTTTACTGACCTGTGAAATTTGAGCCCTTTGGACCTTGTTATCTTGCTATCGTAGTGTCAAAACTTTGCGTCCCCTTCTCAGATTCTTTACTTGATTGTGTCATTTCCCTGACCACTGATATTCCTGACTCAATGTAAAGCAATAGTGCATTGGCACCTGATGTCCAATCCACTAGACCACTGAGCAGACTCGCCATTTATGTTTTACAAAGGAATTTTAAAAAGTATTACCTGTCTGTAAATGCTTTGAATACAACGTGTATGTAACTCGGCATCTATACCGAGCTATAGATGAAGGCACATAAGAAAAAAATGGTGCAGGAAACATTGGTGGGGATTGTCCCCTTCATGCCAGAGTTGGTGGGGACATGTCCAAACCAGTCCTCCAGGAAGTTACGCTTTCTGAGATGCTGGATAAAAATGTTTCCATGCCATATTTTTAATAAAAGTAAAGGAGAAGTAAAGCTGTTTGGCTTGAAGTATCACTTAAACATGACAAGAAATAATATAAGTGTTTCTGTTTCACACCTAAAGGTGAAGAGTGTGCCCATGTCCAGCTGGGAGAGTAATTCTGCCTTAGACTTCGGGAAGGAGAGGCGATATCGCAGCGTCTCAAAGGCTGGAACTACTAGGGCTTTTTTGGAATTGGCCATGTCAAGCTGTACCACTGATTTCCTGCAAGAAAAGTCAATGAATGCAAAGGAAGTTGTGCACTATAATAACATTTAAAAAATTAATTGAAAGACTTGTCTTTCTTACCTGAGATACTCATAGAGGCCATACATGGGGAGGAAATCAATGTCTGATAGGAACATATAGTTTGTGTTGACTTGCTGCATGGCAACGTTTCGCAGGAGATTGACCGGATAGAATTGTCCCTCTTTGTAGACTACATGGTAACCTACATTTCCGCGGCCCATCAGCACCTCAGATCCCTGTGCATATCGCAGGAACTGCTGTGCCTCAGCATCTGAAAGGTATAGGGCCAAACTGATGGGGCCTTCCCAGTGCTTACAGATAGCCTCTAACATCTGGAGCCTACAGAGGGGGAAGGACAAGTATGGTGACCTCATAAAATATGAATCACTATAGTCAACTATACGTTGCAAACAATGGAGTTGTATAGGCTGATAGTGGAACTACATACCCCAACAGCTAAAACCTTCAAATCCTTGAGACGTCCACTAAAACTGCTTATAGAGTTTTGGAGCTGACATCACAGCGCATGACCTTTATGTTGCTCGGCGCCATGTTTGCAGCCCTCAAACCAAAACAAACTAGTCAGAACACCAGTGTTTTCATTGTATTACCGACCACAGTGAAGTAGTTTTCCTAATTGGATACTGGATATTCGCGCTCCGCAGTGTAAGAGACATTCAGCTCAAGGTTGATCCGATTTATGAACGTTAATTTCGGCCAGCTGTTCTCTACCGAAGCCTCCAGAAGCGCTCGGAGGTTCACATAGGGACCGTCAATTTCCGAACACTCCTATAAATAAATGCTGTCTTGTGACCAACTAATACAAAAAAGTGGTAATTCATGCTATTAAACGAGACACTATCCTCTATAAAATGTTTAAGTCATATTCAATATTTTAAATATTAAATGTTTTCTTCAATAGCTTACAAATCGTCTCCCCCATTAACTCAAAATCTGTGTGAAATTGTTCTACTAGACTGTATAAATGAGGTGCACTCACTTTTATTACATTTGAACACTTTTTATATATTTTTTGAGTTATTTCCTTAATATTTTTCTTCAATAGCTTCTAGGTCATGTGACCCATTAACTCAAAATCTGTGAAATTATTCTACTAAAGGCATATTTTTATTCCATTTTGACCCCATTTTTAACCAAATTTATATTTATAAAATCTATTTTTTAAAAGTTCATAAATATATTACCTCAGATGATAAGAACATTTGTAACCTTTAATGTTCAATTACATAAAATTCTAGGACTGGATTTATTTCATTACATGTTTACTTACCTGAAATATGTTAAATACAACAAATATTTATTAAAGTGTGATCTGTTTCATAAAATTTACTTGTCACCTTTATTGTTTAATTACACATTAAATGTTTTAAGATGGGCTTTTTCATCTGGTTTGTGTCATGTTTGTGTGGCGGTGGACAAAAACGCAGCAGGCAGTAGACGTACTTTATGAAGATGTTATTTTTAATGAACTAAAGAAACTAAATCCAAAATCCAGGTAAAACAAGGAAATCCGAAACACAATGAAACAGGAGGCAAGGGATAACAAAGGTAACATGAAGATCTATTCTAAACAAAGAAAAAAACCTAACTAATATTACTAATAATACTACCTTTAATAATATCAAATATCAAATTTTTACTTTAAATGTGATTAATTTCTTCACCTGTTTACATGCAACTTGAAGTGCTTGAACCAAACGTTGTATGAATGTTACCACATGAAATTATTGAAAGAGAGAAAAACAGCCACTTCCAACTGTACATATACTTCTGCAGCCTTGCTGAGCTCAAATCCTGGTTTCTTCCTCCTCAGCTTCTCCAACTTGCTCCTCTTCTGTTGCCTCCACTGTGTTTTCATTATTTACCTCTTCCGGGGTAAATAATGAAAACTGTCTCAGTAACTTGTTAATGGTTTTGCTGTATCGCCTCTTTAATTGACGCCGATGTCGGTCTGATGTGTCGTTGACCTCTGACCCGTATTCAGCTCTGGACCCCAGTCAGGATTGAGTTCATCCATTTCATACGTCGGTTTGCCTTTAAGAGGACATATCAGATCACACATCAGTATTAATACTGTAAATTTGATAACACTAGTAAAATAGTTTACTTCGCAATAATGTAATAACCTCGATGTCCTTTGACAAAACTCGGACTTTGCTACATAAACAATATTAGTCCGACCTAAACAAGGTTGACCCACTTAAATTAACTCAACAGAAACTGATCATGAGACACTCGGACAAAATAAATTATGACACAACACTAACAAAGCGAATTTAGACACTCACCAGAATGGAAATGTCTGGAGGAAACTTGTAGGTATCTGGGATGTTGGAGGTGATATCAGGACGTCTCAACTGCTGACACCACGACCTTCGTCTTCTTCTCTTAGCTCCGTTAGCTTAGCCTCCTCATGTTGTTTCCAAGCAGGAAAATAGTGAAACAAAAGTCACTATCTTTTTACCTTTTCGGTTTTGTGATCGGACATTACACCCAATAACGCAGCAAGTTCGTCCCACAGCTAAAATATCTGACAGTCGGTTTTGTCTGTGGCAACAAAGATGGCGACAGACTAGAGCAGTGACGTCACGCACCGAATCCTCGCGCCCTAAATCACCAAAAACAACTGAAAATGTAAACCCAAATTAAAACAGCTGCTGTTCTTGAACAATTTGGAGTACATGAAAAAGCTTGGTCTCTTTATGAAGATGACAAGCTAAATTTTCTATTTTTTCAGTCTAAAATACTTTAAGTAGTTTGTAGCTATCACGTTTGTAACAAAAAAAATTTAAAATATTTGCTTCACCCAGATTTTTCATTTTTATTTCTTGTAAATGCATATCGAGTGTTGAATGTATTAACTGGAAAATACAATAAATCTGTATAATAAAGTATTCTGCTTGTGGATTTCAAGACTGATCAAAATAGCACAAAAAAGGAAGGTCATTTTGGACATGTTTATTTTTGAGGATGTACAGGTGTTGTCCATGTGTGCCATTTGGAGTCTCCATTTGGAGTCTCCAAATGGCACACTTGGACAACATCTGCTATACAAACTTCAAATGACTGTAACTCCTCAGTGCTTCAACATACAGCCATCAATGAGAGCTCTAATGAAAGACAATGACCAGAGGAAACCTCTGGTAAACACATTACTGATAGTGGAAATTACTTATAATTATATAAATAAAATAGCATTTCTGGAGGGACAGGGGAGGTTAGCGAACAGTCAGACCTCCTACCCCTTCCTGCAATACGCTGTCCATCCGTCCGTCCGCCCCTATCCGTCACCCCTCTTCCACCATCTCTCCATCGACCCACTCCCTCCCCTGGATTCCCTTTTCCTTCGCCCCCAATAATATGCTATGATATATCCACTTTAACAGATATACCAAAAATGTTTAGTGTACATCTCTGAAATGCAAAGAGTATATGATTCAGGTGTACAAGCAATACCTGTCCATAGATAGCTGGGCAACGAGAGTGACATCACTTTGGTCAGAACTGGATTCATACTCATAGTGGAGAAAGTAAAGATGCGTTCGATGAACTGTAAATCTCTCTCGCCGAAATTCATAACAGGGGTCATCTTCATCAAGCTCGGAAAGAGTCTTTTGCAGCTGCAAGCAAAGAAAAAAACACAGAAACAATTTAATTGCTGAAATATCCGAGTTGCACTTAGTGCAGATAGATCACTCCAGCACTCCATATTTACATTCTCCATCTTGTTACAAAATGACTCATAACTAACTATATATAAGTCCTTAGTATTTTGAGAATAATTTTCACAATTCAGCATATCAGCTTACTGAGTTTCTTTAAGTTGTTGACTTTGACTATCAATAATGATAAATATATTAAAAAATCTAGAAGAAGGGTGTGCCTTGGTGGCGCAGGGGATGAGCACAACCCACACACTGAGGACTGAGTCCTCACCGCGGCCGTCACTAGTTCGACTCCTGACCCTGCCTCATTCACCGCATGTCCTCCCCCTCCCCTCGCTGCCCGCCTTCCTGTCTGCCTACTGTCAAATGGAGGCCACTAGAGCAGATAAAAACCATAAAAACAATATACCAAAAAAAAAAAAAAGAATCTAGAAGAAAAGTTATGTACTATAAGATGGTACATAGATTTTATTTCACCTCTTTCAGGCTTCATAGAATGGGTCTACTCACCAATAACCTATACTGGAAATGCAAAACGGAATCCAGAACTTTATACATGCGATCTGGGAATATAAATGCATTTCTCCGTTCTGGAAAGCAGTATTACAACACATCGGAGAGTGGATAGGTGTGGAGATACAAACGTCACCAAGACTCTGCTTATTGAAGGATCAAACAGTGATGCCTAATATATCAAAACACCAAAAATAATATTAGTTGTTAATAATGTTCTGAAATAATAAAAACTTTAAGAACAAAAGTTGCTGACTCTGATGCCAATATTCCCATAATATGATGGCAAAACAGATTGCATTCTCCACAGCACAGCAAACTTATGTTTCCATGCCAAGCCACAAAACGGTCCACCAGCTCTCTGAACTCGACCCCTTGTCCATTTCTGATACACCAAACAAATACAGACTCATCCAAAATATTATTTAGATGATAGGACTCTCTGACTGGGAGTCTGAGACTCAAATGAAAAGTCTTAAGTGTACCTTTTCATTCATTTGAGGCTGTAATTGTCAACCTTCACTGGCAGCTTTTCTAACACTTCTAATCCACCTACTTTTTTTTGCTACAAATCTGTCTGCTTAAACAGTCTGAAAGGCAGGCAGAAAGATACAGGAGTAGGAAATTTAATCCTTCAGCTGTGTCTTACTGAACATTTAACTCTGCATTCTCAATACTCTGACTTGATTCTTGTCAGCACTTCAAGTTCATCCCTTTTATTTGTCAAGGACCTCATAATGAGAAATAAAAGCAATGGTTTAAACTTCCTCCTTCTCTGTCACGTTGCCTCTACTTCTCTTCAGCTTATCTGGTTTGTGGGTTCTCAAAGTCTATATAATTTTAGCTTTTTAAATATTGATCAGCTGAAGTCGACTCAAAAACTGTTGTTGATATGTTTATGCAAACAGAATAAAAGTAACACCAAAAATTATGTCTGCGGCCCATCATCAAAAACCACAGCAAGTAATCTTTCAAAAAGCAATGTTTGGACCAAAGAAAAGGAGGAAGGAAGATTTCAAAAAGAAGAAGTTATGCAAAAAATGTCACCTTGTGAAGCAAAATTTTGGAGTTAGGATTTCATGAAAATACTAAAATGTCAAAATTAACGACATTCTTAAAAATTTTACTATTGCAGTTCATTATAAGGCCAAAAGACTATTAGAAAGTTATTTTACAATCGGAAAAACACTGTTCATTGCACATATGTACTTTGATCAGTTGGTTTATTAATTTCTTAACTTTCCATAGCTGTACCATGCTGCAATACAAGGTATTTCAGAAAAAGTTTCACCTACATTTTCACTGTTGGGGTCAGCTTCACTTGGACAGCCAAACAGCTCCCGTCGCAGCAGGTTACCATCATACTCCAGAAAAGTAAGATAAAGATTTCGAAAGAACTCAACATGCTTATTTTTGACTCGTAGCTTCTTGGGGGAGTTCCAGTGGATCACCTGTTTAGGAGAACCATACAGAAAAGTTAAAGTATTTTCCCACAGCTCAGAAAACGCTTAGCCAGAGGGCTGGTAGTCAACTTTTTAGCATTTATTTTATTTCCTGGTGTACCACAGAAACTCATCTGATGGACAGGCAAAAAGTTAAGTCACATATTTGACATATAAATTTTGTTGTCATTGTAATGAATTGCTTACTTGTTTCAAGTTAGAAAAACTATATTGTTCCATGAATTTCAGTTTCTTCGTGTTTACATTCATTATGGAACATTCATTTCTGTTCCACAATGCTCTTATGCTTCAGTTGATAAATTCAAGAAATACTTACAATAATTCACACAAAGTCTGACGAACACAGTGAAGTTTACTTTCTCTTTGAACAGATATCAAAACAATTCTTCAGTGTTGCACGGCATTCCACAAATAATGGTCAAAAATATAGTTAGCTTGGTAAGGGACCAAGCTAACTATATTGCATCCATTTTTCTGTCTGATCTACTGTCACACAGCACATTTCGTACGATTTTTCAAGTAACAGATGACTCTTACACAAAAACATGCTAATTGAAGATATTACTGTTAAGGAAATAAATACACAAAATGTATCAATAATCATATACAAAAATAAGCAATGTAAAAAGATGACATTTTTGTTTTTTACAGTCACCTGAAATATTGGCAAAGACTGATTGTAAAAAGTTCTGAACACCTAATCTCACCTTCAGGTCTGATACATCTTTGTAGCATTTTTCAGAGCGAGTGTGGTCTGACAGTTGAACGTTCCAATAGCAGGGCAGCTGGTAAACAAGGAACGGGTTCTGCTTGATCACTGCATTAAAGATGTCCTAAGGACCAAATGGCATACATGACAGTGACAGATTTGACAAGTTTGAAAAAAAAAAAACAATAAACTTCTTAATAACAAACAATGTATATCTTTATCTCTATGTATGTTTATTGATATAGTATTAAACAAACTTGTAGAATGGAATAAAACCAGTTTTTATTGTTGCTCTGTAGGAATTTCAAATGCAGATACACATAAATATAAGCAATAATGACAACAAAAAACATACAGAAACTGTATTGTAAGGGAAATATACAATGCCAGAAAAATGAAAGTTCTGTACACAAATTATTATGCATGATATTGAAGCCATTGCACAAGAGACTTGCTGTGGATTTAAGAGCCATCCTAGGACAGACCTGGTCTTCCTAATGAGCTCATCTAGTCAGTTCCGATCAGCCAGCACACAACATCATACCAGATACCATCTTCTATGGTCCTTATTATTTTTCTAAAAAAAGGTTCACCAGTGGTATATTGCAACCATATGCATTCTACCAACAGCTGTTGTGATATTACAGCTGGTATCAAGGAATGGGTTCTTGTTACCAGCAAGGACCCACCGATAAACAAAGCAGCTTTGGAAACTGCTTTGGTTGAGTCTCCAAAGCAGACTTGACCTGATTTGGACTTTGAGGTCTTCTGAAGTGCTGGGCTACTCCTGAAGACCTTTTTTGACTTCAAGTCCCATCCCAATCAATAGCCTTAAACCAATCATGCAGGGTTTCTTCAGTTTTGTGTGACCATCTTCTCTGATCTTTTGTCTCTGAGCAAGGGTGTGGAGGTTCCTTTCACTTATTTAAATGTTTTCATATAATATATTTAGGATTTTACTTTTCTTTGGTTATTGCATTAGATTGTTTACTAATTTGGGTGCACACATTTAGTAAACACATTATGTTTATTTAAGATCATTAACATTTTGTTTTTCTGAGCTTAAGGACTGGCTGACAGAAGGTGGTTGGTCGAAAAAAAAACTAGGAAGTGGAACAATCCATCAAGCTCCTGGAAACAGAGGACTTGATGTGAAAGAATCTGTCTCTCTGATCTCTCACCAATAGCAAAATTGCTTAAAACCTTTTTGGTATTGGGTTATTTTGGTTTTTATAGTTGTGTTAAAGTTAAAATGTTTTAGTTTAAATTAGTCATTTATGTTTATACATTTTTTGTCTTCGTCTCCTTCCCTACCCCTTCTCGTTTGTGTAGGCTAGCCTGTTTGTATAAATTCCCCTGTGTGTTCATGTGTGAGCTCAACTTTTGGTTTTCTTATCTTGAGTTATGTTTACCTTGGTTGATTTCTTTAGGGCCCATTTTGTTATATTTTTTAGATTTGTTGTTGAACCTTTTTGATAAGATTTTCTTGGGATAAAATAAATAGAAGATATTTTTTATATATGCCTTTGTCCTTGTCCTTTACTGGTCGGACAATCACAAAGGGGTTTATACAGTGAGCAGGCAAAATAAGAGTAGGCAGAGATGATGAATCCCTGACATCAATTAAGTATTTAACTAAAGTAGTGGTAGGGGCTCTCTACCATTTTTGGTAACACTTTATTTGAAGGGGGTGGAATAAGATTGTCATGACTCTTTCATAAACATGACATAACACATGTCATGAACATGAATAAGCCTTCATGACTATTTGACTGTTATCATAAAGGGTCATTCGATAAATTGACACTTTTAATACAAAGTTGACATTATTCAAAATGTCTTTGTTATGACAACTTGACATTAACCAAGAAATCATTACTGTTTAAACTTTACCTTTAATAACATAAAGTTACCTAATTTTTAAAGTGCAATCAGTAATACTTTTAGAACAAATTTATATTAGTAATGATTTTTTTAATGATTTTGTTAATCTTGGTTTTGTTTGTTTTGGCCTTAGAGACCCTGAAGCTTAAAAATTCCCTATGTTTTCTGCCTCCTGTCATTGAGATTTTACCTGAACTGTAAACTATCTATTGCTGCTGACATCAATTGCTTACTGATTTTGTGTCACACCCAGTGCCAGAATTTATCCTTAGTCGTCTTGGGGAGGGTTTGTAAAATCTACCATCTTCTGCTCTTTAAGTCAAATAAATTTAGCAAGTTCTATTTCGTATAATTCTTCACCCTTTAAGGCTATGGTTAGTGTGCTTGGATCTCTGTTCCTCCTTCAGCTGATTGACAGAAATTTAGCTTTCAGCACTATTAAAACTTATGCTGTCGCTATTTTGTCCTGCCTTGATTGTTCTGGTGACAGAACAATCTTCAACCTTCTGTTGATGAAGCGGTTTCTGAGAGGTGTATGCAGACACAGAGACCTGTGTTGTGCCCACTTGCTCCTCCGTGGGATTTAACCCTGGTGCGCGAGCGCGAGTCCTACAATAGGTACAATAGGTGCGATTCGATTAGGGGTTTTCCCCGACTGGGAGCTTAACACTGAATGTGACAGGCAGCCAATCAGAAAGCGCGGATTCTCCGCCTGCTTTCTGAGGGGAAATTACCGAGGGGAATCCCAAACAGCTGAAATGGCGCAACGCTAAGCCTGGCGGCAGGGCTAGCAAAGCATGGCGGGCCGCCATGCTTATAATACACTGGGGGAAACCCTGCTGCAGCTTCCTGAGACTGTTTTTATTGTGTGCGAGCAGATGCTTCATGGTAGTGGTCTGGATGGACCCAGTGAGGAATAGACTACGTCCTGCTTCGCCGTTAACCCACTTGTGATGGCCTTAAAGGACGGAGCCTGTACGAAATAATACGTTGGTTACATATTGTAACCCCAGATTCTATAAGTATAGGCGCAGCCCTTTAAGCTGTGGGACTCACTGGTTCCTGAATAGCTGAAGAAAAAGGCTGTTAGGGAGTTGTTTGTCCAGTCTGACCATTATTTATACAGACCGGGGAGGAGCCCATCCAGTAGGTGGGCGTCAACTAATGCCCCTTTTCCACCAGCTCGCCCGGTTCGGCTCCGCTCGGGTCGGTTCGGCTGTTTCGGAGTGACCGCGTTTCCACCGGCTCTTCTCGGCTCTGTAGCTGGTACCGCCTCCTGGTGGCGGGGGGGTGTAGCGCCCCGCCTCCAGGCTCTGTGCTGAGCTTCGTTAAATGCGACCTAACGCGAGTTGTTGTTTTTCTCATACAAAAGAAGAAGAGAGAGCTGAGCTATTTTTTATAGCCTGATTGTGATTTTTCTGAGAACAAAATGTGACAGTGGAAGGAAAACTGCTGCGATGTGGTGAGGAGGAGCTGATCTCCGCCCTGCAGGGAGGAAAGCAGGAGGTTCAGACGGTTCAGGTGAGATAACGATGATTTTTAAACTATGACAAAACTTGTAATAGTGCCAAATATACATGAGCTAATGTTAGTCAGGGTGTTGCAAATAACTTAAAAATGTCAGAATTAATTAATAATATATTCCAATGTGTTTTCATGTTGGCAAACTGCCGCCGCAGACCATTGTGGTTCTTCGTGCTCCTTTGGGTTGGAGGATCTCATCAGTGTCCGTCTTCCTGCTGGTCGGTGTTGACCTTCAGGATGTCCAGAGACCTTCACCTTTCTGGAGCAGGAATCACATGAGCTCAATATGCTGATGATACATTTCTGATGAAAAAAAAGTCTGTTCTTACAGAGTTGAAGTGCATTAACAATCTGTGTTTTTTAACTTCTCAATACATTTAATTATGATTCACCTGATGTCCAAGTTATACTGAGAACAAATAAAGATTTATTCCTTTTCCAAATTTACAGTATTATGGATGCAATAGAGGATTTCACTGTCTTTAATTACTCTGATTCTGAACCAATCTCTAGGGCACTCCTGTGGGATTCTTTGAAGGGCTACCTACGTGGTCAAATAATTTCATATTCGGCGCATGTGAGAAAATTGAGGATGTCAAACATTCAGAAGCTTACTTCTGAGTTGGAATTGGTTGACCAAGAGCTTGCAGCTGCCCCTTCTGACAGTCTTTCAAAGCGTCGCTTGGTCTTACAAACTGAGTTGGATCGCATTACAACTGATGAGGCAGAGCGCCTTTTGCTTCATTCTCGTGCTAATGTGACCAGCAGGTGGAGATATTTTTAAAAAGCAACAAGATGCACCAGAACACAGATTTATTAAACAATTATCTAAAACAATTCTTTTAAAATCAAGGCTTCAGGCCCACCACTCGGTCCCTGGAACCAAAAGGAACACACAAGGAAGAAACGAACAAGAATGGGATTGTTCCAAAAAGATATAAAACTAAACAAACCATGCAAATGCAAATAAATGGGTCAAGAAAAAGAACATGCAACACAAGAAATGAACAAAGCAATCAAAAAGAAAACAAATGATAAAAGAAAATACTTTAAACAATGGAACAAGTCGTTGTCATTCCAGGTGCCTTTCTATTGGGCCGGAGGAGTAATGCCCCGCCCACACAGCCTGCCCAATTCGCAACGGATTCAACGGAGAGCCGCCCAAACAAACAGTGGGAAGACAAAACAGCAGAGCGTCCAAAGCGCTGCAGCTCCAAACAATCAGTTGCCCAGGGGTGGAGACACAGCCTGACCCGGGAGGAAGCGGGTCAGCAGGTGAGGACCAGATTGAAGCCGCCCGCCACAGCAAACCCCAGCTGCAGCCGGCAACGCCATCATAGTAACGCTGTAGAAAACGCACGACAGGTGTCACACCCAGAAACCAACCATGATCTCGGCCACGGATGGAAAAACTGCCACTTACGATCGCCGACGAATCGACCAAACCCACAGGCCGACATGTAGCCGCGACCGCAGCAACAGTGGGAGAAACAGACGCGCAAACCCTACAACGACCCGCCCACCTATAAAGCTCCGCCCACCAATCAACGGTGCCCGATGCACAGAGTGGGGGAGGGTGAAACACCATCCCACCACACTAAGTACTATGAATATGGTGACAAGCCCAGCAGATTGCTAGCTCACCAATTGTGCCGACAAGCAGCTTCACGTTTAATATGTCGTATTAAAGACAGATCGGGGGTCCTACAGGAGGATATGCAAGTCATTAATTCTGTTTTTTCATCATTCTATGAATCCTTGTATAAATCTGAATTTCCATTGGATTTGACTGACATGCATACGTTTCTAGATGAACTTCAGTTTCCCCCTTTACACTCAGAACTGATTGATCACCTAGAATCTGGTTTGACTGTTCAAGAGTTAAACACTGCTTTACAAAATATGCAAAACAACAAAGCTCCAGGACCTGACAGGTTCCCAGTTGATTTTTTTAAAGCATTCCAAGCCAAACTTGTTCCATTGCTTCATTCTGTCTATGTTGCGTCTCTGACACTTGGCTCACTCCCCCCTTCACTAAGACAAGCTTCTATCAGCGTTCTCTTAAAGAAGGGCAAGGATCCTGACCTATAGGAGTATAGGCCAATATCTTTAATGAATGTGGAAACAAAGATTCTAGCAAAGGCCCTGACCCAGAGACTTGATCGAGTTCTTCCGACAATTATCTCTAAGGAACAAACTGGCTTCATAAAGGGGCGTCAACTCTATTACAATGTTCGCACCTTGTTAAATGTTGTTTATTCTAGGGAGACAACAGTAGCGCCCGAGGTTGTCATATCAATCGATGCTGAAAAGGCATTCGATTGGGTTGAATGGAGTTACCTGTTTGTTGTTTTAACAAAATTTGGATTTGGTAAAAATTTTATATCGTGGATACGCCTTCTTTATACACTGCCCTGTGCCAGTATTATAACCAATCTGGACACTTTATTTTAAATAGAGGTTGCAGACAGGGCTGCCCCCTGTCACCCTTCTTGTTCGCACTCGCAATAGAGCCTTTGAGCAATTTTCTGAGAACCTCTCCCAGTGTTAATGGAATCGTCAGGAATCATACAGAACTAAGGCTATTGTTATACGCTTATGATTTGCTTTTATATGTCACCGATCCAATAGGAACCTGTCCCACAATTGTTGAGTTCTTTCACAGATTCGGTCAGTTCTCAGGGTATGCAGTTAATGTCGCCAAGAGTAAATGTTATCCGGTTAACCATTTAGCCCTGCAGCTCTCCCAATCTGACATTCCTTTTAAGCTGTGCCCTTTGGGTTTTCAGTATCTTGGGGTCAGCATAACCAGATCTTTTAAGTCTCTTTACTCTAAAAATTTTCTCCCACTCTTGGTGGACATTAAAAAAGACTTTCAAAAATGGGGGTCCCTCCCACTCTCATTGATTGGGAGAATAAGTACTGTTAAAATGAACATCCTGCCAAAATTTCTTTTTCTTTTTTATATGTCTACCTGTATTTTTACCAAGAAGTTTTTTTTAAATCACTAGATTTGGCTATCTGTCACTTTTTGTGGAATGGTAAAGCGTAAGACAGAGTAAGACAAAAAATACTTCAGAATTGTAAGTTTCATGGTGGTCTCTGCCTACCCAATTTTCAGTTTTATTACTGGGCAGCTAACATAACGAAAATTGCTTTCTGGTCTAGTTCAGTTGATATACCCTGGTGTCAACTAGAAGCACATTCATGTCCCTTAGCCTCACTTTTGGCTTTGCTTACAGGTCCAACCTCTGTGAATCCTTCTGGCCAAACCAATAATCTCATAGTTGTAGATACCTTGAGAATATGGTTTCAGTTTAGGAAACAGTTTAAATTTACAGACCCCATAGTCTTGACCCCACTTTTAAAAAACCCGGTGTTTACACCTCTTACTGACTTGACCTTCTCCTTATGGCAGGATAAGGGACTAAAATGTTTCAAGGATTTATATAGGGAAGGGTTGTTTTGCTCTTTTAGTGATTTGGCTTCTGAATTTGATCTTCCACGCTCCCATTTGTTTAGATACTTCCAGATAAGGGCCTGTGCAAAATCCTTATTTCCCAACTTCCCTCACCGGCCACCTGAGCAGCCGTGGGGCGAACTTATACAACTCAACCCCCTGCAAAAGTCTGTAATTTCAAAGATTTATAACTCGATTCAATCATATGATGTATTTTTAACTACAAACACTAAGAGAGCTTGGGAGCGTGAATTGGGGCTGGTTTTTGATGATCATTGGTGGGAGGCTGCCTTGACGGCCATTCACAAAACGTCTATATGTGCCCGCCTGAGCTTGATACAGTTCAAAGTGGTATTCAGATGTCATTATTCAAAATCTAGGTTGGCACAGATCTACCCAAATGTGGTGGATGTTTGCGACCGCTGTGGAAGCTCACCCTGCAATCTTGCACATATGTTTTTCTCGTGCTCAGCCCTCACAAATTTCTGGCAAATTTACTTTCACACCATGTCTGTTGTACTTTTAAGAACTATTGACATTTCAGCTCATACTGGTATCTTTGGTCTCCCAGAGCAATATAGTCAGTTCTCCGCAAGAGAGCTGGAAGTGATAGCTTTTACATCTATGATCGCTAAGCGCCACCTTCTCTGTAACTGGAAATCAACTAGAGCTCCATCCAGCACAATGTGGATAAATGAGGTCGTGTCCTTTTTGAAAGTTGAGAAAATTAGATATGTAAAAACTGGAAATTTGAACAAATTCTACTCTAAATGGCAACCATTTATTGAGTTTGTTGCTTCAATGTAGAAACGTAACCCCCCACCCCCACAGCTTTCCTTTCCCCCCTTATTTATTTATTTATTTATTTATTTGTTTGTTTTTTTCCCCCGAGGTGTACGTGTATGTGTTTTTACTATTAGTTTTATTTCACTGTTTTATTATTGGAGATGTTCTGTGTGCGTTCGTTGGTCTTGAAAACATGCATCTTAAAGTCAATGGTGTAAACAGTTTGTTTATGCATTCTTACACCCTGGAATATGTAAACACCTTTGTTCCATATGCAAAAATGTCAATAAACATATGAATAAAAAAAAAGATTTATTCCTTATAATCTGACTAGTTCCTCTTCCATGTTTTCACATTTTGGACACTAAGAATTAAAAGTTTAAACTCGGTCTTAATTATCACTAATTAAGGTTACAGGTTTTGGACACATTTTCTCACTTTCTTACATTGAAGATTCTGCAGGAAGACAGATAAACAGTGAGTGAATAGAATGATTATGTATAATCTAGAAACTAACATGATTTGTATTTTGGGTTCTTGTTAATAGCTGCCCAGATAATAATGTCAAAATGTTTGGTTTGTTGAATAATGTATTCAGTTTTGAATGGCTTCATTGGTAATCAACAATGTTAAGTTCAATTAAATATTTATAATGTTATTTTCACTCTGGCTTAAGCTCCTCACATTTTGGGAGGATTGTATTAGGACCTTGATATAAACTACAGTAAGTACAATAATGTGTGGAGTGAGCAGAAATAGAGAATTTCATAACAATTTGATTAGCGAACTGATATGTAGCCATTTTGCAATAGGATGTAATATGACATGTTTTATTATCTCACAATGGGGGAAACTCATATGCAACAGCAAAATAAGAAACAATAGAAGCTCATAGATTCACACAAAGATGAACAAATGACGCAACATGCTGAACAATATTGAGTTATTTATAACTGCAATGTGCAACTGAGTGTCTTCAGAAAATGTTGCATCTTGTGTTTGAGCAATAAAAATACAGCAGGCTGTGTGTTTTAAATGTCGTCCACCTTAAATGTAGTAAAAACCAGACAGATACATCTACAAGCTGCTCACCTGGCTGAGAGCAGCAGCGGCGTCTGTTCACCGTGAGGCTCCTTAGGCTCCGAAGCGGCTAACGAGGCTAACGAGTCTTTCCATTCGCTCCACTATGGTGACAAAAACGCCTCATTCCTCACGGCTCCATCAGCTGCTGCTGAATATTGAAATCCGAAGCAAAGAAAAAAAGCTGCATCTTTTAGTTCACGGCTTGTTTGTATCTTCCATCACTTCCGTGTTGCAGCGAGTTTCAAACGTTGCGGCTTCATTTTTCTTCTCTCTTCGCCTCGCTCTTCTGGCCACGCCCTCAGCCAATCAGTGAACAGCAGCGAAGCTTACGTCACCTACCAAACCAGGGTTGACCCTGTTGACCTTGCTGGTCCTGCTGGTTCTGCTCTGAAGCAGGACCTAAAAAAGTAGCGCCAGCTCCGTTGAAAAGGCCGGTGGAAAAGGGGCATAAGCTTTTTCAGTGCTGCGCTGTGTGTGACAGATAAACCCACTAGCAATAGCCTTAAAGGTCTACTCCTATACTCATAGAATCTGGGGTTACAATACGTAACCAACATTTTAGATTTTGAACCTAAATATGAGTTTATGAAAAATAAACTTACAGTAATAAGTTGTGTTAACGTTTTATTAATTTTGTCAAACCTCCAAGAGTCGAATAAACTAGAGTTTTTAGGTTAGCACTAAAAAACTGAAATAAGAAATAGACCAAAGTGGGAACTATTTCCCAGTGTGGTTAGCAACATGTTTTTGTATCCTGTGTTGCACCGTGAGAGAGATAGAAGTGTCTTGCATTAATCTGATGCTTGTGTGTTAAGGCAAATGTTCATTATAATACAAGTCTCAGTTTGTAAAGCTTAAGGATAATGTCCTGATCACACTAAATGTTTTTAAACAGAATTTATTGTGAGGCTTAATAAAATTCATTATCAAATCAGAAATGTATATATAGTTTATATATAGTTATTATTAACTTGATATTATGAGTGAAAATAATAAAGAAAGGTGTGCAGTTTTTTCTTGCATACTGTGAAATAATTGGTTTAAATTGCAGCATTAAGTTAAAACTCATAATTCAAGATTAATGAACTTAAAAAACAATGTTTAACAACTTGTCTCTTGTTTTTAAACCGACTTCGTAAACTTTCATTTCTGAGTTAAAACCAATACCATTTCAGCAGGTGGACTTTCATTTTCATGTTAAACCGCTTTCAAATTGTTTATGATGTCTTTTTAGGATTAATTGAGTATATTTCAGTTTATGCTGAAATTATACATATTTCCAACAGTTGTCAGATTAGCTATGGATTTTTTAAAACCCTTAAAAATAATAATCAAGTTTGTGCAGGTGCAGAATATAATCTGTATTAATGTAACCTGGTCTGCCAATGAGGTGGACAGCATGCTCATTAGTTCTCTTTCTGCAGTCAGTCTCCACATCTGCTCCCATCTGACCTTCCGTAACCGATCCAGGAGAAGTAAAATAACCCCTAAAAAATGCAAAAAATACAGGATTATGTTACAGCTTCAAATAATGTGCTACTGTAGTTCAAGCAAAAAGTGAACTTATGATCTAAATGAAAAAGCTAAGTTGGGCAAAAGGGTGAGAACAAAAATGTATACACTTTAACCTATTGTTTATTCAGATCGATTAGAGTCTTTGACTGGCTGAAATATTTTAGAACCAATAGGAAAATTAGGAACTACATAAATCTAAAATTGACAACAATTTTTCCAGAACTTTTTTTCCGAGGTTGGAGCTGAGTGGTAACTCCACCAGTGCTGACCGATGTCCTTCCCATGGACTAAGAATGGGAACTAAACTGCCATTTCTGAATAAAAACTGTTAATTTATCCAATAAAACTATAATAACCGATTATTGTGTACATTTCATAAGTTGTCACTACACTATTGCCATGGCAGCGCACACAGCCGGTGTGTTCTAACTATCTGTGCTACTTATCAGTCTGTCCTACCTTGTGATAATGCACATGTGCACACTAATGCTACACCACATACTGCTTACTCAGCACATGTCTTATCAATACATCCTACCTGTGGAAGTTTTGTTTCGTCAAAGATTAAGGTAAGCTTTATGTAATTTATTTATACCTGGCTTTTATTAAGCTGCTGTATTAGTTCATGTTTTAAGTTTACATGACATACTTGTAAATGGCTTTGGTTTACCGTCTGCAATGTCATTATACTCGGGGGTTGCAGGAAAAGTTAGGACAATTCCAAGGGCCCCTGATCGACAGGGGTCCCTCCCACAAAAAAATTCTACAGAAATAGAAAAAAATAGGAGGCCCTATCAATGACGAAATTAATCATATAGAGTTTTTAAAATTGTTTTAGCAGTAAATTGTATCCCTCCCAGTCCAAAAAGCACACATCCATATTTGCCTTCTACACCACCCTGGATCCACATGAAATAGTTCATTCTTGCCTTGACAGTGTTCACTAGCAGTCAGAACAAGACAAGAACAGCTGTGGCAATTACTATGCTGCCTAGAAAAATAATAAAGCTGGGTTTTAAAAAGAGAGAGAGAAAAAGACGAGTGTCAATTTATAGCCCAGTCTTCTCCAAGAGAGGTGGGTAAACTGTGTGAGATTATCATCCATTTAGCATAAATATCTTAGCTACACATTAAGCTAATTAGTCTGTAGTTTGCCACCATTTCACTGACATTTAATGAATGAATAAAAGAATTTAACATATTTAACTTTTCTCTTTATATCTGACCACATTTAACAGATGAATCAGTCAACAGCAGCTCTAACTCCATACCAGCATAACCCCTCCCCTCTGTCCCAGTGAAATAGGTGAGCATCACTGTGTCCAATGACAAGCTAGTTAGCATCATAGCAGGGAGTCTATGTGGATTTTTCCCGTTTCTCCACTCTTTTTACAGTTACACAACAAAACAGTGTATTTATTACTCAAAAATTAAAACAATCTTTACAAAATGTTCCATTAGCACACTTAGCAGTGAGTGAATGAAGTTTATTGACAGCGCTACGACCGTAGTCCTGGCAATGTTGCAGTATTCGAGATTGGTCTTGGTCTCGAGACCATTTTTTGATGGTCTCTGTCTTGTCTCGGTCTCGGGCGCTGAGGACTCAGCCGGGATTTTATTTCAAGACCAGTCAAGACTACAACTGTGGAAATATCACTAAACTTACAGCATACTGTCCAGTTTATTTGTCAACATCTTTGTTTTAAGTGTTTTGTGTTACTCCCCCCACAATTTTCCCTCGCACACAGAGAGCTCCAATGCACAGAGGTTTTCTGAGTGGCAGAAGATGTCTGTCTAATCGTCAGTAATATAATAGCACTGCATAAATCATAAGAAATCGATGGCGACAGCTAACTCAGCAGCACGTCGCTTTCACAGACGGTGGGACTATGTGCGGAGGTGATGACTAACATGTCGCCTATATGGGACAACACAGTGTCCAAAACTCTGCAATATGGTGACGTGACATTCATGAACGATCCGATTCTTCTGAACGGCTCTTTACTAAGAAGATAGAACTGGAGCCACACTATCATGATTTTATTTAATCAATCAATCAAATTGTATTTGTATAGCACATTTCAGTAGCAAGGCATTTCAAAGTGCTCTACATAATTAAAATAAAAACAGCATGTGACATTGAATGAAGAGAGATTTTTAAAAAAGAAAAAAAGATTAAAAAGGATAAAAACATTAAAACCTTTTATGACTTCAGTTAATTATATACACTGATATTTATTTACTTAGCAAATAAATGAAACACAAATGAAAGACCACGCAGAACACGGACTTTTCTCTTTGATCGTTTTTGTCACCTGTCATGGGAGACATTACAGCACTGTGTGCTTCCTGGCTTTCTGCAGCGGGAGAAAGGGTCAGAACTGTCACGGTGAGCACCTTCTGTTTGGTTACTTCTTGCTTGTTGCTCCTTGGTCAGTTTTCATAGTTGAGCGTTGTTTATAGTCGGTGCATTTCCTCGATTGCTATGTTTAATGGTGCAGACAGTGGTGGTTTCTGACACGAATGATATGGGCAAACGCCCAGGGTATTATCTTTTTAGGGATGCATTAGACCACTGCAGATCTGCACGAGACCAAGCAGAACAAAGAGTTTGTTCTGCTTTTAATATTGGTTAAATTTATTTCAGCTCTAAGTATTTAATGGATAAATTAAATTTATGAATTCACCTTGCTGACTCTTTTTCATCCTCATACATCACAAACTTAACATGGATTTAACATGGATTTTTAACATGATTTTCAGTGTTTTTACGGGAATGTGGATCTTTCAGATCAATTTGAGAAGCAATTTTGATCATATTTCACTTTTATCATGTCTTGTAGCGCAGGGCGCTGGTCTTGGTCTTCACTCGGTCTCGACCTCTCTCAGTCCTGGTTTTGACTTGGTCTCAGACCCTAAAAGTCTTGGTCTTGTCTCAGTCTTGATACACTCTGGTCTTGGTCTTGTATTGGTCTCAGGTTAGGTGGCCATGACTACAACACTGCCTCCTGGTTCTGATTGGTGGTTTTTGGTCAGAATGATGGATGTCTTTAGACAGCAGTAGCAGCTCAGGGAGGAGGTGGCAGTGTTGTGGTCATGTTTATTCAGCATTTTGTGCAAAGAATATTGAAATGACAAGGAGAGGAGTTGGAGCAAAATTGCTTCCCACAGTTGATTCAGGTCATTTTTTAGCTGTTCATCCTTAGTGTGACATAAATAGGTTATAACAATAAGGTTGTTAATTCAGTCAGGGCTTGATGGTGACAAAATGTAGTTGTCACTCGTAAAACATTGATTAATGACACACACTACCGTAGCAACAAAAGTTAAGAAATCGAACCACATGAATTGATCAATAACAGTGAAGATTTAGATTTTATTCAAACTACAATGGCACAAAACCAATTGGCTAATATGTCAATTTCAAATAAATATGGATGTTCTGAAAAAGAAGGTTGTCATGAATACCATTGCGGTCTAGATACATTCTGCAATGAAAGACAGGACACTAAAGTAGCTCTAAGAGTTACGCATAAATTAAAGGACATTAAATGGACCTCCTTCCAGCCAAGAGGAGATCCACTTTGGCAATTCAGAACACCTGGTACACTTGGTCTTGGTATACTACAAAGGAATTAATGAAAAATGATTGCATAGTTTGTACTGCTGCTCCTAGAGCAGCACCAATTGTAATTCCAAAGAAATACACCTCTACAGAATGTGCACTGAGACAACAACAAATATGCAAGAAAGGTAAATTTGTTCCGGAAATTAACGTAGTTTCATTCTTTAAACTACCAATGTATGGTATGAACTGCAGATTGTTATATGGTTCACGTAATTTGCACCATTATTTAGATAAATGGGCGAGTTATAAGTTTGAATCTATTTGTGCGGAATTTAATATTACCACTACACAGTCTGGTCCTCCGGTAAATTATGAAGTAGATTATGACGCAGAATATGAATGTTTTGCAAATGGCGGATTTGCCTATCATTAACGGCTATCTCCAGCTAACGTTCAGGGCTAGAGGCAGGGTGCACCCTGGACAGGATGCCAGTCTGTTGCAGGTGAGAAAAAATGTTTCTTTTAATTGAAACAGTACAAACTGTAGCTTACATCCATTTATAAAGTAAATTAAGTGCACCATGTACCTGCTCTGAATAATTTGATACCTTTTTAACCTTGACACTTAACATCTGAAAGAATCACTCTATGCCTGATAACCTAATCACTCTCCTGGTGAAGCAAGCAGTGAGTGAGCAAGGTGACAGTTGGATGTTACGATACTTATGGATGAATATTGATTTTTTTCTAGGAAAGAAAATATCGATATATATCGCAAAATCAATATTATTACACAGCCCTAATTATGACATCTACAAAAAAAGACTACGTAACTATCACACAACACTAAAACATGCAAGAGAGGCTTTCTTTGCAGATGTCATAAACAAAACCATTCATAATGCTCGAGCTTTATTTGCTTCTGTTGACAGGCTAACAAATCCTCTGATGACGTTGCCATCTGAACTTCAATCTAATGCCGCCTGCAACAAGTTCTCCAGTTTCTTTTCAGAGAAAAGATCAGAGGATTAATCTGCACATCCACTCCAAAGCCAGTACCAATACTGTGCCCAAACAAAACAAATGCAGGAAAAATTACCCAATTTCAACCACTTAATTATAAAACCCTAGAAGAAATTATAAGTCTATTAAGCTCCAGTTTCTGCAGTCTGAATGTCCTACCCACACACTTCTTTAAAAAAGTCCTGCCTGTCGTTGCTAATGATCTGATCCAAATAGTAACTCATCGCTCTGTTCAGGTATTTTCCCCCAGGCTTTGAAAACAGCAGTTATCAAACCACTGAAAAAAAAAACAATCTACACAAATCACTACTGCAGAATTACAGGCCGACCTCCAACCTCCCATCCAACAGCAAAATTATTGAAAAAGCTGTTTTTAAACAATTAAATAGGTTCCTAATAATAATGAATCGCTTTGACTCCTTCCAGTCTGGTTTTTGTGCTCACCACAGCACAGAGACGGCCCTTGTAAAAGTGTTCAATGATATCCATATAAATACAGACTGTGGGAGAACCACAGTACTGGTTCTGTTGGACCTCTGTGCAGCTTTTGAAGCTGTGACTAGGCTTGTCACAATAACAAATTTTCCTGGACAATTAATTGTCTAAAAAATTATTGCGATAAACGATAATATTGCTTCAAGACCTTTTGACACTGATTTAATCTAAATGACTAATACATACAATTCCTTGATAGATACACCTTATTTTCAAAAGAACATATAACACTGGAACTGATAAACTAAATAAAACCAAAAACAAAAATAAAATGGATCCATTAACAAAAAACGTATCGTTCTCTGTCCTGTTTATTGACCAATAGAGAGATGGACATAGAAGGCAGCCCACCTCATTAACATAATGATGCAGCAAGCAAATAATACAGAAATAAATACAGCAAATGGAAATACAGCAAACGGAAAAGGGAGAAGCAAAAAAATCAACGCAAAGTACATATTTATAATTTTATTTCTTATGAATATATATATTTATTCTTTTATTTATAAATTTATTGTTTTATTTATTATTATGTAGTATACATATTTTTTCTTTCATTTATATATTTCTACTTTTATTTTTATATTGATTCTTTTATTTATATATTTCTACTTTTATTTTTATATTCTTTTATTTATTATTATGTTTGATATATATTTATTATTTTATTCTTTTATATATTTCTACTTTTATTTTTATATTGATTCTTTAATTTATTATTATGTTGGATATATATTTATTATTTTATTGATATATTTATTGTTTTATTTATTATTATGTCATCTTTGATCCTCCATAAAAATGTAGTGGAGTAAAAGAAAAAAGTACCCATTATTAAATCTACTTAAGTAAAGTACAGATACACGAAAATTGTACTTAAGTACAGTAACGAAGTACTTGTACTTTGTTACTTCCCACCACTGGTGGTGGGTCACTTATGCTAGCCTAACTGTAGCTATAGCCTTCTATTGACTTTGATAACCGTAACATGTGCTGCGCAGTTCGGTGTGTTTTGGTTCCTTTAACACTAAACTAAGACAACCTGCCACCAAGTCATCAGTAGAGCAGCTGTTTAAATGAGCTAATCAACCACCACTGTGCTCAGGCGAAAACTTATTAATAATGACAATATAGACATCAAGAATGACAGCATAATGCAACAGACTGAATGTTCTGTTTTGGTGTTTTTGCTACTTTTTTGTGTAGGAAATGTTTGCTTGTTGGTGTTGATTCCCCTGATTGGTAATCTCTGCTCTATCTGCTCCTTGAGCTGTTCTGTCGGATGCCATGGCAACAGGTCCACGTAAAGCTGACACGCAGAGTGAGAAAAGGCAGAATAGAAGTGGTGTTTGGTTCTTCACCAGTTCATCAGCTTTATTGTGGCTCACTGTCTGCAGCCACTGCAATTCCTAAAAATTAAACAAGTGACACAAACTGAACTAATCATCAAACTACGGCTCCTACAGCATATTTAAAATAAAACGTTTGAACAACATAAGAGAAATTTGCCCTTTCTTGCATCTTGACAGAACTAACAGAAACAAAATTGTTTATAGATTTGTATCATGGAGAATTTATCAAACATCAGTTTTCTCCTCTTTATTTTAAGTCGTATTTAATAGATATATCTGATAACAAATGATGGCGATACGAATATTTTTGTGACAAATTTCTGCTCGTCCTGCATTAAGGTAAAATGGTTTTCTGGACATAACTCAATGAATCACATAGCGACAAATAGGCGCTGTCCAATCCAGTAATACAATTAGCAGGAATATGAAAGACATATAAATAATTAACTATACTATATTAAAAAATTATATTTAATCCTCAGTGCTACATGAAGCTCATTTTGAAACAATGCAAGTTAAAAACAATATTGTGCAACAAGTAAATCAAGTGTAAGCTAAGCGTGAGAATGAGACGTTTTCTTTATATATATAAAAAAATAAAAATTCCCTTCTCGCCCTCCGCGGGTGGTCTCTCTCTCTCTCTCTCTCCCTCTCTCTCTCTCTTTCATCCTCTGACCTCTGACCTCTACCAGAGGCCTGGGAGCTTGAGGTTCTCTTCCAGTATCTTGGCTGTGCCTAGAGCTGCACATTTCTGGACTGAGATGTCTGATGTTGTTCCTGTTTTAGCTGCTGCTCCAGTTTGGGGGTTTCTGCCCCGAGGGCCCCGATGACCACAGGCACCACTGTGGTCTTCACCTTCCAGTTCTTTTCCAGTTCCTCCCTGAGGCCCTGATATTTCTCCAGTTTCTCATGCTCCTTTTTCCTGATGTTGTAGTCATTTGGTATAGCTACATCCACCACAACGGCTTTCCTCTGTTCTTTATCCACCACCATATATATATACACAGTCCAGTCACATTAATGTGACCATCTGTCAAAAGCCAGAATAACCACCTTTCGCAGAGCGAACTGCTACGAGACGTGCAGGAAGAGAGTCACTTAGGTCCCTGAAGGTCTTCTCTGGGATGTTGAGCCATGCCGACTCTAATGCCGTGGCCAGCTGCGCTAGATTACGCGGTTGAGGATCCATGGCGCGAACAACTCGATCGAGATGGTCCCACAGATGCTCGATTGGGTTTAAGTCAGGTGAGTTTGCTGGCCAGGGGAGGACGGTAAACTCATCCTGGTGCTCTTCGAACCACGCACGTACACTGGCAGCTGTATGGCACCTCGCATTGTCCTGCTGGAAGATGCCATCATCCTGAGGAAAAACAATGCGCATGTAGGGGTGGACATGGTCCGCAAGGACAGATGCATACTTGTATTGATCCATCGTGCCTTCCACAATAATCAGTGAACCCAGAGAATGCCAGGAAAACATTCCCCAGACCATAATGCTCCCGCCTCCAGCTTGGACCGTTCCTGCAATGGTTGCAGGGTGGTTCCTTTCAGAGGTTTCACGCCTTATACGCCAACGTCCATCTGTCCGATGGAGCATAAAACGCGATTCATCTGAAAACGCTACCTGTCGCCACTCAGTGGACGTCCAGCTGCTGTACTGGCGTGCAAATTCTAGCCTTCGTCGTCGATGAACACCAGTCAGCATAGGTGCACGAACCAGGCGTCCGCTTCGGAGGCCCAGACGCAGCAATGTTCGCTGAATAGTGGTTTGGGAGACACTTGTGGTAGCCCCTTGGTTCATTTTAGTGGTCAGTTGCTCAACGGTAGCCCGTCTATCTGCCCGAACGCATCTCCGCAACCGTCGTTCGCCTCTGTCATCTATGGCCCGTGGTGCACCACATTTGCCACGTCGTTGATTTTGGACAGTCCCATTTTGCCATGCACGGTACACTTTTACCACGGCGGCACGCGAACAGTTCACAAACTCAGCCGTTTCGGAAATGCTTCCACCCTTGGCCCGAAAGCCAATGATCATGCCCTTTTGGACGTCGGATAAATCGCTTCGTTTCTGCATTACGCCAACGATTGAAATGTTTTCCGAAGCCCACACACACCCTTTATATACGCTCAACTGCACTGTGCTGCCACCTGCCTTCTGTGATTGGTTATTTAACTCTGAAGTGGAAAGTACGTGGTGGTCACATTAATGTGACTGGACTGTGTATACTCACACACACACATATACTGGAATATGCTGCCACCCCTGACAAAATCCCTGCCCCCCTCTTACCACACCATAAATATTACAGACATACAGGGCGAATATGGAGAGACTTAGGGAATTAGAACAGGAACATCAGAAAACAAAAGACCCAAGGGTATACCAAGAAACCAAGATGGCAAGAAACAAAATAAACGACATACTGGCAGGAGAAATTGAAAAAAAGACACACATTTCTGAAACAGAATTACTACGAAGCAAGTTCAAGGGCATCTAAACTGTTAGCTAAACGGATACGCAAACAATGCAACAATGCATTGTTGCATGCAACAATAGAGGGCAAACAATGCCCTCTATTCCAAGTATTTCGAGAATATTATGAGAAACCGTATACACAGCCTGAATATGCACATGAGGAAGAAATGAGAACCTTTTTAAATGCATTAGATTTACCAACAATTTGCAAATTACAAAATGAGACAGCAGCAATCACAATAGAGGAAGTAAAAGAGGCAATAAATACATTAAAAAATAATAAATCGCCAGGCAGTGATGGATACCCGAAGAGTTGGCACCGATACTTACAGCTTCTTTCAACTGGACTCTTAAAAACAACAAAATACCTCCATCATGGAGTGAAGCCATCATCTCAGCCATACCAAAACAAGGAAGAGATAAGGAACACTGTAGCAATTATAGACCAATCTCATTAAATGCAGATTATAAGATATACACATCCATTATTTCTAATAGATTAAATACCTTTAATCTATTATGTAACAGAATTGATAGAGGAAGACCAAACAGGTTTTATGAGAGGATGTGAAACACACAATAATATTAGAAGAGTACTACATATAGTAGATCAATCCCAGCAGAAAAAACAAAGTACTATACTAGTAAGTGTTGATGCAGAAAAAGCATTTCATTTGGTAAATTGGGAATTTCTATATAAAACGTTAGAACAGTTTGGATTCAGCAATAAATCAATACAGTGTATAAAGACATTATATCAACACCCCACAGCGAGAATCAAAGTAAATAGAAGCCTGACCGATAAATTCAACATACAAAGATCAACCAGACCAGCTCTCTATCACTGCACTGATCGCCCTGTTTATAGAGCCTCTGGCACAAGCAGTACGACAAGACGATAAAATTAAGGGAGTTATAGTAAATGAACACAAAATAGGGCTTTTTGCAGACGATGTAGTAACTTTTCTTGAATAGCCAAATGAATCTCTACCAGAGTTGATGAATCTTTTTGGAAAATATGGTTATCTTTCAGGATATAAAATTAATGTCACCAAAACACAAATCCTAACACTCAATTATATCCCAACAAAAGAAATACAGGAGTCATTTCCCATCAAATGGAACATAAAGGAAATTAAATATCTAGGGGTTAACATTACTAAAGAGTTATCTTCGTTATACAAAACAAATTACGATAAAATAAGCCAAGAGATACAAAAAGATATAGATAGATGGACTACTTTGCCTTTAGATCTGAATTCAAGAATTTATATTATTAGAATGAATGTGCAAGCAAAACTATTATATTTGTTTCAGGCATTACCAATAGAGGTCCCTCAAAATCCATTTGCGATCTGGGACAAGATAATATCAAGATTCATTTAGGCTGGCAAAAAACCCAGAGTTAAATATGAAACTCCTCAACTACCGAAAGATAAGGGGGGTTATGGGTCTCCCAGATTTAAAACAGTACTTCTATGCAGCCTAACTCACGCATGTTAAATGCTGGTGCGCACCAGACTATATAGCTAAGTGGAAAGATATGGAAAAAGAGTTTGGAGGGTACCCAACTCAAAGTATTATTGGGGATGAAGATAAGTATGAGAAAATCAAGAAATACATGAACCCAATCACAATGTTTACGCTGGATTTATGGTTCAAAACATTTTAAAAAATAGTATAAAAAAGAAATGACAGTGCTCAGATGGGTAGCATATGACAGCGATTTCAAACCAGCAATATATGATAAAGGGTTTAAACAATGGATAAACAAGGGGGTCACAGGATAGCACACACTTCAGAATGATGGGGAGCTTGAGAGTTTTCAAAAAATGAAGTATAACTTATATAAACATTAATTTTACAGGTACCTTAAGGTACTTAAGAGATTATTATAGAACAGAAATCAGGTGGGATCCCTCTGCGGAAGTGAATGGTGTGATTCAAATTGTGATAAATTCATTCAGTGGAACAAAAATTTAAATCATTTCTACTCCATATCAAAACTAATAATGAATAAACATTCTACTAAATACATAAAAGAAAAATGGGAATCAGAGCTTAACACGACAATTTCAGATGAGGATTGGTTAGATATGTGGAAAACACATCAATCATCCACCAATTCACGGATATGGAGGAAATTCACTTGGAAAAATCTAATACGATTTTTCATTATGTCTAAAGTCAAGAATAGATATAGCGGCACAAATTTGGGATGTTGGAGGAATTGTGGATCAGTGAAGCCGATCATGCACACATATTTTGGAGCTGTCCTAAAATTGTCCAATTTTGGAAAAATGTGCATGAAACTGTGAAGAAGACTCTGGGATATGATATTCCTATGAGCAGCATGGTACTGTATCTTTGCAATTTTAACAATATCAATGTAAGGGTGAAAGACAGGTATCTGATAAAGATAAAGATAATGTTAATAGCTTCCAAGAAAGTTATTACAAGGAATTGGGGAAAGACAGACCCTCCTTGTCAAGAACAATGGACTGTAATAATAGAGGAAATCTACATTATGGAAAAAACTGACACATTGATAAAGACTTCAGCAAACACAAATGGAAGAAAAATGGATGAAATGGACAACATTCAACACAAAAGACAACGAGAACAAATTGAGGAAAAACTAGACATACCAGATAGCACAAAACACAAATAGAGGAACGGCTCCCAAGCAAAAGTTTTGTGTTGTGAGATGTTTAAAGTGGAATGTTCAGATATGTAAACATATATGAAAAATTTCAATAAACAGTTAAATGCAAAGAAAAAAATTCCAGGATAGTTTACTCACTGCAGGTAACCTCCCCAATGGAGAATAAACATATTTTAAAGAAAAATGCACAAGACGCAGACAGCTGCAGTTTACGTTGAGTGAGACTTCTTGTTTGTGCACAAGCTTAATTTTTCTAAGGTTATTTTGTTTCTGCTATATGATAAACACTGTATTTCGTATTGAAATAAAACCTGCTTGGAAAAATGAAAATAAAATAAAAAGAAACTGATTAAAACCTCCATCACCCTCAAAGCACTTGCATATCAGACAGTGGTTCCAAGAAGACACCGGTGTCCTCAGGACAGTTAAGAGGTTATCCTAAATGTTACCTTGAATGAAGGATTTACTCTATTTTATGCCACAGTCACCTGTAAACATAGGTTTTGAAATAAATCAGTTAACTGATAGTACTCACCAGTGTTGAAACCTCTGCCTAGTGCTGGCCAGGGTCGATGGTTCTTCCAGAGATTCCCCAGATACCAGTCACTCTGGTTCTCTACTAGCCCCAGAACTTGCTGGCCTGAACAAAGCATAAACAGCAGTTTTTCTCTAGAGACAGTCAAGGTCAATTAATTTGTTAGATATTTAATAATGGTATTTAATATTAATATGTCTAATTTTGGCTGAAATGATCTGAAACCTCCACCAAATTTTACCACAGATTTGTGTTTATGTTTCAAGGAGTCTCTGGCCCAGCCCAATGTCTTAGCCTGCCTGAAGTCCTCCACTACTTTTCTCCCTGCCAGCTGTTCTCATTCATGTAGTAATAAAATGCTTTGAGAAAATGGTCATGCAGTTTCTAGATGCAGATTTCATGAAACAAATTTTATCCCCAACTTTCAAAGCTTTACTCGGTTACTCCTTCCTACATTTCTGATACAACTTAAATAAATACCTCTTCCTGTAGTCTTATGGTGCAGTCACACCAAAAGAGTTTTGAAAGTAGGGCGTATCTGGTTTACATTCAAAGTCTATGTTGAGGCGCCTCAAGGACCGTCGTGGTTTGTTTTGAGTGTCTAGCGTGGCAAGATGTGAACTGTTTGGAGCATGTTGAGCATTTGAGGTGTTAAGAACATCCAAAGCGTCCAATGGAAAACAGCTGACGAGTCTGACACACCCTTGACATGTCTCCACATAGACTTTGAACATAAACCAGACATGCGAAACGCTAGGTGTAAAGCACTCGCAGAGTGCTGCTCCGGCCTCGTGGTGACTCTGCCAACGCCCCCATTCGCCACAGTCGACGCTCTCGTGCAGTTCCCGCACCCGTCCGCTAGGCCAGTGGTCCCCAACTCCCGGTCCGTGGACCGGTACCGGTCCGTGGACCAATTGGTACCGGGCCGCGTGATAAATTAATTAAATATTTCCATTTTATGTATTATGTAAATCTGCAGGATCTTTTATTTTGAAAATCCTTTAACCAGATACTCTCGGTAAATTTGCATGCCAACACCGAGCCACAAGCAGCAAAATGAGTAAGAAACAGAAAAGATGCCTTTGGAAAGTTTCTTACGGATCAAATGCGAATCCCACCTCCACCCCTCCCCACCCTCATTCTGCTGCAGAATTGTCCGAGTCTTGACCGGTCCGCGGTAATAAAAGGTTGGGGACCACTGCGCTAGGCGATATATAGTGGAGTCAAATTATAAAATAATGGTATTGGGCTCTGTAGAGGTTCACAAAAGTAAAATCGGATGATGCATGTATAATTTAGAGACAACCGTATGCCTACAGAGAAAGATTGAAATTCGCTATTTAGCCACACCCACACGGTTCAGCCAGCAACCAGCATTCATCACCTTGTCATTTTATGTCAGTTGCCACAGGTTTAAGCCTATATGAATCAAAGTGTAATAGTAAGACATCCAGCAGAAAATACAGGTGACTTTCTGTTGGAAATGTTCGGGGCTACAATAATGTCATCAATTGACCATGTGAATGTGATGAGGGCTGGTTTGTAAAGAATCATAGAAAATCTGATGCATCTCTGATCTTGTATGTGGAAGTTGCTGCACCTTGATGTTTCATACCGACAAGGTGACTGTCAAATTTTGACACTTGTTAATTAATTTGCTATTAATTTGCTAATTAATTAACAAAATGAACGTCCCCCGGGTAGCGGTACCGCCCCCAGGGGGCGTTCAGAGGACGGCAGGGGGCGCTGGCGGAAATTTTGTCAAAAGGGGGGCGCTGAGATTCCTTTGGGGGGCGTTTGGTCAAAGGTAAACTTTACACCTTATATGCACAATACCAGTTTAGACTTTGAGCAACTTGCTAAAACTGTATTGTGTAACATTAAAACATGCCTGGCTGCAACTGTATCAATGGCAGCTCTCCTTCTATTCAGTGTTTGTTAGCTTTTGGCACAGCTTCATTCTCCTGCTACACCGTTACACCGGCTGATGACATTGCTCTGATTCACTTTGTCTGGTGTCTGATTTTCAAATATTTTATGTTTAATTGAGGGTAATTAATTGTTTTGTCAGTTCTGTGATCATGTCAAAGCAGCAACTTATATTAAAAAGTGTTTTTGTTCCATTTCCACTTCTTCTGCCCGCTTCCCAGATTTGTTCTTTGTAATTTCTGTCCAGTAAAACTATTAATCTATAATCAATAGACAGGTCTATTTAAAGATATAATCCTTGTTTTAGTCTCATATTTGTATGGCATTAAAAGGATCTGGAACTTTTGTTTTTCCAATGACAGCTCTGGTTTGCACAATAAATACCATGTGGGTGAAATGTTATGGATACTCTGATGTCCCATTATCCTGAAGGCAGCACAGAGCTGCACCACCAAAATCCGACAGAAACACTGAAGAGAAGAAGAGCTATGATTAATGTAGTTACAGTTCTATTCATGCTTTAATGTTGCAAAGCTCAGTCGTTTTGCAAATAGATCAAAGTTTAAACTGGCATGTTTTACATCTTTTATCTGCTCATTTTGTGTAACATTTAACAGCTAGAAAATGGCAAAGAATAAGAATATTTTTGGCACTCTGTTTACCTGCTGTTAGGCCTACCGATTTTAAGTTGAATGTAGATTGCATTTTTGTAGACACGTGTGAAAATAATTCCTATTCTCATTGCTTTTTGTTCTCTGGGAAATTATTTTTGTTGATAAATACAAAACAAGCATAAAAATCAAAACATCTACAATAGTGATAGTAATATTAATGATAAAATAATAGTCAGTGCAAAGTAGGGCTGTGTAATAATATCGATTTTGTGATATATATCGATATTTCCTTTCCTAGAAAAAAATCAATATTCATCCATAAGTATCGTAACATCCAACTGTCACCTTGCTCACTCACTGCTTGCTTCACCAGGAGAGTGATTAGGTCATCAGGCTTAGAGTGATTCCTTCAGATGTTCAGGTTAAAAAGGTATCAAACTATCCAGAGCAGCTACTTGGTTCACTTTATTTACTTTACAAATGCATGTCAGCTGTAGCTTGTACTGTTTCAATTAAAATAAACATGTTTTCTCACCACTTCTTTGAATCATTTTGTCCAGCTGTCGTCTTTGTCTGGGTCCATATCCAACCAGAGCCAGGTATTGTGTAGTTGGAGCTTTTAATCAGTTTTCAGTTAAATTAATTCAATCCAACTCTATAACAGTCACAAGATGTCTCCAAAATCACTCTGTCCCTCTAAAATCTTTCAGAAAATTGCAAAGGTATATCGAATTGTATCGTTTGCTAAATATCGCAATATATATCATATTGTGAGCAGAATATTGTGTATTGTGTATTGTATCATATTGTGAGATTATTGTATCACTACAGCCCTAGTGCAAAGTAGTCTACAAATTCTTTGGTGGGGGGCGGTGAGGGACCTAGATAAAGGACAAGGGGATGCTGGCCCAAAAAAGGTTGAGAAACACTGCTGTAGAGGAATTAAGCCACGCCCACCAGAGATTGTAATGGATTCCTGTTGGGGGTCAGATAAGGATTGAGTGAGTCTGGTGCAGGTCAGCTGGAAACTGTGAAATTTAGACAAATGTATGGCAATGGCGTCAAAGGCCACATCACAAAACCGTCATGCCCACCAGGTCCACTGAAACTGGTCAGTGTTGGAAACCATGTTACAACAACATATCTTCTGTATATGGACACAGTTTCATGTTGACTAGGTGAAAGGGGCCAGAAGGACTGATCACAATATAAAACATTACACTTAAAGTTCTCAGGGGGCGTGGCTTAAGTGATGTCATCATTTGACCATTGTAGGGCACCCGAAGATGATCAATCATTGAAAGTTTGGTGCCTCTGTACGTTTTTGTGTAGGAGATGTAATAGCTTTGTGTTTCATGGCAAGTAAGCAATCTATGAGGCCTGACCACACCCCATAAGCATGCATGAAAACTAAATTTTTTGATAAGTTTTTTTTTGGCCACATCTTATGAACAAACTGACCAAGTTTGAACTCGATTGATCAAAATCCCTAGGAGGAGTTTGATCAAATGTGAAGACTGTAAACGGTGAAAATGGCTTGAAAATCTGAACTTCAGTCCAAAATGGCTGACTTCCTGTTTGGTGTAGACCATGACATTAAGAGATTTTTCTGTGCATCTTGGGGAGTTCTACAAGTCTACCAAATTTCATGCCTATATGATGAACCAAGGTTAATGTAGAGGGTGTTTTGAAAGTTGTCAGCTGACGCTGTTGAGCCGGATTTTGAAATGACCTTAAAATATATACATTTCACGCAGGTCGGACACTTCTTCCAAGTTTAGTGAGTCACCAAAAAGGCAATTCTTTTAGGTGGTAGAATCATAATAAGAAACAAAACAGACATGAAATCCTGTTTCCAGACTTAAAATCTGTGCTCTTGGACTATGGCAGGAAAATTCCACCAAGCGAGCAGCGAGTTTTGCAAGCAAAGATTTGCAGAGTCTAAGCGTGAGCGTGAGGAGAAGTTTTGAGTACAATCATTACAAGTTTTGAGAAGAAATACACAAAGTCCTGCTTTCTAAATAAAAATGTAAGCAAAAGTATTACAAGTTTTGAGCACAAAAGACGTGAAATCCTGATTTCAGACTAAACGTGTGCTCTTGGATTATGGCAGAAAAATTCCCCCATATAAATCTTACACAAAATGGCCAGATAAAAGATGTATAACAATGCCAGTTTAAACCTTGAATTGAACATGGATAGAACTGCAACTACGGTATATTAATTATCTTCTCTTCAGTGTTTCTGTAAGTTTCTGGTGTAAGAAACCTCCCCCCTCCTTTCGCTCACACGTGGCGCTCCAAGACATGTTCAGTGGTTTTCTCTGAGCGGCAGAAGATACCTGTCTAATCGTCAGTAATAGAATAGCGCTGCATAAATCATCAGAAATCCGATGGCCACAGCTAACTGAGCAGTGCTTCGCTTTCACAGATGGGACTACACCTCATCCTTTTTTCATCACTTAGGAAAGTGATGAAAAAATTAACTGTTCTATGTGACTTTTTTGTCACTTATTAAAGAAGCTTAAAGAAAGGTAAGCTCCGTTGACATGATGTTAGCAAAGCTAGCTGTATAGAGACACATAAGCACTTGTGATGGAAAAAAAGTTGTCACTCACTCATTATTGTGTGGAGGTGTTGACTGACTTGTCACATATATATGGAACAATCCTGTATCCAAAAGTCTGCAATGTAGTGATGTGACAATCAGAAACAGTCCGATTTTTCTGAACGGCTCTTTACTTAGAAAATAGTACTGGAATGTCACTAAGAGCCGTTCTTTGGTCTTGTAATGCTCTGTGTACACTGCAGTAGCTGTCATTATTTTATTTAATTATGCAATTGATATTTTTTTAATTAACAAATAAATAAGACAAGAACGAAAGAGCACGCAGAGCATGCACATTGCTCTATGATCGTTTTCGTTCAAAGTGGCAGCTGTAATGTGTGCCATTGTGTCAGACTACCTGGCTTCATGTAACGGGAAAGAAGGTGAAAACAGTCATGGTGAGCGCCTTGTGCTTGGCTACTTCTTGCTTGTTGCTCCTTGGCCAGTGTTCATAGTTGAGCGTTATTTACTGTCAAGGCATTGTCTCAATTGCTATGTTTAATGGTGATGGTTTCTGACATGAGCAATACGGATAAACACCCAGGGCGTTATCGTTTTAGGGATGGCACGAGACCACCGTGGATTGTAGCGCAAAGATGGTTCTGCTTTTAATATTGCTAAAATTTATTAAGTATTTAATATCTAGGTGTTTTTATGGAAATATGGATCTTTCAGATCAATCTGAGAAGCAATTTTAATCATATTTCACCATTTTATCGTTTCGTATAGCACGGGGTGCTGGTCTTGGTCTTGACTCCCTCAGTCCCTTGACTTCCCTTGGTCTTGGTCTCATAAAGTCTTGGTCTTGTATCGGTCTCGATATTCTCTGGTCTTGGTCTTGTCTTGGTCTCGGGTTAGGTGGTCTTGACCACAACACTGATAAACACTGACATGAAAAATAATATTGAACAAATAAATATAAAAAAATCTAATACTTACATACATGAACAGGTGATACGTTCCTTATTACTTTTACAGACTTTAAAATACATTTCTTCTCAACACTTCAACATTATCTTACTTTTATTTGAAAACAGTGTCTTTTTGTCTGTTCTTGCCATATTCACAGTCCACCTGATCTGCCACTTAGCTTTTAACCAGTCAGACCATCATCAAGGAACAGGAAGGTGAGTTTTGTGTTTGACTACAGTTAAATCCTGCTTTAAATATACCTTGAAACCACGACAATGCATGAACAGCCATCTGGTTATCATTGAAAACAATTTATTGACTTATTTTTGTCATATCTTGTCACTGACAACTCCTCTAAATATAACGGACCTCTTCATGTGCATGCGCACGCATGTATACTCACTGGATGTATGCTATTCTTACAGCATATGCTGATCTAACAGAACATCTGATTCTCTGTTTTCATATCCTGGTTTAAATCTAGTTCATTGCTCCATTTTCTGTTCAGGTGTTCTACCTATCCATGTTATCCATGAATCTGTCCTACTTCATGGATACCATGAGCACATCGGTGCTACATCAAATACTGCTTACTCAGCAGATTTCTTATCAATACATCCTACCTGTGGGAGTTTCGTTTCGTCTGTTTTATTTTGTCAAAGATTAAGGTAAGCTCTATTTAATTTATGCTACACCTGGCTTTCATTAAGCTGCTGTATTGCTTCATGTTTTAAGTTTGCATGACAGGCAGCTTGCAAACATATTCATAAATGGTTTTAGTTTGTTGTCTGCATTGTGTTATTATTGTAAACAAGTCATTGCTTGATGTTAACCACATCAGAAAAAATAAGTCGTTTTTGTGGACTATTTTGTTCCTATGCTTTAAAATATTTTGTTTAATAACACTCTAAGCTGTGCTAGATAGAACATGATGGTAGTGATATATGAGATTGAAGGTGTGCAATAGCGGCTTAATATTATAGTACATAATAAGTATGTTTAATTATTTCAGGGGCGCAGTGATCTGCGCAGTTTGTTGGACACATTGCTGCGCTGCATTTGATAAAGACTGTAATACGACTTATTCATGCGGAAAAAAGATTTTCCGGTGATCTGTATTTATCGATGTCTGTGTTTAATTTAATTTCAATAAAAACTTTTTTCCCTTGTCTGATTCATTCTTACAAACATCTCTGTAGTAAAAATATTTTTAAAAAGGCAGGTTCTAATGAAAGGATTAGTCCATATATCTCTGCTAGCTTTTTATTTTAATATATTTTTTGTAGTTTTTTTGTAGTATATAAATCATTCCAATGCTATGATAAGCATAACTCCTAAGCTTCCACTTCAGTCCCGTCACTCAAAGAATGTTTTCCGACGACAATATTTAACATTAACACAACCTACTATAGATTTTGGTTTGTAAACATGATGGTAGCAGTTTTAGATGTGTAGTAGTGATGAGCAGATGAGGCCTCACTTGGTGTGTGGGTGCACACTTCCTCAACTGTGACTGTGTTGCTTTGTCATTTGCAGTGACATCTGCTGGATTTAGAAAGTCATTGCAGTCAAATTCAATGAAGACGGAAGACCAGATTCGATGAACTGGAGTGTTACCAAGTTCATCCTCCTCATGCCGGGCATGTTGATGCCTCAGCATTGTGGAAGTGCTTTGGTTACAGTAAGACAAAACTTGGGAGCAAATCCTAAATATTTTACCTACAATATAAATAAAAGTTAATTCATATAAACTAACTCAAATATCCCATGGAAAGGAATTTGAATTATCCAAAAGAAAAATGATCAAAAGTGGAAAAGAACAGAATAATTATTTTCCGTGATAAGATCAAATTGGTCTCACACGGGAGAAAACTTCCTCTTCCTCTGTTGATCCACGCCGGAATTCAAATATGAGCCAAAAACCAACGCAAAGGAAAGAATAAACTATCTCCACTCAACAAAACCCACAAACGTGTCAACACATTTTCTTCCTAATCAATACAATTTGGCGGAGTCACATCCAAATGACACAGGAACTGTATCGGCCACGTGGTTTTCCTTAAAGTGATACATGCACCGACAGGGGGTTTCATCTTGTTTACTCAGCGCATGTGCTGAGGTTTTGGTGTCACCTTATTACGGTAGGAAAATCTGACGAGATGGCACAGATAGTGAGAACACCAGGTTTCCTGTTTTTGAATTTGGCACCAGTAATGCTTGCAGCTGTATGGCTGTACACACTGTGCGTACCTTAAGATTTTCCTTTAAGAAAGAGAAAAGAATAGTTTTGGGATTTTTATTATCTAAACCTCTTTACTATTACCAAAACTGTGAAGAGAAAAAACATCTGTTGTGTCAAAACATCTTTTACGTAGCGCACATCTGTATGAGTCTGTGGGGGAGAGGAAGTCCTAAATCTAAATGCTGTTGGTCAGTTTACTTTTGTTTATTTGGTGTCTTGGTGCTTTTCTGTAAGCTAAAAACTAATGAGCAGAGTTTGGTGGAAATTAAAAATGTTCTCTACTGGTCACAGTGGAGAACATTGTGACTCTGCTAGCTTTTTATTTTAATATATTTTAAATAAAATATATTTAAAATATATTTTAAATATATTAAAAATATTTTAAATATAAAATATATTTAAGATATATTTTATTTAAAATATATTAAAATAAAAAGCTAGCAACTGCAGTTCCAGCCACTACTTGTGGCCACTACTTGTGGCTGGAAAAAACTTTTTTACCACCCACTCAGACATTTCACCAGCCACTGTTTTTTTTCCTTCTTTTGATTACAAACCCCACAAGTACAAGCAAATTTTAGAAACTATATGATTTATTCTTAGCTCTGACAATAAGTTTACCACACATGTGCTTATACAGAATAATTTAACATAAAGCACGGACACCTTAACAGAGGTGTAGTGTAGAAATTACTAACTACAGATCCCTAACATTCTTGTAGTCATTTCCTATGTTGAACATTTCCACATTTGGCTACAACTCCCCCAGATAGTATTCAGTTAAGATATGTCTAGTAATTTAAAAAATAATAATAATGGTATCAATTAGGGGTTGCACCAATTAGTCGACTAGTCGATTCTTTTCTCTGCAATGACTTTTTTCTGTGCCAGTCACTAGTTGCAATCACGTGACAAAATAGATTTTTCCAAGGAAATGAAAGAAGGTGGACTAGGTGAGTTGTCAGAAAGCTCAAATTGTATAAAAATGTAAATAATTTCACAAAGAGAAGCTGTAAATTACAGCATAGGCTCCCGCAATAGGCGCGTTGCGCGGCGCGGTGGTTAACGCGGCGCCCCGCATATAGAGACCTCAGCCCGCGGTGGTCAGGAGTCCGACTCCCGTCCTCCAGTCGCTGGACCCACCAGGCCTCTCCGCTCTCTGACCCCTTACAGTCAGATTACTGTCAAATAAACTAGTGTCGAAAAAATACTTAAAAAAAAAAAAAAGTCTACCGGAGTAATGTGCGACAATGTGGCATGAAGTCCGGGTTATTTTTATCCCTCAACTACCAACTGATCAGCGTCATCCTCCTACTGAAGCTTCTAACTTTGTGCAACGAACTTTTCTTCACTGCTCTCGAAGAAAAATCTGTTTATTGCTCTTTTAATTAAGCATAATACTTAGTAAAAGCGGGAAAGGTGTAGGGGTTAATATTTGCCGTGAAAATAGCTGATGAAGCCTCCAAGTAGTTTTGCGCTTACGTCACTATGACGTCACCGCGACTAGCCGACATCGACTCCACGATGTAGTCGATCTTAAAAAATATGTAGCCATTCAACCCTACTATCAATAGCTGTTTTCTAACTGTTCTATTAGTTTTCCCTTACTTATGTTTTGTACTGAAATTCGCAATTATTCTTATTACTAAAAACGTCTCAAAAGGTGTTCATTATTAATTCCACGGGCCTTCATCATTCCTTTGTCATTCAAGTATTTTTCTGACTTCCTGCTAGTGAAGCCGAGTTAATTTTATTTATTTTTCTTATGAACCTTCTCAAAACTCATTTTCTTTGAATTGACATGCTGTTCTCACCTTTGCACTGCAGGAGGCTTATTTCTGTGTTATACTGCTTTTATTTTGGTTCCTAATATTGTTCTGGGAGGACAGTTGACAGTGTTGCACAAACCAAGCTTCTGTGACGTAGCTGCAGCAGCAAAGCAGAAGTTGCCTAACCGAGCTGCTGCTAGGATGTGTGCTAATGCTACCTCTCACTCTCAGTAATGTTGATAAAGTTAAAAATAGTTCACAGTTTTTGTGCTGCATAAAAATATAATAGTGTTATAATATAACACTTAAATTGTTTTTAAGTGTTTTAAAAACTCTGGGTTTAGTTAAAATTAAACTGTTGCTTTTATAAAGTGTTGAAGTTTTCCTTCCAAAATGTGTTTGTTAGGCTGCAGGGATGTGACTGTGACTGTGTACCAAACCTCATCATTCAGTGTCTCACAGTGTCTTTCCTGCAGGTATGTGATGGATACACAGTTTTCTGTTATGGTTTTATGTCTTTTAATTTAATTACTTTATTACAAAATAGGTCCTTTATGCATTCTTTTACAAAAGTAAGAATTGACTTTTGCATTTTATTTTTGTTTATTTATTTTGTATTATGTATTAACATATTTAATTGATGCTGATTTGTACACTATTTTATTTTTCTTTATTCCACTTGTTAATATAAAAAAGCAGAAGCTGCCAAACTGAGCTGCTGAGATCTGAGTGTGTACCAGACCGGATCGTTGATTGTCTCACACTGTCTTGAATAAACTGTGAATAGTCAGGATCCAGTGTGATTGACCCTTTTTACAACATTTAGGTGCAGACCCACTTTTTGCGCCACTGATTCGGCCCATACCAATCGGAGTTCACGAAATAAACATCAGAGAAAATACTGTAGCAATAATTAGAACTGCAGCATAAAGCCAAACATGCTACAATTAAATGAATCAAAATGTCCCCAAAGCATCAGTGACCTGGCGTAGGAGCCACCGGGGAATTTCTGGTAGATTCCAGAGATGCGCATCGCAGCAGCTGTTCATGCAGGGCCGGACCAAGGTAATATGGGGCCTTAGACAGAAACCTCCCACCCCCCGAAATCTTTCCTACTAAGAACCTCAGCATCACTAAAATATTTAAATACAGATAAAGTGAAGTCTGTGAGAGGGAGACACGGTTTATTGGCCGAGTTTAAAATCAATCATTGATTATTGGTTGTTTGTATGTATTGGTGAACAAACCCCACTCAAACACAAAGACTACACCATATTGTAGCCATGGTAAGACAACAATCAAACTATCAAGATGATTCTTTAAACTTTTACAAAGTAAACTTTCCTAATTAAATCCTAAATGTACTACTTTTTTCTCAGGTGAATCCATTAAATAAAATTCAATAACACTGTCATTCTCTATAAATTAATGCTACAGGTTTAGATCTATGGTTTGTGTTACAATTAAACCATTTCTAGGGGGCCCTGAATGTCTGGAGGGCCGTATTTTGGTAGCTGCTGAGTTTTCTTTGCCTTGATATCCCAGTCTTACAATTCTAGATCTCAGAGGTGCCGACATTAAAAAATTAACACTTTTGAGCTTTTTAGATCTTTTTAGATAAAGCAGTCAGCAGCCAAGTTGTTGTAGAGGTTAAATAGATATTAGGGGGTAATTAGTAAAATGGCAGCAAATTTGCTTATTTCATAACTTAGTAACCTTTGACTTTCTCTCCGATTTAACAGCTACAGTCTCAGTTCAACTCAGTCCTCCAGGACTGTCAGCAGCAGAAACAGTAACATTATATCTGTTGAGGAAAATATATTACATTTGCTTTTGCATTATCCCCACGATGATATAAACCAAACCAAGCCAAACCAACTTTATTTATAAAGCCCTTTAAAACAAACACAGCTGATACAAAGTGCTGTACATTAAGACACAACATAATAAAATAAGTAAAAACCTCTTACAGTTTAAAAACAAAAACACACTTTAAGACTAGAACCTGCTGGAGTCAAAAACCAAGTAAAATAAATGGGTTTTAAGACAAACTTTAAAAGTAGACAGTGAAGGGGCCTCTGACCTGCAAAGGCAAGTCGTTCCATAACTTAGGACCCATAACAGAGAAACCCCTGTCCCCTCTGAGCTTCCTGTCCCCTCTGAGCTTCCTGTCCCTCTGAGCTTCCTGTCCCTCTGAGCTTCCTGTCCCTCTGAGCTTCCTGTCCCCTCTGAGCTTCCTGTCCCTCTGAGCTTCCTGTCCCTCTGAGCTTCCTGTCCCTCTGAGCTTCCTGTCCCTCTGAGCTTCCTGTCCCTCTGAGCTTCCTGTCCCTCTGAGCTTCCTGTCCCTCTGAGCTTCCTGTCCCTCTGAGCTTCCTGTCCCTCTGAGCTTCCTGTCCCTCTGAGCTTCCTGTCCCCTCTGAGCTTCCTGTCCCTCTGAGCTTCCTGTCCCTCTGAGCTTCCTGTCCCTCTGAGCTTCCTGTCCCCTCTGAGCTTCCTGTCCCCTCTGAGCTTCCTGTCCCTCTGAGCTTCCTGTCCCCTCTGAGCTTCCTGTCCCTCTGAGCTTCCTGTCCCTCTGAGCTTCCTGTCCCTCTGAGCTTCCTGTCCCCTCTGAGCTTCCTGTCCCCTCTGAGCTTCCTGTCCCCTCTGAGCTTCCTGTCCCTCTGAGCTTCCTGTCCCCTCTGAGCTTCCTTCTAGATCTTTGTACCTCCAAGAGCAGCTGATCTGCGGCCTGAGAGACCGATAGGGTATGTAGGGGTGAAGAAGCTCAGAGAGGTCAGCCGGGGTAAGATTATGTAGTGATTTAAAAACAAACATAAGAATTTAAAAATGAATCCTAAAATATACAGGCAGCCAGTGAAGTGAGGCCAGGACAGGGGTCACATGTTCCCTCTTTCGAGTTCCCGTCAAAAGTGGTGCAGCAGCTTCTGAACTATCTGCAGAAGTGAGAGCAGCGACTGACTGACTCCAGGATAAAGTGAGTTACAGTAATCCAACGAGTCGAAATAAAAGCATGGATCACTGTTTCAAAATGCTGCCTGGAAAGAAAAGATTTCACTGATACCAATCGCCTTAAATGATAAAAGCTATAAAATGATATAGTAGGATCCAATTAAATTATTGATTAATATGGGTTGTTGCTATGTTGTTGCATGGTGTTTTAAGATCTTGTTCAACGTTCAACTTTTTTAACTTTGAGCCCCCTCCCCCGCAAAAGGTCTCTGCACGGCCCTACTGACATCTGTTGCACTCTTCCTGAGCATCGCGCTAAATACTGCAGGTAAAACAGTTAAATCTAGTAGAAACATTTGCCAAAAGTGTAGAAATTAATCCAACATTTTTGCTTCACCTTCTCCTGTGAAAATCTCAGACACACCACCTGAACTTGTGAATCTTCATCCTCCACCCCCAATGTATCACACAGGTAGGCTTTGCTTTATTTATAATTTGTAAAAAGAAAAATTTAAATAAGTCAGCTGTGTTAGTGGGTCATGCGTGTGTGCCGTATTTGTATGGCTTAGGTATGTGCTGGTTTTGTGTGACACACACATAATGCCCGTGAGGTTTGGTTGCGTTTTTGCGGGTCAGGTGCAGTGATAGCTTTCTGCGTACATATCCTCCGATAATATCCTACAGGCTCAATGTGCGTTTTTTTCCCTTTCTTTTAACCCCAGCAGGGATGTCAAACTCCAGTCCTCAAGGGCCGGTGTCCTCCAGGTTTTAGATGTGCCATAGGTACAAAACACTGGAATGAACTGGCTTAATTACCTCCTCCTTGTGTAGATATGTTATCCAGAGCCTTGCTAATGACCTAATTATTCTATTCAGGTGTGGTGCAGCAGAGGCACATCTAACAGTTGCAGGACACCAACCCTTGAGGACTGGAGTTTGACATCCCGGTCCTATGGTGTGGAGCAGGCGCTGACATATTGATGGGAAACTGACTTAAACCTGTTACTATAACGGAAAAAGTCCCCCTAACCTTTTGTTTGACTTGAGCTTTTTTATACGTTTTGTTTTCTGTATCTACGGTAGACTGGCTACCTGTCTGCAAAGTACCTCACCTCTCACCCATTGGCCGCTGGAGATCGATACCAGCACCCCTCACAATCCCACAAGAGATAAGCGTGTAAGATAATGGATGGATGATTTTTGTATTGCACATTGCTGTGTATTTAGGGTTAGGGTTACCCTTCTTGTGAAGCACTTTGTGACATCTGTGAAAAAGTGTTATATGAATAATTTTTCCATCACCTTACCTTTAAACTTGTGAAAGACAGCCCAGAGCTCAGCAATGTCAGTGGCAAAAGTGATATCTGTGTCAAGAACAATGACCCTGCGCAGATTCATGGGTAGCGTCTTGGTGAGCACCAGTTTCATTAGTCCGTAGATACCAGAGTAGTGTTTATTAGGTATCCATGACACTTCAGACTGAAACAACAGAGCAAAGACCATCACTTCCATAAGGAACAAAGAGTACAGAGCTCAGACTTTGTCAGAAGAAAAACACAGATACAGTACAGACTGGTAAAGGTGATAGTGCTCCACTCAGAATTTCTGAAGAAATTTGGGAATTGCTTAAGTAAGAGGATGATTTTTTCTCACCTTAAGTTCATCTGCATCATAGAAGTTCACCCTGACAGCAGGGACCATCCAAGAATTAAACAAATAGGAAAGAATCTGCTTTGCAATAGAGTCTGTGATGAAATGGAAATGAAGAGCATTCCGTCTGAAGACACAAGAATACAATAAAATACTAATAATCATTTTCTGCAGAACACTAAAAAAGAAACCAGACAGAAAATAGTCAAGAGTGTTTGATTTCAAAGTCTTGATAAAATCCCAATCCCACATCTTCACAACTCATCACAGAGGGATTTGAGTTGCATCTATTTAAAGTAGTAACTTGGTCTATGAAGGCTTGGAATCAGGTCAATCAGTACACCCAGCCAACCCGCCATCCCCCACTCCAGTCCAGAAAGGTGCCCTGACTCTTTGGTCTGACAGAGGTTCTCCTAACACTGTGATCTGATATCAAAGAGCTATCAGACTGTCCTGAAAACAAGTCATTCTTTTTTCATATATTCAAGGTCTTGAGTATTGATTTATGAACGTAACATGCCCCCATATTTACACAAATAGTGACTCTTTATGTTGTAGTAACTATCTTGAGCAGCATAAATCTGAATATTTTTTAGGTTAAAAAAAGGGGAATTCATAGGTGCTTGAAATAAATTAATGTTGACATACCTGTGGAAAAGGACAGATTTCACCAATGTTACAACATCTCGACTTGCGTTGTAACCTGCACATACGATGGCCACATGGATAGTCTGGGGAGAGAATAGAGAAAACCATGAAAAAAACTGATTGGATTTATTTACTTTCAACATCAATACCTTCGATGTTGAAAGTATGTAAATCCAATTCCAGAGGCTGGAATGGTTAAGAATGGGGGAAAAACTTGCAGTTCTGAGGCAACAACTATAGTTATTTTCAGCAGATAGGGTGTTGCAGGAATTATAATAAAGAATAATAGTAGTTCAGTCTGAAAACGTTTTCTGAACTCTTAACTTGAAACATAATGGGCTGAAAATAACATGCAGCACTTCAATCAACTACAAAATCGTACATAGAATCTAAAACATGGCATCTTGTGTCAACATTCTCTCTGATCTGTCTGCTGTTTCCACTACTGTTCTATAGCAAACTTCTCAAGCCTTCACAGAACACATGCATTACTAGTCAGATTAGATTGTACACACCTATTTTTAAGATTTGGGTGTTTTCAGATACACTGTTAGGCTACATTTGTCTCTAATTTTATGTTGCATTAATTTGTACTATGAAATTTCTGGTAATGTAGTTGTTATTATTGTTTAAGCATAAGTTTTTTACTGTTGGTTCGGTTTTTTGTTCCTCTCTTTTTGCAGGTGTAGAAACAGACTTCTAGGGTGTTGACTTGTATTTTTTTCTATCCTTTCCATTTCCGGTACTTTCTACCATTAACAAATGCAACAATCAAACGCAAAGGAAGTCGACTGCTACCGGGCTGTTCGTCATCTGCCGCGCTGTTGTGAAGCGGTAATTACGTCACGCATCGAGACGCTCTAGCTGGCTAAAGACTTCTGTGTTTGAGAAGGGTCCAAATCATTGGCATGAATCAAGCAAAGATAATATCAAAGGAGAATGCAGAAACTATTAAAACTGGGTTAAGAACTGTCCCAACACATTATTAAAAACTAGAGCAGTGGGGATCCATCATCTTTGAGGAAGAAACATGGCTAGAAGAAAATCCTCAATGATCGTGATCGTGAACTCCAGGCTGTTTAATAATGAAAGTAAGAGCATTTCCACACACATTATGTGAAAGGAATTCAAGGGATTGGGACTGAACAGCTGTGTAGCCTTAAGAAAACCATCAATCAGTGAAGCTAACCAGAAAAAAGGTTTCAATTTGCTAGGAAGCATAAAGGTTTAACTCTGGAGCATTGGAGGAAGGTCATGTGATCTGATGAATCCAGATTTATCCTGTTCCAGAGTGATGGGTGGATTAGGGTAATAAGAGAGGCAGGTTATTACCCTAATGCTAAGTATCTATTGTACAAGTCTGTGCGTTCAGTGCTATAATTTTTGCTTTCTGCAGTTGGTCAGGTTTAGGTTAAGCAACAGTATGTACTCAAAGATTGAGGTCAGCCGACTACCAGAATATGCTGAATGACCAAGGTATTTCATTTTGTCTTCCCTGATGGCAAGGGTATATTACAAGATAACAATACCAACATTTTTGGGATGTTCTGGAGAAAGCTTTGTGCAGTGGTCAGACTCTACCATAATCAATCTTGGTAAAACATTAATGCAGCATTGGATGGAAATACCTCTTGTGCTACTGCAGAAGCTTATCTAAACAACGACACAGCAAATGTGTGGCATGACGAAAGCTAAAGGCAGTCCAAAAAAATATTAGAGTTTGGGGAGTTCTTTTTTTTTTTGGCCAGTCAGTGTATATATGAAGCAGAGCATCATACTGAAAACTGCATTTCTCGCTTGTAAAAGCAAATCTTTTGGGCCTCACTTTAATACTCGGTCAATAATTTTACCAAAAAGTGCCACCCGGCCAGATAGGCCACGTTTAAAAAAAAACAAAAAAAAAAACCTTATATACACAGGTGTGTTTTTGAATTAAAGGAATCATTAAGGCACTGATTTAATTTAGGGGAAACAGCCTGAATAGATAACTACCCCACACTTTTCACATTTTTATAAAAAATATAAAATGCATAAAAACTTGTAGTTTGTCCTGGTCTGTCACAAAAAATGTACAATATAAATTATATATTTATATTGTACACCCTAAACCCAACCCACCACTGTTGTGCAGATAACACAACAGTGGTGGGTCTATTCCAGAATGGTGAGAAATATTACAGAGAGGAGGTGAAACTTTTTGTAGAACGGTACAGCAACAACAACCCGTTTCTGAATGTGGGAAAAACCAAAGAACTGCTGATGGACTTCAGGAGGAAAAGGCATGTGGACAACCTCTTCAACATCCAGAGCACTGCTGTGGAGATTGTCAGACACTTAATGTTCCTCAGGGTCCACATAGCAGACACTCTCACCTGGTCGCTGCACATCAACTTCCCTGTCAGAAGGGCCCCCCATTGCCGGCACCTTCTGTGCAGGCGCTTAACAGAGCACATTTCAGCCCATAAATCTTTATTGCTTTTTACAGAGGGACCATTGAGAGTGTGCTTACCAGCAGCATCTTTTAGAGGCATGAGAGCAGCAGTGCCTCACACAGGAAGACAATGGGGAGAGTGGTGAAGACAGGTGAAAAAGTGATTGAGGTCACACTGCCACCCACTGGGCACAGTGATCTGTTGAGGACAAGAATCCCTCTCACCTCTGTAGTGGACTGTTCTCTCTCCTATCCTCTGGCAGAAGATCCTGCAGCCAGTCATGCACAACAGTAACTGCAACACCTTCTATCCAATTGCCATCAGACCTTTGAATTACTCCAAATAATCCAGGACCATAATATTACTTAGCTGGTTTTGATAGTTTTTCCACAAATTATTCCTGATACATTTCTTGCACAAATTGCAAACGTTTGCACTTATATTTATACAACCTCCCCTTTTTTAATTTGGGTTTTATTCTATTTTATATTCTTATTTTTATATTATTTTACAGTTTATTCAGCTAGTTTCTGTTTGCGACTTAATATGCATTGTAATTTCATTCTGAAGTGCTTCTCCGATATTATGTTGAATGTCAATAAAGATCATTTGAATCTGAATATAGTTCTGAATGCTGTCATTTTACATAGGCATATTTAGAGTGATGGGCCTGAGGGAAACCAAAGACTTATCTCACCTCACACTTATCCACTAACTGATGTTGTAAACAGTTGGAGTTGTTCCCCACAGCAGCGTTCTTTGGTCCATCATTGTTACTGGTGCCTTCTTCTAAATGAGTTCGGCTCTGGTTTCCTTTGCTAGTGATGTTTGTATAGGAAGCAGACGAGTTCCTGAGAGGACGACTGAGCTCCTGGCGCAGGGCCCTGTTTTCCTCTTCCACCGCTCGGATTCTCAGCTCCAAGGCCAGCCGTGCATTAGTGTCACCCAGTGGAGGAGGTGACTGTGCTTCCAATGAAGATGGGGGTAAGGACTTCACTGTTGGATTATAGGACGGATCAATTTATTTTACAAGAGGCCAGAAACTAAACAGGAATGAGGTTCGGCAAAAAGAGTCTTAGGTAAGAGAGACAATAAAGCTTTCATAGACCAACATTTGACCATTGTTTTACTGTTATACCAAAACACTACAGACAATAAAGCCGTTTCTGATGACCATTTAAAACTGTTATTGCATAGATCTAAAACATCATGGAAGATTTCTTTGTTATTTCATCTAGAAGAGTATTTGCAATGTTTCAATCATTTCTTGCTCATTAAAGCTTTGTGAAACTTTCTTTCCTCCAGCAATTACAGTGACAAACAGATTGTTCAGTGGATTATTTGGAAAATAAATGAAGAAAATATATAAACATTAGTATATAATGTAAAAGGGTAACTGGTAGGATGTGGAGCTGTACACCAAGCTGTTCAAAAGAAAAGTATTGTAAAATGTCAATTTTAGATTCTTCCTTAAAAAAAAAGCAACAAACAAAAAACATTTTGTTTAGCGCTGAAAAAGAGAAGCTTTCAGATAAACAGAACATTTGCAAAATAAACAAGAAAGAATACAGAGAGCAGAGCTGAACAAAGAGGCCAAAGAAGAGAGAAGAAAGATAAACAGTGAGCTTTGAAATAGCAAGGATAAATAATTATTGCTAAAAATGGAGGAAACAAGAAGGAAAAATTTCCAGCCTGAGATTTTTTTTTCTTAGCCAGTTGACATATGATCAAAGTAGATAAAACTTAACAGTAAGTAAATAACAACTTTAGGCTGCTTTGTACAATAGCTTAAAAATAGAAAAAAGTTGCATCACCACACATCTAATTTGTAAAACTTTCATTCAATCGGCACTTTTATCATCCATACATTCTTTACACTTGCTTATTCTTGCAGGGTTGAAAGGGGTATGGAAGAGGAAGGGTATAAATATTCACTCTTACCTTGAAAATTTCCAATTGACAGGTAAAGCCAGGTGAGTGTGGGGATGAAAAGCAAGACGACAGAGGCTGCCAGGAACTTCCTTCGTCCACGAAATATTCCCAGCATCGTCTGAATTGAAGTCAGTGTTGAGAGGTAAATTGACCTCTGTGGAGCATTTTTTGTCCACTTGATTTCTCACAATTTTTCTGCCATTGTAACATTTTTACTGAAAGAAAAGAAGTCAATGGGTTGAGGTGCCATAACTTTTTCCAGCTAAACAGAAACAAAAGTGAAGTAATTATTTTTGTCTCCAAAGAGGAATGATCTAGAGTCTGTTCACAGCTTCAGTTGTTACAGCTGGTATCCAGCTGTAATCTGGGTGAAGTGATAGAGTCGGACCTGAAGCTTTCAGGGCCACATGAAGACAGTTACAAAGTCAGTCTTCTGTCACCTGGAAAACATTTCCAGGTCTAAAGGAGAAATGTCCCAGCAAGCTCTAGAAAAACTCATCCATGAATTCAGATTTATTGATTACTGCAACAGTGTCTCCTAAGAAAATCAATCAGACAGTTCCAGCTGATCCAGAGCGCTTATGTTCGCATTCTCACTAAAACTAGGAAGACAGAGCACATCATGCCACTTCTAATGTCCTTACACTGGCTCTCAGAGAAAACTTATCATACTTATCATTGTATCAACCTTCCAGACCACCGAGTTTCATTTTCTGATCTACTCTGCATCCACAGAACAAAATCAAACATGGAAAAGCAGCATTCAGTTTTTATTCTCCTCTAATCTGGAACAAACTTCTAGAAAACTGCAAAACTGCTGAAACACTGAGTTCCTTTAAATCAAGGCTAAAACTCACCTGTGTAGAACATTGATTAATATCTCAAAAATGTATATATTTGATTATGATTATTCTTGAGCTTTAGATGATGGCATTGACAATGAAATATTTAATGCATATTTCATAACTGATTAATCTGTGTTTTTATCATATGAAGAACTTTGAACTGATTTGTCGCTGAAATATGCTTTACAAATAAACTTGACTTGAATTCCAAGAACTGGATTTATGTTATAAAGATGGATTCTGAAACAGAATAAGAAATAGTATATTAACGACATTACAAAACAGGAATGTCATTAAAGCTAAGAAAATTAACAGTAACAAAAAATTGAGGATTTAAAAACATTTAAAACGAGAGGGATATATTTAAATATGTTAAGGCAGCCGGTTATAATGTAAAAAATTAAACTGTTCTAATATATTCTGTGGGAATATATTAGATTATTGGACAAAGAAAACCTGTTAAGTTTTGTTTTGAAACTACATTTGCAGTTAAGTCCATGATCCTCATATATTTAAAAACTATTCTATTTTTCTTTTATACCAAATAATTTGACAGACTAACACGTTGATCATAATATACTCGGTGTTGATCTGCACCATCTATGGCCGCCGCAGCAACACATTAGCGCAATGCTCACATTTTAACTTCAGAGCTGCTCACCTGATGCGGAGCTTCTGACAGCCGTTATGCGGTTTCAGCGCCATGGAGGCTCCGCTCGGTGCTGCTCCATGTACCGACAGCCTCAGGTCACCGGAACCAAAAGCTGGACCGCGTTGTGTCTACAGGAAGGATAAAGAGCTAAAATAAGCTTCCGGCCATCATGTGCGGTCAAAGCTTTGGAACAAAGTGACCCGCAGTGGGGAGACAGACAGACAGACAGCGGTCCGTCTGGTCTGACCTCCACCATTTATTAACAAATCACCCAATATTGTCGAATTGTTGCCTGTGGTCCTGTTGTCCGCCTCAACACAACACTCCTTTCTTCCTGACAAGCAGTCAGCGTCCAATCACAGCGTTGGAACCGCGGAGGGATTTGGGATCGTTGTGGAGCGGAGTGTCGGCGGGACCGGAGAACAAATCTACGTAGTGAGGCGGAAGATTCTTCTTCTCCTTCCTTCTTTGGTGGTTGGCAAAACAAACTTTATTCTTCTTTTCCTTTCGGCTTTTTCCCTTTAGGAGTCGCCGCAGAGAGTCATCCGTCTCCATTAACTCAATCTTCCACATCTTCTTCTCTCACACCAACTACCTTCATGTCCTTTTTCACTCCATCCATAAATCTCCTCTGTTGATGTATCTCTGTTCATGTCCAAACCATCTCAGTCTGGTTACACATGTGACATGAGCTGTTCCTCTCATGTGTTCATTTCTGATTCCATTTCACCAAAATGTTTGAGCTTTCACTGTTGTGCCGCAAATTTTGGGTGTTTGGCATTTTGGTTTTATTGTTTGTCAATTTAGACTTCATAGCTTCTGCCATATTAGTGAATTTCTCTGAGCTCTATTTTTATAGTTTATTCTTGTATTCCCCTTCCTCAATATTTAATTCACTTAAATTTTTTTTCTTATGATGTCCTATCTTTAGACTCAAAACCAGAAGCAAAATCACCCTCAACTCTAATATGCAATAATTGTATGGCGGTTATGTCCCAGATATCACAGAATGACTGAAACAACAATGAATCAATGTCAGGCAGAAACATTGATTCAACGTTGAAGGCTGACACTGAAACATGGAAAGTGGTCGGTAACTTGTATGTTGACTCAACATTAGGGTTTCAACCATAACTGACATTATATCAATGGTATAATGATATAATGTAAATATGTCAATTTACATGCATATTTGTGATATACTTTGTATAAGTTTGGAATCAACCTTCATTCAACCATAATCTGAACATGGATCTACATGCAGATTTATGTTGATTTTATATTGAATGAAAGCTAGGGATTTATGTATATTTTTAGGTCTGACAGGTCTACATTATAACATACCACTAAAAGTTTCTTCATGGTGTTAAACACTATTTATTGGCAGATGATGGGTATCATGGGTATGCGTCATTCATAAGTATTTTACATTAACGTATTACCAAAACTGTGTGGACAAAAGGTTAAAAATGACATGGGTTTGATATAACATTTTATTTAAGAAAATAAGGATAGATCTTTAAACATATTTGACTCCTTTTTGACTGTCAGAACAGCAGTCTGTTGTCCATGGAAGAACAGCATCCATGAGGTTAAGCTTTGTACTGTATGAACCAGAAAAACAGTACAAGTTGTGCTAAGCCAAGTTTGACTCTGGTTGGCGTCATTTTGATTCTTTGAGATGTCTTCCTCCCATTCTGGAGAGTAATGAAGCCACTTCTTGACAGTTTCGCTGCAGTCCTCAAAAGTCAGCTTTGGATCAAACTGCAGAGCAGCGACTGAAAAAACACAAAAATAAAAGTGAGGAAGGTGCCGGTTAGAAAGATAAACATTTTAAAAGTTCTAAAAGACATTGAAATATTAAACAGTGTACTGGTTACAGGTCTGAGAATGAATACAAACCGTATAGTTCCCCTTTTACATACACTGTCAAATTAATATTTATCTTAATGTTAATGTGGGTCAATGTATACAATTACATTTACCCATCAAGTTGCAGTATAGTGTAGCATTTATGATGCTACGCTCATGTTAAAATGAGGGAGTCGGGGTGAAACTAGGGCTGTATAAATAAATCGATTCAGCGATATACATCGATATTTTCCGCCCTTGAAAAGTATCGATTTTTCATCCGCGAGTATCGATCCGTTAAACCATAGGGGTCTACAGCCTTATAGCTCTTATTAATGTCTAGTTTGTTACGGCGTAGCAGTAAGACTCCCCCTCCCTCAGTGTGATGGACAGAGCAGTTAAGGAACAGCCAGGCACAGGTTTAAAGTCAAAAATAATTGTTTTTTCTTTAACCCAAACAAAACTTGGGTAAATAATAGAAAAAATGACAAAAAATGGGCCATAAAAGAGGTCAAAGTAACAAACATCAACTCAGACTAACTCAAACAAACAGACCTAATAAACAAACTTAAATACTGGCTGATCAGGCCACATACAAAACACAAAGGGGAAAATACACAAAAACCTAAGTGAAACTAACATAGAAAAACCCCATTCCCCCCCCCTCTGAATGATGAATAGTGGTATGAACCAATTTGCAGTCTCTGCTGTCTGACTCCACCTCTCTGCTCTCCTGAAGGTTTGGAGCAGCAGCACTGAGGAAACTCAAAAACAAACAAGGGTTAAATCAAGCAAAACACAACAATGTAAACTAAAATGTGCGCAGTTATTCTAGAATACAATGTGATGTGTTGCCTTCTAAACAAAGCCAGTTATTCTGTAAATTAAATCCTAGATTTAAAGTAACCCAAATATAAGTGAGATGAACCTGTTTGTGTGTGGTGAGCCTGAATGTTACCACATTTGTGTGGCTGTAATTCCAGCCATCACACTCAGTTTCACTTTCAACTTGAGCTTAAAGTGCACATTATAAACTACACACCAGTTTTCAAATTGTGTTAACAGGCCAAGTATAACCAGAGTAAATGTTTTTACGGAGTAAAATACTTTTCCGAATGTCATAGAGAAATGTAAAAAGCGCCGCCATTCCCCGGCTTTTCCTATTATGTGAGAGGGAATGAGCTTCCAAACGTACAAAACATTAGATTCCTGTGTGTTTGGACATGTAAAATCTTCAATAAATAACGATGGGCTGTATTTTGTTGCTGAGAAACAAAGTAAAGTTGCACAAGTGACCGTGAAAGAGAAGCGGAACGAAGTAGCGGCGCGAACGGGGCAAAAGCAGTGAGATCACAAAATTAATGCAAATTTCGACTGGTAGCATCCAGTTTGTAATTAGTTTTTAGCTTAGCAGTTTCTGTTCTGTATATATAGGATTACCTGAAGAATGAACATGAGTTGATAACATCCGAAGCGGCGCTGTGTTTGGAGCAGGAAGACAAGAGGAAAACCCCCCAGCCGGAATCCACGGCGCAGTGAGGGTTATTTCCATGACAACAATGGCTGATCGATCATTTTTATTAGCAACAGACAGAGAGTATCAGAGACTGAGAGAACGATGAGATCCTGGCAGTCTGAGAGGAGCTACTCAGAGATCCAAGCAGCGCAGCTACCACATGCTTGACTGTCTCACAAACACAAGCTAATGTAGTAATGCACATTGTGGACTAGCAGACCGGCAGAAAGTTTTTGCGTCAAGAATCTAAAAAGAATGGTTCTCCACTGTCTGGATTCTTAATTTTAACCCTAACAGTTATTTTACACAGCTTGGTTTATTGAATAATACAGTAATTGTGTTCACTTACAGACGCCTCCAACTGGAAATCTGCAATCTGAAGTGTCAGTGAAATACTTTAACCAGTCAGTCCTCAGGTCTGTCTGCCCTGCATGTTTCAGGCCTCAATAAATGTCTGATGGATGAGCTAATGCTATCATTTGTGCTCTGGAACAAACACTTTAAATGTTAATGTCCTGTATAACAGAGTGATATAGACAAATGTTTTCATTTCATTGTGTTATTTTCACTCTATAGCTGAAGTTCATCACATTTCTGGATATTCTGTGTTTCAGTTAAATTGAAGTTAGCAGGTTTTTAATCAGGCCACAACTCCCTGTGTGTGTTGGGTTTAAGAAAACAGGCTGATCTGTTTGAGCCCCAGCATTCATGTTTCCTCTGATGTTTGAACTCTTCTCTGCGGAGGTCGTCCATCTCTCTGGTTCTTCCTGAAGGAGATTCATCAGGAGTTCTGGTGCTTCTCAGTGCAGACGTTTCTCCTCACCGTTCGCTGTGTCAGCTGTGGTCCATCTCAGCCAGAACCTCCACAGTCATTCTGTTCCTTCGCCTTTGAATAAACATAACAGAATATGTTCTGGGTGTTATTTATGACTTATTTGTTAATTGAAACAATGTTTAATATCAAGATTAATTATTTCCTTAACAGTTTCTTCTCCTGTTCCCTCAGAAGGGCAGAGTTTAGGAGTGAATAATTACATTAACTCAAATATAGAGTAACTTTTTAAAGCTCAAATGAACTTTTAGGAATACTCTTACTATGCTGAACTTTTTACTTTTACTCAAGACATGTTATGACGCATCACTATTATTTAAACACATTTTTTCATTTTGTCTTTAAGATACCAAAATTTCCACTGAACTTTATATTTTGGGCTCTCTAATTGTGATGTTTTTTTTAGATATGAAATAATTGATAACTTGATCAGTTGCTCAGTACTGTATACACTTTTTACCAAATGCTTCTTTACTCTTGTGTAATTTCTTATTCAGCTACTTTTTACTTTGAGTAAAAACATGTTGAAGTGCTGCTGTTATTCCCAGTGGTGGAGAAAGTACTCAAAACATGTACTTAAGTAAAAGTACAAAATACACAGTCAAAAATGTACTCAAGTAAAGGTCAAAGTACCACATTACCATGTTACTTAAGTAAAAGTAAAAAAGTACTGGCTTTTAAAAATATTTAAGTATTAAAAGTAAAAGTACTTGCTGAATACATAACCTAATCACTAATACCATTAAGTGTGTCGATCGCATTTAATTTAAATACATCAGAAATGTGCCATTTTAATGAGCAATGCCACAGATTAAACATGTTCTTATTGTGTTTATTCTCTGTAACATAGTTTAGTCTTTGTTTATTTTAGTTATTTATTAGTTTTTTATTATTTATTACTTATTTAGATTAGTTATTCTATCTTTGTTTAGTTTAGTCTTAGATATGTGATTCTATGAATCATAATTTCAGGGATGGAAACATCTTGTCTCCTGTCCTAACAGCATGAACGTCATTAGTGACATTTATTTAGAAACAAATCCAACTGAAAGGGGATGGAATAAAGGTGTGTGGGGGGGGGGGGACATGCAACCAAGGAGCCACGTAGCAGAGTTGTAGTCAAGACCACCGAACCAGAGACCAAGACCAGCCCTGCGCTACATGACACAATACAATTAAGTTTACCTATCAAAATTGGTTCTCAGATTGATCTGAAAGATCCACATTCCCATAGAAACACTTAGAGCGGAAATATATTTAACCAGTATCAATTAAAACTCATTTCATTCAGTTTTGCTTTCATCTCTGTGCTACAATCCACAGAGACTCTCCTGCTATCCCTAGAAAAATAACGCCCTGGGCAACTGCCCAGGGCGTTAACCCTAATCCATGTCAGAAACCACAACTGAAACATTTCAATTAAAGGTAAATAACGTTCAACTATGAACACTGTCCAACCGCAACAAGGAACCAAGCAGGAGCATCATTACTGTTCTCACCCTCCATCCCCCTGCAATGTTTGCCACCATGACAGGAGACGAAATGATCAATCAGCTGCTCTGTGTTCATAAGTTCAACTTTTACTTATTCTGCGAGTAAATAAATGTGTGTATGTGTATATAGATATATATATATATATAGCTACTGTAGTGAACACAAGAACAAAGAGGCTCTCAGTGAGGCTTCAGTCCTGAGGACTTAGTAAAGATCCGTCCAGAAGAACCGGATCGTTCCTGAATCACTTCACTGCAGACTTTGGTCACAGTGTTGTCCCATATATGCAACACCTCAGTCAACAATAATTCAGCACATGAATTTTTTTCATCATGGATGCAACATATGTGTCTCTGTACAGCTAGCTTAGCTTAGCTAGCATCCCGTCCACAGATCTTACCTTTCTTTAATCTTTCCTTCCAAGTGACGCTAAAAGTTGGACGAAGCTCCACCGTCTGTGAAACGAAGCGCTGCTGATTTTACATGTCGCCATATCTATGATTTATGCAGCTATTATCGATTAGACAGACATCTTCTCCCGCTCAGAGGAAACCACTGCGCATGTCTGGAGCTCCGCGTGCGAGTAAAGGTGGAGGCGATGGGCGACACAGACACGTAAGTCACGTTATTGCTCGGATTTTACGGCGCCACCTTAAATCCCTCAACTTCACATTTTAATGGACAAAAAGCTCAACGCGACTTGGATGTAACGAGTAACGCGAGACTTTAGTAGAAACGTAGTGAAGTAGAAAGTACAGATACTTACTGTAAAACGTAGTGAAGTAAAAGTAGAAAGTATCCATTATTAAATCTACTTAAGTAAAGTACAGATACACGAAAATTGTACTTAAGTACAGTAACGAAATACTTGTACTTCGTTACTTCCCGCCACTGGTTATTCCTGGAGTATAAATTGTGGGTCCACCTCTAAGGAACAGTAACCAAATGTTGAGGCACATGTTGACCAAAAACAGGGAAACTAAGGTGGCCATGTCATACATCCACAAAGAACTACTTAGTCATATTTACTTTATATGCATAGTAATAATAATAATAATAGTAATCAATTTAATTTACAATGCACTTTTCATTAATAAAAATCTCAAAGTGCTACACGGTGCATCTAAAAACATAAAATCAGCTATCAGAAACAATTTAAAAAAACAAAAACAAACAACTGTCATTTAAAAGTGGGGTAGGCTTGTCTAAAAAGGAAAGTTTTTAAGCCAGTTTTAAAATCAGACAATAATTGCGGGGCTCTCAAATAGTCTGGGAGAGAATCCATAGACGAGGAGCCACAGCAAAGGTCCATCACCCATAGTCCTTAGTTTTGATCGAGGAAGGTGGAGAAGATTGCAGGCTTGGGATCGTAGGATCTAGAAGGTGAATGTGAAGTGAGGAGGTCCTTCAGGTAATCCGGGGAGGTTCCATACAGACAGTGATGGGTGATAAGTGCAATTTTATATTGAATCCTATAGGTAACAGGAAGCCAGTGAAGCTCGTGAAGAGCAGGAGTGATGTGGTCGAATTTACGAGTCTCACTAGGATCCTGGCAGCTCCGTTTTGAATGTACTGAAGTCTCTGAAGGTGTTTTCACTCCAATGAACAGCGAGTTACAGAAGGCGAGTCTGGAGGAGACAAAGGCTGGATGAGGGTCTCAGCATCTGAGCGAGAGAGAGATGAACGAAGTTTGGAAATATTGCGAAGATGAAAAAAACAGGTTTTAAACAGGTGCTTAATGTGATTTTCGAATGTGAGGTGAGAGTCCATTCGAACTCCAAGGTTTGTAACAGCGGAGGAAATGGGAATGTCTTGTCCAGAGAATGAAATAATGGTCAGAGTCGAGGATTGAACCTGGTGAGGCGTCCGATCAGTCTGGCCTCGGTTTTGGAAAAGTTCAACTGAAGAAAGTTCTGGCATAGACATGTGCATGTGGGCCACAGTTGGCACCATTCAGGGATTTAACCAAGAGCGGCAAAGATTGTAGCAGGAGTTCAGCTTTTATCCATTCTGCATTTGAACCCTCACTAAAGGTCAAATTACCTGTATTCAGGTTTTCTGTTTACAAAGGTAAAACAAGGCCATCGACTCTAAACCTCTCCTACCTTTTTAATGTTGTTTAATCAATCTGTTGCTGTGGCAACCGCCTGCCCCACAAACCCAGCAGAGATGAGTTAAAAACACAAAGGATTAAGATATTAAGTTTTCAGGCTTCATATTTACTGATTTGCTCATCAGGGTCTTTGAGTCTCTTTTATTTTTGTAATGGTACAGAAATGCACACACCTTGTTTAAACAATAATTACTGAGATTATTAATGCTGTTGGGCCATTAATTTGAACACGTTTTGTTGATTTTATCCTTAATAAGATGTATTGGATCAGAGCTGGTCTCAACATCCTGGTGGCGTTCAGTTTGTCACCTACTGCCTAGATCAACTCAAAACCTTCCGTGATCGTAATTGATCACCCCTATTGATTAAATATGACTAGTTGGAAAACAAACATCATCAGCGGTATCTTACCGGTAACGTCTGGGCAACCGGAGGATCCTGGACGGACAGCAGCGTCCATGTCTGAAAGATGTCCTCCATGCAGATCTCCAAGGCTGGTCACTCTCATGCTCTCAGCTCGATGCTGCATAGAGCCTCTGGATATTGCAGTTCACTTAGATGTTCAGTAAAGTTGATCCTTATAGTTGGATCACAGCTGGTCCCGAACCTCAATCGTAAGCCAACTTCAGCGGCCGCTTCGTTCAAACTATAAAAAGCCCGACGTGAAGCTCTGAGTCCATGAGAGCCGCGAACTGAAACACGTTTTGTCTGAGCGGCCACACGAAAAGTAAAGTCAGGAGTAATAACACCATTTTCTAATGCAGTTAATGAGCTTCAGCTTATTGATAACCTGTTAGTAGGTCAAAGACTTTGGTATTCTGATTTAGTAACGTGATTATGTTAGTTGTGTTACCACCGCCAGGCCACTAGAGGCAGCAGTAAACCCCGAAAAGATGGGACTAAGGAGCAGATTTAGAAGAACACCGAAAACTACAGAATTTGTTAAAAACTGTGAGCTGCCCTTAAGTAAATAAAAGATTGAAGTTCAAATACATGCTGAGAGTGAAACTCCTTCCTAAAGGTGAAGATGTATCACAGATTTAAAAAGAAAATAAAAACGGGAGACCGCCGATAATACAGGAAATAGCGCCCCCTTCACTTCCGGAGTGCAATGGTCCCATTTCCATATAAGGTGACAGCAGTCCGTCCCGCCCTTTCCTGTTTGCTGCAGCGAGGTGTACTTGAACAGAAAGGGGCGGGACCATAGACATAATATCAGAGCAGACCCCGCATTGGCTGCTCCGGCGCAGGAAATACGGCGGCCATCTTGGAGCGGCAGTCCCTCATACGTTGCCAATCAAAACAACAGAGATATTGTTGTTCAGATCGATGGATTATTGATGTGAGGCTCCACAAACAACATTGCACAAGTAAGATGGACATATATATATATATATATATATATATATATATATATATATATATTATATATATATATATATATATATATATATATATATATATATATATATATATATATATATATATATATATATATATATATATATATACCAGTACGATGGACATACAGTGATTCTTGAAAATAGGGACAAAATGGGTTTTAATTTTCCCATATTTTTTTTTGTTATTTCTCAAATTTATGTATACAAATATGTCAAATAATGTTTTGGAAATGTAAAGATGCTGAGGTCCAGGCTCCCAGTTGCAACATTTTTTTAAAAAAAATACATTTTTAATCGACCTGCCCTAGAACGTTGTCATCACCATCTGACAAAAATACATCAAAAATAATTTTTAATAACCCTATTAGTGATATTTTTACTCATTTTGCACACAAATACTTCTCAAGAAACAAAATAATTATTATTTAAAACAAAAAACCATAAAAATCCATCTGACGGAGTTGACACAAAACTGAAGGTGGTGACAAACTAGTGAGTGAAATGAAAAACTTGGTACATGTGAAGTAATGCAATTTATGTAAAAAATACATTAAAATGAATTAACTCCACATTTAAGTGATATTTGACAACAATTTCACTGAAAGAGTCACAAAAACTCGATGGAGTTGACATCTGACAGAGGTGACAAAAAGCCAAACTACCTCAATTTACATGATGTTATTCTGAAGGCGGCCATATTGTAGATCATCAAGTCCATAAAATCTTTACATTTTACCAAAATTAAGCTTTTATTTCACAAAATCTTATCAAATTTTGGTAAAATGTTAGTTATGGTGTTGACACATCATGGTTGTGACAAAAAACGTAGGAATAAAAAGAAGAAAAAACTAAAGAATAACATAAACTAACCAGAGCTAACTAGCCTCTTAGCAAAGGAAGAGGTCATGGGGTCCTCAGAAGTTCTGCTGCCCCCAATAATGCCTGATTTTTTTTACATTCTTTTCATTTCGGACGTGTTGACAAAAACTAAGGACAAATTTCAATGGAGTTGGAAAATATACAAGAATGATTTTTAATTCAATTTATTGATACTTTTATAATTATTTATATGACTACTTATACTTAATTGTCATAATATATAATTTTAGTATTTCTTTAAATGTTTTAAACTATTATAATGTATTGAGTTCTGCTCCTGGACAAAGGATTTTACAGGCATCATCCAACGACTACAATGTTTAAAATAAAAAAATATTCAGCAAATACCTGAAAAATATACATTGTTGTGCTCACATGACCCAGGTTAGTTTAGTCAGATATTTGAAAAAATTATATTATTTGTATATTTTATTAAAATGTTGTGCTTTTTCATAGGACCTGTTTTGTCCCTATTTCAATCACAATAATCACATATAAATATATATATTATATAATATATTATAAATATATATTATATAATATATATATATATATATATATATGCATCCAATATATATTATTCAGTATTAATCATTATTTATTTGTGATTGTAGTTGTATGACTATGTATTATTATAATAAATTATACACACAGCCGTTCACAATAAATTATCCACGGCTGTGTGCTTTGTAATATGCTTATCATACGTGATATCAGAATATTCCATTCCTATTCTATTGTTATAGCCACCAATCATATTTAAAAATGCTGAACTATGTATTAAAAACATACTTAAATAATACAATTATTTATAAATGTAGCTTTGATAGATGTCTGACTATAGTTTCCAGTAACAAAAAAGGTGTGATGAAATGCACTGATATGTCATTTTGCCTGCTAAACACATAAGGCTGAATGGAGTGGTCTACCGCTCCAAGATGGCCGCCCTAAATCTCGTCAGCGACAATAGGACGAAGCTGAAGTTGGTTTCCATTACCAGCTTCCAATAGCTAATTTTTCATTACCTTCCGCATCGTTAATCGACTGTAGTTCAAAATCTACTATATCTAGACGCTTCAAACCTGGACTAGATTATTCTGCTCTAATAGAAGAATATTTAAAACCATGTTTGGGATTTGTGAGAACTTTTTCTGATTTGTGAAAACTCAATAAAGTTCGATTTTCAACATTTTTTTGGCATCTCTGTCATTACTAAAACTGTTCTAATTAAAAATCTACAGCTCATACACACTTCAAACCTGGACTACATTATTCTACTCAAATGGCAGAATATTGAAAACCATGTTTGGGATTTGTGAAAACTTTCTCTGATTTGTGAAAACTCAATAAAGTTCGAAAATCACAATATTTTGGTATCTCTTTCATTACTAAAACTGTTCTAATTAAAAATCTACAACTCATACACACTTCAAACCTGGACTAGAGTTTTCTGTTCTAACGGAAGAATATTTAAAACCATGTTTGGGATTTGTGAAACCTTTTTCTGATTTGTGAAAACTCAATAAAGGTCGATTTTCACAATTTTTTGCATCAGGATCATACTAGAACTGCTCTAGTTAAAAATCTACAACACTTAAACACTTCAAACCTGGACTAGATTATTCTCCTTTTCAAGCTAGATATGTAAAACCATGTTTGGAATTTGTGAAACATTTTTCTGATTTGTGAAAACTCAATAAAGTTCGATTTTCATCATTTTTGCGTCTTTATCACCAAAGACCTGCTCTAATTTAAAAGCTACAACACAGACTCTTCAAACCTGAACTGGATTTTTTTTACTCTAATAGAAAAATATTGGAAACCATGTTTGTAATTTGTGAAGCTTTTATCTGATGTGTGAAACGTCGAAAAGGCGATTTTACCACTTTTTGGCATCTGGATCACAATAGAACTGCTCCAGTTCCTAAAATACAACTCAAAGACTCTTAAAACTTGGACTAAATTATTCTGCTCTAACAGCAGAATATTTAAACCATGTTTTGGATTTGTGAAGCTTTTTTCTGATGTGTGAAACTTCTGAAAAGGCGATTTTACCACTTTTTGGCTTCTGGATCACATAGAACTGCTCCAGTTCCTAAAGTACAATTCATAGACTCTTCAAACTTGGACTAAACTATTCTGTTCTAATAGCAGAATATTTAAACCATGTTTTGGATTTGTGAAGCTTTTTTCTGATTTGTGAAACTTCAAAAAAGGGCAATATCACCACTTTTTTAAATCTTTTATCACACGAGAACTGCTCTAATTCCAAAGCTACAACACCTAGACACTTCAAACTTGAATCAAATTATTATCAATTAATAGCAGAATATTTAAAACCATGTTTTGGATTTGTGAAACCTTTTTCTGATTTGTGAAACTTCAATAAATGTTGATTTCAGACTTTTTCTGGATCTTGGTCACATGACAGCTGCTCCAGCTCTAAAACTGCAACACCTACAGTCTTCAAACCTGGACTATATTCTTCTTCTCTAATAGTAGAATATTTTCATCTATGTTTGGGATTTGTGAAACCTTTATGTGATTTGTGAAACTTCACTAAAGATCAGATTACTATTCACACTTGTTCCAAGCGGTTGGAACAAGTTTTCAAATTCAATTATAATTCAAAACCATTTCATTATAATAATAAAGTGCAGATTTAGTAATGCAGTGCAGGTTTGAAGAGTCTAGGTGTTGAAGTTTTTAAATTAGAACAGATCTATGGTGATAAAGATGCAAAATATTATGAAAATCAAACTTTATTTAGTTTTCATAAATCAGAAAAATGTTTCACAAATCCCAAACATGGTTTCAAATATTCTACTATTAGAGCAGAAAAGTCCAGTGCAGGTTTGAAGAGTCTAGGTGTTGTAGCTTTTAAATTAGAGCGTATCTTGTGTGATCCAGATGCAAAAAAAAATTAAATCGAATTTTACTGAGTTTTCAAAACTCAGAAAAATGTTTCACAAATCCCAAACATGTTTTTAAATATATATCTTGTAGAGAATAATCTAGTCCAAGTTTGAAGTTTCTACATGTTGTAGTTATTTAAGTAGAGCAGTTCTAGTATGAAAGAGTGGCCAAAAATATTTGATTTTCGAACTTCATTGAGTTTTCACAAATCAGAAAAAGGTTTCACAAATCCCAAACATGGATTTAAATATTTTGCTATGCGAGGAGAATAATGTAGTCCAGGTTTGAATTGTGTATGAGTTGTAGATTTTTAATTAGAACAGTTTTAGTAATGAAAGAGATGCCAAAAAAATGTGATTTTCGACCTTTAATGAAGTTTCACAAATCAGAAAAAGGTTTCACAAATCCCAAACATGGTTTTAAATATTCTGTTATGCGAGCAGAACAATGTAGTCCAGGTTTGAAGAGTCTATGAGTTGTAGATTTTGAACCACAGTCGATTAATTATGCGAGAGGTAGTGAAAAATTAAGTGGAATCGCCCTTTAGCTATTGGAAACTAGAAATAGAAACCAACTTCAGTTTCGTGACAATTGGCGAGAGCGTTTCATGAGGCGTCTATCCTTATATTATGTCTATGACCGCAGATAAAATGGGCGGAGCAAGAACACATCCGGGTACTTTGAGCATTCTTGCCTGGATGTTTGAATTGCAACAGTACTTGGGCCGCTGTCGATGACGTTTCACGAGGACAGGCCTTGTCGCCACGCTATGACGTAATTGGCCTATAATATATATATATATATTATATATATATATATATATATATATATTATATATATATATAATATTATATATATATATTATATATACAGTATATATATTATATATTATATATATTTATAGGCATTTGCTGCCACCCCTGAAAAAATCCCCACCCCATAGATATTTTTCTAGATCCGTCCCTGCTCTAGCCTCTACAAACTCCGCAGAGAACTTATGTGTAAAGTAGAATTATTTCACTAATAGACAAAATTACAGACAATGTTTGTCTGTCATTTGTGTTTGTAGAGAAACCGAAGCACCCGGAGAAAACTTTTGTTCAAAACAATATTAGTTGATTTTACCAAGAGAGCAAATTACAGTGTATGTCACTTGTGTTTTAAGAGACACTGGGCACCTGCAGAAAATGTATATTTAAAAATTACAGACTTTATCTATCTATCTATCGTTTTTTTTATAGGGAAACTGGAGCACCCAGAGAAAACCTATCTATCTGTCTGTCTCGTTTTTTTTAGGGAACTGGAGCACCAGAGAAAACCTATCTATCTATCTATCTATCTATCTATCTATCTATCTATCTATCTATCTATCTATCTATCTATCTATCTATTTATCTATCTGTCTGTCTCGTTTTTTTTAGGGAGACTGGAGCACCCAGAGAAAACCATCTATCTATCTATCTATCTATCTATCTATCTATCTATCTATCTATCTATCTATCTATCTATCTATCTATCTATCTATCTATCTATCTATCTATCTATCTTATCTATCTATCTATCTATCTATCTATCTATCTATCTATTCTATCTATCTATCTATCTATCTATCTATTATCTATTCTATCATCTATCTATCTATCTATCTATCTATCTATCTATCTATCTATCTATCTATCTATCTATCTATCTATCTATCTATCTATCTATCTATCTATCTATCTATCTATCTATCTATCTGTCTGTCTGTCTGTCTCGTTTTTTTTAGGGAGACTGGAGCACCCAGAGAAAAACCTATTGTTAAAATGACAGACATTCATACGGGAGTGGAAATGAATGGCAGTCTTATCCTTTTACTCTGCTGTTTGAAATCCTCAGTGAAGAGCACAGTGTTGGCTTTCAGTTGAGGAAGTGTGACAGGATTGGTATTGCTAACTTTCTGACGACTAAGTAAGGGTCTGGTTTTAGCGTAGTCATGTTTGTCAGCAGAACACACCGATCTTCTTGCGCAGTTCTTGGAGGTACTTCCCCCTGGCAGAGTCTGGCAGCTTATCTGAATATTTTCCCCTCCACACACTTTGTCCAATCCCATCAAGCTTTGCATTTCTTTCTTTTCAAATTCACAAAGTTTCTTTTTCTCCTGCCGTTTACGTTGTATCTCTGAATCCCAGGAATCAGTCAGAGACTTCATGGCTAAAGCTTTTGTCTCTTTCTCCAGGTTTTTACGCTTTTTCTCTGCAGATTCCCGCTGTTTCATTTCTTTCAATAACTTATCCTCCATAAAAGCCCTTTTTTTAGCTTCTTCGTTCTTTATTAGTGACAGTTGGTTGTACACTAGTTTTTTACGTATTTCATGACTTCTGTCCTTATCAGGAATGTCACAGTTTGGAAAACCAGATTCATACTGAACATCTCTTCCTTGCTTAGTAACACTGTGATGCATTTCCTTCTGCGTTATTGACTATGTTGTCTATATGTTTTTTAGTCTCGTCCATTGTCTTCAGTTTCTGCTGGGGATCCTTCTTCTGTCTCCTGGCTTCAATTTCCTCAGCTTGAGATTTTTCAAGATTTTTCTCTTTCTCTTTCTCCTGTCTCACCTCAATTTCCTGGATTTGATGCAGTCTATCTAACTCCATTGTGGCAGCCATTTGTTGCCTTTCAAATTCAGCTCTTTTCTTCTTTTCCTGTTTATTACTATAAATTTGGGCATCCCATGAGTCAAACATTGACTTTTTCAAAATGGCTTTCTTGTCCCTCTCCTCTTCCTCTCTGAACCTTTGGTCTAACTGCTGCTTAACCCTTTCTTGCAATCGCTTTTCCTCCAAAAGAGCAAAGTTGGCAGCTTCCTTCTTCTTTATATTTTCCAGATTGTCATAAACAATCTTTTTACGTTGCTCTAGAGAATTGACCTTTTCAGGACGCCTCATCTTATGTACATCGGCGTGTTGTACAAACGCTGATGTAGATTGCAAGCCTTCATTTGAGTCATCAACACTCGGACATAACTCATACTGCCTTATCATTTGGGCCCTCGTGTTTTGCTCAGTCTTGTCCTGTGTGCCAAGTTTCTGCCGCTTCTCCTTCTTCTGTTTCTTCTTGTCAACATCCTGCGTTCGATGCAGCTGCTCTGATTCCATCAAGAAATCAGAGCCTTGCTTTATAATCCTGTCCATTTCCATCTTCTTATGTCGTTTATATTCAACTTGACCATCCCATGCATCAGTCAAATATTTTTGCATTTCAACTTTCTTTTCTTTCTCCTGTTTGTCAAGTAACTTTTGGGCAAACTCCTGGTTAGCCATTTTTTTTCTAAGTCTTTTTGCCTCATAAACATCTCGGAGGTATTCTTGTCTCTTTATATCCTGCATATTATCATTCTCCATCTTCTTACATCTCTCTTGAAATGTATCCTTTTCGTGAAAATTTGTCTCCCTCTCATCATATACGTGCCGTTTGCCTTCCATCTTACGTTTCTGTCTCGAGGTGAAAAATGTATCAATTCGTTGGGTTTTGCACATCTGGCTTTAGAACACAGGTAACAAGATATTCAAAGGGTTCAGCGCTGATGTCATACAATCTATGTCACAAAGCCTGGGTTCCTAGTGACATCATCAGTTAGGTAGCAGTGTAACAGTTTCTATTGCTATGGTAACCAGGAAAAGCTCTGAAGTGATTCACACTTCCTAGTAAAGGAGATGTTTCAACCCATCAAAACATTTCCAAATAAACTCATTCATATTAATACAAATGTAACTTTTTCCAACAATTTAGACAAGCTTCAGCCAATGTGGTTGTAATTGATAATGTGTAAAACACAATCACCTGGTTTCCCATTAAATCTGCTCAACAGTGTTTTCCTCATCAATGCAGTTTTGATGAGGAACCTAACAATAGTTTCTCATTTCTTTTGTTGACCGCTGCCTAAGCTACGGCCTGAAGACGGCGTTCCCAGCATCTTAGCTTCCAGCACATGGGTGTGTGAAAACCACCTGTGTGTGTGTACGTACGAGCATGCAAAGAGCTGAGAAAGGTAGAGGAAAACAGAATTATTTAATCCTGACACTCTCTTCCAAGTGACCTGCACAAGTTTTGACTCTCCACTGAAGACTCCATCAACAGTTTTCATGCTTTTTTCAAGTGGTTTTGTATGTTTTTCTCCCACTAATACAGAAAACTTTTCATCAGAAACAACTGATGGTGTATGAATTCAATAAATAGTTATGGCAAATCGGACATTGAGCGCATGAATCTCTTTTTTCCGTTAACATTGAATGCAACACAATGTAATCTGAGACCCACGGCTAAGTAGCGGGAAATGCAAGAGAAGGACAGAGCGCAGCAGCATTGATGGATGTATATGTTAATGGACTGGACATTATGTGACTTATCGTGCGCCACTGCTGTCCATTGAGTCAGGAATATCGGTGGTCACGAAAATACCACACTTACGCAAAGAATCAGAAAAAACGACGCAATAGCGCTAATTCAACCCTATGACAGCCATAGATAACAAGGTTGAATGGTTTCACATTTAATGGGTGAGGAAAAAGTTGTAATTTAGAGAAAATATTGAGAAGGTGAGCAATGTGCCAGGAAGGGAGGAATGGTTTCAGGTCGCTTAAATGTCTGATTATAAACGCAGAGAGTCGCCATCGCCTGTTGAGAAAGGTATTTAATGTTAAAGTTACCTTTCCCAATGGAATATATACTAGTCAGCCCCAATGACTGTTTCACTCACGGTTTAGCCAAAATGCTTCCTGGGTAAAAATCAAAAGACAAACTCTGGATGACCTAAAAAATTATTTTTAATATCTCAGACGCCAAAGCTGCACAAACGAAAATTTTAACGACACAAACCACAAACGGACCACTAACCATTCAGACTATTTGCTGGATTTTTTTTGACGTGGTGAGGTGTCAGCTTCACACAGCTGCGAATTTCCCAAATATTGGTCAGTCATTTTATTTCAAATATGCTGTAGGAGCTGTAGTTGGATGACCGTTTTAAATGTCGCCACGTTTTACGAATAGAGGGGATTAGTTCAGTTTTTGTCGCTTGTTTAGCTTTTAGGAATTGCAGCGGCTGCAGACAGTGCGCCACAATAAAGGTGCAATAAAGCTGATAAAACAGGTTAAGAACTACTGCTATTCTGCCATTTCTCGCTCTGAGTGCAACCGACAGACAACAGCTCGACGAGCAGATAGAGCAGTTTTCCGATCAGGGGAATCAACACCAAAAAAACATTTCCCACACAACAAAGTAGAAAAACACCAAAACAGAACATTCAGTCTGTTACGTTATGTTGTCAGGCTTGATGTCTATATTGTGATTATTACGTTTTCGCCTGAGCACAGCGGTGGTTGATTAGCTGATCTGAACAGCTGCTCTACTGGTGCAGAGCAGCTTTGGTGGCGGGTTGACCTGTTTTAGTGCCAAGCAGTGACGTGCGGTGAGGTTCATTGCTGGTGAGGCACCATCCATGTCATTGGACCTAAGGAAATTTCGCGCATGCGTACAACGCTGGGGGCCAAAAAGACTAAAATCTTTTACATGTCATCCATAGCCGTGTTAACTCAGTGAAACTTAAAAAAGCAGGTTGTAGCAGCTAAAATCCTATATTTGAGGCTACTGCTGGTGGTTGTTGTAAGGCGTTGGTTGTACGTTCGCTCAATTAAGACTCCGGATGCCGATCTTGCGTTTAACATAAAATAAAATAATTTATTTTCCACACAATGTCCATTATCTTACTGTTTGCCTTAAGATCCACATAAATCAAAACATACATCCAAATCGAGCACAGTAGAAAACTGTTTGCCTCTGCCCATTAACCTCACCTGGACAGAATCATGGTTGGCCTTAAATAACTCAGAAATCAAAAGTAAATACGCCCCCTGTGGGGCGATAAAGACTCGTTGCCATAGCAACTGACAACAATGCCACTTCATGTTTTAGGATTTAACACCAAAAACATTCAAGAATGTTGCACACAGAACAGAACATTTAGTTTGTTGTAGTAGTTCGTTTTAGGCTTAATGTTTTATTAATACATAATTGCTGTGGTAGATTAGCTACCGCTTCTACTTTACTGAATTATTTAAACATTAACTGTAGCCCACAAAATGGACATTTCATTAAAAAACTAAAACATCTTATTGCTGCCTTACCTTTACGTATCAATGAAATCTATGCACCGCTAATTCTGCACAGAAATATCAGTTCATCCAAAGCCAAGTTTATCCTCGGCATGTTTTTTCTATTCCGTTTGTGAATCATCAAACTGTCTAGAAGTAAAACTTTCAGCTCCGTGTTTCTCTTCCTGTAGTTATCATCTCCTGCTTCAAATGAAAATCCACTTTAGAAAACTGTTTAAGTGTAGAAATGTAGTCTTTCATGTTGACGTCAGAAGAGAAGAAAATAAATATATCGCAGATACTTTACTGTGTGGCTAACTCCATGGTTAGCTCCATGGTTAGCTCCATGGTTAGCTCCATGGCTAGCTCCATGGTTAGCTCCATGGCTAGCGCCATGGTTAGCTCCATGGCTAACTCCATGGTTAGCTCCATGGTTAGCTCCATGGTTAGCTCCATGGCTAGCGCCATGGTTAGCTCCATGGTTAGCTCCATGGCTAGCTCCATGGCTAACTCCATGGTTAGCTCCATGGCTAGTTCCATGGTTAGCGCCATGGTTAGCTCCATGGCTAGCTCCATGGTTAGCTCCATGGCTAGTTCCATGGTTAGCGCCATGGTTAGCTCCATGGCTAGCTCCATGGCTAACTCCATGGTTAGCTCCATGGCTAGCTCCATGGCTAACTCCATGGTTAGCTCCATGGCTAACTCCAAGGCTAGCCACACACTAGCACTGTGTCTTACTCTGCAGTTGTGCAGTCACAATATCTGTGAACATGAGCGCCCCCTGCCATGAGGCAAGAGAACTGCCTGCCTCACCTCGGGTCTGTTCTCTGTCGTTTCTATCGCTCCTCCTCACACAAAATACGATACACACACAGTTAGTGACAAAAAACACTGTACATTATATACATATGCAAAATTATGGAAAATCAGTCCATATATTAAATGTTTCTTAGCCATTTTATTGCTGTCGTACAGACAGGATGAACATGCTGTCATATAATGGCAGCCAGTGCAGTTAGCGAGCGATTGCGTAACTCAAGTGAGGCTGAGCTGCTGCTGCCTCACCAGCTTCGCTTCTGAGCGTTTGAATGGGAAAATACGAAAATCCAGCGATTTTGAAGAAAAACTAATCAGAATTATTTCAGCTAAGTAAATAATAGATACTTTATAATACAAAACCACAGGGTGAAAATAGCAATATAAATGATTTTATATTATATATTATTTTTCCATGATGACAGGTGAGGACCTGCCTCACCTGCCTCCCCTGACCGCATGTCACTGGTGCTAAGGGAACCAAAACACACCGAACTGCGCAGCACAAGGCTATCAAAGTCGATACCAGGCCATCAACAGTTAGGCTATGCTAGTGTAACCTACTCACTGCTCACTTTATCAATATTTTCTCTAAATTAAAACTTTTTCCTCGTCTGTTAAATGTGAAACCATTCAACCTTGTTATCTATGGCTGTCATAGGGTTGAATTAACGCTATTGCGTCGTTTTTTCAGATTCTTTGCGTAAGAACCGATATTCCTGACTCAATGAACGGCAGTGGAGCACGATAAGTCACGTAATGGACCTTTCCAAGCCCCGCCCAGAAACGCCCCTCGACTTCATGTCTCACAACCCAAAGCCTTAACTCACCTAGTTAACATGGCGTCGACTGACTCTATAGAGTATTTATGAGTAGATTAGTTTAGCATTTCTGCCGGATTTTCACAAAATATCAGCCACGACGATGGACAGGGGAACCAAATAGTTCATGTCATCTTTTTTGGACGATGTCAAGGTGTTTTAGACACGCGATGCCTCCAACATTGTGCAGCTAAATGCTAGTGGTTGATGAGGAAAACAGCAGATCCTCACACCCTCAGCATAAATATATATGTCAGATATGGTACACATTGCATATTGATCTGTTCAGCTAACGTAAGACAGGCAGACAGGCTTCAAGGTGTAGAAGTTGTATCGGTACAGCCTGTTGAGGAAATGTAATCATTTCTAGCATTTAGAAAATATAACCATCTTTTAGTGTTTAGTTAGCTGAATCTTTTACTTAAATTTTGAAGAAGTTTGTGTGGGTGAGTTCAATTGGCAGGAAGAGCCATGGCTGGGTTCAAAATATCAAAGAACAAGTGATGGATGGAGAAAACCTTTTAAGACGTTGTTAAACAATATATCTGTGGAGCTATAGGCTCCTATCTTTTCAGACATCTTGGGAGGACAGGAGATACTCAGGTCTCAGGAAATAAAGAGCCTTCAGCAAACAATTGGCATGTTAAACTATTGAACTGTAAACTTATGAACTTTAAAGCTGTGAACTTTAAACTGTTTAAACTACTAACATCATATAGATTACTCTTAGTATTGCATGGTCTGATTAAAAATGTATTATTTACCTGTAGAATTAAGGTAGTTGGAAAATGATTAGGATGGTTTAATTTTTATACGAATGGTGTAAGCAGATTAGGAATTGTATCTAATTACTTTTTATAGTTATTGTATGAATTTAATATCAGGGAGGATTTGGGAAAAGAGCAGAGAAAAGCACATTACTTTCTGGAAGAGCTGGAGAAACCAGAGTTTCACAGATATTTGTGAAATGCTTTGAAGTGGTTCTTCTTGCTCAGAAGGCATGAAGCCAGATGGTTGAAGGAAATAAATTAAAAAAACTAAAAGGATCTTCAGGTTATAGGTGACCTGATTTAGTGAAATGGACTGAGTATAGTTAAATTTATAACCTAGTCTAGTGCAATTGACCTGCAGTTTACCCGAAAATTGACTGAAATATTTGTTTAAAAGCGTACATACGGTTTGTTATTTATCTGTTTGGATTAGGAGAGAGTTCCAGCCACGTCTCATTAGACATTTGCAAAGTCGTAAAAGTCAGCAGGACTTTAGAGTTCTGGTTAACTTCACTAACAAAAAAAGAAAAAACTTCTCTTTGATCGCTGGAACAGAATTGAAGGGAGGTGCCGTTTTCGAAGGCGGTCGGAGACAGCTTCTAATTGGTCGAGACAAGGGACGCCTTGTTTGAATATGCTAAAAACAAGAACACTCCCACAGGAATATAATCTGATGCAAGGGAGAAATAATTCAGAAAATAGCCGATCTTTGTTGCTTTTGCTCTGGCTCTTTTCCCAAAGACGTCTTTGAATGTTTGTCTGTCTCCTCACTCAGGTAACGAAATGTATGTCTTTGTGTTTTTCTGTCATGCTCTGTCATGTCTGATACTTTGTTTCTGATTGGATTAAATTCTGCACTTCTGTGACGCCAACACGCTGCGTACGCCTCTGTCTCCTCACGTGGGCTCCAAGACTGGGGAAAGAATCCTGGGACAAGGAAGAAAAATCAGAGCAGAGTTGTTTTTTCCTAAATTTAGTCATTTATAATGTTTTCTTCCTTAACAAGCCATTATGCTGTACGTGGCTAAAAGGGTTTTCATAATGAATGTTTATTATTGACTATTATTTTTATTCACTAAACACAAAAAAGCAAAGCAATAATACTTACACCAGAAGACAATCCTTTGTTCTTAGTGATCCTACGACGGTTGAGCTGCTAATGCGGTCAGTGCACAAGTTTTGATCCAAGCAAGACTTTCCGTTTCAGACATTGGAAATCTGTGAATTTTAGTTCCACAAATACAATCAGGATATCTGACATCGCCTGTACAGATTCCCACTGACGGATAACTATTGTTTTTCGAGTCCTGACGCAAAAACTTTCTGTCGGTCCGGTTCTCCACAATGTACATTAGCACGAGTTTGTGAGACAGTAACCCACTGATTGCTGCGCTGTGACGTCAAATGGGCATTAGCCAATGAACAGGTCGGGCTGGGGTAAGGTCCATGTCCAGTCCAGTAATAGAGCTTTGGAGTTGACGTCACGTTTTCGTCGCTCGGCGCCATCTTTGGTGTCCACAGACCAAAACGAACTAGTCAGAACATCACCGGTGTTTTCATTGTGTTACCGACCGCAGTAAAAGTTGTTTTCTAGGTGGATCCTGGATATTCGAGCTCCACAGAGTTAAGGGACGTTCAGCTCAAGGTTGATCCGATTTCTGATCGCTAATTTCGGCCAGTTGTTCTTTACTGGTCCCTCCTGAAGCCTCGGAGTTTCACAGCTGCTGTCAGTTTCCAAACACTCCTGTAAATAAATGCTTTGTCTTTGACCAACTGATACAAAAAGTGGACATTCATGCTATTACACAAGGCTCACTATCCTCTATTAAAATTTTAAGTCATATTCAATCATTTTAATTTCAATATTACATATTTTCTTCAATAGCTTCCAAATCGTGTCCCATTAACTCAATCTGTTTGAAATTTGTTAGCAGAATCACTTTTCGGCACAGCGTTCAACGTAATATCATGAGACTCAAAACGTTTGGCTTTCGTGTTGTTCCCTCATTTGTTTGGAGGACACAACCTTTATTATACACAGTGTGTTCGATTAGCCAGGTCACGTGATGCAACACAATAATCCAATAATGATAAAAACAACAACAAATGAGAGCACAAAAACATTCATAATGTCAACAGCCCCACTTGCTCACATTTGGGTAACTTCCTGACTCTTAACATTTCAACCTAAATACATTCATGATACACCAAACATAAACACTTCATACTTCCTTAACTTAATCTTTGTTGCTGGTTTAGTTAGTACATCTGCAACCATTTCATTAGTTGGACACTAGAGAGACTTTTCCTTCATTTACAACTGATCTGACAAAATGATATTTAATATCAATATGTTTACATCTTTGTCTGATCCATCACTGTTCCTTTTGATTGCATAACCCATTTACCCCCCACTACAGCTTTACCCTCAGGTAAGTTGGTCAGGGAAAAAGTAACATTGTCCTTTAATGACTGCATTTCCTCATCCATGGCTGTAACTCACTCTTTTGCATTCACAGATGTTACAGCTTCTTTGTAGGTTTGAGGTACTCCACTTATCAGTCTGTAACAATAATCAATGTTACCCATCTGCTCTTCATCAATGCTACATACATGGTCATCTAAATAACCAGGTTTCTTTCTCTCTCTGACAGGGTATCGCCTCTCAGGTTCTTCATGTTTTGTTGTTTGACTGGTACTCGCTATTGGTTCTTCTTCTGTCCTCAGTTTATGGTCAGAAACATTTACTGGATCAGCATCTGAACTTTTGGTTGCTCTGGACTAATTCTAATCATATCATCATCCAAAGTTACATCCGTCTCATTTTTCTCTTTGGATACAAATTCTACAAGCCTGTGTTTCTGGATTTTCCTGCTGTTTGGATAGTAGACCATGTAGGCTGGACTATTCTTGTCATACCCTATAAAAATGCCTTTTTCACACCTTGAATCCAGCTTCCCTTTCTCTCGTTTGTAGGTGTAACGAACACATCCAAACTTGTGCATCCTAGAAATGTTAGGCTTCCTGCCTGTCAACATAAAGTAAGGCGTTTGCTTTGTGCGATTATTAAAACATCTGTTTCGCACTACAGCAGCTGTCTGAACTGCATATGGCCATAACATTTTTGGTAACTCACCATCGATCAACATGCATCTAGCCATGTCAAATAGAGTTCTCCAGTTTCGTTCTGCCGTACCATTTTGATGTGGACAATATGGTGCTGTGTGGACCGTTGCTAGTGGTTCTGTAGCTCTTGCATCTGGTCCTTGTTCCTAGTTTGAACAAATGTTCCTTTTGTGCAGACTTCACAATATGGCATTGGCTCACCTCTCCCTTTAATTTCCATGCCATGAACAACATTTTCTAGCTTCAGTACATCTCAGTAATTGCAATATCCAAGAATCTCATGCCAACTTTGTAAGTATAACATTTTTTACACTGATCACCACATTCATTGTCCATCGTTTGTAAGTAATACAGTTTGTTACATAGTGAATGGGGAACTTGGTGTCTCTGAGAAGAACGTTCTTTCCTTCTTTGAAAATCACCGTGCTCCGCTGGATGTTGCAGCTTCACTGAGAAGATGTCTAGCGGGTATGAAGGATGTACAGTCCGTTCCTCAGCACTGTTTTAAGACGTCGACCTCTGCTGTCGATCAAACACACTTCCGCGTCTCGTCGTTGCTTAGCAACTCCAAAAGACCCGGATCCATCAGCCAATTCCACGCAGTGCGTCTCGGCCTGGAAACTTCATCAAACTTCCGAAACTTACTGATGTCAGTGATTATGTGTGATGTCGCACCAGGTCCACCATCAGGCCTCCATCATGTCTCCACTCGCGTGTCGCGTCGCTCACCCGGAAAGCCGCCCGTCTCTTCGGCTGCTTTCCGCGCGGTGTCCCGTTGTTTCCTCCGTCTGCAGGTCGCGTTGCTGTGACTGTTATTCTTACAGTAACTGCACCACCGCTTCCGCTGGCAGGTTCTGCTTATGTGGCCTTTCATCCCACATTAACACACGATCTCAGAACTTCCTGCTCCAGGATCATTTGCGCCTCTTGCTGCGCATTTCGAGCCAGAATGAGCTTCAGCTTTCATCACATTGTCCTCAGATACTGTGCCACGCATATTTTCAATGTCTTCAAAACTTCTGAGTTTAGTCTTAAACTCTGCAAAAGTCAACTTATCACCGTCTTCGCTCTGAGTGATATAAACAGCAAATGGCCTAAATGTCTCTGGATCCTTTCAGAACCATGGCGATCAGAAGTCCGTCGCTCAGCTGCTCAGCTCCTTAAAGCGGTGATGCGGTTTCAGCTCTGATGATGAACCCGGTAACCGACCGTGAATCAGCTCAGTATACAGGTTCATCACTCTGGGTTTTCCTTTGCCCCAGGATTCCAAGCGCCGCACGTCCATCATCTGACTAGTGATGGACTCTGTCATCCAGAAACTGAATGAGTTCTGCTTAAGCCTCGCGTTTTTCTGTGCGTCTTCCTCTTCATGTCATCATCCGAGGGGTTTGTCAAAATTGTCTGTTTCATCCCTTGTAATCGAAGGTGTCCTAGAAACTTTGTTTCCCACAGTTCGTAATTTTTCTCATCTCCATCAAACTGAAGTTTTGACCAGCGGCTGGGCGCCATGTCCTTTTCTCTTCTGTTCATTTTCCTTGTTTCTTCATTGATTCTGGGCCCAAAACCTGTTAACAGAATCACTTCTCAGCACAGCGATCAACGTGATATTATGAGACTCAAAACGTTTGGCTTTCGTGTTGTTCCCCCATTTATTTGAAGGACACAACCTTTATTACAATAATCCAATAATGACAAAAATAACAACAAATGAGAGCATAAAAACATTCATAATGTCAACAAAATTGTTCTACTAGTCCAGTGTTTCTCAACCTTTTTTGCCCCCCCCCCCCCCTGTCCTTATCCAGGTCCCTCACTGACCCCCACCAAATAATTTGTAGGCTACTTTGCACTGACCATTATTTTATCATTAATATTAATATCACTGTAGCGGCCTCTCGGACTGAACAGGGAGTTTCAAACAGGTGCAATTTAATCTCAACCTTTCTTTCCATTGACACCGTGAAAACTGTAGTATAAACAAAAGAATATAAAACCAACATATCAATATTCAGTTATACAAAAAAGAATACGTTATGTCCTTTAACTCGTCAACAGTGGCGCAACTACACATTTTTCAGGTGGATGCAAAAACATGATTTGACCCCCCCCCCCCAGGGGATGTAAGGGTGAGGTTGCAATGAACATTCAAGTTAAAATTGGTAGGTCTAACAGCAGCCAATCAGAGTGGAAAAATATTCTTGTTCTTTGCCATTTTCTAGTTGTTAAATATTCCACAAAATGACCAGATAAAGATGTTCAACATGCCACTTTAAACTCTGAACTATTTGCAAACAACTGAGCTCTGCAACATTAAAACATGGATAGAACTGTAACTACATTAATCATAGCTCTTCTTCTCTTCAGTGTTTTGTCAGTTTCTGGTGGTGCAGCTCTGTGCTGCCTTCAGGATAATGGGACATCAGAGCATCATCCATAAAACTTCACCCACATGGCATTTAATGTGCAAACCAGAGCTTTCAGTGGAAAAACAAAAGTTCCAGATCCTTTTAATACCATACAAATATGAGACAGAAACATGGATTATATCTTTATATAGACCTGTCTATTGATTATAGATTAATAGTTTTACTGGACAGAAATTACAAAGAACAAATCTGGCTCTTAATCAAATCCTAATGAGTCAAATTGAAAGTGTCATGGAGTCATCAGCCTCATGACATTAACACTGACATGAAAAATAATATTGAAGAATAAATATATCAAATATAATTAAAAATATAAATAAGTGATAAGTTCTTTACTGTTATGGTCTGTAAGATATATTTATTCTCAGTACTAGATGTGGTCTCAACAAACCCATGACATTTCAACAATATTATTTTACCTTTTATCTGGAAATAGTGTCTGTTTATTCTTGCCATACAGTCCTCTGGATTAATTATTGCTCTAAAGGTCTTGCCATACCAGTTTATTCCTCTGTATTTACTTTAGCTTCTTAGTTTATTCTTGCATTTTGTTCTTCATTCATTTCCATTTCATTTCATTTGATTAATATTGTCCTCTCTTGGTTTATTATGTTGACTTTAGTTTCTTTCCTGTTGCTAGATTTCTTTTATCATTTATTGATGCTCACCATCAGTAATCTTCACTCATCACCTGCTGCGCCGCCTAATCGTCATGTTTTTCACATCATGTGTTGATTTTTCACTGTTCAGCGTCGGATTCTCTGTTTTTATGCCATAATTCACATCTAGTTCGTTGCTCCATTTTATGTCCCGCTTCTCCTGTTTCAGAGTTTTGCGCAATGTGCGAGTCTTTTTATTTTTTTTAACCTCCTAAGGTGCAGGGCGGTCTGGAAGAGTATCGATGGGGAAAAGGCAGACTGACATAAACCTTTTAAAACAACTATTTCTGCATTGTGATTATTGAAATGTAAAAGCTCTGTGTTGTTCTATCTCCCCCGTTTCATACCGAACCACTTACAGCTCCGGTGTTAACGCTCTAAAATGAACGATCTCTATCTGGTATCACCATGGAGGGATTTCTTTATTTAAATAGGTTCATTTTTCAGAGGGAGACACAGTGAAGGTATCGTGATTTTAGCTACCAGTAGCAGGAGAGGAGCTGCACCAAGAAGCTACAAACACTGAATAGAACAAGAGCTGCCATGTTGCAGCCAAGCATGATTTAATGTTACACAATACAGTTTTACCAAGTTGCTCAAAGTCTAAACTGGCATTGTTGTGCATTTAAGGTGTAAAGTTTACCTTCGACCAAACGCCCCCCTAAGGCCTCCCAGCGCCCCCTGCTGTCCTCTGAACGCCCCCTGGGGGGCGGTACCACCCATGTTGAGAACCGCTAACCTAAAGTATAATTTGTTTGCTTGAGACTAGCCTTTTGTTTGGTTTGTACTTAGCTGCCTTGGAGTGGCCTGACAAAAGATGGGGCCTCAGCAGCTTAAATGCTGATTGGACTGAACCACTAGTTCCTGCTGGCAGGGGAAATTTGCAGTTTCTTTATTTAGATGAGTTTTGTATTTAAGTAAATATTAGTATTTAAACTAATATTTTTGTTTTTCATTTTTGGGTCTTTACTTTAGTCAAACTTAGTTGTATTGTTATTTGTAATTGTATTCTGTTTAGTTATCCCTATTGTGTCTTAATTGGTCTGATCAGTTAGTATATAAATCCCTGTGTGTCATTTCTTTGTCAGGTCAGTTATGTTTGTTTGTGCAGCCGGTTTGTTTACATTTTTGCCCAAGTTCAGTTTTGTTTCTTTGACCTCTTTTATGAGCTCAGTTTATGTTTTGTCATTTATAATCTTTGGGTTAAAATAAAAACCCTATTTTTCTAATATATCCTGTGACTCCTCCTGTTTTAACTCTGTCCATCACAAGTGTATACTTTTAAGAAACCTCACAATTCTGTTTAAAATATTCTGTTTCATTGATGTTATTTGCTATTCCAATTTTCCGAGATAATGAATTTGGGTTTTCACTGTTTGTGAGGCATAGTGCTCAAAAAAGCACGACATAGTTTACAGTCTCTAATGAATCTTTGTAGTGTTTGAATTGGACTTTCTGAAATGAGTGACAAAAACATTATAGCTAAATGCAGTAATAAGATGGAACATGATAGAACTTCATTCAAGACAAAAAAGGACACAAATCAAGTTTTATTTTCATGCATGTCTTTAATATATCAGTTTTTCATATTCACAACCAATACATAAAGCCTTCTCCCTATATTTACAGCCTTAAATATTTTTACACTAATATCTCATCAAAATGTCTTAGTTTTGAGCATCAATGAATTTGTTACATTTAAATTCTCCATGCCTTCTAGCAAACTGACAGTATATATACTTTTTACAACTATTTACATGTGAAAAAAATGCTGTTAAAGTCACACTTGAAATTAATTAAAGGTGCAAGTTAGGAGGATAGTTGGGAGTTCTTTAAGAAAAAGGAACACAAGATATGGAAAAGACTGAACTGAAAATCATGGGTGGGTCAGAGTAGGTTGTCCAGGTGATAAACTCAATCTTTTCCAACAGATAACTAATGATGTATCCATTATCCATTAATCAATTTTCTTTCACTTATCCAGTCAGGTCGCGAGGGTATCAGCCTAAGTAGGGAGGCCTCAGTTTCACTTGGGCCAGTTCCTCCGGGGGAATCCTAAGGTGTACCCAGACCAGCTGAGAAACATAGTCCCTCCAGCATTTCCTGAGTCTTCCTCTGAGCCTCCTCCCGGTGGAACGAGCGTCCAGGAGGCATCCTGACTAGTTTTACCTCAGTCATGATCTTAAATTGGGTCAAACAACACTTTACAAGGTAAAGAGCAAAACACATAAACACTTCTGTTTGTGAAGTGTGTAGAAGATGTGATGCATCTTTTTGTTTAGACTGTTCTGATTGGATGTTTGTACCCATCTCGACTCAACTAACGTACTTGTTTCACAGAGATTAGCTGCTCCATGGTACAGAAAGCTGTATTCATTTATTTGACTTCACTTTGACTGTAAAAGAGGGATGGTAATGAAAAGTGATAAAAAGCAGATGTTTTGAGTTCAATTGGTGATTGGTTGTTGTAGTTGCAGTTATTTAAAGACCATACCTTTAGTCTTAGAACACTTGAACTTGTAGAAAAGCTTGGTCGGAAAAATGAGCCATGAATGCTGACTGAAGTATCTGAGGAGTAACAAAGTAAAACTACACTCAGACAATAACCAGCCAATATGACATTAGTAACATAGTCTCTACACTGTAGGAAGAAATTGATACTTGAATGAGAATTAGTAGCTTGGAGATCTTACAAACTGACACCCTACCCACTAAATTAAATATGTTCTACTGTAAACCAAGTCTGTCTGTATTTCCTGTAGTAGCAAATGACTATGTGTGACAAAAACTATTATTGAAAATAATCAAATTCTGGCAGCATTCAGTAGAAAGTAATTACTGTTCTGGTTTTGACAAGTAATGCTATTCTGATGTGCATGGATGTACGCAAACACATTCATCCAATAACAGTTACCTGAAACATCCTGCTTCATATTAGGAAGTAACAATTTCTAAAAGTCTTCCCTCTTTAGTCTGTTTTAGTCATGATGGTTTAACTCATCAACACTAACAAACATGTAAACAGTCTAAGGACACCGACATCCTGCCCAAGCTGTCTACAGTTTTGTCTTTCAACAGAGCATCATTTGGTCCTGAATGCCACTTCCATCTAATGCCACAGATGGCAGGTGGTAGGGAACTTAAAAAAGTGATGACATTAAGATCCGTTTTGATCAAATACTTTGGGTAGGATTAGATGCTGGTGCAGCTAATTATCAGGAGTCAACAAGTGAAATATTGAGACTGTGTTTTACATATTTGTTGTATGGACAGATAATCTGAAAAAAGCTCATCTGCCTGTGGAATAAGGCAGATGAGCTACAGCTAGTTCTCCACCACAGAGCCTGTCATGAATGCTCAGGATAGTTAGTTTAGCCAATGACAGTGAATAAACAACTTTAATGGTAAATTGTTTCTCCACCAGTAGCACATCGAGCAGCGCATACCTGAAGTTGACTGACAGACTTTCCTCCTGGCTTTGATTGATGGTTTCTGACTGGGAGTAATGATATGAGTTTGATCTTTTCACAGATTATCTGTCACATATTATACTGTCACCATGGTGACTGTTTCACCAAATTGTACAAGTTACATACTGCAGCTTCAACAAAGAGAAGCAGCTTGAAGAGGAGAAGTTTTTCCTCTTCACTCACTTTCATGAAGATCACTCATGTATCTGACAGATGATCTTTGGGATTAATGAGAGCTCAGTAAGTGTATAGTGTTTTCTGTCAGACAACAGTGTCCCTGCAGGCCCACATGACATTACCAAGGTATAGACCTGCATATCCGTTTATAAGGCTTTTCTGTCAGAAGTCGATTTTCAGTTCTATATCTGCTTTGAATAATATGCATAATTTACTTCCACTGCTTCTATTATTTCAAGATTTCCTTGCTTAAAATATATTTAGCCTCCACCATCAACCTTTTATAATGTTATTTCATGGAGGTCGGCTACACCTGAAACACTCTCAGTCATATCCTGCAGCTGGACGATGACTGACAAATTGAAATTATTATTATTTTTTATTTAAGCAGCTCTGGATGCTCTGTACATTGGTCAGACCCCTCAATCAGTGTTCTCTCTCCAAAGTGGGGATGCTGTTCATGTCAAGGTGATTTAAACACTGATATTACGTGATTTTTGAAATGGGGATAACCTGGACATTTTTTTTCTAGTTTCTAGTTCTAGATGTTTAATAGTCAGAGTATCACATGGTCCTTTTTATAACACATGTTGCTTTTTTTAGCTCTGTTGCCCCATTTGCCCCTCAATTCTGTGGCTCAGACTGCTAGTTGTTCCATTTAGTATCTACACTAGTCACAGTTCAGGAGTCTGCTGGGTAGTTTGCAATGGAAGATAGCAGCATTGCGTAGACAATAGCATATAGCATTTAACCTATAGATGTTTTATAGTCCTGTGGTGGTTTAATGGAGTCTATTCCAATTCAGACAGAAAAACTGTAGACATTTGCTGAGGGAACGAGAACCAAACCTCAGAAGAAAGTAAAAAAAGAAAGGAAGTGCAAATAACGGGTTAGGGTAAGATGGTTCAAAATCAAGGTTGAAAGCTTTTTGTGCTATGTTGGACTTCACTTTTTGAAACACCATTTCTGAGTGTGTGCAACTCAATATTCACTGTCCAGCTTCTGTGGATGACTAAATGGCACTTAAATCAAGATTCATCTGCTTTTCAGATTGTAACTCATTCTTCAGGTGAGAGAAAAAAAGGCCAATTGCTTAGTCGCTCTCTACAAAGTGCAAGTACACAGGTCACAATGACTAAAACAAGCATTAAAAGAAAGACTGAACTATTCTGAGCATAAAGCTATCAAAAAAAAAAAAAAAGAACCTTATAAATATGTCAAAATCTGCAGGCCTGCCTGTATGGTCAAAGGCAAACAAAACTAAATTTAAGGAACCAAAATTAACACCTTAAATCCTTCAACAAACAATGAAATGAATGATGGAGCATTGTTTAGAGAAAATAAAAAAGCTGGTTAGAGATCTGGATTATTATTCAGGTCATCATTCATAAGCAGCAAAAAGCTGGGTCTGAAATTTAAAGAGTGCACAACGTTTTTGCTCAGTAGAAGAAGGAAGATATGGTGAAACAATCTGGAAGCCCAAAGAGGCCATCGGTGCTGTACATGGGACTTGCATTCAGAGTGTTCATTCATTCACTCACTACATCAATCCTCCTGCTTTTATTTTGGGATACTATTATTTGGTGTACTGTTAAAACTTAACAAAACATTTTAATTTTTTTGTATTTTTATTCCCTCTATCAATCTTACAAACCTTCTGATTAAGAGTAAACAGGAGCCATCTAGAATGAATGAGTGGACAGTTTGAATACAGGGACAGTGTGGAGGAGCTTCTGGAGTTTAGACGTCTCATCCAGAACCGATGAATGGTTCAGTTAGTTGGAGGGCTTCAGACTGCTTTAGGGAAATGCGGCTAGATAATCCTAAAGTTGGATAAAAGGTAGAAGGAAATTTGCTATATAAAGAACTTTAACCAATAGAATCTGCTGTTAGAAAATCAGATCTGACCAGCAAGTTTACAGAGGACTTGGAAATTCTTTCAAAATAAAAAAAACTGTAGATTTGAGTTTCTGTTCCTTATCACTGCCATAGTCCAAACATGAGGGAAAACAGTTTTTTCTGTTGCAGAATTAAGATCACAAAGAGTCAAAGAAACACAAGACAGCCTGCAGCACAATTCCAAGGAACCTTTCCTCTAAAATGCTTTTTCGGATGGGCGGTGCTCTAAGCAAAAGGTAGCGACAGTATGAAAGGGTGAGAAGTGAAAAACAATGTTTACGTTAACATCCTTCAAGAAAAACGCCGGCTTCATTCAGGGGACTAATGGCAGACGAGAGGCCTCTTCATCTGGCACGACTCTGCTGTCCATCAAAAAGCAGTTCAGTTCCAGCTTTGCAGTTCAGAAGCAAAGCTGGAACGAAAATCCCAGCTTTGTTTCAAAGATACAAACCGATCTATGGAGTTCACGGCTTTTCATTTAAAACCAATTTTGTCCAAAAATCTTGAATCTTGTTTTTCTTCAATAACTTTCTTCAGTCCCTTATTCGTCCTTCGTTTTTGTTGTGAAAGAACCTTTAGTGAATGTATCTCCTTCATGGCAGGCCAAGGAAGAAAACTGCACATTCTTCAAGACTGTTTTTTTTAATTATTATTTTCCAGGAATGGATGAATCCATTGCAAGAACACAAGACATTTGAGAGGTGATGAGAGATGGACTATTGTGCTGGCTGTAATTACTTGAATGCGGAAAACTCTCCTAGAAAGACAATAATAGCAATGTTATTACACATGTACTGTTGTGATGATGAAGTAAGGCACAAGGTAGGAAATGCATGGAGAACAGACATTAAGTTATTGAAAAATAGAACCATCTTAATGGTGATTTTTGTACTACAGATAGACGGGAGGTAGAAAACTTTGGTTAATAAAAAAATACCCTAGAAATGAACCAGAACCAGAAACCTGATTTGTCTTTAACTTCTATCTCACCGTTTATCACATATGTTAATGTATTACAGAATGACTTGAAGGAAGCACATTTAGTGAATAGTCGAGCCCTGGCAGATCTTTGAAGTGTATTTATTTATTTCATATGTTTGCAGCCGGGGCATATTGTCCTGGAAGTGGGCTGCTGCACACTCTTCCTCTTGCCCATATAAGGAAGACGCTGCGACAGAGCGCAGCTGGCTTGTTAGGGAGACAGGTAATCAGCGTTTACATTTAAAAGCAGGTAGATCGCTGAGGAGAGCAGATCCCAGGCAGAGGTATGTTTTTTGACATTGATCTCGAGGTGGTTTAGAAGGATTTCTGATTCCTCAACTTGACTGTTTTATTCAATGTACTTCTAGAGAGTAAGGTACAGAGCACTGTTGACCAGTTTCACTTTAGAGAAGGTAAAGACAATTTCTCATTATTATCTGGTTGCTTAAGGTGGTTGTCTAACTAGATCTCTTTTGTGTGTATGTTGGCCTGGTACTGTTTCAGTTTTTGATTTGCTTCAATTTCAGTTTTGTTTTGTTTTAGTTTAGTTCTTTTTGGATAGTTATTGTTGATTAAAAGTACTTTCCATTTTTTTTGTTTTGTTTGGGGAAAGGGAGTTTTTATTGTCCAGCCCCCTGGCTTGTTTCAAACAGGGACCTATGCTGTCCCTGGGTCCTATAGGCTGTTTTTGAGACAAGTGGAAGGGGAGTTTTTCTTTCCTTTGCTGTTTTCACCAGGGATTTTTGTGTGAGTGTGTTTTTGTTGGGGAACACTTGGGTGCATTTAGTTATATTTGTGTTTTCTTTATTATTATTCATCCCCCAAGCAGTCTAATTTTATTTAATTGGGGTTTTAGTAATTTTCAGCTTTAAGGGTCCCAGGGCCAGCATAGACTCCCACTTTTAGTGCAGTCACTTTGTATAATAAGATGAATCATGACTATTCTTACTCATGAAACATTTGTGAATTCAATAAACTGTTTATAATCTGCAGCAGTGGCTCTGTCAATTTTTACAAACTTATCTGCGTGATCTGGTAAAAAGAGGATCTAAGGCTCTATACCCATTGCAAAAGCTGTACCCAAGGTCACATGGGACTTATTGCATAGTACATGGGTATTAGGATAAATAGTGTAGAATAAACAATGTTGTATTGCGCCATCATGCTTTAATATCAATGTCTTTCAGCTTTCTTCTATTTTTAAGGATCAGCAGACAATCTGGGGATGAAGGTGATGACAAGTGGTCAAATATTTATAAGCTGATAAATATTTTCAACTGTGCATGAATGACTCCAGTACAGTCCTTTTTTGATAATAAGGCTGCCTTGCTGAATTTATTCATGTGTAGCTATAAACAATTTAAGTATTTTTACTGCATCATAATTTTTCTACTAATTTTCCAACTCCAAGCTGCAGAAACTTGAATGCTAAATGGATTGGAGCATATTATTTCATATGTATTTGTGTAGTGAGCAGTGACATGTGGTGAGGTTCATGGCTGGTGAGGGACTGACATCATAATATTCCCTGCATGTTATTGTTCACATATGGATATTTCGGGCATGTGGACAACATAGAAGGGCAAAAAAACTATACTTTCACATGCAATCCTTAGCCGCGCTGCCAAGGTAGAATAATTCCGTTAACTTAATGAAACTTGGAAATATAGGTATTATTAATTTAGTGCTATGCTGCACAGTAAAGGGAAAACCCGCTGGAATCAAATCAAATCGCACTGCGATAAGCCCATTAATTACTCAAATTATAAATAAATCACTGAAATCCGGCCATGTCCCTCTGTCTCTTAAAACTGCCATCATCAAACCCCTTCTAAAAAAACTCCACTCTGGATCCTGAATCCTTTTCCAATTATCGTCCTATTTCACATCTTCCTTTTCTTTCTAAAGTGCTGAAAAAGGCAGTTGCTGCCCAAATCCAGCGCCACCATTAAAGAAATTCTCTGTACGACAAATTTCAATCTGGGTTCCATCCTGCTCATAGTACTGAGACCGCCCTGCTAAGAGTTGTTCTCATGGCTGCTGATACTGGCTGCACTTCCATTCTTGTCCTCCTTCATCTCACTGCTGCATTTGACACCGTGGATCATAACATCCTCCTACATCGTCTGCATGTGGAAGTCGGTCTCGGTGAATCTGTCCTGGATTGGTTTCAATCTTTTCTTTCTAATAGGCTAGAATGTGTCTGCCTTGGCAACTCCAAGCCCCAGACCGTTAGTGTGTCCTGCGGCGTCCCGCAGGGGTCAATTCTGGGGCTTATGCTTTTCTCTCTTTACTTGCTGCCCTTAGGTAAAATCATCAATCAGTATAACATTTCATTTCACTGTTATGCGGACGATTTGCAACTTCACATTAGAACGGGATCATCTTCTACTTCACCTCCGCTTACTGCACTAACGTCCTGCATGGAGGAGATTAAGACTTGGATGAACCAAAACTTTCTTCAGTTGAACTTTTCCAAAACCGAGGCCAGACTGATCGGACGCCTCACCAGGTTCAATCCTCGACTCTGACCAGTATTTCATTCTCTGGACAAGACATTCCCATTTCCTCCGCTGTTACAAACCTTGGAGTTCGAATGGACTCTCACCTCACATTCGAAAATCACATTAAGCACCTGTTTAAAACCTGTTTTTTTCATCTTCGCAATATTTCCAAACTTCGTTCATCTCTCTCTCGCTCAGATGCTGAGACCCTCATCCAGCCTTTGTCTCCTCCAGACTCGCCTTCTGTAACTCGCTGTTCATTGGAGTGAAAACACCTTCAGAGACTTCAGTACATTCAAAACGGAGCTGCCAGGATCCTAGTGAGACTCGTAAATTCGACCACATCACTCCTGCTCTTCACGAGCTTCACTGGCTTCCTGTTACCTATAGGATTCAATATAAAATTGCACTTATCACCCATCACTGTCTGTATGGAACCTCCCCGGATTACCTGAAGGACCTCCTCACTTCACATTCACCTTCTAGATCCTACGATCCCAAGCCTGCAATCTTCTCCACCTTCCTCGATCAAAACTAAGGACTATGGGTGATCATATTTGCTGTGGCTCCTCGTTTCTCTCCCAGACTATTTGAGATCCCCGCAATTATTGTCTGATTTTAAAACTGGCTTGAAAACTTTCCTTTTTAGACAAGCCTACCCCACTTTTAAATGACAGTCTTTTTTTTAATTGTTTCTGATAGCTGATTTTATGTTTTTAGATGCACCATGTAGCACTTTGAGATTTGTATTAATGAAAAGTGCATTATAAATTAAATTGATTATTATTATTATTATTAAGTACAACTCAAAACCACCTTTTTCTGGCTTCTGTATTGACCAAACTACACGTAGCTAGTTGCATGTAGCTTCCCTTATTTACTGCTAGCTGTCCCTTACTCTGCAGGCGCAGAGTCACAATGTGTGGGATCATGAGCGCCCCCTGCCATGAGGCAAGACAACAGTCTGCCTCACCTCGAGTCTGTGATCACTCCTCAGCACATGAATCACGTTACACACAGAGTTGGTGACAACAAACAATGTATATTATATAGATTATCTTATCTATATAATATATGGAAAATCAGTTTATATATTACAAGTTTTTAAACCATTTTATTGGCGACATACAGACAGGAGGAGCATGCTCTCATCAAGTGGCAGCCAGTGCAGTTAGTGAGAAGTTGCGCAATCCAAAGTGAGGCTCAGCTTCCTGCTGCCTCACCAGCTTTGCTTCTGAGTATTTGAATGGAAAATTGCAAAACTTTAGCAATTTTGAAGAAATAATCAAATTGGTAAAGCTAAATAAAAAATAAACACTTCATAGTACAAAACACAGGGTGAAAATAGCAATATAAATGATCTTATCATTATATTATTATCCCATGTCTCCCCTGACCACACATCACTGGTCATGAGATAATGTTTAAATACAATCTGTGTTATTTATTTGTTTAAGGATCCCCATTAGTCTCCATCATAGTGGATCCTATGCTTACTAGTTAAACCAGTTAAACTTTTAACTCTCATAAATAGGTCAAGTGTTTATTTAAGTCCTGCTACTTTCCTTTATTTGTGCAAGCTAAGTTAGATCTGTCCTCTAGTGGTTATAATGCCTAGCAACAATGTTAACTTGTCTGCCTTGAAACCTTTATAAAGCAAATTCGTCTGTTTCTTTCTTTCTCTGATGCTGAGACTCTCGTTCATGCATTTGTCTCCTCTAGGCTCGGCTACTGCAACTCTCTGTTGGAATCCATAAAAAACATCTTCAGAAGTACCAATACATTCAAAACAGCGCAGCCAGGAATCTCTTGAGGGCCCGCAAATCTGCCCATATTACACCTATCCTGCATGACCTTCACTGGCTTCCTATCAGCTGCAGAATTCAGTACAAAATCGCGCTCATCACCCATCAGTGTTTAAATGGAACTTCACCGGATTATCTGAAGGACCTTCTCACTCCACTTTCATCCACCAGATCTCTACGATCACAAGACTGCAACTTCCTCCACCTTCCTCGCTCCAGATTAAGGACCATGGGAGATCAGGGCTTTCGCTGTCGCTGCCCCCCGTCTCTGGAACTCTCTCCCAGATCATTTGAGAAGCTCCACAACCACTGGTTGACTTTAAAAGAGGCTTGAAGATGTTTTAATTTAAGCGAGCCTATTCTGCCTCCACATGATTTTTATGATGTTGATTTTATCTCTTATTTTATTTGCACTGTGTAGCACTTTGAGATTTTTGTTAATGAAAAGTGCGGTACAAATTGGATTGATTATTATTATTATTATTATTATTGATGCTTTACAATGGTAGAAATGGAACAACATTCATAAAGGGGATATGAATGAACTTTTAGAGAATGTTGGGGGAGTTCTGTTATCTGAAGGAAGTTTTAGCTAATCACTATATAAACCTAATAAAAAATTGTTTTAAAAAGGTCTCTTAGTAAACATCCTCTCACCATTCACGAGGTAACAATGTCTGATAATATTCAGTGTACATTCTGAGTGGCTAATTGTGAATGTGTGTAATTCATTTAAGTAGTTATTTAAACAAATTCATGGGGCTAGCTAGTTTTTCTTCAGACGCATTTGGGGTTTAAGATGGGAGCTGACAGGACCAGTACTTCTTTAGAAAACTATGTTTTCCATTCAGCCTTTTGGCCAATGACATTGTGAACATATGCTGCCTGAAGACTCTGTCCAACTGGCTCAATATTGCAGAAACTTAAAAAAAATGCTACTTTATAACTATTAGGAGATCAGTCAACAACAAGCCTGCTGGGTATTCTGCCGTCTGAAGATGGGTTCATGTTATTGTTCATATTTAATTCAAATTACAGTATAAAGGTGTTCAACATATAGATTCAGCTCCAGTGAGATAAAATTAAGTTCTAGAATTTGAATGTGAAGTGAGCAGATAATTTTGCCTTTTGGTTTTTAAAAGGAGAAAATATGTATTCATCATAACATGAAAATATCAAAATATTACCTGGACAAATTGAAAATATTTTTTTACCACATTATGATTCCCAGGTTTGCTAGAAGTAGTTCAATTGTTAGATTTACAGCACTAACATTTTCAACTTAGTGTCAGTTAGAGTTCTAGTTTAAAGAAAAATGTGTGTGAAGTTACCATAACCTCCAGCTTGAATAGGAGTTTTAGGTGAGGCGCAGGAGTACAGGCTGAAGTCTTCCGTCTGAAAGCCTGCTCGATTTAAGGAAGGTTCAGAGGCGCTGCGGTGGATTTTGGGTAATGAACGAGCCAGCAGTTCAATGGATGCCAAAATCTGAGAGATGGATGGAGGAACAGCTGTCAGAATCACCATCAACTATCGATCATAGTTAATATTCAGTCGATTGCATGGCAACACAGAGACATGCAGGGCAAACAAACATACACACACAGAGACACACACACACCTAAGGGCAATTTAGACAGACCAATTAGCCAAATAATTATATTTTTGGACTGTGGGAGGGAGCTGGAGTACCTGGAGAGAACCTACACATGCTCAGGGAAAACATGCTACGTAGCTCCAGGATTTCAACCACAAATTTTGTTTCTGCAAGGCAACAGTGTTACCTACTGTGCAAAATGTAAAACATGAAAGAATAAAATATTAAAGAATAGATACTAATAATGAATGAACATAGCACCCACCTGGGGGAAGAGGGGTCGCTCTTCTCTCTTTTTCTTCAAGCAATCTGCCATCAGTCTCTTCATGGCCTTAGGACAGTTGCTGCGGACCTTGCTCAGGTCTGGAGAAAGGTAACCTCGACCCACCATGAAGATAATCTCCAGGAAAGAAAGGTCAGAATAATGTTAACAAGTAAGAAGTAGGGGTGCACTGACTGATTCTAATTGAGCACCAAATGTTTAAAAAACCTAACTTGCAATTTTACTCAATACCAAGAATTTTTACTGTTATAGCGTTTCTCAAATGCTTGATAGTGGTACAAACTTGAAACTCAGGTCTCAGATCGGGAAGTCTAATAAATAATTGATGGAGTACTCTAGACGTTACTAATTCAGCTAGTAACGTCTAGCTGAATTAAGTGCAGTTTGAGTTCAACAGTTTGACAGCTGCAGGGAAGAAACTGTTTCTCAGTCTGGTGGTTGTTGGAGTTAATTGATTTTTGACTCTGTGATCCACCAGGTCTGTTAACCAGTTTCAGGACCCGACCAGAACCCCTCAGTGTAAATTACATTGCGAAATAATGAGATTTGGTTATATAAAAACGGGCTTTAATGCCGAAAAATGATCAAATGTTACAAGTCATACAAATGAAACAGATCCAGAGTTACATTCACCATCCAGCGCTGGGCCACACTTAGCTCACCTTATGGATGAAACCAAGTGAGGCAAAGATTGTAGGGCGAGTTTATCTTTTTATTCGTCTCTGCAATCTGTACCATCCCTAAATTGTAGTCTTATCAGTTTCAGTCTGTTTACATGATTGTCGGCAGTCATACATGGTTATGTGTGTGACATGGTTATGTAAGCTGCAGTGTGTGCGTGTAAACTGTTAGAAGAGGCTAAAAAAGATAGAAAAAAGACAGAATCTACAACATGGTCTTGCTCTGAATGCTCCTCAGCCTCCTGCCTGAGGAAAGAGGTTGAAATGAACTGTGGTCAGGATGGGTCCAGTCCTTCCTGATGTGGAGCACCTCCTTCTAAACATGATGTGTAGAAGACCATGGTCTCCACAGTCCTCTGTGCAGCCTTAAGCTTTGTCTGTGTACGTGTTGTGTTATGAAAAGGACCACAGAATCCTGAGCAACCAACAATCAAATAATTTTGGCCTGACCAAGACCGAATTTTGGGTCAGGTTACAGATCTAAATTCTAACAAAAAATATGTCTTTTAATGAGTAATTTGACAAACATTTGAAGACTACACAATGTGTATTGCTCTATTTGTAATTTGCTAAAACAAAGAGACTGTAGGCTTAAAAAGAAGAGCCGCCCTGTTCTAAATAAAACTATATTGTGTCAAATATAAGTAATTTGTTAACTACTTGGTATTAGTATCGGTGAGTACCTAAACTGAAGTACTCTTACTCAGTCAGGAAAAAACTGGTATTGTGACGCTTCTAGATGATGATGCATATTCTCTGGAAGTTTTACCTGGTCTCTGTTGTTAATGTTGGAATAGGGCAGAGCTCCTGACATGAGTTCATAGAGCACAATGCCAAAAGCATACACATCTGACTGGAAGCTGTAGGGATTCTTGTCCTGCAACCGGATCACCTCTGGAGCCTGATAACACCCACAAACACACAGCATTTCATTCACTTTATTTGGGACTAGGATTGAAATGAATGATAATTATAAGACACTGACCATCCAAAGTATTGAACCAGACAGTTGCTCAAACTGGTGGGAGCCGCTCCAACGAGATTTGACTGTTGCTAGACCAAAGTCACCAATTTTCACAGTCAGATCCTCATGCAGGAAAATATCTTAGAGGACATTAGGTCAAGGAATCCCTGGTACTGCAATGCTTGAAAACTTACAATCTTTGACCGTTAAAGCGGATGAAACAAGGATACTGTTGCTCTTCAGGTCTCTGTGAATAATGGACTTGGCATGTAGGTAACTAAGGGTAGAAAAAAAGGAATAATACGCTAAAGAAATGTGACAGTTTTTGTCTATGTTTGGGTGTTACTTACTCCATGCCCTGAGCAGTCTGCCGGGCGATGTCGATCAGCTTGATCATCTCAAATTTAGTTTCAATGATGTGCAGATGGTGGTACAGACTGGAGCCTTCACACCACTGGGTCACAATGGCCAGCTGGGGCTTGGTTGTGTAACCCATGAACAGCAGGATATTCACGTGACGCGTTTTTCTGATGGAAACCATACACTGTGGTTAAACTACAAATCACTTGCAGCTGTATACAGAACTAAAGACCCATAAAAATGTTGTTTCTGTTAGTTACAAAGTAATTAGCTGGTTTTTTAAAAATAATTGTTTACTTCTACTTTCCTCTAGTGACTCTGCCATAAATGATCTCATCACAAGTGAAGTAAGTGACTCTGCTCGGTTTCCTTAGGTAAACTTTTTTTACCCATCTGAGGTAAAAAAGTTTGACTGGAGTGTCTAATAACATGGATCAAAACTGAATGGATGTAAATGGCTTGGAATCTGTCCGTAGATTAGATTTGACTTTTTTGTGATAATATATATAAAAGTTAAGGCCTAACAATCTGAAAATCATCATTACTCTGACACAAAGCCGTCAACCTCCAAGGTTATGTGTGTTACACCTGTCCAGCATTACCCTGCCTCTCACCCGTTAACCGTTGGAGATGGGCACCAGCATCCCTCATGACAACATTAGGGATAAGCATGTAAGATAATGGATGGATTTAGGGATTTTATCTAGGGGCATTTTTAAATTTAACCTTCATCTCATTGAAGCACTTTAAACACTGAGTAAGTTACCCATCTTGTACTATTATGCTCAAATAACTTCATGCTTTCCAGAGTATGAATGGATCATTTACAAGTAAATATTGCCTTACTGGACAGTGATTTAAAAGCAATGTTCCATTTGATACACTTGAAAATTTTGCACATTTGTGCTGGTTCACCTGAGAGAAAAAAGTTAAGATTACTAGTGAAAAAGTTAGTCTGTAGCCCTGTTACATATTTAGTACATTTAGTAGCACTACATGCAGTTTTAGAAGAAGTCTCTAAGGTAACAAAATGTAAGAAAAAATGTTAAGGGTTGTGAATACTTTCTGGATGTATTGCTTGTACCACAAGGACTGGATGTCATACATGCATCCCAGAAACTCTAAACTCCTACACTTTCTCAAGCTTTCTCTGTTGACATCTGCTTTTATCAGGTAAAATTAAGTTATTCAAATGTGTTCTTTAATTGGAAAACCTCTTGGCATCTCAGAGGCTCTGCTTTTCTAAGAGCAGATCAAGACGACATTATCCAATCTTCAAACAGCCTGACTTGCCAAATCCAAATTTGGTTGATACTGGTTGTTTAAAGTCGCAAAAGCTGGCAACTTTCATCAACTTTTATAAGACGTGACCTGGTGGGTACGTCTGTTAGTCAGCCATCTCTCATGGAGGAGCAGAAAAGGGATTTTCAGACTTTTGTGGAGGTAGATAAGATCTGTGGATAAGATCGACTTCTTGCGTAGCATCAGCAGATCACACATCATCCAAAATTAAGGAAATCAAGGTGGATTTATCAGTGGATGCCCAAGAAAATAGGAATGTCAGAGTGATTCAGTGGGATTTTCCACATTGAAGACAATGAACAGATTAACTCGTGTGGTTTTACAGAAGATAGTGCAGATCATTTTCTATTTAAGAGTAACTGTTAATTTTTGTTGAATTTGCATCTGAATGTGATGACAGGTGAAGACAACCTGTCACCAAATATTACTCAAATATTTGATTAATGGTGAGAAGCAGAAGTCACCTGAGGACGCCCACTTCATTCTTGAAGGCCTGAAGCTGCTGTGGAGTGGGAGCAGTGACATTCAGCATTTTCACAGCCACATCACCTGGGAGTAACGGGAAGAGACATCCATCAGAACTAAAGACACTAGTTGCTGTTTAATAAATCAGAAATATAGGTTAATGCAGTTGGAGAATAATACAATTAGGTAAAAGGAATATGAAAAGAATGTAAAAATGTACCAAGGCTTTTTTTTTAATTTATATTTTCACTGAAAATGTCATCTTGAAAATTATTTATACAGTTTATAAATCAATGGAAAAATCCCTTTTCTAATTCCTGATCAGCTTTTTCAATGTTTCCTCTGGTAATTTGTTGATTTGTCTTTGGTAATGTGTGCCAAGTCTTTGAGTCTGGAAGGACTCCTTGCCATCACCCTAATCTTTGGCTCCATCCATAGATTCTCTATCAGATTCATGCTTGCACTGTAGCAGAATAAGTAAACAAGATATTTTGGAATTATTTTCATGAATACAAAGATTAGACAGATGTTCAGAATGTTTCTCCTGCTGGTTGGTGTTTCTTTGCTCCAAAACTAAGGTGTCTATCCTAGAGAAGAGAACAGTTCCATACAGATTGTAACCCAACCTTTCTACTTTGGCAGACCAAAATATTGTCTACTCTGATATTCACTAATGGCTACAGGTTTGTTCTAGCTTGTTACATGAGGTTTACAAAGCAAACTACAGCCAGAATCTTACCATGCCATTTTCCTTTAAAGACAGTTCCAAAGGATCCAGAGCCTATCCTCTGACCCAGGGTGATCTGACCTTCTGGAATCTCCCAGTCATCACTGGAGTCTCTTCTGCCTAATGTTTTCTGTTCCACAGGATATGGGGTTGACAAACAGCACACAGTAACCTGTTGTGCAACACTGATGGGTTCTCACCATTTTATTGCGATCTTCAGAAGACGACGAAGACTTGCGTTCCCTTTGTTGGCATGGTGACTTCTGTGGTGCTTTGACATTGGTCAGTGAGCCAGGAAGAGATGCTGGAGGTGTGGCAGACAGTCCAGTGGTAGAACCTGGAGGAGAACAAGGAAAATGTAAAAAGGGTTGGAAAAATGAATCAAATCTTCTGCATTTTGGATGAAGGCCTGGACAGAGCTCTGCGTTCAAAGCTTGAGATTTTCAGGCAGATTTTTTAAATTATGCTTAAAGGCTTTTTCTTAATTCATTGTTAAAATCCTTCTATTTGTCAATAACCAAAACCAATACAGATGTTGAACATTATTGAATTGAAAGTTTACACAACAACCAAATAAATAAGTGCTTTAGAATGTATCCAAAAAAATTTATTTACTGGAAGCCAACTGTGCTAAACATTTTTCAAAATTAGTAGAAGCACTAAAAAAAATGTTTTTATCCACTACAGTGGTGGGAGCAGAAGTCTCCTACCACTGTAAATATGGATAATAACCAAGTACACTGAATAAATTAATCACAGCTGTGTGCATGACATGAAGAAATTGCTTCTGATTACAGACCCTCACAGATTTGTGATTCTTACCTCCATCTGACCTCTGCAAGCCCTGATCACGAATAAGATCCTGAGAAAAGAAAGAGAACTGTAAAAATGTGACAAGGAGCAGAATATCTACTACTGACAGGGGACAAAGTGACCATCAAACAATGGACACTTTTCAGAGCACTTTTTTATATCACATCCCACTAAGTGTATGCATAACAGGTTTGCTGGGTCAAGAACAAACCAGTTTGCCCACCTAATCCGTTTGCACAAAAAACTATAGTAAAATTTGATGAAGAATCTTTTAGGGTCACAGGTTTGTTGAGTATAATACAGTAATACAGATGTGAGGTTTACATGAAGCACAGAGTACAAGTGTTGGATGTGTTGAAGACTGAAAACAGAATGTTAATATAAGAGTAACTTATTTGTATCCAGCCAGAAGTGAGTCAGAGGAAACCAATGAAATGACTCTCTGTGAGACATACCAGTTCCCTAAGACTCAAACTACAACATGGATCCCATATGTTACGCTTCATCTGTGCAAACAGCAAATATCAGAATCCAGTCTTTAACCCGAAGTGAAAAATACTTTTACCAAATCTGATTTTATATTACAGAAGCGTTTAAGTGCCAGTGCTTGAAAATAAATTCGGGAGCGGTATCTTGTTTAAACAAGAACACTTCTTGTTTAACGAGATGTAAAATATATATAATATGCATAATACATATATATAACAGATAAGGTATATGTTTTGGTTTCTCTAAAACCAAAATATCTCAATATCTTTTAAATAAAGAGGCTAAAGGCTTGTTGTTTATGTTTAAATCATGAAATCATGTGTTGCTCAATATTGAAGTACATACTTACCATTGGCAAAAAAAAGGGAAAAATGTGGGGTCAAAAACCAACATGAAAGTGAATATCGGCCAAAAAACAACAACAAAAAACATAATCATAAAAAACAACCAACCAGTCAACTTGGAAGGATTTTATTACAGACACACAATCCAAAGCTCCAATCTGCCAGTAACTAAAATATGGTTTATTTTGTAATCTGTCAGTGATATTTCTTTGTGGCTTTACAAATATTTACTAACGGGTAAGGGGGTAAAAGTTAAAAAGGGACACATTGAGCAAAAATCTTAAACATAGTACAAAGTATGTTATGAAATAAGCATATTTACTGCCATTTTAGTAAATAAACCTTAATAATATCTGACTATTTAACCTCCATAGCAACCTGGCTGCAGACTACTTTAAAAATGGAAAAAGTTCAGTTAACCCCTCCAAGTTTATTTTTTTATCACCTCAGAAAGATCTAGATTTGTAAGGCTGAAATTTTTTTTATTTGTCATTAGATTTTGATATTTAACAAGATCTTGAGAAACATCCATGCATAGTCAATTACTGTAATAGTGTCTTCATATGTCTCCCTAAAGAAATTCTGGCAGAGGTCCTCTGAAAGTCTAGGACCCTAAAAATGGTTGAATTGTAACACAGACCATAGATCTAAATCTTTACCATTTGTTTATTGAGAATGACAATGCTATTAAATTTCATTTAATGGTTTCAGCAAAGATAAATTAAGAGATTAAATTGTGCATTTATGATTTAATCAGAAAGTTTTCTTTGTAAAAGTGAGCTTGGTTTGTTCACAAATAGCCAATAATCAGAGATTTATTTTAAACTTGGCCAATTAACCCAGGGCCCCTCTCAAGGCTAACTTAATCTATATTTATACACTGCTAGTTGTACTGATGTTCTTAGTGAGAAGATGTGGCTAAATCAGATTCTGAATAAGGTCACATATTGCCTTGGGCCAGCCCTGCATGATCAGGCACTAGCAGGGACAGACCTTCAGGTTTTCAGGTGCGGTACAGTTTCTTTATATCAGGATATTCAATTCTGTCCCACAGCGGTGGGACCAACTCAGTTTGCCTGTAGAGAAACCAAACATTTAGTCCAGCACTGGGGCAGCCTGATAAAATTTAAGTCAGAAGTTCCTCTACAGCCGAACCGTTTCTATGTTTGGGGTTGAGGAGTTTTTTTTTTATTTTTGCTGTTACGAGGACAATTACAAAAATAAATAAACATGATCTTTCCAACTTCAACATCAGACCTACGTTTTTATTCACAAACAAGTGTATGTTGAAAAAAAAAATATTGGCCATAACCTGATAGTTAGAGGTTGCAGTTTTGCACCCTTCCTCCTGGGCTTGGTGTCCTAACAACATGGAGGCAGAGGCACTGAGAATCCATTCTGTCATTATTAGACCAAGAGCAGCCAGACTAATTTATTATTGCTAAATTGCTTTAGTTAGCTAAATACTATTGTTGAGGTGAGTTTGTGCCTCTCCAGATAAATACATAAAATAACAATAAATAATTTAAAAAAAAAAAAAACAAAACTCATAAAAGGGCATTTGGGACATCAAGGATAATAGGGGCAGAGGTCCAAGCCCCTCTCCTCCTCTGCCCCCTGCATGTGCCTGTTAAACAGTACTCACTACCTTGTGAAAGTGGGACATAGTTTATCATATTCAGCTTGTCCAGCAGACTCACATCAATGTTGACAGGCTCAATGGTGTTAATATGGACGTTGGGGGCGGAGGACGAACGATCTCGCTGGCCAAACTGGTTGCGGTGGTCTTCCTCACTGGTCCGAAAACTATTTGGAATGGGGATGGACTTGGATGGGGACACTGTAGTGTGGTATATAGAGCTGAAGAAATGATGAGGAGGAAACAGGTCAGCAGACAGGTATTAGGACAACATCTGAAATTCTGACATTGCTCAAAATTAAAGAGCACTCTCATCAGACATGATATGATCACAGAAACTGCACATGTGGATTAAATACAGGTTGTTGCTGCCTTCCTATACCCAACAAAGCTGTTTGGAGGAAATTCCACATTTATATTTAGCAGATTGCAATAGAATATTATGAAACTGTAACATTCCAATATTTACACTGTAAGTTGCAGACTGTATTGGTTCTACAGGCAGCTGGTTGGAACAAACATTCAGTATCTCAGTTATGATTGGACTGATTTTGGGAGCACTTCTAAATATCAGTGTGAGCTGATGAAGTTCATACCCAGAGGAGTCTGACGGGGGGAGAGATGGACAGAGTTCAGAGACGGGTGTGGTTCCCTCTGAGGAGACCTCCTCCTGGCTGAACGGATGATGCTCGAAGAACTTTGATACAAGCAGTAAGCTGCACAACACAAGAATAAAGACAAAACCATTTCTAAAGTTGGTTTAGAAAATCTGAAGGTAAGTGAGCTCAAAAGCAGAGCCATAATGTTGTTCAGATTGACATTTACCATTTACCTAGCAGGAAATCAGGAGCATGTAGAGCCACACGGTTTGTAAATATAAAACCACAGCACCACCATGTGGTCAACATGATAGAAGTTTTACAATGTTAACTCAAACACAGGCTAATATTGTGTCATAAAACACAGATGTTTATGTGTAAAAAGATAACCATGAGAAAAATATATTTATTATTAAATCCATTTACAGACATGGTAAAAAGAAAGTACACCATCTTTAGGTTTTGTTCATTAATACCTAAAATTAATACAGTTTTACCATGTACAGATTACATGTACAGTGGCGTGAAAAGGTATTTGCCCGTTTCTCATTTCCTAAACGTCTACATGTTTATCACACTTCAGTGTTTCAGAACATCAAACAATTCAAATATTAGTCAGACAACACAAATAAACACATATTACAATTTTAAATTGTAATAAATATTAAAGTAATTTGTTTACAGTAAGCTCATCATCAGCTCTCAATGAGATATGTTGAGACGGATGGGATAAAGGCAGCAGAATAGGGTTTTCCTAAAATGCAAGATTTTACAAAAAAAAAAAAAAGAATTAATGTGAATAAAATTATTTCTTCCTAGTTTGGTCACAATTAAAGGGAAAATGAAGATGTAGCTGCATTTATCAAGGCAGGTGATAAACTAAGCCTTCAAAAATTTAAAATGCGGGTGGAACAAGAGGCAGTGTGAGATACAGATATGCTGTGCTAAAAATGAAACCTCTGACAACTGTAGACGCTGCAAATCTGTGTGGGAGTTGCACCGAGCAAAACGACGTGTTCTGTGCTGGCTGCCAGTTGTAAATTATTATATTAGCCTAATTGTAAATTGTTTAAACAGAATAATGTATTTATGCCCGTGTTCTGAAATCGACATGCGCATTACAGTGGCTGCTGACGTATTGTGACGTCGACTGATAGACCCTCTATTGATTAGAAAATGTTTTGCACTAAGCGACAACAATAAATCTACCAGAGCCGACTAATGTTAACGAGAAGTAGAAATGTGCGAAATGGCATGAAATTCATATCACAATATTTATTTTGATGGGTGACGGTAAAGATAGATTTTTAATATGTTTTTAGTATAAAACTTAACAATAGAAAAAAAAACATACTAATTGAGTGAAATGTACAAATGTACAAAAATGTAATGTGTTAAAACTTTTACTTTGGCTAGTTTTCATGGATGTCATTTGCATTTAATGTTTGTAATAGTTTTATTGTTTTATGATGCTGCCTGTCATTGCCAGGTCTTCCTTAAAAATCTAATGTTAAGGGAGACTTGGCAATGAAAGTAAATGAATGAAAAATATATCTATATAGAATCACTAACTTTAATGTGTTGGATGTCTGTGTCGAATTCTACTTTTTCTTCCAAATGTTGTGATTGGAACTTCTAGTCAATTGAATTTAAGTACATGCTTCGTTTAAGGTGGTAAAACAAATAGCTTGCATTTCCTCCCTTTGCAGGAACTGTGGATTTGGAAAGTCAGACCGACACTCCCCACTTCCTGAGAGTGGCATTTGCCATGCTCCTCCTAAGCATCGTGCCAAGACCGTGGGAGGGTTAAGAAAATTAGTCCCTATAACCCCTCCTTTCCCCACTGCCTAACCATGACATCTGCAGCGCTCCTCTGGAGCATTGCGCTAAGAAAGACTGCTGGTGTTTTGGTACCAGTCTTTTTAACGGGCTCTTCCCCCGTCTCTCTGCCACGCTGTTTTCCTTTTGTTCAGTTTTGATGCCAATCGATTATATCATCAATAAGCATTACCACGGTTAGCCGGTAGAGTGCAGATCTCTTTCGTAGGTCAAATTTCTATCATTTCTACCGTATACTGTATATATTGCGCATTCCTAGTGAGAAGTGTGTCGGGAATTATTAAAACACAAGTGTCGTGCTCTGATCAAGTAGAGAGAAAAAGTTCCAAGCTGGACAGCTGGATGAAGCCCCCATGTCCAGAACTTACTCTAGCTGGTCATAGTTGACACACATGAGAGGAACCTCTGTGCTGCAGCGCTGATGGAACTTGTAGCCACAGGTCTGACAGCGAAAACCCTGGAACAGCAGCTTTCTACAGAAATCACAGAAGGCCAATGTGAAGAAGGTCTTCCTCACCTGCCAAACACACATAAATACACAATCAGGAGCATGTGGGCCTGAGCAACAAAGAAGATAGGTTCTTGTCTCCAGAGGGGCTAGCAGTACAGTGTGTCTGTTAAACCAGGTGGCAGCTCAGCAGCGACAGTACCAGTTTTCAAAAAAGCAGTACACAGACTTTGTTAGGGACACTTGTTGGACTGGTTATGACTGTCTTTGAGGGTCAGTGATTACAACTTTTGCTGGATCAGTTAAAAGTCAATGTGTGAGTGTGCAAACCAAATAGTAAAAAAAAGAAAGTTTTCCTGTGAAATAGGGCTGAAACAATAACTTGGATAAACGTGATGACTCGTTTATTTAAATAATCAACAAATTCAGTAATCATTTAATTGTTAACTGGAGTGTACAGACTCAAACGTCGTGCTGAAAGAACACCGCAATCAGAGCAATAATTATCCCAAACTGTTTAAAAATATTTACATTTGGAATTCAAGATTTTAAAAAAATCTTTGTTAATTTCTTTTACCTACAACTCTTCTCATTGCGGTTTTAGCTTCACCTGCTTCAAATCCTGTAAAATATCTTCTATTAAGCATCTTTTTGCTATCCAGTTAGTAAACTGTATTGATGTAAGCCTACCAGAAAGGACTGAGTTCTTCACATACAGGTCCTTCTCAAAAAATTAGCATATTGTGATAAAGTTCATTATTTTCCATAATGTAATGATAAAAATTAAATTGTCATATATTTTAGATTCATTGTACACCAACTGAAATATTTCAGGTCTTTCATTGTTTTAATACTGATGATTTTGCCATGTGCTCATAAAAACCCAAAATTCCCATCTCAAATAAATTAGCATATCATGAAAAAGTTCTTTGAACGAGCAGTTAACCTAATCATCTGAATCAATAAAGTAACTCTAAACACCTGCAAAATATTCCTGCGGCTTTTAAAAACTTCCAGCCTGGTTCATTACTCAAAACCGCAACCATGGGTCAGACTGCTGACCTGACTGCTGTCCAGAAGGCCATCATTGACCCCCTCATGCAAGAGGGTCAGACACAGAAAGACATTTCTGTACAAATAGGCTGTTCGCAGAGTCTGTATCAAGGCGCCTCAGTGGGAAGGAAACAATGTGGCGGAAAACGCTGCACAACAAGAAGAGGTGACCGAACCCTGAGGAAGATTGTGGAGAAGAGCCGATTCCAGGCCTTGGGGGACCTGCAGAAACATTGGTCTGAGTCTGGAGTAGAAACATCCAGAGCCACCGTGCTCAGGCATGTGCAGGAAATGGGCTACAGGTGCCGCATTCCCCAGGTCAAAGGTCAAGACACTTTTGAACCAGAAACAGCAGCAGAAGCGTCTGACCTGGGCTACAGAGAAGCAGCACTGGACTGTTGCTCAGTGGTCCAAAGTACTTTTTTCGGATGAAAGAAAATTTTGCATGTCATTCGGAAATCAAGGTACCAGAGTCTGGAGGAAGACTGGGGGGAAGGAAATGCCAAAAGGCCAGAAGTCCAGTGTCAAGTACCCACAGTCAGTGATGGTCTAGGGAGCCATGTCAGCTGCTGGTGTTGGTCCACTGTGTTTTATCAAGGCCAGGGTCAATGCAGCAGCTATCAGCAGATTTTGGAGCCCTTCATGCTTCCATCTACTGAAAAGCTTTATGGAGATGAAGATTTCATTTTTCAGCACGACCTGGAACCTGCTCACAGTGCCAAAACCACTGGTAAATGGTTTACTGACCATGGTGTTACTGTTGGCCTGCCAACTCTCCTGACCTGAACCTCATAGAGAATCTGTGGGATATTGTGAAGAGAAAGTTGAGAGACGCAAAACCCAACACTCTGGATGAGCTTAAGGCTCATCGAAGCATCATGGGCTCCATAACACCTCAGCAGAGCCACAGGCTGATTACCTCCATGCTGCATTGAAGGCTACAGAAGGATTCCTGACCAAGTATTGAGTGCATAACTGAACATAATTATTTGAAGGTTGACTTCTTTGGTATTAAATACTTTTCTTTTATTGGTCGGATGAAATATGATAATTTTTAGAGATAGGAATTTTGGATTTTCATGAACTGTATGACAAAATCATCAGTATTAAAACAATAAAAGACCTGAAATATTTCAGTTGGTGTGCAATGAATCTAAAATATATGACATTTTAATTTTTATCATTACATTATGGAAAATAATTAACTTTATCGCAATATGCTAATTTTTTGAGAAGGACCTGTATTCATATGAAGAATGCACATGCGTCCTTTGCTGCAAATGATTAAGAATTCATGATAGGAATGCTGTTAATGCATTTTAGGCAATACAATGTCCATTAATAATAATAATAATAATATACATTTTATTTGTAGGCGCCTTTCTGGACACCTAAGGTCACCTTGACATAAAAACAAGTACATTATAAAATACATACCAGCAATAAAAAAATTTAAAATAAAAAAAAACACAAGATTTATAAAACAGTACAAAGATAATTAAAAGCTATATGCTAGTTCAAACAAATGGGTTTTGAGTTTGGACTTAAAATATTGCAAAGACTCAATGTTACGGAGATCAGGTGGGAGTGAGTTCCAGAGTTTGGGAGCAGAGCGGCTGAATGCTCTGTTCCCTATAGTGACAAGACGAGCAGGGGGGACGGTGAGATGGACAGAAGAAGAGGATCTGAGGGGATGGGTGGGAGTGGCAATGTGAAGGTGGTCCGAGAGATATGGAGGTGTGAGATTGTGAACTACTTTAAAAGTTAGAAGAAGTATTTTATAGTTAATGCGATATGTGATTGGAAGCCAATGGAGCTGTTTTAAAATAGGTGTGATGTGATTAATTAAAGGGTCTGTGTAATGATACGAGCAGCTGAATTTTGAACCAATTGTAATTTATGCAGAGTTTTCTGTGGTAGACCAAAAAGTAGAGAATTACAATAGTCTAAACGAGATGTGACCAAACTGTGGACCAGAACAGCAGTGGAATGCAGAGTCAGAGAAGGATGGAGACGGCGAATATTTCGGAGATGAAAATAAGCTGACCGAGTGATATTATTGACATGGGAGGCAAAAGAGAGGGTGCTATCGAGGATGACACCCAAACTCTAACCTAATCCTAACCCTAACCCCATTGTCTAATTCAAAAACAAAATTGTTTATTTGCTTCTATTAATGTATTTCTAACATTGTATATAAAAGGCTTAAGATGTTAAATTAAAAAGTCTGCAGAGTAAATTTTTTTTATCTGATCAATCATCAGAGTAATCAATTACTAAAATAATCGCTAGTTGCAGCCCTGCTGTAAACTGAAACTTGTTTAACAAGTATTATGCCATGTTTAATGGCTTTACAAGTCAAGTTTTAATGTAACACAAAATTCAGAGTTCAGGGGTGCTGTGGTGACACAGGGACAAAGCACGACCCACATATTGAGGCCTTAGTCCTCGTGGTGGTGGTTGCAGGTTCGATTCCTGGCCTGGCGACATTTGTCCCCCTCTCTGATTACCCGGTTTCTTGTTGAACTTCTTTCAAACAAGAGCCAACAAAACCTCAAAAAATAAAATAAAAAAATTCAGACTTCAGTACACACTTCCTTTAAAATCACGGTTCAGTATGGATGGACGATAAAACTACTCATAAATGGTCAATAATGTTCCTCCCATGTTCTTCTGCTTACCCAGGGTCGTGTCAAGAGGGTAGGAGCCTAAGTAGGGAGGCCCAGACCTCTCTTTCCTGCTACTTGGACCAGCCGAGAAACACAGTCCCTCCAGCATGTCCTTGGTCTTCCCCTGGATCTCCTCCTGGTGGGACTTGTCCGGAATAACTCACCAGGGAGGCGTCCAGGAGGCATCCTAACTAGGTGCCTAAACCACCTCAACTGGCTCCTCCCAACGTGAAGGAGCAGCAGCTCTACTCTGAGAATCTCCTGGATAACTGAGCTCTCTAAGAAAGAGCCCAGACACCCTACATAGAAAGCTCATTTCATCTGTGGTCATGACCCAAAGCTCATGACCACAGATGAGGGTGGGAACGTAGATCGACCAGTAAACTGAGAGCTTTGCTTTTTGACTCAGCTCTCTCCTCACTATGACAGACCTGTATAGTGCACGCTTCACTGCAGATGGTGCGCCAAATTGTCTGTTGATCTCCCATTTAATTTTTCCCTCATTCGTGAACAAGAACCCGAAATGCTTAAACTCCTCCACTTGGAGCAGGACATCCTCCCCGAACCCTTTTCCTGTTTAATACCATGGCAGTGGATTTGGAGACACTGATCCTCATAGTGGAAACTTCAAACTCGGCTGTGAACCACTCATTGGAAAGCTGTAGATCATAACCTTATGAAGCCAGTAGAACCTCATCAGCCGCAAAAAGCAGAGTTGTGATCCTTAGGCCACCAAAATGGATCCCCTCAACATCTTGGCTGCGCTGGCTTCTGTCTATAAAAGTAATGAACAGAATTGGTGACCAATGGCAGCCTCGGCAGGGTCAAATTCTTACCAGGAATAAGACCGACTTACTGCCAGCATTGTGGAGTCTGACACCGGTCATACAGGGACTAACTCCATACTCCTTGAGTACCCATCACAAAGCTCCCTGTGGGACATGGTTGAAATCCTTCTCCAAGATCACAAAGAACATGTAGACTGGTTGGGCGAACTCCTGCGGACCTCCAGGACCCTGCAGGGTGTAGAGCTGATCCAGTGTTCCACGACCAAGATGAAAACCACAATGCTCTTCCTGAATCTGAGGTTTGACTATCTGACAGACTCTTCTCTCCAGGACCCCTGAATAAAACCTGCCACGAAGGCTTAAGCGTGTTGTCCCTCTGTAGTTGGAGAACACTCTGTGGCCTCCCCTTTTAGAATATGGGGATCACCACCCCCGGCCTGCCAATCCAGGGGAACTCCCCCTGATGTCCACGCAATATTGCAGAGTCGCATCAACCAACTCAATCTTACAACATCCAGAGGTACACCGGGGGAATCTCATCCACTCCTGAGGCCTTGCCACTGAGGAGCTTTTTGACCACCTCGGTGACTTCATCCCCAGAGATTGGAGAGTCCGACTCAACGTCCCTAGGCTCCAATTCCTCAACGGAAGACATGTTGGTGGGATTAAGGAGCTCTTTGAAGTATTCTGTCCGATGGCCCACAACGTTCTGAATCGAGATCAGTGAGCAGACCACCCCCAATATAAGTAGTGTTGGTGGTGTACCGCTTCCCTTTCCTGAGATACCGGATGGTGTATGGGGGAATTTTTCTGTCGTAATTCACTAGAAGGAAAAAAACATACCCAGTATAACACTTTCATTCTATTGGCTGAAAGGTTGCCAGCAACTCTGCTTGCTTTGTTCCTAAAGCAAGCAGAGAATGTTTCGTAGGCGAGCAGAGTTTTGCAAGAGCGCGAGGAAAAATGTTTGAGTACAAATGTTACAAGTTTTGAGAAGAAAGACATGAAGTCCTGCTTTCAAAATGAAAATGTGTGCTCTCAAATTATGGCAGAAAAATTCCCCTATAATGGTAGAGCAGAATTGTCTTGAAGCCCTCCGGGCCGCATGCTGCTTGTACCTATCAGTTGCAGTGCCGGCTGTCAAGAAACACAAAGTTCTAGTTTGGTCCACCATTCTTTCTATAGCTGAATGAGAAACCTTAATGTTCCCAAGTTTCAGAATTTAGTAATAGCTGAGAGTTCTCTCTGTTTTTAAAGTTGCACAGCAGAACATTATATTGTGCAGTTGGTTCTTGACATAAAGATTCTGATGTGTTCAGGTATTTAGCATTATTTAGACAGGGATACTTGTTCCATGACAACCCTAATGTATAGCATTTACATTATAATACGTGCATAATTGGAGACTTACGAAGTTATGTGTGGTAAGTGGCACATTCTCCAACACTTCCACATGGAGCTCCTCTCCAGTCAGCCAGGAAATGTCTGTGTCCCAGCCAATAGGCTTCTTTTCTCTAAAACAGAAGTTGAGAGCACAACAGCTGCTGAAAAACAATGACAGTTTAACAGAAAGAAACTAAGCATTCTGCTACTTCAGTATTACTGGTTGCTTTCACCTCAAGCAATCATGTACTCTAAGACACAACTGATGCAAGCAAACCAAATGTTGCTTCCATTAGTGAAATCAGGTTAGAGTTGTAGTCCACTCTAACCTGTTACACTACCTCCACACACAAATTTGTATCTGATTTCAAATGTACACGTTTTTCATCAGAATGCCCACATGCAACACTGACAGAACCGACAACTACAAAGCAGAAGCCTTCAGGTCTTCGCTACAGCTGAGACCAGATTTCACTTCATGCTGGCTTTAGACCCTCTGCATTGTGGTTGTCACAATGCTAAAATTTTAAACATATCCAAAGATTGGAAAAAATGATACTTGATATCATGTTTAATACTTCAACATTTGTTTTTGACTGCACAGGTTTACTTCTAATAAAGAGCAGAAACAAATGCATGAAATTTCTCCCCTCAATTAATAAAGTATATTCATCCAAGATCCACTGGTATGAAAAAAAAAATCTTTATTTTAATTGTAAGACTATAGTTGGTGCTTAAATAATGTAAATGATGCCTTCCTGTTGAATAGAAAATTTGAAAATAAATAAATAACCAGTTAACTATGTGCAACTGCAAACAATTACCTGGTCATTTTCTTTTAAATGAGGGCAGCTGATGGCTTAGCTAGTTTTTCCTAACCAGATATCCTCCTGGCTGTCTGGTTTTCTTTTACATTTTTTATCTAAAATTGAACATTTTCAAGAATAATCTGTTTGAAAAATGCCTCTTGCAAACTACAGTGAATGAGATCATGCTCTAATTGGGGCATGCTATTAGCATTACATAGGGAAGAGCCATGCATTCCATGTAATACATGGCAGGCACCTATTGTTCTACACCAGGGGTGTCAAACTCAATTTCACCAAGGGCCACTTCAGCATATTGACCACCCCCAATGGGCCACATTGACGGTACAAATCAGGAGTTCCCAGGTGCAGGCCTTCAGACTGCAACTTTTAGATGCATCCCTGCTAAAACGCACCCCAGACAAAAGGTTGACTTCCCTCATTAGCAGCAACTCAGTTCTGTAGAGGCTTATAATGAGTCAATGATCCAGGTGTGTTAGAGAAGGAACGCATCTAAAGTTGCAGATGGTAGCTCTAGAAAACTAGTCTTGGGCAGCCCTAGCATAAATGTATAAAAAATACAATGTTAAACATAGATTAAACACCTCATATTGTTAAATAACACTTTGGAGCGTCTGGAAGCGCATTACAAACCTTTGGTTGAAATGGCGCGTTAAATTCAAGTCTCCATTACAGACCAGAGAAAACTAAAGAGAATGCAACATTGTGTTAATCCATTTGAGGAGCCGGCAGATTATCTTGCGGAAATTAAATGACGACGCAGAAGTTCATTAGACTGTACCACTGTACCATTAGACCCAACCACTGCGGACACGGCTATGCCGCTGCGAAGAATTTAAAAACCGCTGGAAGTAACTCATCCAGCGGATTTAAGAAATGGATCCTTGGCGCAAGTTACCCAAGAGAGCAGAGTTCTGGAGGAGCTGCAGACATAACATTTGTCCGTTTCGGAGAAGCAAAACCACGCAAAAAAAATGTAAATAAAAATTCTGGTAAAAGAGCACGTCCGGACCGCGCAGGGTAAAACACTCACAGAGATCAATTGATCTGTTTGGATCAGACAAATCCACTGACTGATGAATTAGCGCAGATTTTTCTGCATATGGGAACCAGGATGAAGTGGTCAGCAAGCTTTCAGTGTGATGCTCCTTCAGCCTGGAATCAGCTCCAGTCTGAAATCAAGATGTCAGAATTGATTTCACTGGACTTATTTCGAGCGATTCTTAAAAACAGGCAATGAGAGTCTTTTAAACAGTGACACTGTTTTTAAATTGTTTGATACTGTTTTGTACTTGTGTATATGTACTGTATTAATCAATTTTATTTTGTAACCAGGTTGCTGTGTACTACAGACTTCTACCCAGGTCCCTCTTGAAAATGAGATATGGATCTCAAAGGGGTTTACCTGGTTAAATAAAGGAAATAAAAAAAAATCAGTAAAAATAAAAATCACCATCACTATTTACACTATTTGATGGTGATGCTGTCATCACCATCAAAAGATCACATTTGCGCAGCAAGCCAGAGCATTACCATTAGTCTTTTCTCTAAAGTTAGCCATTAGCTAATTTTCTTACTTATTAGCAATGTTTAGTATACTGAATGGAGTAAGTCATTCAGTATACTAAACATGCTAGTGATGGACCCACATGCTACTGATAGCCTTCACGCTAGCATTAGCATTTTGGCTAATTTTAGCTTATGCATTCATTTTAACATAATGAATGGTACAAGTACAGCTTAGTAAACATGCTTCTGCGTCTCCACAGGTTATTGACTACAATTTAGCTAAGCTTAGCATTGATGCTTATTTTTAGCATCAGAATGCTGGTTTCCAACCGACGGGCATACTTTGGCATGCCTCGGTTAAATTTCTTCAGGAATTTTCTAGTTTTGTACTTAGTCTACAGCCTAGTATGTACACTAGCTTGTTTTTGTTAGTATTAGGCTTGCAGATTGAATATTCAGTGAAATGGTAAAAAACTATATTTTCAAAAGGTTTTTTTTAATCCTGTGGAGGGTTCAGATTTTTTCAAGTTTTCATCGAATAAGTCTAGACTTGGGAATGGGAATAAGTCTAGACTTATTTTCTTTCTAGAAACATACATGTCATAAATCAAGATCACTTGAAATTTATTCTTTGATATGGTCTTAAAGATCATACAGTGGCATTTTTTTCTATCTACCGCTGCAGTTCAGCTAAGCATTTTAACAGAAAACTTACCCATCCTGTATTCTATAGACTGCACAGCACTCTGGGATGAGTCCCCTCATCATCAGAGCTTTCTTCAGCGAGTCCCTCACAGTCATCCCACAGCGGGCTGGGACCTGAACACAAAACAGCAGCACTCACTGAACTGTCTCTAGGTAATCATCATGAGAGATGAGCCAAAGCAGCAGCAGAAATATTTTATTGTTGAAATTTTCAGGCTTGACTTTATTAGCTGCTTTCATGTCTACAACTTTGATTCATCTCAGGAAAATGCACATTTGGTCAATAAAAAAATATAATACAGAGCCGTTATTCACACATGTATTAAACGTCCACTACTACAATTAACTTGAACAAGCTAGGGAAGGTCTGTGAGTTAAACAAAACATGTTACTTACATTTAATACACAAAATCATTCTCTGATATTTAGATATCACCCGATCGGTTCTGCCTGTTTTGAGTTCATTTAGGTATGCGCTGTTTTAGGGCTACGTCATGATTATGCAAATAAGCTGCTGCAGGTCAGACCCTCAAAACTCAGTGTTTGCATTGGCTCCTCAGATACGTGAAAATGGCTACAACCAGATGCACAGTGGTACAACTGTACATCTTTGTCCCTGAAGAAGACCTAGAAGCAGAGGTAGAGTCTACTGAACAACCATCAGCCACAACCACGCAAGGATTAAACACTTCAGATCTGACACAAATTTGAATAAATTTCCCAAAAACATGGCTTGGTGTTTTGCTTTTTTTTTTTTTTTTTTGCTATTGCACTGTTTCTGGAATCAGCAAGTACTCATATAGAAATACAGAAACACACAAAAAATTAATTTGCACAATAGTGGACTTTTAATTATTGATTGGACTTGACTTTTTATTTGAGATAATTGCAGGGTCTGAAGTTAATTTAATTGCATTTTAACCGAAAACCACTTTCCGATAAAATAAAATATTTGTCATTTTTAATCTCAAGTTATTTAACCATTAGATAAGTTCTATTCTAACCATTCAACTTTCCAGTGTTTCAGGAACCCCTTATCACTGATGGAATCTATTTAGAAATGTGGACTTCAGACGCTGACATTAGCATGGGGGACACCTGTGCTACTGCAACATGCTTTGTTAATAAGCTAACTCCTTTTAGCACAACCCGAACACAACAATAGTCTTTCCAGCAACTCGTCAGATTGTTTTTTGAAGCAAAAATTAACCCTCAGTGGGTAATGAAAAACAATGTCGTTAAGGAGTCGTGTTAACGGACTATTTTCCATATTTGACCGTTTTTGTGCATTAGAATCTTAATTTCCCTATGGGATTAATAAAGGTTTTACCTTACCTTACCTTTTTGGGATTTTTTAGTGACAGAAAAATTTTAAGCCTGTTTAAAAAATGTTTATGTTTTGACAGGTTATAACTAATTTGTCAAACGACAGGTTAATTACTGGTGCACATGGGCAGACATTATAGACTTTACACAGAGAGTTCATCACAGAGACAATTTAAATAAATTAATTTTTAAAAATCCTTTCTGAATATCATCTCATGAACTCTGAACTAAATGTGTATTGCTGACTGGGAACTGACAGCATGTTGAAGAGCTATGGACAGGACGCACATTTAATTCCAGCCTCCAGTACATACAGAACAGGGAAAACTAAAGAGAATTAAATGGTTTTCTAATCTATTTATAGTCTAATCAGAGGAGCCAGCAGTTTATCTTGAGGAATTAAATAAAGGTGCAGAATTTACTGTAATATTTGCACAACTAATGCGAATGCGGCTCTGCCACTGCAAAGAATTAGTTATTTCACCTGCATTTTTAACAAATGGAGCTGGAAGATGTTACCCAAAAGGAGAGCGGCGCTCAGGAACAGACTTTTCTGTTTCAAGGAAGCAAAACCACACAGAAAAAATCCTCAGAAAAGCACACGTCTGGTCAGTGAAGAAGGTAGAAGTCTTGCAACGTTCAATTGATCGGTTTGGATCGGATAAGTCCAACAGACTGATGAACTAGCTCAGATTTCTCTGCAGGTGCGGACTAGGAGGAATTTGTGAGGCACTGCGCTTTCAGACCCCAGCAGGTGAAGTGCTTGTAATTTAAGTGGAGTCGTTTCATTTACGTTATTATAAGCTACTGGGAGCACAAAAAAAAAAAACCTTTTCTCCATAGTGACAAAAACTGACAAAAAAAGGTTTTTGTCACTATGGGGAAAAGGTTAGATTTGTTCATCTGCTTTATGTGTGATGGGATCTGGATTAAGCAAGATGAATATTAACTAAACCACACGTAAAAAATGCATCTGAATAGCCTATGTTAATGATTATAATTTGACGGGTAAAAATAGTAAATAATGGATTTTTTTTTATGCTGTAACCTCTGTTGTCATTTATCACTTACTTTATTTACTTTATTCAGTAAATACACCAAGACACAGTCAGCAAGACACATTTAGTTCAGTGTCCAAGAGATGATATTCAGAAAGGATCTTTTTATTAATTGATTTTAGTTGTCTCTGCGATAAACTCTTTGCGTAAAGTCTATAACGTCTGCCCATGTGCACCAGTACTTCACCCTTTTCCCCCGCTGTGTGCCACATAGGTCCATTTATCAGTTTCAGGACCCGATCAAAACTCCAAGTATCATTACCTTGAGAAAAAATTAGATTTGGTTAAGTATAAAATGAGCTTTAATGCCGAAAAAGATCAAATGTTACAAACTATGCAAGTCACAGAAATGGTGTCACCCCTAAGGTGACACCAAGTGAAGCAAAAATTGTAGCGCGAGTTCTGCTTTTATATTTCCTCATTCTGTTCCCTCCCTAAAGAGTAGTGTTAATCAATTTAATTTTATTTATGTGTGTCTGTCGTCAGTCTTATTTGATATGGCTATGTAAGCATATACAAAAAAATAGAGGAAAAACAAAGAATCATTTTATCCATAACTTCATTGTTGTGTGTCAGATTTACCAGTGTATGAGAAACACAATACAAAGGTGCATGTAAAAAACAAATAAGCAATTAATTGTGTTAAAAATTTTAAACTGTTAAAATCTATTTAATTGACAGAGGTTACTGTGCTGGTCCTAATATTTCAATTTTAATCAAATGGAAGTTAGCATTCCTCTAAACCCAATGTATTTGCAGCAATTTTGCATGATTATAGATATAATAATTATTCTGAAAAATGATCAGAACAACCAGATTAACAATTACTTTTACAATACTAAAGGAACTACTAAAAGTCCTCCAAGCCTAATTTATTCCTCCAATCAAGTATTGGTTTTGTTGCAAAAGTAAAAAAAAATTTTTTTGGTATTTCAATCTTGGTAAATTCAGCTTTATGAAGGCAATGTATTATGCAAAATTCTTGTTTTTAGCCCTTAAATCCATTTTTTGTGTACTTTGAGTTTGTAGGAGTGCAAAAAATAAACATTTATTCTGTCCCAGTGCTACATAGGTATCTTTATGTTATTTTAGGGTTAAATTTTCCAGTCTGTTAATTTTTCTCTATATAACGTTTTTCTTGTCTATGACGTCACTGCATTTGATGTGGAACTGCTAAGTAAGTTTTGTTGCATGTAAGCAAGTCAAAATATTCAGTTCTAGCATGTATTAACACACAAAATTCCTCAAACCATCACCTGGCACCAGATTTCAGTGGGTTGATGGCTCTCGGCTTCTGTTAGTGCCGTGTGCTGCTTTTAGCTGCCTCCTTGAGGATAAAGCTGTACTGCATGTTTTAGATATAACTATTTGACTTTGTTTTTGCTATTTTTGTCTTGGGGAACATGTGCAAATGCGCTCTATGATGTTTTTGATGCTCACATTATCTAAGTCCTTACTTATGTTGAGGTCTTGTTTACTTCATTTATATTGTGGTAGAATTAATATTTTAATAGAAATCTGATATACATGGACACTATAGTCAAACTACACTCTATATTGTAGGTAGTTTGTATGGATGGAGAGGGTGTAAATATAGCAATAACTCCATTGTGATACATTTATTTCAATACATGGTTCTGCAGGTTGGTCATCTTCATTTTCCTATTCTGGATCATACTCTGACTCCAACATGGAAGGTTGGATGAACAAGTCTTCTGTTGTTCACATCTTTAATCAACTTTGGAATAAAAAGTTTATCTGCCAGTAGATAATTATATTGCTGCTATCAAATTACAAAAATAGCAAAACGGGGTGGAGTGGAATGCTCTACACCCTGGAGTGGGTGGGGGAATGAAATGTCTCATTCACATTTAAAAAGACTGCAGCAAAATGAGTTGCTCTCATAAAACATGCCTCAGAGCAGAGTTAAATGAGGGATCTGTGGAGCTGCAGTAACAAAGAATTCAGACCAAAGCACTGCAGCTCTACCCTATATAGACCATAAGTGAATGATTTACATGCAAAAAGGAAGGATTTAAAAGCATGATGTATCCACTTAGAATTCTTCATCTCCATTTCAACTTCCACAGGCAGGTCATCAGACATACCACTGTTCTCTGTTTGTTTGGCAAGAACACACGGACAATAGGCTTCTGGGGGGAGCGTGGATTGGCCCGTCCAGTATCAGTGGGGGTCTGCAGGACTGCTAATGAGTTGGGGGCTGAGGGAAGGGCCTGAGCTCCACCTCCAACTCCATCACCTCCCATCTTGACCTCCAACAGGCTTGACATAGGGGAAGTGGTGCAGGAGAGATCTGTGCCATTCCCCATGGCTTCCAGCAGCTGTTGCTCCCTCTGCTGCAGCGCATCCAGTTTACTGGTGTACTCTTCATATGCCTGTTCAGGGACAACAAATTAAAAAATAGTCTTGTTGCTAATTCAGGCACCTTTACAGAAACTTCAATTAATGTGCATTGTCCCTACCAAATAAATTAAATTAAATGATACACACAAACTACTGACTGAACAACTTCTGAGCCTCCAGACATGTGTTGGCTCAGACATCTTCCATAGCAAGGCATTCTTACCTCCAAATATATGGAGGGAGGATTGTGTTCGCCTCCAAATTTCTCCAGCAAAGCCTCTAAGTGTTCCTGTGTCAGCTTTATCATCTGCTTGATGTTCCAGATCTGAGGAGAAAACACAAGAGCTGCAGAATTAAGCCGCCATGCTTTGCTAGCCCCGCCGCCAGGTTAGCGTTGCTCCTTTTCAGCTGTTTGTGATTCCCCTAGGTTATTTCCCCTCAGAAAGCAGGCGGAGAATCCGCGCTTTCTGATTGGCTGCCTGTCACGTTCAGCGTTAAGCTCCCAGTCGGGGAAAACCTCCGATTGAATCGCGCAGCCCCCCCCCCCCCAACAGAATTAGAGGACTTGTGCACTAGCAACCCCCCCCCATGTTGATCTCATTACCCAATTTAATAACTTGTGCACAAACACTTCAAACTCTATAGCTCCTCTTACAACAATGAAGAAAAATAGATTTTCTGAGCTGTGGTTGAAGTAAACCGCAGGTGTCAAACTAGAGTCCTCAAGTCCAGCAACTTTTAAATGTGCCTCTGCTGCACCACACCTGAATAGAATAATTAAGATCATTAGCAAGACTCTGGAGAATTGATTTACACAAGGAGGAGGTAATTAAGTCATTTCATTCCAGTGTTTTGTACCTGTGGGACATCTAAAAACTACAAGACAGTGGCCCTTGAGGACTGGAGTTTGACACCCCTGAATTAAACAATCCAGGCTCTCAGGCAAGACTACAGGTGAGCTGAGAAGCAGTGGGAAAAGGATAGGTTGCAGGTTTCTTTTGACATTCTCAAAAATTGTACACATAATTATCTTACATAATATACTTGGTTGTTCTGGTTTCCTCAAATAAACACCGACCTCAAGTGCTTTTTAAAGTCTTAGATAAAGTTATTAACCATCAAAATACATCTGCTTTTGTAGCTTCTGTTGACCTTTGTAATAAATTCTTAACATTTTTCACTGACAAAATGTCAGCCCTTAGGGTATGGAAGTAAACATGTGCCATCAGAATTTGAATAAAAAATGCATCTGAAACTTGAATGTTGTATATTTGCGCTTACTTTTTCAATTTCAAAATTAATTCTGAATACAATTTTGACCTAAAAAAATTCAGTGTCATTATTTGTACATGTTTGCAATTTTTATTTGTTAAAAAAATTCACATTCCTATTTCAAAGTGATGAAATTTTCAATATATATATATTTTCAGTGTTAAAAAATTCAGCATATAAAAAAAATTCAACTTTTAAAAATTCAAATGCAATATTTTCAGTGTCCTAAAAATTTAACTTGCTCAAATTCAGCGTCTAAAAATTTGCTGTACAAAAATGGCAAGGTTACTTCAGGTCACAGACAATAGCAATCCTTGTCAGATTTCAACACCCAGCCAATCACATGACCCAAGCATCATATTGAAGAAATACCAGCATCACTGAGACCAACGCAAACCCAACCCCAACGGTGAGTCTATGCTTTCATATTTCTGTAGTATATTTTATTTTGTGAATTACGTTTGATACATGATATTAAAGCTTGATTTAAAACACAGGTTTGGGCCGTTGTTAATCTTACACCATGTAATGCTGGCATATTAGTTCTCGCTACCTCCTAGACCTCCATCCCCCTTCTCTTGGCTGTCCCACACCCAATTTTCCTGTATTTTATTTCAAAAAGGAATATCACTTGAACCAAGTCTAGAATCTTTAAAGAGAACTGATGGGTGGCGACTTTTCGGGTTGTTTGTATGTAGCTTTAGGTGAGACTGAGACAGGCAGTCTTAGTAAAGTCGTAATTTTCAAGGAGATGCTACCCCTAATGTAGCAAGCTAATATGGCTGCCTTGTAGCTTCAAGGAGGGACTGTGAACTCTTCCGACATTAATTATAACCACAAACCCCATTCTGTTCATCTACTGTATGGACCTTACCAAGCTCAGCCCAGAAACGCCCCTTAAAAGTCCCACGTGGCTGCATGTCTCACAAACAAAGCCTCGCGGAGCTTAGTTTCTGTGTAAACAATGCGTCTTTCATTTTGACTGACTCTCTGCACAGTATTTATGAGTCGATTAGTGTAGCATTTCTGCCGGATTTTCACAAAATATCAGCCACGACAATGGACAGGGGAACCAAATAGTTCATGTCATTTTTTTGGACGACATCAAGGTGTTTGAGCCACGCGATGCCTCCACAGCTAAATGCTACCGTTTGATGAGGAAAAAAGCAGATCCTCACACCCTCAGCATAAATATAGCTGTGGACAAGATCACTGATGCCTATTGTTCTTGCAAGGCTGGGTAAGTCGGGCATTCATGATTTTGAGGGTTACTTTTGAAACCAGTGATTTCTGTTGGCAAATGTTCAAATGTGCCTAGGCCTTATACACGGTACTCTGTGCTAGCGTGGCTAACACGATTACAATTTAGTAAAAAGCCTTTTCAGGTAAAATGAAATCTTTAATCTATGTCAGATACGGTACACATTGCATATTGATCTGTTCAGCTAACGTAAGGCTAGGGCTGTAGTTATACAATAATCTCATGATACGATACGTTATGATACACGATATTCTGCCCACGATACGATATATATTGCGATATTCAGCAAACTATACAATTCAATACACTTTTGCGATTTTCTGAAAGATTTTAGAGGCACAGAGTGATATTGGTGATATTTTGTGAATGTTATAGAGTTGGATTGAATTAATTTAACTGAAAACTGATTAAAAGCACCAACTACACAATACCTGGCTCTGGTTGGACACAGATGTAAAGTCGACAGCTGGACAAAATGAATCAAAGAAGTGGTGAGAAACAAACTGTACAAACTGTAGCTGACATGCATTAGTAAAGTAAATAAAATGCTCCAAGTACCTGCTCTGAATAGTTACCTTTAAAACCTTGACACTTAACATCTGAAGGAATCACTCTAAGCCTGATGACCTGGTGCGAAGCAAGCAATGAGTGAGAAAGGTGACAGTAGGATGTTATGATACTTGAAGATGAATATCGATTTTTTTCTGGGAAAGAAAATATCAATATATATCACGATATTGATATTATACAGCCCTACGTAAGGCTGTAACAGACAGGCTTCAAGGTGTAGAAGTTGTATCAGTACTGCCATTATGCTGTAGTTAGCTAAAAGGTTTACATAATGGATGTGTTTATTGACTTTCTTTTTTTCATTCACTAAACACAAAGAAGGCAAAGCAATAATAGTTAAACCTAGTAGACACTCCTTTGTTCTTATTGATCCTACGACGGTTGAGCTGCAAATGTGGTCGTGCACAAACTTTGATCCAAGCAAGACATTCCGTTTCAGATTTTGGAAATCTGTGAATTTTAGTTCCACAAATACGATCAGGATACCTGACATCGCCCATCGAGTCCTGAAGCAAAAACTTTCTGCCGGCCTGCTAGTCCACAATGTACATTAGCATACGTTTACTACTGTAGCTTGTGTTTGTGAGACGGTCAAGCACGTGGTAGCTGCGCTGTGACGAAATGGGCATTAGCCAATGAAACACGGCCCCTGTGGTAAGGTCCATTGTTGATGTGACTTAATTTATAGTCATTATAGCGTCATCCAAGCAATTGATTCTCTTATCTTGATATACAATATTAATTTACATTTTTTTACATACCGGTACAAAACATCATTGTGTTACCTACAGAAGCAACATTAGAAACAACCTCCTTTGTTTTTTCATTTGATTTTAACTTGTTTTGACGAAAATATATGCCTGTGAGTACATCTGTTAACTTATTTTAGATTAAATATTATTTAATTTGTGATTTCTCAATACTGACCTACTGATTTCAAAATACTTTCATTTTTATTTTACTGACAATGTTTGTGACATTTTTTTTCTTTTTTCTCTTTCAAGGAACTTTTGCTGGATCACATTTTTGATAGATTGTGATCGTTTGGAGCTATTTCCATTTCTACAACTATAGATGGTCCTGCAGTCAATCATTTGGCCACAGGTGAAGCAAAGTGATGATAGTGACAACAGCGATAATGTCTTGGAAGTAGAAACTATGCAGGTGACAGGATTTTTCCGTCAGTTTCTCGAAGATAAAATGTCTGCATAAACATTTGGGCAATGTTTATATGTTATTTTAAGAATGATAAGACATGCAATACATACCAGTATAATACAGTACTTTTATTTTCTTATAATAATGTCTTACAACACTACACAGATAAAGCTGATAAAGCTTTTTCAGGTTGATTAGTGAACATGGCAAAAGTTATTCAAATGATTTTTGAAGGATATCACATTCATATGATTAGTTCCTTATATAGAAAAGACATTCACATAAAGTCATATCTCAAAGTCACCTTTATGAATGATTCCATTCTACAGAAAACTCACCATGTATCTAAAAAAAAAAAAAAAAAAAAATTATACCTTTCCTAGCATCTTCAGACAATCTGCGCCAGCTCATGAGATTTTCGGTTGGCTGGGAGGTTCCATGCCAGGACCTGAAGCCTGAAGTAGTGCAGTGAACTGGACCAAACCACATGCCCACTTCATCCACCTGCAGTGAGCGTTTACGCCTTCCAAGCCATTATTCTACCTACCAAGCTCTGTATGCTGATATGGTGGTGTGTCTTAAATCGGTTGAGACTGCTTTGGTCTTCTTTGAAACTCAGTGCATTGGTGTTTCATTTGTTCAATAATTGAATTTCAATATGGCAATTAAGTAAAAATACAAAGTCATTTTATTATTAACTTAGCTTTTGTTTTTTTCACAAATACTGTTCATCATTCACTGCAGTCTTGACATTAAGTTGTGTTCTACCTGAAATGTTTGTCAAGCATCCCTGTAAATCTTAAATGTTAGAGTAACTATGTTACTCTAACATGAGATTTTGGGTTTTTGAAGGATATCACATTCATATGTGATATCCGTCAAACTAACTTAACTAACTTAACTTTACGATTCTTATAATGCAAGAAAATTAAGGTCCTACACCACTGTACCTACTAGGTACCTTTTGAGAAAAGAAAAAAGAACAATCAACTCACAAATTTAGAACATTTTAGTTCTTTAACATGCCTACAATAAAAGCACTATGATTCACTTTTCAAAGGAAACAAATTTTACCTTTGTGGTAATTGGACAAGTTTCACAGAGTAAAGAACTGTTCACAAAACAGAATTGCAGCAATATAAATGTCACAACCAAAAGACAGTGATGTGCCTTTTGGGTTTACTGCGTCTCTTAAGGCTGCCATTTGTTTGTCAGTCGGTTGTACATTTGAATTTGGCACTGTGACATTTGACTCATCCTGAAGAGATAGCCTGCTCTCCTCTCATTCAATTTCGGGAATCTGTACACTCTGGAAAACACAAAGAAGGGATCAAGAGAACTCAAAATTTACTTGATTGCAGATTGCTATGTTACAAATTAAGGGAATGATAGTATACATGCTACACATTAAATTATCCAATTAAAATGTACCTCTGTCAAGGCATTGTGGGGTTCAGAAATTGAATGGTGTGTAACTTAATCAGAATTTGCTTAAAATTACAACATTATTCACAAATTTTAGCATAACTCAAACATTCTTTGTAACCAAAGATATATTTTGGAGATACAAAATAGTGAGGATTAAAAGGATTTTAATAAGTTAACAGATGTACTTCCAAGCATATATTTTCTTCAAAATGAGTTAAAATCAAATGAAAAAACAAAGGAGGTTGTTTCTAATGTTGCTAGGTAACAGAGTGACGTTTTGTACCGCATAGTAAAGAATGTAAATTAATATTGTTTATCAACACTTGTCAAATAAGAGAAGCAATAGCTTGGATGACGCTATAATGACCATAAATTTATTAATTTATTCATAAATGAAGTCACATGAACAATACAGTAGACCAGGGGTCCCAAAAGTTTTTCCTGTGAGGGCCACATAACTTCTCCCTTCTCTGGTGGGGGCCGGAGTCAGTTTGTAACAGAAAAAGTGTGACGATTGTAGGAGAGCCTAAATGTTTACATTTAGGCACAATACATTTTTAAATGTATTGTTTTCCAGAAAGCACAATCAAATAACATTCCCTGGGTTCTTCACACAACAAAAGTTAGGAAATAAATAATAACACTATTAATGAAATAAATAACCAAATAACCCTCTCTGGGTTCTTCACAGAAAAAATCCAGGAAGGATTATAGTCCGTATTTTACGAGCTATGAGCCGCACCGGACTATAAGCCACAACCCCAAAGATATCTCTGCTGCTCCAAGTTTTCCACAACGATGCAGCAGCAGCAGAGGGGGGGAGGATACCCAACATTTGAGTCATAACATGTCAACTGAATATCACATTTATTACGGTTGAAAAAGAAAAAGTTGCCAAGATTAGATTTAACTGAGCTGATTATGGTAGTTTTCAAACGGTAACTCTAACAGTAAAAGTGCTGATCTATTGTGTCTGCTACTAGCATGTGCTAATTGAAAATGGGGGCTTTCTTCTTCTTCTGCTTCTTTAGATTTCAACAACAGCTTGCATCCATTATTGTTGCACTACTGCCATTTACTGGATCCTAATATCTATACCTCAAATTCTCATAATGATCCCAGTATTATTTTTAAAAAATCCAAAAAAATCTTTTTCCCCCAGTGCTATTTAACTGATCAGCAACATTCTCAAATTTCAATTCCCTATTAAAACCTAATTCCGTTTTAATGGGTGCTTTCTTCTTTTATTTCCAATATTGACTTCCAATGATTCACTTCCTGCTAAAGTTGAAGAAAAATCCACATGTAAACGACATATAGTCCGGAAAATACGGTATATGAAAATAAATATCTCTGGTATTGTTCAGGGGGCTGGACCAAATGTGGAGGTGGGCTGTAGTTTGGGGACTTTACTAAGCTTTAATATCAAATCCATGCTGAGTGGAGCTCCTTCACAGCTCTGATTGGCTAAACAATGTAACGTGATCCTCTGCAGCAAGTGATGGCAAAGCGGGGCTTTATCAGGACTTTACACAAGTGTGTCTTTACCTCCATGGCAAAGGCTCCACCGAACCCCTGAGACCGACTCATCGAACCCCTGGGGTTCAATCAAACCCAGGTTAAGAACCACCCGTCTAGTTAATTTAGTGCCATGTTCCACAGCAAAGGGAAAACAATGCATAAAAACCATTGAAGAACAACTCACGTCACAGCCACCTTTTTCTGTCAGCCATGCCACACACACATTGCTATAGCAACTGACAAAGTCACTATGTGTTTCGGGATTCAACATCAAAAAACACTCAACTAAGAACAGACCATTCAGTCCGTTGCAGTTTTTTGCTTTTAGGCTTAATGTTTATTTTGCTGCCACTGCTCTTATCTAATCTAACACTGTGGTGGTTGATTAGTTAAATTAACCCCCTACTTTACTTTACTTTTCATATTTTTTAATTGAACCAAAACACAAATGCCGCATCACATCCAGGGTTTCCCCCAGTGTATTATAAGCCCGGCGGCCCGCCATGCTTTACTAGCCCCACCGCCTGACCAAGTGTTGCTTGTATAGGTTTCTAGGGGAGGAAAAAAAGCTTCTTCTTTTTTAAAGCCAGGCTGCAAGCGTCTCTGTTGCTCTGAGTATTTCACTAGCAGAGCAGATTTATTCATAAACGATAGGTTTATACTTTATGCATTTAAACCTGACAGCACGCGGACCAATCACACAGCTGGCGCCTCTGCGCTTTGCCTCTGTTTACCTCAGCAGGATCGCGCGCGCCTCCTTTCACTCAAACTGGACACAGACTGACCTGTATGGATGTTTACATCAACTTACTGTGAGAAATTATGATCCTTTGGAGAATCTAGGTAAGAGTTTAAAACCCGCCGCGTTAGCTCTGGTTGCATAGCTCTATGTGAACCGCAGGAATAACTTGTAGCAAATTCAGAGGGGCGTTGTGAAGCGGTGAGAATGATTTATTTTTGTGAACAATTATATGTGGCGTTTACATCTCAACACGCTGCCCAGCGTGTGGCTCTGTGTCTGTCTTCACTGTAAAGTTTCTGTCTGTGGTCCCGGTTGGCCGGACCGTCTGTGGATAACGAGCAGCGCTAACCTCATCATGCAGGTTCAGCCCGGTGAGGAGCTTTAACGCCCTCCGGTCTGTAACGCATCACGCCGATTTTATATTATTGTATTTTTATTTTTTTTTTAGTATTTTTCCAGTTACACTTTGCATCAAACCATTTCACATGCGTTGTCTACTTAGAGTTAATGCGCGCGGCTGCACAGAGATCTGAGAAACTCGACCAACCAGAATAGTTTCTGTGACGATTATAAACTCAACAGACAAGAATTGAAAGAGCTACTAAAGCCACATTCATTAGCAGCATTTAATTAAATCTTGTGTTTGTTGCGCATCTCTGCGCAGTGTAGCAGATTCAACTCATCATGCAGGGCCGGTCCAAGACTGGATGAGGCCTTGAGCAGACTTTGACTTGGGGGCCCCTTTTGTTGCTAAAAAACATCAGCACCTCTAACAGCTTCTGTGTTTGATTTAGTGAAATATAGGTGAAGGGAGTAGTTTAATTGGCCAGCCTAAAAAGCAATAATCACAGTTTACTAATTTGTGTAAATTCAAAGATTAAACTCAGCATCAGATTGTTGGTATGGTAACAAAACAATCTAACTATGAATATTGTTCTTTTAAGTTTTACAAAGTAAACTTGCCAGCTCCTTAAAATCTTGGATCTAAATGTTAAACAATTTAAAATCTTTTAATTTATGTATGCCTAAACAATTGAATAAAATTTAACATCATTGATAATCTCAATAAACAAGTGTTACATTTATGTATCTGTGGTCTGTTTTAAAATATTAGTGTTTATGGGGCCCCTGAAGCCCTGATGGAGCTGCTGACTTAATTTGGATTAAACAAAAGTTCAAATTAGTTGTTTTTAGACTAGTTGTGTGTTTAAATAGCATTTCACTGGAGATGTTTTCCAGTAACATATAATTACAAAGTGATACTTTTAAATTTCCTGTCAACTTTACATCTTTTAATACAAAAACACGGTGGACCGCCGGTGGACCGCCTCGACGCCCCGACCACCGGGCTGAGCAGGTTTTCTGGGAGAAACCCTGACATCTACTTGTTATAGTTGTCAAAATCAAACAATAACTGAACTACTTCCCTCCCTATTTTTATTCTTAATTAAAACTTTTTCCTGTCCTTGTTATTTAAATATAGCATTGACAATTGGTAGCAAAGCACTGCATTAATTTTTCTTTTATATAAAATCAGGTTTACATTTAGGACGTTGCACATTATATTGATAACTTGACAACTAAAACCAAAGGTAGTTATCGTCAGTCAACAGCTTTTTGCCCTCCAGTAAGGAAATGAGGCGTCACACTGCAAGGGGTCCATTCCACTCAGAGGGGAATTTGTTTGGCCCTGGTACTTTATTCGGCTATGCTTCAGTAGCATTGATATAGAAAAAACTTTTATATTGCAAATTTAGATATTTCAGCTGACAGGCTCAAATCTGATTGTCACTCAAATTTGGTCAATTCAAAGTCTGACACTATATGTGTGGCATATTAAATGTGCCAGTAGGGAGTTGAGACGCTGAATGAAGCCTACACCAGCAGGACAAAGTCTACTCCAACATCAAACATGTACACAGGACCACTCAGCTCCCCCATTTATCACATATCATGGCTTCTTATTTCAGCATACAAACCCATGAAAAAGAGAGCACTCGCTAAAATAAGGTCTGTGAAATCTTGGCTTGACAGTACCATTCAGCAACTGCAAGACTGTCTAGTAACCACAGACTGGGACTTTTTCTGGCACCCAGACCTGGAGGTGTTCATCTCAGCAGTACTTGGCTACATCCATCACTGTGAAAACACAGTCACAGTGGACAGGCATATCCAGAAGCCCTAGATGAACAAGGAGGCCAAGGAACTGCTAAGGGAGAGAAATAACACTTTCAATCCAATCCAACTTTATTTATAAAGCACTTTAAAACAACCACAGCTGATACAAAGTGCTGAACATTAAAACACAACATGATAAAACAAAAATAAAATAAAAACTCTTACAGTTTAAAAACAAACATACAATTTAAAACTAGATCCTGCTGGAGTTGAAAGCCAAGTAAAATAGATGGGTTTCAGAAGAGAGACTGAGTAGAAGGTGATGACATGTGACCCAACACAACATGCAACATTCCAAACCAGAACGCGAGGTTTCAGACCAGGATACAGGGATCTGGACAGCTGAGCTTGAGCCTCTTAGAAGAGAGGCATCAGAAAGGCCAAGGCGAATTACGAGCAGAGGATTGAGGAGGAATTCAGCAGCAACAACAGCTGCCAGGTGTAGAAAGGGGTCCAGCACATCACTAACTTCAGATCCAGCAACACCACCAAACTCTCTGGCAATGCTTCACCGAAAGAGGAGCTCAATCATTTCGTGCTCATTCTGAGGCTGAATCACCAATCACCTGTGGCCCTCACAGGAAAACGTTTGGGGACCCTGATTTATAGGCTTAGGAGGTTTATTTTATTTTTAAGGTTTACAAATCCAATATTACACATGCAGATATTTTTACACACGCACAAATCCTTTTACACAGACACAGACACGCACAGATAATTTGAGACTATTTTCACTCCATAGCTTCCAGACCTGCAGAACTTTCACCAGGACTTGGTGATTGCTTTCAGCTCCAGACGTTCTGGTTTGGAACGTCGCATGTTGTGTAGGGTCACATGTCATCACTTCTAGTCAGTATCTGTTCTGAAATAAAATCACTTAAAAATTCATTACTTCTTAAATTCATTGATTCTCAGACACTATATCTGCTGAGTCAGGAGAATGACAACCTGTTTTTAATATGTTAAGTTTCTGATTTGGACGCTGGTTCTGTAGCTTTTATTTCAACTCCTCATCTAGCAACTGGGCTCCTAAACTCCAGACCTTGAGGCCCGGCGTCCTGAAACTTGTAGAGGTATCCCTGGTCCAACACACTGACTCTAGTAGCTGAATCACTTCTTCAGTGCAGTCGGGCTCCCATGGAAACAAACTCATTACTTGACTCAGGTGTGTTGAAGCAGACACACCTAAAAGCTGCAGGACACGACCCCTCAAAGCCTGGATTTGAGGATCATTGGTCTAACTCGTAGTTTACTTTTGTGAAGTCATCAGCTGCAACAAGCTTTAATTGCATAAAGTTCATCTCTGTCCGACTCAAAGTCACTGATATAGTTTGTATTGAGCTGTGGCCTGATAAAGAAGGCTGGTTATGTTCTGGGACGACTGTGGAACCTCTGGAGACAATGGTTCAAAGAAGGATTCTTCATAAAATCAAGACCGTTTTGGACAACCCTGAGCATCCTCTTCATGACTGTCGAGAAAACAAGAGTGTCTTCAGTCAGAGGCTTCTTCATATTTGCTGAAATACATACTGTACCAGAGATCTTTTCTGCCAACAGTCATCACCGTCTACAATAACTCTTGTGCTACGTAATAAATATAATTAAACATAATTTAATTTCCCTTTGTGATAAAGTATTTTTGAAATTTAAATTTCCACAACCTTTTTGTGGAACTTGAAATTTAAATACTTTCTTCTAAATATCAGTTATTACCGATGTTGTGATCCCAGTCTAATAAGATGCCTGCATTGCGTATTACTAAATTAGCCAGGTTTAGTAAAAATGTACAATTATTGTTACCTTGAAAAGCATGAAAGTTGGTACGGTTGTAAAAACAGGCACTTTAGCCATTTGTTTAAAATTAATGTTTAAAATACAGGATTTACATTTAAAACAGTATATCAGTTCTTTATTGAAATGTTCAAAACAAGCTGCATGTTCAAAATCCCAAAAGATCTGGGAATCCTTTAAAATGGACATGCTTTATGGAGGACAGAGTCCTGGTGGATCAGGTTCTTTCACAAAATGTTGGAGTCGTTCCCACAGTCTGAGGGATTTCATGCTTCAGAGATTCCTATAGGACACAAAAACATATTTTATTTTAATCAGTTGCTGTTAGTTGATTTTTTATATTTTATAAATTATATTCAGGGATGTACACACCCATTAACTACCAATCAAAACTTTTTATATTATATTTCCAAGGGAGGCGAGGTGTAGAGTATTTTGGCAGACAGCATGTTCAGATAGTTATCTGCCTAAATAGCTATCTGATCCATCCATCCCTTTTCTGCCACTTATCCGGGGTCGGGTCGCGGGGGCAGCAGCTTCAGAAGGGAGGCCCAGACTTCCCTCCCCAGCCACTTCTTCCAGCTCCTCCAGGAACCCCAAGGCGTCCCAGGCCAGCTGAGAGACATAGTCCCTCCAGCGTGTCCTGGGTCTTCCCTGAGGCCTCCTAAAGTGGGACGAGCCCAGAACTCCTCACCAGGGAGGCATCCTGACCAGATGCCCGAGCCTCAACTGGCTCCTTTCGACGTGGAGGAGCAGCGGCTCTACTTTGAGTCCCTCCCAGATGACTGAGCTTCTCACCCTGTCTTCTCACTCTAATCTCTAAGGGATTTATAACAATTCATAATATACAAAACCTATTATCTTGAATAAATTCAATTATGTGGAAAGACGCTAGCCTGATGCTAATAGCATGCAGAAGTGCTAGCATAGCTTGGTAGAATAGCTGCTCACGAGAGCTCTGCTGATATGCTAATATAGGAGTTAGGAGTGCTAAAGATCGCTAGCTTGTGATAATAGTTGCACAATTAAATTGATTAACATTAATGATGATAACGTGGGGATAAATAGCTAAATACATTACATAGATATTTCACTTACCGCTCCTCTGTTGCTGCCAGAAGCCAGGCTGAGTATGGCAAGCCGTTTTAACATAAATTTGGTTTTGTCTGACTATCCTTAATAACATTCCAGATACCTAAAACTGCATTTTGACTAGACAAAGCTACATTTTGACTATCCGGAATGGTAATTTAAGATATCTGTATTTACATTTTGACTAGTAAGAATAATAATTCAAGATATCTTCAATTACATTTTGACTAGTGAAAATTCCTTTCAAGATGTCTCAAATGACGTCACTGGATCTGTCATTTGACGGGACACATATCTGTAATTACAATGCAAGATATCTTCAACCCAATTATGACTAGTCAAAATTACAAGTTTAGATTAAGAATGATGTGGAAGCCCCTTTGTGGTGTCCAAACAGTTGCCTGCAGAATTTTATGTTTCTTGCACAAAATTGTCAGTAAATGCCAAAAATTAAAAAGAGATTGATAATGTTGGAAATGCGGAGATAGCAAAACTTCATAACCTATAAGACTGCTTCTGATATCTGCAAAGAATTTCCTGTTTATTCATTTCCGACAAACCAAATCCACTTAAAAACAGCTGGAAAAGCTAAAATTGTTATTGTCAAACCATTTTCAACATGAAAGTGGGGCATTTTCAAACATCTTTTTTGGTTTTCTCTATTTTTCATTGTTTTATTAAACTTTCAAATTGCTACACAAGTCAGGGACGTTTTGACTAGGCAGAATACTAATTCAGGATATCAGTAATGTCATTCTGACTAGTCGAAATGTCAATTTAAGATATCTTAAATAGAAAAGCTGTGTAATTCAAGATATCTTGAATTCATTTAGATATCTTAAAAGGAATTTTGACTAGTCAAAATTACAATTCAAGATATCTTTAATTTAATTTTGTCTAGTCATCATTTGCTTTTAAGATATCTGTAATTTAGTTTTCACTCGTCATAATTGCATTTCTCATATCCAAAAATAAATTTAAGATATCTTGAATTATGGAGAAATTCAATATATCTAATTAGAATTATAACAAGTCATAACTAAAATAGATATCTTGAATTTACTTTGACTAGTTATATTTAATTGTGTTTAATTGTAGATATCTGAAATGTGTATTTCAGTCAGTAATTCATTTAAGATATCTTGAATTGAAGTGTCCATACAAGTCAATGGTAAAGCTGACGTCATTTCGACTAGCCAGAATGTAATTAAACATATCTCAAACAGTTATTTTGTCAAGTCGAAATATAATTGGAGATATTTACACAGGCCACAAGGAGCTTGTAAGTGTGAATCTTGTCCTATTATGGCAAACCGTTTTAACATAATTTCGGTATCGTCAGACTATCCGTAATTACATTCCAGATATCTTCAATTACATTTTGACTAGTGAAAATTCCTTTCAAGATATCTCAAATTACGTCACTGGATCTGTCATTTGACGGGACACATGTCTGTAATTACGATTTAGGATATCATGAATGTAATTATCACTAGTCAAAATTACAATTTTAGATATCCGAGTTAAGAATGATGTGGAAGCCTATGCCTGCCTATGGCAAGCCGTTTTAACATAAATTTGGTTTTACCGCTCTTACATTCCACATATCTCAAATTGTTTTATGACTAGACGTTTTAGCGATTTAAAATGCCTCCAATTATATTTTGACTAGACAAAATACATATTTGAGATATCTCTAATTACATTCTGACTAGTCGAAATGACGTCAGATTAACATAGACTTGTATGGAGATTTCAATTCAAGATATCTCAAATGAATTACTGACTATCTGAAATACACAGTCCAAACAGTCCTGTGCATTTGTGAATCATTTTCATTTGTGAATCTTAGCTTGTGCATTTGTGAATTATGAGACTATTTTAGCTCCATAAGTTTCTGGTTCATCTGTAGTGATAGACTGATCACTGCAGCTTGCAGTGATCAGTCTATCTCCACTCCACCTGTATCCACCACACACAGTGACACCAGTCAGCAGCTAAGGGAGAAAGGCCATCGTACACCATTGCACAACAGCAGTCAATTCAAGGATGCCCGAAAAACAATGAAAATCCGGACATGTTCAGGGAATAACACTTAGTGTTAATCAACAACTCTTTGGTGGAAGAGAGGACATTGCGCAACACAAATAATTATCTGACCGCAATACATGGCACCAAATAGTAAAACAGCATTTAACAAAGCTTCGCGGCAGATCATTTGCCTCGGGGAATTCTAATAATTGATGTACTCAAATCATTTGATGAATCGTTACAGCCCCAATTCACTGACTTTTCTGTGGATTGAATCTTCAAATAATTTGTGAAAAAAAAAATTCACCTAAATTCTTTTGTATATCATATTTAAGGCCTAGTCCACACTTGGAAAATTAACACATTTTCATGTGTTTCACCAAAAACAATTGTAGAAACTCAGACCAAAGTGAAGATTTAAGGAAACCCCACTTTGGTCTTAAATTATTTGTGCAAATGGGAAAATGCCGATTTAGGGTCCCACACGTTACAGTCAGCATTACACCTGTACTCTGCAACAAATAGCGCAATATAACCACATTTGAAATGATTTCCAGCTGACATCGTCTGGTGTTTCATGAACTTCATAGTCTAATATACCACCTATAAGTAATTCAACCTATATGTCCACACAAATCAACTTCCTGGCGGACGAATGGAGATATTAAGTTTTATGAAAACCCAGCTATGTGTGTAGAAGGTATTCCAAAGATATTCCAAAGAAAATGTGGCTTAGAAAGCTAAAATACCAAGACACAATACTATGTGATATGCTATTGGCTAGGCTTTTATAAAGCAGCCAATTCAGAAGCACCATTCATGTCCCTTGGCACTTACTGGCTGTGGAAATGATTTAGACTGTAGATGTTATCTTCTGTAATTGTGCCAAGACAGTTTCCATTGTACGTCATGCATTAATGTAATGAAATGTATTAATGCTTTTCAAAATATATTTGCTGTTTGAACTATTAAATAGTTACTTATCAGGGGGTTTCAGGTATCAGCTAAACATAATATGGTGAGGGACAGCTGGAGAGTTGTCATTTTTTTTAAATAAGGAGCTGATTTTATGGCTGTGAGAATTTTGAGTTCCAGTGATTTTACTGCTTAAGATTTTTTTTGTTCATGTAGGACCAGTGATTTTGGAATGGACTGAACTTCAGACAACTTTAGAAAGTTTCTCAAAAGAAATGAGGACAGAGCTGGGACAGGGAAACCTAGGATAATGAAATAGAATGAATCTAAATTCATAGATTTTATTATGCAATAGGTTGCATCCATGGTGTAGTTCATGTATCATAGTAATTGTAGTGGAAGTGATGAGCGCAGGTCTGGTTAACGGTGCATTTCTGTCAGCTGGGATATAAAGGCTGGAGAAGCTGCTGCCAACCACAAATACCAGAAGCACGAATTCAGCTCCATCATCATTACGAACAACATCATCATCGGTCCTCCAGGGTGCAAAGCCAGAGTTCATCTGTATTTAATCAAACTTTCCTCGCACAATGTATAAAGCTCACTAATTGCGTATATCCGTTTCAACAGCGGCGGTAGGTGCTGGATGTCTTGGCACCAGACTGGAGCTGCAGCGATGGGAAGAGAACAGGCCCCAAATAAACATGGGCTCCTTCAAATCACACCTGCTGCATCTTCCTGCTCAAAAAAGCCTGAACGGTACTAAACTGGACCGTCGAGGTTGGGTTCGCGGTCCCGCAGCCAGCGCTGCGTCCCCTTCCGCCGCCTCCCTCCCCCGGTGCGAGTCCAGCCGGTGTTTCCTGGACGCTTCCATCCAATTAGCTCCGTCCGGAGCCAAGCTAAGTCTCGCTGCCGTCGCCGCCGATGCGGCTCTTACCTCTTCCTCCTGCGGACCTCCGGGAATCTCCGAGGAGCACGAAGAGTCCAAGCCTGGGCCCAGTTCCTCCAGGCCGCTCTCCCTTCCCGGCTCCCGCTCCGTGGCGTCTCCGTTGAAGACGGGCGGTGGAGACTCGGCGCTGCTCAACGCCGCCATTTTAAACTGCGAGAAGCGGAGTGGAAAATAATAGAGGAAAAGGCAGGAAGGTGTTGAGGACAGCAGGGGGAGACAGAGACGAGGTATGGAAAGCAGTTTGAACATAAATTCGGTTTCGTCTTACTATCCGTAATTACATTCCAGATATCTAAAAATGCATTTTGACTAGACAAAACGACATGTTGACTATCCGGAAAGGTAATTTAATATATCTGTATTTACATTCTGAGTGGTAAGAATAATAATTCAAGATTTTGTTTTTTCAATAATTCTTTATTTCAAAGAAATAACAGAAACACACATCACACATATTTTGCCAGGATTATAATAAGATAATCCTGGCATTATAAATATCTCATCTGGAGAAAAAGTGGAGTTGTTAAAGATGAGTAAAATATTTAAATTCGACAAAACAACAGTTCTTCCAAAGTTTTCTGTAAGGAGCTTTTGCAGCCCGACCAAAATATTTTAGTGTGAAAATATTCCACAAATAAATGTTCAATACTTTCGCCATCACTCTGACAAAAAGAGCAGCTGCTGCTGACATCTGGAGAGAAGCTACAAATGTTTTCTTTAACTGGATAATATCTATGAAAAATCTTAAATAACAATTCTTTGATCCTATTAGTAATTATATATTTATGAGGTGATAAAAAGATTGCACTCCACATATTTTTGCTCATACAACCCAATCTATGTTTACTTATTGGAGTAGAAAAGGTTTGTAAATTAGATTTATTAAACCCGTTTGTAAATTTCTTATCCATTAAATTAGTTCCTTCAATTGAAATGGAGTCATGAAAGTTTAAAGTGTTTTTATGTTTGGATCGTGCTAAACAGAGCAAACTATGAGGAACAGCTTTAACAATCATATCAAATTCTATTTGAGATATCTCTAAGTTATTGTTATCCATAAAGTCCTCATAAGTGAACCACTCACCATTGCTGTCCAGTAACTGATTTATCAAATTAATATTATTGTCCACCCACTTCTGAAGAAACAAAGACTTATCATTGTTCCATAAGATGCAGTAATGAGGAGAGTAGTTATGTTAAGATTCCAACATAACAGAGCCTGTTGATGAAATGTAGCTAATTTGACGGGAAGGTTTACAACTGAAAAAGGACAACGCAAAAAAAAATTTAGACCCCCAGTTTACTGAATAGATGATATGGAAAAATATTAAACATAGAATTTTGATTTTTTAGAAATCTTTTAAACCAATTAATTTTTAACATTTGATTAAAGACAGTAAGTCAAAACATTCAAACCACCCTCAGCTAGAGAATTTGAGAGAACAGATTTTTTCACTTTATGGGATTTATTTTTCCATATAAACTTGAAGAGAAATTTATCCAGATCAGAATAGAACAATTTACTAACATCAAGTGATGCGAAAAGATAAGATACCCTTGATATTCCTTCTGCCTTGCTTAACAAAGCTCTACCATAAATGGATAAATCCCTAGCTAACCAACCATTACATTTCTTATTAACTGATTCACAAATGTATGTATGTATGTATGATTCACAAACAGGAGTAAAATTACCCATGTTACTGTGGTCAGAAGAGATTTCAATTCCTAAGTAAGTTACGGAGTTTTTAACAGGGATATTACACATTTCAGTGACAGCGGTTGAATACAAGGGAAGGATTTCACATTTTTTTAGATTGAGTTTCAGCCCTGAAATACTAGAGAATTTATTTATAACAGACAAAGCTACAGGAATCTCATTAGCATCTTGTAAAAACACTGTAGTATCGTCATCAAATTGTGAAATTTTAAGTTCTTGACCAAATATTTTAATTCCCTTAAATGAGCTCTGTCTAATTAAATAGTTTAAAATTTGACCAACAAACAAAAAAATGTAAGGGGAAGCCGGACATCCCTGATGAACCCCTTTATTAATATTAAAACGGCTAGATGTGCCATATAGAAGTTTTATAGAACTGTTATTATCTCTATGGAGTGTCTTAAAGGCTTTAATGAAAAAGTCACCAAAGTTAAAAAAAGACAAAGTATCATAAATGAAGTTGTGACTAACCGTATCAAAGGCCTTTTGATAATCTAAAAACAGGATAATTGGATCACCAGGGATAAGATCCTTGTAATCAACTAAGTCTAACACCAATAGAATATTATCAGAAATGTTGCGTCCAGGCATGAAGCCGTTTTGAGATTCATGTATTATATCGTTTAAACCATTTTTCAGCCTTTTAGCTAAAATAGAGGCCAAGATTTTATAGTCATTATTTAGTAAAGTGATGCCAGGCCAATTATCTATTAGTAAATTATCTTTATTTGGTTCAGGGATCAAGGTGATAAGACCCTGTTTCATTGACGGAGGTAGTTCTTCACTGTTAATGGATTCAGCATAAACTGCAAGAAGAAATTCTGAAGTTTCAGTTGAGAATTTCTGATAAAATTCCGAAGTTAAACCATCATTGCCTGGTGACTTGTTAGACTTCAGGTTTCTGATGCTCCATTGTATCTCCTCAATACATAGTATTTCATCACAATCCTCTTTTAAAGATTCAATAACTTTGTTTACGTCTACTAGACAATTTAATATACCTGAGCTATTTATACAATTATCTTTTTCATAAAGATCTCTATAAAAATTTGATATAAATTTCGAAATTACTGAATAATCTTGTATTACAGAATCATTTATATTTAATTTGGATATCGATTTCCTTTCAAAATTCCTTTTTTCCATACTAAAAAAGTATTTACTATTTTTTTCACTTTCCTCAATCCATTTTAACCTGGACCGAATAAAAGTGCCACATGCTTTTTCTTTATATATCTCATCTAACTCTTCTTGAAGTTTCTGTAATTGTGTTACAACAACTTCATCATCTAACACGTTAGCATGAATGTCTGAGATAGCTTTGATTAATTGTTTGAGCTTTTCTTTTTTTAAGCAGTTAATTCTTTTGCTAAATTGAATTGCATACCTTCTAATTTCATACTTCAGTAATTCCCATTGTTTACCAAATTGGTTATTATTTTTGATCGATTGTCCAGTACTGTTTGATCACTTTTTGAATGAAAAATACAAATTCTCCATTATTTAATAATGAATTGTTAAGTATCCAGTGGTTATATATTCTTCTACTCTTCATATTAGAAAGACTTACTTTTAAAGAAATAGTTTTGTGATCAGTTAAAATTGCAGGGCAACTTTTAACCTCCATTACTTGACTCTCCAGATCCTCTGAAATAAGCCATAAGTCAATTCTAGATTGAGTTGAAAAAGTTTTGTTACTCCTGGTGTATTGTATGTCAGTGGGATGACAACGTCTCCAAATGTCTAATAAATTTAGCCGGTCCATAAGATGGTTCTGTCCGTCTCTAAATCTAGAGGGATGCCTATCCAGTTGATTGGAAAAGACCATATTAAAATCTCCCCCTAGAATAACCTTTGCAGATGGAAACTTAGTGCCAAGAAAATGCATGGTGTCCTCCAGCTCTTTTAAGGAAGAAACACTTAAAGAATCAGAATTATAACCATAAATATTGACGAGCAACAAGATGAAAGGGTGAAATTCAATCACTATGAAAATTGAATGACTCTTATTATCAGAGGAAACATCTAAAACTTTACCTTTGAAGTTATCCTTCAGTATCGCTACACCCCCTGACTTGTTAGAACCATGTGCCAACCATATATCTTTGCCTCATGGATTTTTCCAAAAGGATTCATCTTCAAAGCATGAATGACATTCTTGAAGAAAAGTAAAATCTTCTCTCGCCTCTCTGGAAAAAGAAAAAACGCTTTACGTTTTAAGTCATTATGCAGACCCCTCGTATTAACAGATAAAAAAGATAACTCCGTGCTTTCTGAAAGTTAAAAAAATAATAATTCAAAGAAAGTCACCCATTTAAAAAGACTCCTAAATAAAATTTGAAGCCACTAACAAATATAACTAAGCCATTTGCAAAGTGCAATTTTGACACCCAAGGAAAGAAGTCATTATTCTCCAGAAGCCCTTCGAATTTCCTTTCCATCCACATAGGCTTTACGGCCCACAAAATAGGCCCTCTTCCCATCACGGCGAGCCTGTTCAATGACAGGCCACAGAGCAGACCTGGCATCCTTGTCTTCCTTGGAAAGGTCTTCCCCGAAACGGAGTTTGTTCTCTTTCAGGTACATATTATTTTTCGCACTTCTCCAGATGATATCTCTCACTGAACGATGAGCAAACAGTACGATGATCGTTCTGGTCTTACTGTCAATCCGTTTCCCCAGACGATGAGCGACATCGATTCCTTCAGCTGCTTTTGCTCCAAGATCAGGTGCAATTTTCTGACAGATGCCTGTAACCTTCTCCTTCAAATCTTCTTTCTCACATTCAGACAATCCATAGAGCCGCAGACACCATCTCCATTTGTAGCACTCCGCATCTGCAACTCGCTCCTGCAAATCCTCTATTTGCGTCTCCAATTTTGCAGTTTTAGCCTTCAATATACAGTTCTCATTTTTGAGGTCTCCAATCTCAGCATGTAAGAACTCAATAGAAATTTTAATATCTTTGATGTCAGCCTTTACTTTGTCCGCTCTATCATTCACTGCTTTCAAAATGGCGTGTAAAGATGGTTGAAGCTCATCACCGCAGGATTTCTTGGCAGCGGGGCTGTTGATAGGGGAATCTAGAGATATAGGATCGACATCATCGCTGTAGTTATGCTCAAGTTTCATGTTCTGAGGTGAGACTGGAGTCCTGGTCTTCCGTTTATTTTCTTCTTTTTTTTCACTTTATCGCTCATCTCGTCTTGCAAGCTGTATTACTCAGATTAGTAGAGGTATCCAGGAGAAAATGTTATGGCGCTGTTGTTTTTTATAAAGTTTATAACTTCTCAATCAAAGTTTATAACTTCTCAATCACGTAAGACAAGTGGCAAGACTATATATTGGCTTTCCATACGTTGTTCATACTAGGCTGGAGTCCAGTTTAAATAGAGACATTATTAAAAAGCCATCTTAGTGGCTCTTCACCTCGCCTCTCTTTCACTCTGCTTGTTTTGTCTCCTTTGCAGACTCAACTGTCAGCTTAATTACTTCTTTCCGTCTTGCTTGGTAGTATCTTTTGCGAAGAAATACTATGTATCTTGCTAAGTTTGGGCAGCTGCTCTCAAGCGTCCTCACTTTGATACAACGGCCAATATCCAATGTCTAATGTCCAACAGTTGACACTCTCCAAAATTTCCAGACGCCGTTGCCAACAACCACGACCACAATTCCTGAACAAATATCCGGCACTGCGTCCAAATCAGAGCCCTGCCGTCTCCCAACAATATGTCCAAATATTAAATACAGAAATAATTTCTCTTAATCCAGCAAAGCTTTTGTACCGCTCTCGGAGTCCCGGATCTGCTCTCCGCCAAAAACCTTCTTAGCTGGCCGTTCTCCGCGTGTGCTCTACCTGTAATTCAAGATATCTTCAATTACATTTTGACTAGTCGAAATTCCTTTCCAGATATCTCAAATGACGTCACCGGATTCGTCATTGGAAGGGTCAGACATCCGTAATTATAATTAATTATAATATAAGATATCTCGAACGTAATTATGACTAGTCAGAATTACAATTTTAGATATCTGAAGCAAGACATTGGGCGTAAGCCCCTCTTTGTCTGTACTGAGCTGTCCAAACAATTGACTGAACATTCAAAGGCGCTGACAGTTTTGGACAAAATTGTAAGAAAATGCCACATTATAGAAAGAACTCTTCAGTATGGGATATACTAAAATCGTGTACTTGAGGAATGCTTAAGAAATTTGCCAAGAATTTCTGATTTACTTTCTGCCCACACACACAATGGCCTGAAAAATGGCTTAGAGGAGCTGAAAGTGCTACTATCGACCCATGTCCAAGCTGGAACTGGGGGATATTCCGCAGCTCAGGCCAGTTCAGGTAATAACCAGATGTGGTTTTGATTCTGTGGTAAAGATGTCTGTCTCTAAGGAAATGATGACAAAGCCAGCCAGCTCTCAATTTTGAGACGGCACCTTGCATTATAGCGCCCTCCTTTAGCTCCTCTGAAAATAAAAGCCTACCTCTGGTTTTGTATGATTCACGCTTTAATTTGCTTTCCAGCGTCTATAAAAGTGTAAAGCTTTGTGTTCATGCAACAGGAAATTATGTATATCAAACAGGTTTATACATTGTGTGAAATGCGTAGTGTCACCCTTAGGAGACAAAGGGATACCGAGAGGACAGACAAACAGATAGAGGAAAACAGATGTATATAGTAAACATCATGCATTTGAATATGATTTTATTTTAGGCGGTCGAGGGAGACCAACTATTCATATTACAAGAGAGCAGATCGACTTTCTTCTGGCCCAAAGACACACGTTCAAGAAGATGGTAAACATCTTTGGATGCTCAGCATCATTTCTTTATAAGAAGTCCAAAGCTCTTGGTGAACCAATAGACTGGCTGCAGTGACTGATGAAGACTTTGAAACTAATATCAGTTTTGAAACTTCAATCCCTGTATCCAAATTCTGGGACTGAGGTATGGAATCTAAATATATTGCTTCTGAACAAATATATGTAATATATTCAACAGTGGTGGTGCAGAATACTAATTATTTAATGTTAAGTGTCACAAATGATGATGATAAAAAAAACGCCATTTATTTTATGATCAGATGTGAAATCTGAAACCTATATTTTGTAAATGATTACTTTCAAAATGTAAAATTGTGTGATGGTTTGAAATAGTAAGACCACATGCTCTTTGAACCAGATGATGTGAGGCTTGTTACATGAACAAGGACTGGTGGTTCCACAGCATAAGGTCCGTGAGATGATGGGTCCAATCAACCCGATGGCGACTGCAAGGAGGCGGAGCAGCGCAGTGACTCGACGTGTCTATCATGTTCCGTATCCCAACAGTTTATGGCATATTGATGGCAACGTGCGTCTCATAAGATATCTGGAAATATCAAGGATGTATTTCAGAGTAGATTTTTTAAAGCTAAATTTACTATACACATTTGTATACATTATTCCTTTTACATTTTTTTGTATTTCCATTTAGGTGGAGTTTTGTGGTCCATGGTGGCATCGATGGATATTCTCGCTTAGTTAATTACTTGAACTGTACCACAGACAGTCGCACCTCAACAGTGCTATTTCATTTTCTCAAGGCAACAGGCCTCTATGGTTTACCTTCTAGAGTCAGGTCAGATCATGGTGGTGAGAATGTGCAAGTGGCTCTGGTGATGAACCTCCTACAGGGCAGTGAACGTCGGAGTCATATCACTGGGGAATCCATCCACAATCAGAGAATAGAGCATCTTTGGAGGGATGTGTTTTTACATGTTCTGGTACCATTTTACAGCATGTTTTATAATCTTGAAGATTCAGCCCTGTTGGATCCCAGCGACGACGTGCACAAACTTTCTCTTCACATAGTTTTTCTTCCTAAGATTCAAAGGAAAGCATGGAACCACCATTCCTTCTGTACAGAAAACAACAAAACACCAACACAAATCTGGACAGAACGGATGTTGGCAAATATGATTTCCAACAGCACAAAAACTAACAACGTGTTTGGTGAAAATTCCAATGCACCAGAGACTCTTGAAGAACTTCTGCAACATCATGGCCTTTGGCCACTACCAACCACTGATGCTGAGCAGGTCCCTAGTGTAATTTAGAACCACCTCAAACCAGGCTCAGTCAGCAGCAACTTCAATCAGTTAATCATGCAGTCAATCATATTTCTGATCTGAAGGTGAAATGCCAGGCCTGTTGTGCAGAAATTGCAAATGCTTTATTGATTTAAAAACATGTCACTATGTTTGAGAAGGATGACAAACATCAAGAACATTTGATCAAGTACATTTATACCAGTTTAGACTTTGAGCAACTTGGTAAAACTGTATTGTGTAACATTAAATCATGCTTGACTGTAGCTGTAACGATGGCAGCTCTTCTTCTATTCAGTGTTTGTAGCTTCTGTTAGCTTCTTGGCGCAGCTCATCTCCTGCTACTTGTAGCTAAAATCACGATACCCTCTCTGTGTATTATGGAAGCCCCTTTCCGCCATGAAAAAAAAAAAGCTAAACAGGAAGCCATAATTTCTACTTTCAACGTCATAATTCAGTGATTCTTGAGAATAGGGACAAAACAGGTCATATGGATAAAGCACAAAATTTGAATAAAATATACACAAAATATATTTTTTTCAAATATCTGACTAAACTAACCTGGGTCATGTGAGCACAACAATGTATATTTTTCAGGTATTTGCTGAATATTTATTTATTTTAAACATTGCAGTCGGTGGATGATGCCTGTAAAAGCCTTTGTCCAGGATCAGAACTCAATGCATTATACATAATAGTTCAAAACAATTTAAAAAATACTAAAATTATATATTATGACAATTAACTAAGTAGTCATATAAATAATTATAAAGGTATCAATAAATTGAATTAAAAATCATTTTATATATTTTCCAACTCCATTAAAATTTGTCCCTAGTTTTTGTCAACACCGTCAGAAATGAAAAGAATGTAAAAACAAATCAGGCATTATTGGGGGGCAGCAGAACTTCTGAGGACCCCATGACCTCTTCCTTTGCTAAGAGGCTAGTTAGCTCTGGTTAGCTTATGTAATTCTTTAGTTTTTTTCTTCTTTTTATTCCTAAGTTTCTTGTCACAACCATGATGTGTCAACACCATAACTGACATTTTACAAAACTTTGATGAAATTAAAGCTTAATTTTGGTAAATTGTAAAGATTTTATGGACCTGATGAGCTACAATATGGCCTCTTCCAGAATAACATCATATAAATTGAGGTACTTTGGCTTTTTGTCAACTCTGTCAGAGTTTTTCTGACTCTTTCAGTAAAATTGTTGTCAAATCTCACTTAAATGTGCAGTTAATTCATTTGAATGTATTTTACATAAATTGCATTACTTCACAAGTACGAAGTTTTTTCATTCTACTCACTAGTTTGTCACCACCTTCAGTTTTGTGTCAACTCCGTCATGCAATGTCAACTCCGTCAGATTGACTTTTTGTTGTTTTTTGTTTTAAATAATATTTATTTTGTTTCTTGAGAAGCTTTAGACTGTAAAATTAGTAAATTATTACTAATAGGGTCATAAAAAATGATTTTTTATGTATTTTTTTCAGATGATGATGACAACGTTCTAGGTCAGGTCGATTAAAAATTTAATTTTTTTTAAAATGTTGCAACTGGGAGCCTGGACCTTAGCATCTTTACATTTCCAAAACATAATTTGACATATTTGTATACATAAATTTGAGAAACAAAAAAAAAATTATGGGAAAATTAAAACCCATTTTATCCCTATTTTTAAGAATCACTGAATTATGAGATTTAAAGTCATAATTTCGACTTTCAAAGTCATAATTATGAGATTTAAAGTCATAATTATGAGACACCGGAGCAGTTGGAGACAAGCCTCCTTAGGAAAACAGCTGCTCCAGCTCCAGCTCCCAGTTAATTATGATCCTAAATCCAAGGTAAGCATAATTATAACCTCATAATTCGGTAACATTTGCTTTTGGGTTAAGAGTCAGTCGCCATTTTTTATTTTATTTGGTTATAGTTGTGTTAAGTTAGTTTTGTGTTGCCATGGAAACGCCTGCAGACTGGCTTTATATGAAAACGAGTGAACTGTAAGTATGTAACTGTAAGTATCAGAAAAAGAGCTGCTGGATAGTTTGTTTCGATTCCTTCGTTATAAATGATTTTTGATCGTGTGGTGGTTTGTACATCGGTCGTTGTTTCAGCAACGTGAGCTTGCTGCAGGCTGCAGGTTAACCGTCAAAGCGTGCTAACCTTGTTAGCATATTTAACAGGGTTTTTTTATTTTATTAGATCGTTTTTATTTCAGATTGCGATAAGAAGTTCGTTAATGTACTCCAAAAATTCAACAAGTTTATACACAGTCCAGTCACATTAATGTGACCATCTGTCAAAAGCCAGAATAACCACCTTTCGCAGAGCGAACTGCTACGAGACGTGCAGGAAGAGAGTCACTTAGGTCCCTGAAGGTCTTCTCTGGGATGTTGAGCCATGCCGACTCTAATGCCGTGGCCAGCTGCGCTAGATTACGCGGTTGAGGATCCATGGCGCGAACAACTCGATCGAGATGGTCCCACAGATGCTCGATTGGGTTTAAGTCAGGTGAGTTTGCTGGCCAGGGGAGGACGGTAAACTCATCCTGGTGCTCTTCGAACCACGCACGTACACTGGCAGCTGTATGGCACCTCGCATTGTCCTGCTGGAAGATGCCATCATCCTGAGGAAAAACAATGCGCATGTAGGGGTGGACATGGTCCGCAAGGACAGATGCGTACTTGTATTGATCCATCGTGCCTTCCACAATAATCAGTGAACCCAGAGAATGCCAGGAAAACATTCCCCAGACCATAATGCTCCCGCCTCCAGCTTGGACCGTTCCTGCAATGGTTGCAGGGTGGTTCCTTTCAGAGGTTTCACGCCTTATACGCCAACGTCCATCTGTCCGATGGAGCATAAAACGCGATTCATCTGAAAACGCTACCTGTCGCCACTCAGTGGACGTCCAGCTGCTGTACTGGCGTGCAAATTCTAGCCTTCGTCGTCGATGAACACCAGTCAGCATAGGTGCACGAACCAGGCGTCTGCTTCGGAGGCCCAGACGCAGCAATGTTCGCTGAATAGTGGTTTGGGAGACACTTGTGGTAGCCCCTTGGTTCATTTTAGTGGTCAGTTGCTCAACGGTAGCCCGTCTATCTGCCCGAACGCATCTCCGCAACCGTCGTTCGCCTCTGTCATCTATGGCCCGTGGTGCACCACATTTGCCACGTCGTTGATTTTGGACAGTCCCATTTTGCCATGCACGGTACACTTTTACCACGGCGGCACGCGAACAGTTCACAAACTCAGCCGTTTCGGAAATGCTTCCACCCTTGGCCCGAAAGCCAATGATCATGCCCTTTTGGACGTCGGATAAATCGCTTCGTTTCTGCATTACGCCAACGATTGAAATGTTTTCCGAAGCCCACACACACCCTTTATATACGCTCAACTGCACTGTGCTGCCACCTGCCTTCTGTGATTGGTTATTTAACTCTGAAGTGGAAAGTACGTGGTGATCACATTAATGTGACTGGACTGTGTATGTCTAATTATCTTGTGGCATAAATACAAGCACTAGCTAGTAGGTTAAAACTCACTCCACAGCTTGTTGAATGCACGTTTTGTTATGCATAATGTGATTCACTATCTTTCCCGTTAAATTGTTTTTGTCAATATTTAGACGAGTAAAATATGCAAGTACAATATGCATCAGTTTTCAAACTGTTTTCTTAGCAGTTTTATGTACTTAAGCTAATGCTAGAGATCTACAGTTTTAGATTGACAATATTTATAACGGCAATTAAAACTAGAAAATTCCTGCAGAAATTTTAAGGGGCCTGCCAAAGTGTGCCAGTCAGATTTTTAATAAAGCGTTCTGGTGGTAAAAATTAGCAGTAATGCTAAAGAAAGCTGCAATGTAGTCAATAACCTGCGGGGATTCAGAAGCGTGTTCACTGAGCTGTACTTGTACCATTTAGTATGTTGCATAAGCTAAAATGAGCCAAAATGCTAACAATAGCATGAATGGCATCACTAGCATGTTGTCTGTCATTACTTACTCCATTCAGTATATGAAACATTGGAAATAAGTAAGAAAAACGTTCTGATGCTCAACATTAGCATCAATGCTAACCTAAGCTAAATTGTAGTCAACAACCTGTGGAGAGTCAGAAACATATCGATGAAGCTGTACTTGCACTATTAATTTTGTTAAAATTAATGCATAAGGTGAAATTAGTCAAAATGCTAATGTTAGCATAATTCCTATCAGTATCATTTTTGGTATCACTAGCATGTTGTCTGTCATTACTTACTCCATTCACTATACAAAATGTTGCTAATAAGTAAGAAAAGTGTTGTTATAGTTAATATTAGCATCAATGCTAAGCTGAGTTAAACTGTAGTCCAAAAATGCTAATGCTCTGGCTTCCACAAGCCAGTTCTATAATCTGAGATAGACTGCTAATATTATCGCCCCACCTATGGCAGTGCACAGACTCACACTGTTGAAATGACCTATTGCAAGTCAGTATTACACAAACTGATGGGTTTTACATGGTTCATCAATTGTTAATGACTGAAGCTCTTGCCAGATCCATCACCATATTTCTATAGCTGATCTAATTCACTGCAACAGTCAACAGCTGTTCAATGAAATTCAGTCCCAGACTGACGACTATAAGCTTTGCACATAAGCCCTAGCAAAATTTTGAAAACATTTTAATAATATATCTTCTAATCTAATATTATAACTAACTCGAGGGGAAAAGATAATAAAAGCTAATATCACTTACCTGAGAGGATTATTGACTTTTTTTAAAATTTTCATTAAGCTTCATTTGAAATGGCCACACTAATCCCATGTGTAACAGTAATGGGGTATATGCCACGAGAGGTGGTGACGTATTTCCGTTAGAATTTATATCACCCAGGTTGGTTCCGGTTCCCGCTTGTTCCTATTGTTCTTGGCCGAAGCTGCAAGATCTGTACCATGAAAAAGACGTAAAACTTAAAATATCTGTGAGCTGCTGGTACAACAATGAGTTTTGTGGTGAGCCGTTGTGTCCAGTAATTAGCCGGTAGCATCCAGTGCTTAATTTTTTCATTTTCCTGCTGATATCAAGGTGACAGCGGAATGTAGCCAAAACTTAGCCACTACAGCTAAACACCCGGTTTGTAGCTGCTGCTATTTCAAAGCTTGAGGATATGGAAGATCCAGCATCAGAAATGTTAAACAGAGGTTAAAAAGGAAGCAGAACGAGCTTCGTTTAGTGGAATAACTTGGAGGAAAATAATACCGGAGGAAATTCACTGCAACGGGAACAGGCTGAGAACAGAGGCAGCGATTCGGCACAGGGTAAGTCAATACGTGTGTTGATGTCTGGGTTTGTGTTTGTTTACAATTATTGGCTGATTATGCAACACCAAAGGTAGGTGCCTGCTCCCCTCTTTCATGTACTTTGTGAAAAACTCATAGTCTGAGTGTACAGGAAGGCAGAGCACTATTTGGAAGGCAGAGGCAAGTATTTGCTTCTGGGAAGACTTTGTTAGCCTCATGGAGTAATTCCATTTGTGGACGATGGCGAAAGCCCAGTGGAGGCACCGTGGATGGTCCAGAAGCAAACTCCAGTACCATTTCAAGGGTAAATGGGACTGAATTCTCCTTCTGAAAGATAAAATGTTGAAATTATGACCTTTGATATATGGTATCCAGTGTGTACTTTTAAAGACATGGAAGAAAATGTGTTAAATGTCTGTCCATGTTCCTCCTCAGTCTTGTTATATTGGTGAGGACAATGCATTTCTTGTTAGTAAATATCCATTAATAAACATTTTGAAGATGAACCTTGACTAAGCATGATCATTGTAAATAGTATGTTCACTGATAAAAGACAGACAATTTCTATGGCAGCTTAAGAAAAAGACTTTCCAGTCAAGAGACATTTCTAGCAATTTAACTGTTTTTGGTTCTGTCATTAGTCATTTTAAAAGCCTGCTTCTATACTCAAACTATGATTGCTTCTTTTTGGACAGTGGTGATAAATCGGTCACAAAATCTAATTGATACAGGTTATGCTTACAGAATCACAATAAATATACCTTCAATATCCACCAATCAGTCTCATAATGAACAAAGACTGCGATGGACTGGCTACCTGTCCAGGGTGAACCCCCCCTCTTGCCCGTTGCTGGTGCGAGATGGGCACAAATCAAACAAAACAAATCGCTTCCTATATTGCTTCATACTGGACAATTCCGTATTTTATAGACAATTGCATATTTTATGAGGCGGGTGGCAATTCCGGGTAGTGCTAACTAAATAGGCTACTTATATTTTCCCAATTAATATTTCTTTATTCCACTAGCACGAAGCTAAAGTAGTCTACCTGGAAAGCTACGGACCTTAACACAGGGGCCGCGTTTCATTAGCTAATGACCATTTGACGTCACAGCGCAGCTACCACGTGCTTGACCGTCTCACAAACCCAAGCTACTGTAGTAAACACATGCTAATGTACATTGTGGACTAGCAGACCAGCAGAAAGTTTTTGCATCAGAACTCGTAAAAGAATGGTTCTCCACAGTCGGTGGGGAATCTGTACAGGTGATGTCAGGTATCCTGATCATGTTTGTGGAACTAAAATTCACAGATTTCCAAAATCTGAAACGGAATGTCTTGCTTGGATCAAAGTTTGTGCGCGACCGCATTTGAAGCTCAACTGTCGTAGGCTCAATAAGAACAAAGGATTGTCTGCTGGTGTGAGTATTATTGCTTTGCTTTCTTTGTGTTTAGTGAATGAAAAAAAGAAAGTCAATAACATCCATTATAAAAACCTTTTAGCCAAGTACAGCATAATGGCAGCACCGATACAACTTCTACACCTAGAAGCCTGTCTGCTACAGTCTTACGTTAGCTGAACAGATCAATATGCAATGTGTACCGTATCTGACATAGATTAAAGATTTTATTTTACCTGAAAAGGCTTTTTACTAAACTGTAATTGTGTTAGCCACGCTAGCACCGAGTACCGTGTATAAGGCCTAGGCACATTCGAACCATCAAAACCATAAATGACGGACTTAGCCAGCCTTGCAAGAACAATAGGTGTCTCTGATCTTGTCCACAGCTATATTTCAATCAATCAATCAATCAATCAATCTATTCCAGACCAAAAAGGTCCATAATAAAAAAGGTAAAAACAAATTAAGAGAAAAATAAAAAAAAATAATAATAAAAAAATAAAAACATAAATAAAAAAACATTACATATTCACTGAGTCACAAATAAATGATGATTTATGCTGAGGGTGTGAGGATCTGCTGTTCGGTAGCTTTTCGCTGTGATGCGCACAATCTTAGAGGCATCGCATGGCTAAAACACCTTGATGTCATCCAAAAAGATGACATGAACTTGTTGGTTCCCCTGTCCATTGTCGTGGCTGATACTCTGCAGAGAGTCAGTCGAAATGAAAAATTCCATGTTTACACATAGAAGCTGAGCACCGCGAGGTTTTGCTTGTGAGACATGTAGTCATGTGGGACTTTCGAGGGGTGTTTCTGGGCAGAGCTTGGTAAGGTCCATTCACTTACCTTGACTTTGCTGCATTTGATGTCGAAAAAGTCTTCTTATTGCAGAGAATAAATTATTGGTATTTCTTAATTCATGTCGAGCACGAGCTGCAACGCTGAATATTGTGTTAAAAACACAAGTATTTGAGCTGGACTGACCTGCCATTGCTGACCACTGAATAGCACAATCAAGTAGCCTAAAGCTAAAATGTCTTACACATTGTCCGCCAAAATACGTAAATTTATGGCATTTTGACTTGACAGAATACTAATTCAAAATATCAATAATGTCACCCTGACTAGTCGGAATGTCAATTTAAGATATCTTAAATGGAAAAGCTGAATAATTTAAAATATCTCTAATTCGTTTAAAGCCATCTTAAAAGAAATTTTACTAGTCAAAATTACAATTCAAGATATCTTTAATTTAGTTTTCATTAGTCAAAATTAAATTTCTCCTATCCAAAAATACATTTAAGATATCTCGAATTATGGAGTAATTTGAGATATCTTTAATTAGAATTATGACTAGTCAAAACTAAAATTGAGGTATCTTGAATTTACTTTATGACTAGTGTTGAAAAAGGAGTAATTAAGTAAATTTAAAAATACAATTCGGTTCTTTTCCTTTTCCTGGTCCCGGATCTCAGCTGCCGTCTTGGAGCCCACGCGAGAACACAAGAGGCGTACGCAGCGTGTTGGCGTCACAGAAGTTCAGAATTTAATCCAATCAGAAACAAAGTCTCAGACTTACAGAGCAGAACAGAAAAAACATGCAGAGTTACATTTAGTTACCTGAGATACTTAGGAGACAAACACACAAGACGTCTTGGAGAAATATAACCAGAGCAATAAGCATTAGAGATAGGCTATATTTTCTGACCCATTTTTCCGGTGCATCAGTTTTTATCTGTGAGGGGAGGGCCTTGAGTTTCGCATATTCAAAACAGGCGTTCCTCAGCCTAACCAACCGGTGACCGTTCCTGACGATTTCAAATTTAGTTCCTCCCTACAATTTGGTCCACGCGATCAAAGAGAAATTTTCTCTTTGATGTTATTTGAAGTTAACCAGAACTCTAAAGTCCTGCTGACTTTTACAGCTTCGCAAATGTCTCAGGAGACGTGGCTGAAACTCTCTCCTATCCAAACAGATAAATAACAAACCGCATGTACGTTTTTAAACCAATACTTTTAGGGTAAACTGCAGGTCAATACATCCGGGTTGACCATAAATCTTAAAGATGTATCCAGGTTTATTTCACCAATTGATGTCATCTCCAGAATCTGGCTTTTTCCTGAGCCACGAACATCAAAGGATTTCACAAGTCTCTGTGAGATCTTGGGTCTTCTACCCTAAATCCTGTATTTAATTCAATAAGAGTTATCTCTAAACTTAATATGCTTTTGCTCTGTTATTCCTCCCAAAGTCTCTCTGATATTAAACTCATACAAACTACAAAAAGTAATCAAATACAGTTCCTGCTTCTTAATACAGAACAAACATTTTCAATTCCATTCATCATTGACTGGTTTTAATTCTACTAATGCAATATTAAAATAAAATATTCAGTTAAAGCATGCAATATTAAAATATTCTATATGATGTCAGTCTGAAAGTTTAAAAGTTCACAGTTTGAAAGTTCAGCAGTCTATAGGTCACCAGTTCACCATGCCAGATGTTCACTGGAGACTCTTATTTCCTGAGACAGGAATGTGCCCCTGTTTTTAGATGGTTTTCACACAGATAAGATTGTCTCCCTCCTGTGGTTTTATTATTTTACAACCTGCAACCAGGTTTTGTAAATGCATTTATCTGTGACCTTCTGACCCCAGGCCCTGCATCTGAGCTTACTGACACAATACTCCTAATTTTAAGTAAAAGATAGAGCTAACTCAAACACTAAAAAAATGATTATATAAGTAAAAGATTCACTAAACTAAAGCACTAGAAATGGTTATATGATTGAATTCAACAAAACACTAAACAATGATTATATTTCCTCAACACTAGTCATAATTTAATTGTAGATATCTGAAATGTTTATTTCAGATAGTCAGTAATTCATTTAAGATATCTTGAATTAAAATCTCCATACAAGTCAATGGTAAATCTGACATCATTTTGACTAGTCAGAATGTAATTAGATATCTCAAATATGTATTTTGTCTAGTCAAAATATAATTAGAGATATCTTAAATCGCTAAAACGTCTAGTCATAAAACAATTTGGGATATCTGGAACGTAAGGGCGGTAAAACCGAATTTATGTTAAAACGGCTTGCCATAGATGACGGGGTTCTCTCCGGTCTACCTGAGAATTGGTAAAACTCCAACTAGATTCAGTCTTTAGTATGGCAATACTACATAAACATCATACTCAAAACAATACTGAGAGATACATAAATCAGAAATTGTCTTAGGAAAACTAATATATTTCTTTGAACTCTGCAGTAGGTGTTTCATTTGTACCCTTTCATCAACAGACAGAATGTACACTTCATTTTTATTTAAACTCATATAGAGGACTTGAAATTTTACACTAAGGTTAAAATATCATGGGTTTCTGATTGAAGGGTCATCAATTTGTTTCTGTAACTAAGACTGTGGATAAGAATAAGTTTATCTCTGGCATCAATCTGGATTTGTTATATTTGTCAAATACAACACATCCCGTCAGCATCACATTATGGAAGAAGAGATGGTTCATATTCTGACCAGGACAACAGATTCAGCCTTGGTATAACAAAGTAAAGACAGGACCAGGGTTTGATTGCATGCTTTGTCTAATCAAAAGCACTAATTATTTCTGTTTTCAGATCTATCTTTTCAGAAGCTGAAAATCTGTCCTATTCTAGCACCTTCTACTGGAACAGATCTCTCCTGATATTTGGTCATTAAAACTCAATATAACTGTTTTCTACTGAAATTATACTAATGGACCAAACAAACATTTGGAGTCACTCCTGAAACACAGTGTACATTTAATATTATAACTTACATCTAAGCATGACAGTTCTTCAGAAAGAAGAACTTTTTGACAAATGGGTTGGCAAGTATGTAAGATTAATCTTGTGGAACTATTTTAAAGTATTCAAGGTAAGGTAACTTTATTTATAAAACACCTTTTCAGCAAAGAGGCAATTCAAAGTGCTTAAGAATGGTTGACATCTTCTAAGCTGGGGAGGCAAAACATTTCAAGGAGGAACAATATTGAGCAAACTTGTTAAAAGACTTGGTTAAAATTTAAGAAGTAAACTTAAGTTGAAGCTTTTATTACCTATGGCATAAACTCTGCCATCACAACTGAAAGTCAGAGACCATGTAAAAGATGTGAAACATGAATGTGAAACAAAACTGCAACACTTTTATTTAATTTCAAATTACATATCTGTTTTCAATTTAAATCGATAAGCTTGACATAAGATTTGTATATGATTTAATAGGAAACAAACTAATGACAGGTTAAAGTAAAACTTTTACAACAAAATCCTTATTTAGGAGGGGTTTGTGTGTCCCAATGATCCTGGGAGCTATGCTGTCTGGGGCTTTATGCCCCTGGTAGGGTCACCCAAGGCAGACAGGTCCTAGGTGAGGAACCAGACAAAGCGCAGCCTGAAGACCCTTTATGATGGACAAAAACTTTGAATTTGGCGTTCCCTCGCGCGGACGCGGGTCACCGAGTGGGCATACTTGTTGCCCCCCATCTTGGCGCCTGCACGTTGGGGTTTACCCCGGTGAACGAGAGGGTAGCCTCCCTCCGCCTACGGGTGGGGGGACGGGTTCTGACTGTTGTCTGTGCTTACGGGCCGAACAACAGTTCAGATTACCCACCCTTCTTGGAGTCCTTAGAGGGGGTACTGGAGAGTGCCCCTCCTGGGGACTCCCTTGTTCTGCTGGGGGACTTCAACGCTCACGTGGGCAATGACAGTGAGACCTGGAGGGGCGTGGTTGGGAGGAACGGCCCCCCTGATCTGAACTCGAGTGGTGTTCTGTTGTTGGACTTCTGAGCTCGTCACGGTTTGTCCATCACGAACACCATGTTCAAGCATAAGGGTGTCCATACGTGCACTTGGCACCAGGACACCCTAGGCCGCAGTTCGATGATCGATTTTGTCACCGTTTCATCGGATCTGCGGCCGTATGTCTTGGACACTCGGGTGAAGAGAGGGGCGGAGCTGTCCACTGACCACTACCTGGTGGTGAGTTGGCTCCGGTGGTGGGGGAGGAAACCGGTCAGACCTGGCAGGCCCAAACGTGTAGTGAGGGTCTGCTGGGAACGTCTGGCGGAGTCCCCTGTGAGACGGAGCTTCAACTCCCACCTCCGGCAGAACTTCGAACACGTTCCGGGGGAGGTGGGGGACATTGAGTCTGAGTGGACCATGTTCCGTGCCTCCATCGCTGAGGCAGCTTATCGGAGCTGTGGCCGCAAGGTCGTTGGTGCCTGTCGCGGCGGCAACCCCCGAACCCGTTGGTGGACACCTTCGGTGAGGGATGCTGTCCAGCTGAAGGTCCTATGGGGTCTTTTTGGCCTGTGGGACTCCAGAAGCAGCTGATGGGTACCGGCAGGCGAAGCGGCATGCGGCTCGGGTCGCTGAGGCCAAAACTCGGGCGTGGGAGGAGTTTGGAGAGGCCATGGAGAAAGACTTCCGTACGGCTTCGAGGCGATTCTGGTCCACCATCCGGCGTCTCAGGAGGGGGAAGCAGTGCAGCACCAACACTGTTTATAGTGGGGATGGTGTCCTGCTGACCTCAACTCGGGATGTTGTGGGTCGGTGGGCGGAATACTTCGAAGACCTCCTCAATCCCACCAACATGCCTTCTGTTGAAGAAGCTGAGCCTGTGGACTCTGTGTTGGGCTCTCCAATCTCTGGGGACGAGGTCGCCGAGGTGGTTAAAAAGCTCCTCGGTGGCCTCAGGGCCCCGGGGGGGGATGAGATCCGCCCGGAGTTCCTTAAGGCTCTGGATGTTGTAGGGTTGTGTTGGCTCACGCGACTCTGCAATATCGGGTGGCCGGGCTCTCCCTTAGAGATAGGGTGAGAAGCTCAGTCATCTGGGAGGGACTCAAAGTAGAGCCGCTGCTCCTCCACGTCGAGAGGAGCCAGTTGAGGCTCGGGCATCTGGTCAGGATGCCTCCTGGACGCCTCCCTGGTGAGGTGTTCTGGGCACGTCCCACCGGGAGGAGGCCCCAAGGAAGACCCAGGACACGCTGGAGGGACTATGTCTCTCGGCTGGCCTGGGACGCCTTGGGGTTCATGGAGGAGCTGGAAGAAGTGGCTGGGGAGGGAAGTCTGGTCCTCCCTTCTGAAGCTGCTGCCCCCGCGACCCGATCCCGGATAAGCGGAAGAAAATGGATGGATGGATGGATGGATGGATAGATGAGTAGCATAATATTAATTTGAAGGTGAAATCAAGAGAAGAGGTTTTATGAAAGTTATGCGCTGTACAGGGAAAAGGTTTTCATCAGAGACATTTGTAAAACTAATTTGAGAACTATGAATAATTGGCGGTTGTGGCACTAAAATAAACTAAATAGTTGATAGATATTTGAGTTGGACAATTAAATTGACAATTTCTTTTTACATAGTGGGGTAGTCATGGTCATAGGGAGGTATTTCACAATTAAAATGTATACCTAGCCATTACATCAGCACTGTGTGGTAGATATGACTCACGTAAAAGTGTGAATAGTTAAGCTTCACAGCACTGGATTGACCTAAAGGTTAGCCAGCATATCTGACCAAATAATGCCTCTACATATACAAACTAGATGTTCCTATATCCTTTGAGGGTGGATGGAAGTCTTCCACAGGAGAAGGGGGTTTCTGATTCTATTGCTGCTCACCTTTGCTTCTTCCCTTGTTCTTTCTCTTGCATGAAAATCTGGTCAATAAATGTATATAATCCTAAACATAACTCAATCCCATTTAATGTATATTTCCATCAGAACTATGTTTCAGAAACTGTAATCAAGTAGAGCATGAGCTCTCATGAGCAGATTGCCCAGGAGAATGGCTGAATCTGAGTTCTGGCTGAGTGAGTTAAAGCAACAATATCCTTTGAGTTGAGAATTAATAATTCATAATTGTTACATCCATCATGAAATGTTCTTTAAGGTTGTGATTGTTACTGAGACGTTGATTTGGAAGTTATTTTATTGATGTGTATTTAGAATCCAATAAAGGACGCATCAGGGATTTCTCTATACAAGTAATGAAGACCTTTTAATTGGAACATATTGTACTATAAGATATTGCTCAGTATTTTCTGTCTTCTCAGGGCGACCAGAGAGACTGGCGGTTCAGGGACTCTGTGTGTGTTGGACCCTGAACCTGGACAGTGACAAGGCAGAGTAATAAAATCAAAGGAACATCAACCCGGGACAACAATTTGCTTCTGCAACCTGAGGACAGGAACTGTCCTACACAACGCTACACTGCATCGCTGCTGAGAACTCATTTAGTGTTATAATTCAAGCCTTATTTCTACTTTGTTCAAACCAAGCTGATATGTCCTATGACGATGTTTGGGTAAAAATTGTTGCAGGTACCATGGTCATCAGTTTCACTGGTGCCTGATGGTGGTTGCCTAGGGGACCATGGGATAATTTTTTCCCTCTAATAAAAATATTGACAAAAAGGCCTTTTCAATCCTATACCAATGGAGCCTATGACCATGGGAGAGCAATGCACTACAAATTAACTAGAAAATAAGTGTACTTATTTTAGGGGGGATATGTAGAGAAATATAATTATACTAATAGTTAAAAGTCATGTTGTTGGTTGATTCACATTAAGATATGTTTTGACTGAAAAGAAATGTACTGTGTCAAATGTACTGGGTCAATCTGACCTAGAAGTCAGAAAGGAATTCAGATTGGAGAGATGTGGAATAAGCAATCGTCAAAAGGGGAAAAGAAAAACTGGTGTGCAAATTTGCTTACTTCTGACTTCATGTCAGAAGTAAGAGACAAGACATTTTTGGATTCTGAGACAATGAAAATGAGACGATGAACATGTGTTGTGTGAATCCGCAGATGTTCGTTAAATGTCTTCCTGTTTATGAGTAGAGAATGGAGTTTGTGTATCATTTTCTATTCATGTATTTCATGAGTTTAGCACCTTTAAATTCCTCTATAGTCACAATAGAGCCTCCATGCAAACATGAAGCTAAATGATTGTTATAGTAATAATCATACAAGTCACCATAAAATTGATACAATAACTATTTCGAATATAATTAGCATTTTCAAGCAAACTTACCACCAGCTTGCAACACGTTAGCAGCCTTCATCCCTTCGGGCTCTTTTCATGACCCACATTTAATTTCCATCCAACAGTGTTGTAGTCCTTGAGGTCGGTCTTGGTCTTGAGACCATGTCTTGATGGTCTCGGTCTCGGGTGCTGAGGACTCGGCATTTTATTTCAGGACCAGTCGAGACGCAACTGTGAAAATATCAGTAAACATGCAGCAAACTGTCCAGTTGATTTGTTAACATCTTTGTTTTCAGTGGATGCAAAACGCACAATTAAAATCCAACCAATAACGTGACTTGCCAATTGCATGTTTCTGTTCCCCCCCTGACCTTTCACTCGCACGCGGCGCTGAGACATGCACAGTGGTTTCCTATGAGCGGCAGAAGATCTAATAGTCAGTAATAGAATAAAGCTGCATAAATCATAAGAAATCCGATGGCCACAAAATATAACAAAAATAGTAAAAGATTATTAAGGGACCTAATACGTTATTAGCCTAAAATATACACTGAGTTGTAATTTAAAACATACTGAAATTAATAATTAAAAGCATTATTTTAAAAAATTATATTTTGAGAATATATATTAAAATATACACAAATATCTTTAAAAAATATTTTAAACACATTTAAAATATCTTTAAAATATACACGTGAGCGAATATATATTTACACTCGAGCAAATACATATTTTGTTCACTTAAAGCAGTGGTCCCCAAACTACGGCCCGCGGGCCAGATCCAGCCCGCCTCCACATTTGGTCCGACCCCCTGAACAATATCAGAAAGCATTCAGATTTTTTTTCATATAGCGTATTTTCTGGACTATAAGCCGTTTATATGTGGATTTTTCTTCAACCACCAGGGGGCTCTTTAGGAGGAAGTGAATCATTGGAATTCAAAATTGGAAATAAAAGAAGAAAGCGCCCATTAAAACGGAATTAGGTTTTCATAGGGAATTGAAATTTGAGAATGTTGTTGTGTGACGATCGTCACACTTTTTCTGTTACAAACTAACTCCAGCCCCACCAGAGAAGGGAAAAGTTATGTGGCATTTACAGGAAAAGGTTTGGGGACCACTAACTTAAAGTATGCTTTTATTTAATATATTTCTTAAGTGTATTTTGTTACAATTATATTTATGTTTAAAGTTATAATGTCAAAATTGGTACAAGCATACTTTTAGTATACTTATCATATATTTATAGGTAGTACACTTAATACTTAGTATACTTAAAATGTACTTACGCAAATGTAAGTATATTTGAAATATACTAAAGGTTTTTTTTCCACTAGGATAACCTGCCTCTCATCTGATGGCTGCTGGAGATGGGCACCACCAGCCCCCCTCACCACCCTGCAAGGATCAGTGTGTTCAGATCATGGATGGAAAGATTTTAAGGTAGTTTGTCTCCTTAAGTCGACACTTAAAACAGCTTCATAGTTAATGCCAACATCAACTGACTATGACGTTGCTGACTATTTTTTTTACTTCCAACATAATCAGGCAAAGACACCCAGAAATGTTTTTCCACCCCAGGCATCTGGTCCCAATCATCATCAGTTCTCATGATGTCACATACATGGCGAGTCCACAATGTCTTGAAATTGTAAGTTTTATTTTTTATTTGCCATTTTTCTGTTGTCTTTAAATACAAATGCTTTCTCTGTTTAGTTGCTCTATTGTTCTTTTTTGTAGGTTCCTGTAAGGTGCAGTGAACAGGAATGTTCTGTCTTTGATCCTCATGGTTTATTGTCACACTTAAATTTTCATGTTCATGTGTTCACTTTTGATGTGTAAACTGATCATTTATGTAAAGTTCATAAAGTTATGAGTAAAATTGGACAATTTTAAAATACCTGTAATAAAAAATATTTGTATTACCTTGGGCATCAGGAAGTTCCTAGAGTAGAGCCGCTGCTCCTCCATGTCCAGAGGAGCCAGTTGAGGCTCGGGCATCTGGTCAGGATGCCTCCTGGACGCCTCCCTGGTGAGGAGTTCAGGTCCCACCGGGAGGAGGAGAGACCAGGACACCTGGAGGGACTATGTCTCTCGGCTGGCCTGGGACACCTTGGGGTTCCTGGAGGAGCTGGAAGAAGTGGCTGGGGAGAGGGAAGTCTGGGCCTCCCTTCTGAAGCTGCTGCCCCCGAGACCCGACGCCGGATAAACGGAAGAAAATGGATGGATGTATTACCTTGGGCATCTTGTGTATCTTTCCATATCTTTCCATATAATTTTAGCCTAAAACAATGCAAGTACTGTAGTGTAGTTATGCATGTCTTTTACAAAATAGGTACGTAGGAATAAAGACGAATTAAAAGTAATTAAAATTGTCGTTATCAATAGCAGGAAATCAAAAATAAAAATTAAGTGTAATTTAAATACATTATATTAATAGTATATTTAAAATGTATTTGAAGTATATTTAATATAATTTTGAGACATAATAATATAATTATTACATAATAACACTCCAAATATAATTATATCAAAATATAATAATAAAGCTCTGAAATATGAAATTTAAAAAGTATACTTTAAGTACACTAAGTACACTTGATGTACCAAAAATGTACATAGTATACTAAAGTAAACTATTAATTGTAATTTTATACTATTTAAATACTATTAAAGTATACTAAGTACAAAATAAGTTGTTCCAAAATAGTGCAGTTGAAGTACATCGATAAAAGTATACTAAAGCATGTTAAAATTTAGTATACTAAAGTAGACTTTTTTTTTACCAGGGTAGGTTTGCTTTAAAATAACCTTTTGTATCTCATTCTTACTGTGGCGTGTTCATTACTGTCTCTTAATCTGGTAAGTCAGCACTCTTGACAATCCAGTAAGCAAGGGCACAGAATTTATGAATATTTTTTAAAATTAATTTTATTAAATAATTTTCTGAAACACTGAATTATGGGGTTTTGGTATAAACTATAATAAACAAGTCAAAAAAGTAAAAAGGCTTAATTATTTGCACAATAATTCTGATTGAATTCACATGGAAGAAAAGCATTTTATTTTCCAAAAGTGGAAATCTTTACATCTTGCAAAAACAGCCTGCATAAAATATGGATTTGCAATTTTCATGGAATATGTCATTGGATTTATCATAGAAGCTGTTAAACAGAACAAAGTCTGTAACAAAATGAGTGAGCAATTTAAAATGTTTATTTGGAAAAAATGATCAGTGTTGATCAACATTACATGAAGAACAAAAGCTCGTTTCCCGCAGGAGTAAAAAAGATGCACTTATTTCTTTTTGCTCGCCCTCTTTCCTTCTCCTTTCTTAGGGGTTCCTTTTCCTCGAAGTTTCCTGAGGCGGCGCATTTCCTCTTTGAAGTCCTCATGCTCATCTCTGAAAAGACAATAAGCCTAAATGAAGTCATTGCATTGACAGCTCACTTTACTACTGTCAGAATCTAATAATTAATGCTCATTCACATCCCAACAGTATTAGATCAAAATATGAAAATCTTGTTCTGTTAAAAAACCTGTTTATTAACTCAGTTTTAACAAATCTCGGTACTTTTAATGTACTTAAAATTAAAAGTATATAAAAAATACTTTTAAAACCTTGTGGTGACAGAAATGTTTTGTGGTCCTCTGTCACCACAAAAACGAAATCTTCAAAGGTTTACTAGAATACTCTAAGGACAGTGTAAACCTCATCAACAGTATCAATCTATTTTTATTATTTAGACACACTGTGCTCTCCAAACTGTTCTCCTTTTTGGGCCTCCACTGCAGACACTAATTCATTTTGCTGCCCCAATGACTTAAAAAATTCCAAAAAGCATCAGCCAACTTCTACATCAAGACCATGGAGGCACTGATCCTCATTCCAGGCATTTCAAACTCGACTGTGAACCGCTCCAGTGAAAGCTCTAGATCACAACATGATAAAGTCAGTAGGACCACATAAGCTGCAAAAAGCAGAGATGTGATCCTAAGGCCACCAAACGGATCCCCTCAACACCTTGGCTGCGAAATTCTGTCCATAAAGGTAATGAACAGAATCAGTGACAAAGGGCATCCTTGGCAGAGTCCAACTCTCACTGGAAATGAGTCAGACTTACTGCCAGCAATGCAGACCAGACCCTGACATTGGTCATACAGGGGCCCAACAGGCCATATCAAAGGGCCCCGTACTCCTAGAACATTCCTCACAAAGCTCTGCGAGGGACACGGTCAAACTCCTCCTCCAAGATGTGCTTTTTTGAACGTGAAGTTGCTTATTTGGGTTTTAAAATAGGCAGACACACATCACATAACAAGCCTCAGAATTTGTCTGACAACCAAGCTATGTGAAGCTGACACCCCACCCACCTCAAAAAATTCAGCAAACAGTCTGAATGGTTAGTGCTCCGTTTGTGCAGGTTTGTGCCGTTAAAATTTTTGTTTGTGCAGTTTTGGTTTCTGAGATATAAAAAATTATTTTTTAGGTCATCCAGAGGTCACCATCACCCCATATCGCTCCAAAACGAACCAAAGTGGTCTAGTTCGTTAGTGCTTCGTTTGTGCTGGTTTGTGCCGTTGAAACTGTCGTTTGTGCAGCTTTCGTTTCTGAGATATTAAAAATTATTCTTAAGGTCACCAGAGTTCACCGTCACCCCATCAAGCTCCAAAACAAACCAAAGTGGTCTAGTTCGTTAGTGCTTCGTTTGTGCTGGTTTGTGCCGTTAAAATTGTCGTTTGTGCAGCTTTCGTTTCTGAGATATTAAAGGTTATAATTTTGGCGATGACGTCACCGTCACCCCCATATTGCTCCAAAACAAACCAAAGTGGTCTAGTTCGTTAGTGCTTCGTTTGTGCTGGTTTGTGCCGTTGAAACTGTCGTTTGTGCAGCTTTCGTTTCTGAGATATTAAAGTTATAATTTTGGCCATGACAGTTTACTTAGGGACTGTCAACAAATTACCGAACCAAACATTCCTGTCAAATAAATTTTAATAAATGACTTGAATTGTAACCGGCTAACTGTCAGTGCTAATTCATGCTTTTACATGAGACAAAATAGCAGCTATTAAATTTTAAAGTCCTATACATTATCTGCAATAATTTGATAAAAAATGATAAAACATCTAAATCTAAAATGGGGAAAAATGAGTGTGCCTCATCTCTAATGATTTGTAAAACAATTTCAAAGTGGTTTTGAATCAATAGGATACATGTCTTGGAAGCTATTGAAGAAAAATACTAAATATTGACAAAGAAAATTGCTAAAAGAAAATACAAAAGGATTAAAATGGAAAACAAATGACTGTGCCTCATCTGTACAGACTAGTAGGCTATAATTATTTCAAAGTGATTTTGAGTCAATACTTCACATGACCTGGAAGCTATTGTACAAAATAGTAAATTTTGTATTAAAATTATTGCAGATAATGTATAGGACTTTAAAATTTAATAGCTGCTATTTTGTCTCATGTAAAAGCATGAATTAGCACTGACAGTTAGCCGGTTACAATTCAAGTCATTTATTAAAATTTATTTGACAGGAATGTTTGGTTCGGTAATTTGTTGACAGTCCCTAAGTAAACTGTCATGGCCAAAATTATAACTTTAATATCTCAGAAACGAAAGCTGCACAAACGACAGTTTCAACGGCACAAACCAGCACAAACGGAGCACTAACGAACTAGACCACTTTGGTTCGTTTTGGAGTGATATGGGGTGATGGTGACCTCTGGATGACCTAAAAAATAATTTTTTATATCTCAGAAACCAAAACTGCACAAACGAAAATTTTAACGGCACAAACCAGCACAAACGGAGCACTAACCATTCAGACTATTTGCTGAATTTTTTGAGGTGGGTGGGGTGTCAGCTTCACATAGCTTGACAAGCTGTTAGTTTTAGTTGGACTCTCCTCGTGCATCATTTCCCGGATGATCCGTCCCGCTGTGTCTTTGTTAATATCAAGTTAATAAATTTGCTGTGAACGACATCGAGCTTTGTGTTGCGCCCCAGAAAACTGCAAACATTGAGACTAATATGAGCGTGAAAACAGCCATGAATGAACGTGTCCGTAAAGTTGCACAACTAAACGGCATCATAATGATTAACATTAAGATAAGTGTCACACATCTGTGCAGCGGGGCGTCTAAGTTGTGGAGCCACAGGAGGAGCACTGTGAGTTACACTGTGACAGCAAACACAGGGCCGTAGCGCAGAACCTGGAGACTGGGGGGGGGCTCTAAAATCCTTCTTAGAGTTTTCCTGACAATGTAAAAATTACGGACATGTTTTTTTTTTTGCACTGCTGTAACCATTAAACAATCTCCCCTTCAGTTCAACCTTATAAGTAGAGAGACATAGTTGATGTTACCATCATATAATAACTTGCAATTAAGTAATTGTAAAGGCTCAATGTAATTTTCACAGGTGGCGGAACATTGTCAACAGCTGCCGACAGTAACTAAGAAAGTTACTTCAAATGTAACTTAGTTACTTTCCAAATCAAGTAATCATTAATCTAACTACCGTATTTTTCAAACTATAAGCTGGTACTTTTCTCCCACGCCTACAACCATGCGGCTTAAACCCCTGTGATGCTTTTCTGTGGATTTTTCTTCAACTGTTCTATAGCAGGAAGTGAATCATTGGAAATCAAAGAGCTGATTTTAATTTAAACCATTGTTTCTCAACCTTTTTTGCCCCCCCCTTTATCCAGGTCTCTCACCCCTCCCCCACCAAAGAATTTGTAGGCTACTTTGCACTGACTATTATTTTATTATTAATATTACTATCACTATTGTAGATGTTTTGATTTTTACGCTTGTTCTGTATTTTTCATCAAAACTAATTTCCCAGAGAACAAAAAGCAATGAGAATAGGAATTATTTTCACAGGCGTCTACGAAAAATGCAATGAACATTCAAGTTAAAGTTTGTAGGCCTAACAGCAGCCAGAGTGAAAGCAATATTATTGTTATTTGCCATTTTCTAGCTGTTAAATATTACACAAAATGAGCAGATAAAAGATGTTCAACATGCCAGTTTAAACAAACGACTGAGCTCTGCAACATTAAAACATGGATAGAACTGTAACTACATTAATCTGAGCTCTTCTTCTCTTCAGTGTTTGTCAGTTTCTGGTGGTGCAGCTCTGTGCTGCCTTCAGGATAATGGGACATCAGAGCATCATCCATAAAACTTCACCCACATGGTATTTATTGTGCAAACCAGAGCTTTCAGTGGAAAAACAAAAGTTCCAGATCCTTTTAATGCCATACAAATATGAGACAGAAACATGGATTATATCTTTATATAGACCTGTCTATTGATTATAGATTAATAGTTTTACTGGACAGAAATTATAAAGAACAAATCAAATTGAATGAGTCAAATTGAAAGTGTCATGGAGTCATCAGCCTCATGACATCAACACTGACATGAAAAATAATATTAAAGAAATACATATATCAAATCTAATTAAAAACATAAATAAGTGATAAGTTCTTTACTGTTATGGTCTGTAAGATATATTTATTCTCAGTACTAGATGTGGTCTCAACAAACCCATGACATTTCAACAATATTATTTTACCTTTTATCTAGAAATAGTGTCTGTTTATTCTTGCCATACAGTCCTCTGTATTAATTATTGCTCGAAAGGTCTTGCCATGCCAGTTTATTCCTTTGTATTTACTTTAGTTTCTCAGTTTATTCTTGCATTTTGTTCTTCAGTCATTTCTATTTAGTTTCCTTTGATCAGTATTGTCCTCTCTTGGTTTACTGCTATGTCCACTTTAGTTTCTTTCCTGTTGCTAGATTTATTTTTATCATTTATTGATGCTCACCATCAGTAATCTTCACTCATCACCTGCCGCGCCGCCTAATCGTCATGTTTTTCACATCATGTGTTGATTTTTCACTGTTCAGCGTTGGATTCTCTGTTTTTATGCCATAAATCACATCTAGTTCATCGCTCCGTTTTATGTCCCGCTTCTACTGTTTCAGAGTTTTGCGCAATGTGAACGTCGTTTATTTTTTTAATCTCCTAAGGTGCAGGGCGGTCAGAAAACGTATCGATGGGGAAAAGGCAGACTGACATAAACCTTTTAAAATAATGGCAACAATTTAGGTATTCTGATTACTGAATTTTAAAAGGGCTGTGGTACCATTGTTCTATCACACACGTTTCATATCGGACCACTTTCAGCACCGGTGTTAATGCTATAAAATGAATGCTCTCTATCGTGGTATCACCCATGGAGGGATTTCTTTATTTAAATGGGTTCATTTTTCAGAGGGATACAAAGTGAGGGTATCGTGATTTTAGTAATTACATGTTTATAAGAGCAATTTTCTGTTGTCTTTTCATGGAAACGGGCAGCCTTCAAACGGAAATGAAACACTTTTTAATATAAGTTGCTGCTTTGACATGATCACAGAACTGCCAAAACATATGTACAAAAATACCAGACAAAGTGATTCACAGCAACGTCATCAGCCGGTGTAACGCTGATCTGATGCGGTGAAGCTACTAGGAGCGGAGCTGAGCCAGGAAGCTACAAACACTGAAGAGAAGGAGAGCTGCCATCGATACTGTTTTGTTATCGTTTACCAAGTTGCTCAAAGTCTAAACTAGTATTGTTGTGCATTTAAGGTGTAAAGTTTACTTTTGACCAAAAGCCCCCCAAAAGAATCCCAGCCCCCCTTTTGTAAAAATGTCTGCCAGCGCCCCCTGCCGTCCTCTGAACGGCCCCCGGGGGGCGGTACCGCCCACATTAAGAATCGCTAATTTAGAACAAGCACATGCCAGCAGAAGGCCTGGCGGAGAAATGTTTTCAAACTCATACCCCCTCATCATCGAAACAACACAAAGTTTATATGATGCCACTTTTGTTGAAGACTATCGAGCTAAGAGTACAGATCGATAGCCGATCGGCGTGAACAAATCCAGGGTTCGGTGTTGGAGATGCAGGGCTGCATCCTTAATAGCAGCTTTAATAAGGACACAGCGCTCTGCTGCGTCCTTAATAAATCTTAGGTAATAAATATAAAGTTTGTAAGATACATATATGCCTAAGAGTGATAAGTTTAAAATGACTAGATATAAACAAAATAAATAACAAGCAATCACATGCAATATATTAATCCATAAATCATCTATCAATGAGCGCAGAAAAAATTTGAATCAATTAGCACAGACTTAGGCATTGTAAAGCCTGATTGCAATATGCAGAAATGATTTTCTGACGCTCTGTGGTGCACTTTAGCAAAATGAGTCTCTGGTTGAAGGTGCTCTTGTATCCGGCCAGCACGTCACGGAGCCTGCATGATGAACAGGATCCTTCTTTCTGACACTGTCAGAGTCCAGCTCCATTCCACAGACGTTACTGGCCTTTTGAATCAGTTTGATCAGTCTGTCAGTGTCCTCCACCTACAGCCTGCTGCCCCAGCACACCACAGCATACAGGATGGCACTGGCAACCACAGAGTCATAAAACATCCTGAGCAAAGTCTGGGAGATGTTTTATGACCTCAGCCGCCTCTATATATGTACGTTTCCAGTTTGTTTGTTTTTTTTACTTGTGGGTGCGGCTTATAGTGAGGTGCGCTCTATAGTCCGGAAAATACGGTAAGCTATTTTTTCAACAAGTAATCCGTAATCCGATTAAAGTTTTCAAAAAATTTTCAAAGTAACTATGTCCTCACTGCCCACTACAGACAGTGCTGATACTGTACTACTTCCCCGTTCTGAGACGTCGGATGATGGAACAGAATTGCCTCAAAACCATGTGGAAGTCTTTTCCATGGCCTCTTCAAACTCCTCCCATGCCTGAGTTTTTGCCTTAGTAGCCCCCAGCGCTGCATGCTGCTTGGACTGCTGGTACCCATCAGCCAGGGCCAGGACAAACCTCCATATGGCCCTCAGCAAAATTTGGTTTTGGGGCCCTCTATCTCTACCAATGTGGATTGCTGCAATCAATAGTCAGACGATTAGATATTCGCACACCTACTATACACTTATTGCATCTCTGACAGTGTTGTTTACATTATATCCTATATGCATGTATAATAATAGGATCCATTTATCGGCCAGCCAGTGGCTAAAACAGATCCCAGGAACAACATCAGACATGTCAGTCCAGAAATGTGCAGTACTAGGCACAGCCAAGATACTGCGCAGAACCCTCAAGCTCCCAGGCCTCTGGTAGAGGTCAGAGGATATATATATACAGGTATATATATATATATATATATATATATATATATATATATATATATATATATATATCCCTGATCTCCTTCCCTCTGGGTGGTCGGCTCTTGGCCGTGACTTACTTGTGGAACCAATCATATCCACAAATCTTATGTACCTACAAGGTCATAAAAATCATCCACTGTCCACCATGAGAGAGGTCTGATGGACAGTCCCTCCCACCAGGTCATCTCTCCATGAAAGGTTTACAACAGTCACTCCATGATTGCCAACTTTTTTGCTACATTTTGCACACACAAGAAAACTTCAGTAAATCAGATTTTTAAAGATTGATGATCGACCAGAAAATTGCTACTGGTGCACCTTTAATGAATGTAAAGATCATTACTACAAGCAAAATATATTTAGTAGTTATTAAAGAAATACTTAAACATTTTGACTACATCTATTCAACAGAGCTTTCATAAGGAAGAAAAATTTGACAATGTTCTCTATCCATCCTTTATGTACGGTATTCATTTATCCTTCTACATCTCTATCTTTATCTGTCTCCCTCCATCTTTCAATTTTTATCAACTGTATCTTTCTCTGTAATTATCAGGTTTATTTCCTTACCAAGTTCAGACAGTCAGGTTATTTCCCCTCTGAGAGCCAAACCTGGTCAAAACTGTTATTCAGTGATGACTAGATTTTAGCTGCGTGTCAGGGTAGGACGCACTCGAGCTAATTTGTACAGTTGGCCCTTCGCCATATGATTTGGACAGTTCCTCCTGCTGCTGCAGATGGAAGCTAAAGCTAGTTAAGCTTTTTTTTTACTTCGCACTGCGAGCAAAGCAGTCGCATTACTTTTCTTTGTCGTTATCTGTTTTCTTTCTTTTTAAATCGTTCTGTTGCTTTTTTCCACTCACGTAAAACCTTCACTGACTTTTAGCATCGTTTAAAATACAAAACACAGCTGCGGTGGATGGAGGATAACTCAGCCTGTTTGGATGTCCTCACCACTTGGAGCTGGCTTTCAAAACGCGATCTGGAGAAGAATCATTTCTGATGTTTGTAAAGATGTTCCGATGCTTTAAAATTAACATCCATATTTTGACAGCTCCCTGCTTCTTGTTCAGCCCAGTAAGCTCACACAAACTCATCAGATTTTACCCAAAGCGCAGGATCAGTACTGTACGTATTATCCGTGGTCATCGCTGCACCTGGTGAAGAAGTTTGCTCTTCCACTGTCTGACTCCTCGGGCACCGGATCAGTCAGAGATCCAGGTTAACAAGGCTAACCTTGAGAAGCGGAGAGGAATGATGGTTGTGTTCCATGTCCAATGAGTTTTAAAAAACCTTGTCAGCTTGGAGATTTTTTTCATCACCTCTCGGTCCCACTCTTCTTTTTCTTTCGTTCCTGCGCTCCGCTGTCATTTATTCTGTTGTCTGCCATCGTGACAAATCACTCCTTTATGCTCCCCCCCAAAGCGTAAGAAGCGTCCAACTTGGACCAATAATAATCAAGCATTCATGATGGATGTTTGCCAGAACAAATCAGGCCTTTTTTCAACAGCACCGCCAAAATCCTCTTAGCCAGTGATAAAATTAAGGCATTCTGGGCTTATTCATTCACAAAAATACAAAGCATCTTTCGGGGCCCCCGAAGCGCTGGGGCCTGGGCTGCAGCCCCGGTAAGCCCATGCTAAAATCTAGGCTTGATCAAGACCTGCTGTGTGAACGAAGCCCGAGTCTCCCTGCAAGGACTTGGTGCCTCTATTGTTGGAACACGTATTTTTGGAACAAACCACTTTTTTCACATTTCCTGTTATTAAGTATAGCATGTCATCACACTCAAAGGCAGGTCTGATCTGTGATTCATCACTACCAAGAGCAACAGATGATTCAAACCCAACAAATCACACAGATAATATTGAGCACCAACTGTTCACATACTAGATCTACCGTATTTCAGGAGATCTTTCTTGCCAACAGCCATCACCATCTACAATAACTCTTTGAAGAATTAGAATTAATATGAGTTTCAACATCATTATTTTTCCTTTGGGATCAATAAAGTATTTTTGAATTGAATTGACTACCTGAACAGTCCCATGAACCGGAGCTTCTGGGTCATGGCGTAGTAAACCTTGTGATGAGGATACCATTCATACACCTCCTTCCTCTTGGCCAGTGGAGGCTCCTGGAACAGCTGGACCACCTTCATTGATTTAGAGTCTGTGGGGCGGACAACCTCTCCAAAGATTCTGGAGCTCAGCCTTGCCATGCGCACTGCATAGCTGGAGAAACTGGCCATAACTAGGAGAGGAAGGTAAGACAAATTCACCAAATATGCAAACTGTACAGCCATGGTTTTAGGTTAAAATGAAATTTAACACAGAACAGAGCATTTGGTCTTTAAAGGAAAATAAAAACAAATTTTCTAAATCTTCACAAGCCAGCAGTCTGTATAAAAGAAGAACCCCAAAAAAGTACATCAGTCAGCAGTGAGATGTAAAACCGAATCTGCCTCCTCTATTCAACAGATGCTAACTCTTGAAAACATTAAAACTGATTCCCATGGCTGAGGGTTTATCAAAAACCTCAACATTACAGAAGAAAATAAGGAAAGGCTGACTTTACGACGAAAGCTGTGGTGATGAACAGTCCTGCTAAATCTACAGGACTTTGCTTTGAGGAAGACGCAATTTGTTGTACAAATAGCATATTAAAGCTGTACAATACAGTTGAAACCAGACATTTACAGAAAGGCACATCCACATTTTCTCACTGTCTGAAGTTACGTCAGACAAAACTTTTTATAAATGTTAGTTAGAATCACATATTTGCATAAATATATTTCCTAGGTATTTGGTAGCATTGCCTTTAAACTATATTAATTGGGTCAAACATTATTTAATGTGATAATAATCACTCTACATTAATAAATAAATGTGTGACGTATTCTTTTTCTCATTATTTTGGTATTTAGCAAATGGCAATTTTGATCTTTTTTGTTTTCATTTATTTTGCCGATATTCATGCACATTAGCGTAGGAACTAACGTTTTTGTACTGTTTTCTAATGAGAGAGAGCTGATGAAAAGCCGCCGTTAGAGGAGAAGTTCATTAAAAACCAGAGGATTTAGTGAGGAAAGATCAGTCAGGATCAGAGCTGCTGGTCTTCAGTCTCTGTTTCCAGCTCAGCTTCACCATGTCAGTATTTAGCTATAAAGATGCTACAAGTCAGAATCACGCCCAACATGCTGAAAATGTCTTTCTGAATGTGAAGGAAACATAAATGTATTTTCTATTCCACTTTTGGATAATTTCTTATTCTTGGCTTCGGCCTGTGAACCAGGACGTCTCAGAGTCATTGAGTCTCCAGTGGGACCAGTGATCCCAGTATAATAAATAAATGTTCTATTCTTTCACTTTTTGTGTGTTTTTAAATATCTCAATCTGAAGTATTAGTGTATTAATACAGCATATGTAATGAAATAAAACAAACTTACACTGAATTATTTTCACTCTTTGCTGTCAGTAGCAGAGTCAACATACTGTAATAAATATTTTTTCTCTAGAAAAAAATGTAGTTCAATGTTTGACAATGACTAATTTATAGATCAAAAATAATTTCTCAATAATGTATAAAAAATAAATACAAGAAAATATTTTTTCTTGTCTGAAACGTTAAATGTACAATAAATTATATAAATATGTTCTTTAATTAAACACTGTGAAAGTGTCTGTTCATCAATGTCAATATAAAAATTATAAGAATAATTTCGATCAAATAAAACATTGTGCTCTTTATTCAGAAATGCCCCAAAACAATTAAATAATCACATCAAAAGTTAGAAACTCTGTCTTTAGTCATTGCCAAATATATTAATGTGTGTGAGAAAATGTGTCAATGACCGGAATTAACTTAAAATACTTTGTAAAACGGCATTTTGTGAAGTTCGGTCCATTTATTTGTATTAGCTTAATGGCACATATTCCACATTCAATATGGCGGACGCCGCTCCATGAGGCCTCTGCGTATTTATGTCTATGACCGAATCCTGATACTTTCCCCCGGCTGACATTGGAAAGGGGCGCCGATAAATCCCCCCGTTAGCTGGTCTGATAACAGTGGATTGATAAACACAATCCGACTCCGCCAATCATTTATAGACTGAGCTTCACTACCAGTTTACGTGTCTCTCCTGTGTCACATGTGCTGAGCTCATTGATATGCAGTCATGTTTCTGTTACGCTCGTTGTTTACCGACTCTAACAACTTGTACAGTTTTTAATCAGCTCTACACGTTTCCTACCTGAACCTGTGGCGGGTGAGGCTGGTAAAATCCTATGGTCTCATTATCTTAACGCTGTTAACTAACTTTGACTGTTTCAACCTTCACAACAAGCTGCACCGCGTCATAGTTCCTCCTCTGATGTTGCTTAGCACATAACATTTTGAATGCAATTACCGCCATCTAGCGGACAGGAGGTTTCCCTCATCTTTTATCGCAGTTTTCTATTTAATCGCTGTAGGCATTAAGTTTAAAAAAAGAATAGGAAACTGTCTCATCTTGATTTACTCATTCATATGTCTGACTCCTCCTACACACACACTGGTGTTTCCCCATCAGTTAGAAAGATGTGATAATGGAGCTTCTCATTATGCATCTTCTATATTTGTTAATTTTTTAAGAAACTGAATGATCTATGGAGGTTTCTTCATGTTACCCCTCTGAAGCTTTTTTGATGTAATAGCTACGTTTTTTTTGTACTTGTTCTGGGACCAATAAAAAAAACTACTTGGCCTATGAAAGTAGCCGGATGATTTGTAGAAAAGGGATGTATCATTATCAGTCCAAAACTTAAGAAGGTGTTTGTTAGATCAAAGGGAAGATTTTTCAAAATCTTTTAAACTCAGTTTAAATAAAAAGAAACAAACTTAGTCTACTAGTATACTGAACAATCAGAACAAGAGTTATGTCATGCTTTCTTTGAAAATGCATGCTGTTTAAGACATTAATTAAAAGCAGATTTGGGTGGTGTGGTTATGAACACACCACCCAAATCAATAGTAATTTCTTTGCAATAGATATTTGCATTACATTCTGAACTCTCATTATTTTTAATAATAATCAAAATTACAACAAATGTAAGCTTTAAGTATTTCACTCTGTGTGTAAAAGTGTTTGAATTTGACTTTCTGACATGAGTGAAAAATATTCAAATTTTCTGACTTTTTCAAATATTCCATCTGTAACCGGTGTACTAGAGATGTTCTTAACTAACAATCTATACAGTCGGTTAACCTTGATATGTTCTACATTGTGTTCAGATCAAGAAGGGAGTCGGACCACTGGAGTTGCTGGTTGATCTTTAATGCAGGTTGCTGCCAGAGGCAACCTGCACAAATAGAAATACAAAAAGCCCTTTAACATGCAGCTCTTCATGCACAGGAGTCTGAATTCCCCTAGCAGATAAAAACATGGAGAAATCCTGTGACTAACTAATAACAATATCTGTTCTAATATTTACAATAAAGAATTCTGAACTTGTTAAAAGAAATGCATGTATTAAAACATAAACATTCACAGCTGCATGGGATTTCAATTATTTTATGAATATAAAAAAAACATGAACTTAACTAAGAGCAAATAAACTTTCCTACCTTTTCTCAGGCAGCCTAGCGCCAACTGAGAGTAGTACAGTAATGATGTCATAGAAACCTCTCTTAAAGCAACAGTACAGGTAGCAGTCTTTACCAAAATACATAAAATACAATTCTTAAAATGTAACAAAAAAAATAGGATTCTTCAGTGTTGATCAGGATTTGGTGAAATTTCAAACATTATAAAAATAAATAAAAGCACATTTTTTACTTGTTTCACATCCTTGTTAAAAAGACGAGAGGAGAAATCTAGCAGGACAATTTTGGCAAGAATTAAATGTTGAAGTGAGGATTTCCAAGCAGGACAAAGAAAGAATTTCTTACTGGTGAGTGAGAAAGTAAAGTGCAAAAATTGTCCACTTGGTCATCGGGCTTGAGTTGTAAGTCTATGAAAGAACCAAAAAACAGAATGTATGAACCCCCAGAGCCTTAAAAATTTGGAAAGATTTTAAGATAGAATTGTTCAAACTCATGCCTGAGCAATCCAAGTGACTAATTCAAAATACAGTGTAGTGACCATTTGTCCCAAAAATTTAAAATAAAAAAACTCAAAGGTGATCAAAACAAAAGGTGAATCAAACTCAAATAGTCACCTGATGCACCATGGATTCTGGTTTACGCAGCAAAAAGAGTCAAAGTCAAAATATTATTGTGTGGTTTTATTTTCCAGTTCAGTTAATAAAAGGTTAGAGGCTTATGGTCTAATTCCTGTACCTGTTCACTGACTAACAAAAAAAACAGATGTGACTATTTGACTGGTAAAAAACCTTATGACCACCACATGCATAATAAGTTACCTAAGACCCACTTATTTATACCGTGAAATACCCACATCCCAACCTGAAATTTATTAACTAATTAAGTGAATTACTAACCAAACAACTTATTCTAAATAACAAATAAAATAAAAATTCTAATGATAAATCAACTAGGAAAACAAACAAATGCTAAGAATAAACTAAACAATTTAAATTCTAAGATTTAACAAAACAATGGGAAAAATAGCTCCTACATACAGAATATTTTGAGGTACTTATTATTAAGGGAGGCTGTTTCGGGTGCGGGGGGTTGGGGGTGGGGCCCCGGGTGGGGGCCCGGCTGGGGCCCCGGGTGGGCCCGGGTCTGGGGGTGCCAGGGAGGGAGGAATGGTTTTCGGTCGCTTAAATGTGTGATTATGGACGGAGACAGTGGCCCTCGCCTGTTGAGAAAGGTGTATTTAATGTTAAAGTTACTTTCTCCAATGGAATATATACTAGTCTACATACTAGTCAGTCCCAATGGATGTTTCACTCGCGGTTTAGCCGAAATGCTTTCTGGGTAAAAATCAAAAGACAAACGCGGCGCCCCCTTTTCTCCGGAGCAGGAAGTAAAACTTCACAGCTGCGCTGTGGAGCTGGAAAAAAGCCGGAAAAAAAGCGGTTGGTCATCAATTGACATTTCACCATTTTTAATGAGGGTGAACCACGAGAAAACCTGAGCTTGACACATAGGTCATCCTTGTAAGCGGTCTTCAACATTTGGACGGTTTCCGATGCTTCATCTGATGTTCAAGGCGTGGTTGAACATCAGATGACCTGACCTGTTGTTTCAGGGAATTTTCTATCTCGGGAAGCTCATAGAACTTCTTCATGAAGAAAACCGCCCAGCCAGCCCGCATGGGTGGGCCCCACTTGGGTTTGATGTGGGCTACATGGGTTATGAGTGGGCATGGGTTTTATCTGGACTAACTGTATGGGACCGATATGGTAACCTAAAATGGGCCCCATATGGGCTCGCCCATGTGGGCTAAATGTATGGGCCCCATTCAGCAGTAATGTGGGCTAACTGGGCATGGGAGAGAAATGGGCAGAATTATCTGGGGCCCATGTAGTTTCAGTTTCATGGGCCCCACATGGGAAGCCCATGTGGGCTGACCGCACTGAACCCACATGAGATAAGTATGGGCTGACCATACATGGGTTGGACCTGGGCATGGGTACGTAGGCCCCATTCCTTTTTTATGGCTAACTGTGAATGGACAGAATGGAACACTATTGGCCCATGTAGTTTCAGTTCATGGGCCCCACATGGAACCATGGGCTGACGCATGAACCACATGAATAAGTAGCTGACCACAGGTTGGACCTGCATGGGTACGTAGCCACCTTTTATGGCTAATGGACGTGAATTAAAACACTATGTGGGGACGTAGTTCATTCATGGGCCCAACATGGGATGCCCATGAGTGCTGACTGCACCTGAGGTAAGCATGGGCTGACCGCTCATGGGTTGGACCTGGGCATGAGTATTGTTAAAATGATTCAGAAGAGGAATAATTTAAAACCTTTTGACTCATTTATTTCCTCCTCTGCCCGGATCGATTGAAGTAATCATTGTAACAGCTGAACTTACAAGACAAGACATCTCGGTTTCCACTTCCAAAAGCATGACGACATTTATTAGACTAGACAACAAATGAAATTAACAGAACTGAATGAAACCAGGAATATTTACCTCACACGACAGACATCATGTGATGTAAATACACGGGGTGTGGGGTGTGTATCGTAAATACACGAAACACACCCCATCACCCTGGATTATTTCCTCGGAGACCCGATGATGATCTAAAGTTTTAAGTTCCAGGTCCCACATTTTAAACGGGAGGGCGTGTTTTCCCTTCAATGCAGTACCGAGTTTAGGGGAGTGTCCTTAGCGATTTTCATTTTAAAGAACAAAGAAGTATTATTATTCATTAAAATAAGACAGATATTTTTATGACCCTGTATATAATTTGAAGTGGATTTTCTTATTTGAAACACCAATAATTTATCTAATTATTGAATATATGGTTAAGTTTTACAACTAGCTTATTTTAAATATATTTTCTAAACAGTATGTAGGCCCCATTCCTTTTTTATGTGGGCTAACTGGGGATGGGCTGGAAATGGGCAACACTATGTGGGGCCCGTATAGTTTCAGTATCATGGGCCCAACATGGGATGCCCATGTGGGCTGACCGCACTGAACCCACATGAGATAAGTATGGGCTGACCGTACATGGGTTGGACCTGGGCACGGGTACGTAGGCCCCATTCCTTTTTTATGTGGGCTAACTGTGAATGGCACAGAAATGGGCAACACTATGTGGGGCCCATGTAGTTTCAGTATCATGGGCCCAACATGGGAAGCCCATGTGGGCTGACCGGATTGAACCCACATGAGATAAGTATGGGCTGACCATACATGGGTTGGACCTGGGCAGGAAAAGTAGACCCTAGATCGTTTTTATGTGGGCTAATGGGAATAAATTTTTAAAATCTGATTAGACAATGGGGTTACCCTGTCACTTACAAATTTTTCACTATATGTAAAAAGCAAAAGCTGCAAGAGCAAGATTATGAACACTTTGAAAAAAATTACCCAAGATATCAGATTGATGGCCTAAGGAAATTGTTACTCAGCTGGCCTGTATTGGAGTTGATAAAATGTAAATTGAGGAGGCAATTGTATAAGCTTTTCCTTCTATAAAATGAAAAGCTCTCCTTGGATGGTGACCTTGTCTTGGAGGTCATAAAGAGGTATTTGAACCTAAAGCATGTTCACTACATGATTTCTGTGTCTGGCTCATTTACTAACACCGACATGACACTAGGCTTCCAGAAGACCAAAATATGCTTCAATGCTTTATTTTTTTAAACCAGTTCAGTATTGTTCAAGCTACACTTTGAACTTCTACGTTTTTCTTTTTATTATTTTACACTAGAACAGTCCAGATGTCTTCTATCGTTTTTGTGACATTATCTGTTTTAAATATGCATAATCTTCTGCTGCTCACTCAAAATAGGTCATGGTTCAGAGTGGACTTTTGTCCTTGCTTCTTTTTTATTTAATGTAATTTAATTTAATTTAATTATCAGTTGGATGTTCAGACACCCAAAGTGTTTATTGCAGCTTTTTCACAGCAGGACTTTATTCTTATTTGGAGAAATAGTTCAGATCAGACCATCGTAAAAAATATTACAGAATTAGAAAATAAATTTAACAAACTCATCAATCAAGAAAGACAAGAGTAAAATTATGAGCATCTGTTTTTTTAATCTGTAAACATATTCTAAGTTGTCAGCATAAATAAAATAAAAAAACTTAATATTTCTAGTAATGATTATTTTTATATCTTTTAATCTTTTTTCAATACATTTTGTTCATTTTTTCTCTGGCACCGTTGCCAATAAAGGTTGGTGAATTGAAGTACGCCCTTTACACATCCGCTAAAGAAAATAGTTCCAAACCACATTTGAATAAGGACGACTATGCCTATTTATTTTAATTGAGAACATTTGTGAGTGTTACATCGGTTTTACAATTGTTAAACCGATGTAACACACTCGAAATTAATGTTATGTTTCTTGGAAAACGTACAGTTGTTAACTGCGGATGGATATGCAATTTCAAAATCGCAATCTCTCCATCAGTCGGTTGGCGTGGAGTCTGCGGGTTTGCTGACCTTCTACTAAAGAATCTGTAAGTTCACTTCTGTCTGTTTTGTCTATATTGTTTCAAATTTTAGGGCGAGATTTTAAATCGCTAGTTAAAAAATGGGTTGCTCATAATGGTTCGGATGACCGGAGTACCCAAAAGAGACCTAACAGTTTCTTTCTTTTCTTTTCTTTTCATTTAGGTGATTTTTTTTGTTGATATTGTTAAAACACACGCAGAATAAGTCATCTGCCATCATTAAGGTAAGAATATTTGGATGCAGAGCGATTTCAAACCGTTCTGAGCCATATCATTTATAATACGTTGCGGCGCCAACCTGTTTGCTGCTACCGGTAAATTTGAGCGCCAACTTGGTAGAATAAAAATCGGTTCACTAATGAATCTACGTTGCTAGCAGAAGTTGCTTTTACTTTTAAAGTATCTTGACACGATAAAATCACATTATTTATAAAGAGTAACTACTTTGCTTTTATTCTATGTACATGGGTTTTTAATAATCTTTCTCACTGCCAGTTGAGGGTTATTAATTATGGCTGGATCCAAAGCCCTGGCTTGGCTGGGATCCACCAATTCATAGGTGCATTTTTTTAATGAAACTGCCTTGAATCGTGTCCTGTGGGCTGGATAGGTAATGATGATGGTCCTGGGTTTTGCCTGGGCCAACATGAGGCCCATATGTTTAACCTAAAATGGGACCCATATTGTCAGCCCATGTGGGCTAAATGTTTAGACTGTTCAACATTATTGTGGGCTAACTGGGAAGGGGACAGAAATGGGCAACATGAAATGGGGCCCATGTGGTTTCAGTATATTTGGCATAAAAGCTATTTTGTAAATGGAATGAAGGCATAGTAGTAAATATTTTAAAATCATGTTTTTATTGTGTAAGTGATATTTTACAGCATTTTATTCTGTCATAGTTTGACTTAAAAAAACAAACAGCATGACACGTATTAAGTCTGGTGTTTAGGTCTCAACTAGCTATTTGTTTGGTCAATGAAAAGGTAAACCTTTAGATTTACCAATGTTGTAATACTTTTTTAAAAATTATTTTCTAAAGACTACTATGGAGAAACGCGACAAAGGCCTGCAAGGGCAGAAGCAACATCGGATCTTCAAACAGATAATGATATTCCAGAAAAGCGACGTAGAAGGTACTTATGTAACACACGACTCTAGACCTTCTGTCTCCCTAGTTGTCATTTGAGCTGCTCTCAGTTATTTTACCCATTTGGTTCTCTTTGCTTTACTTTTTCCTCCTAATCCTTCAAAATTTATTGTGACTTAAATAGATACATACATTAACAATTAATATTTTGTCCATGTATAAAAGTAAGCATTTAAGCTATATACAGTATGTGTGAAACAATAACAAATCGCTTTTAAAATGTTGTCTTGTAATTGTCATTATACTTAAGGTTCATAGATGATGCATTAAGACGAGCTGTGCGATTCCTCATGTCCCCTGAATTGGCCGTCCAGTTCAACATTTTTGGCCGACATGGGAAACAAGTTCCGGAACCTGCATCGCTGATGTTTTGCATGGTAAAGATCAGTTTTTCTATTCACCTTTTTTCTTAAACATTTGTTAATTTATTTTGGTTGTCATATGCCTTTTGTTATTTTTAGTAATCTTTGTCTCTTTTTTTTTAAGATTAAAAACTGAGACTTCAATTTTTGGTTTTATTCATATAGTATTCTTTCACTGTGTTGTCAAGAACTTAAAAGTTTTTGATTGCTGACAAATTTGAAGGTAATATTGTTTGCATTTCAAAAAATATTAACAAAATAACTATACAAAACCATGATAGAACCTTTATGTCAGTAGTTGATTTATGTAGATTAATATACACAGTCCAGTCACATTAATGTGACCATCTGTCGAAAGCCAGAATAACCACCTTTCGCAGAGCGAACTGCTACGAGACGTGCAGGAAGAGAGTCACTTAGGTCCCTGAAGGTCTTCTCTGGGATGTTGAGCCATGCCGACTCTAATGCCGTGGCCAGCTGCGCTAGATTACGCGGTTGAGGATCCATGGCGCGAACAACTCGATCGAGATGGTCCCACAGATGCTCGATTGGGTTTAAGTCAGGTGAGTTTGCTGGCCAGGGGAGGACGGTAAACTCATCCTGGTGCTCTTCGAACCACGCACGTACACTGGCAGCTGTATGGCACCTCGCATTGTCCTGCTGGAAGATGCCATCATCCTGAGGAAAAACAATGCGCATGTAGGGGTGGACATGGTCCGCAAGGACAGATGCGTACTTGTATTGATCCATCGTGCCTTCCACAATAATCAGTGAACCCAGAGAATGCCAGGAAAACATTCCCCAGACCATAATGCTCCCGCCTCCAGCTTGGACCGTTCCTGCAATGGTTGCAGGGTGGTTCCTTTCAGAGGTTTCACGCCTTATACGCCAACGTCCATCTGTCCGATGGAGCATAAAACGCGATTCATCTGAAAACGCTACCTGTCGCCACTCAGTGGACGTCCAGCTGCTGTACTGGCGTGCAAATTCTAGCCTTCGTCGTCGATGAACACCAGTCAGCATAGGTGCACGAACCAGGCGTCTGCTTCGGAGGCCCAGACGCAGCAATGTTCGCTGAATAGTGGTTTGGGAGACACTTGTGGTAGCCCCTTGGTTCATTTTAGTGGTCAGTTGCTCAACGGTAGCCCGTCTATCTGCCCGAATGCATCTCCGCAACCGTCGTTCGCCTCTGTCATCTATGGCCGTGGTGCACCACATTTGCCACGTCGTTGATTTTGGACAGTCCCATTTTGCCATGCACGGTACACTTTTACCACGGCGGCACGCGAACAGTTCACAAACTCAGCCGTTTCGGAAATGCTTCCACCCTTGGCCCGAAAGCCAATGATCATGCCCTTTTGGACGTCGGATAAATCGCTTCGTTTCTGCATTACGCCAACGATTGAAATGTTTTCCGAAGCCCACACACACCCTTTATATACGCTCAACTGCACTGTGCTGCCACCTGCCTTCTGTGATTGGTTATTTAACTCTGAAGTGGAAAGTACGTGGTGGTCACATTAATGTGACTGGACTGTGTATTTTAAATTTATAATAAGAATATAGTGTGTGTACTAGAGATGCTCCGATCAGGTTTTTTGCTTCCAATTCCAATACCGATCACCCAAAGGGCCCATCGCTGCCGATCATCTGGATTGGCTGTTATTTTTTCACTTTAGGTATAAATGATAACATGTTAACTGGAAAAATAAAAACAAAATCTGGTAATAAAGTCACCTAATTTAGACATAAACATGCAAAATACTTTCAGGCACAATAAAATAATAACAGTAAGATTCTCAATTCCATAAACTATTAGTCACATAAGCCTGCCTTTATCAAATAATGTCAAGTAGTAAAGGAGACATTTATTTAAAGTTAAACGCAGGCTGCATAAAAAAAAACACTCCTGAGTTACTAAATCATAAGTTCCTGATAGCCTGGTTAGCTGATTAATACTGGTTCTGATTGGCTGTTTCTGACTGAGCTGAGTAATTCTGCATAAATAGGGAGGAGATTGATTATTTTCAGCGATTATCTTATTTTAGGACAGCAAAAGTTTTAATACATATGTAAAATATTTTTGATTAAGTTTCATGCTGCAGCTTTAAGCAGACCTTCGGTGTGAGAGTTCACTGCTGGGTGAAGGTTGAGCAGCGCTACGTCTGCGAAATATTACTACCAGTAGCGGCAGTTCAAGAACGAGAGCAGAACCAGCGTCTTACACCACTAGCTCCAAGACCTAAATTATTTTTTTGGTGTATTTGTTGAGCTTTCTGACCGTGATGCTAATCCGGGTGAGTGTGGCTAGTTGTGTGCTGCTTTAACTTCTGACCACTCCAGATGCCCTTTTGTTCCTGCATTGAGTCTCGATGTAGCCAAACTCCAAGTTTTTAAATGTCACATTAGATTCGTTTTGTTGGTGCATTTTGACGAGGTAATTTTCCAACCCAACACGCAAACATCCCCATTCACTCAGAGCGTTATAGTTCCAGACGACAGGATTTGTTGTTGCGTACCTGCGCAGTGTCACAGAAAGAGTAGATCAGCTGCAGACACAGGCTGCGAATGAGATACAGGTGATCGGCGATCACCAATCATACACTTTTTCACGGAAATTGACCGATTATGATTGGTGGCCGATCGATTGGCACACCTCTAATATGTACATAATAACAATGACTCAGGAGTGCTTTGATTTTGGCAGATCTCTGCAAGCATTTCTGCCCTGTGAAGGGGAAGATGCAAATCTCATTAATGTTACATTGTACTAAAAGTAAAACACTAATACAATTTCTACCTTTGCTTGTTATTTAGGAGCACTTAAAAGAAATGGATCCATCCTCGGAATCACGGATGAAGATACAGAAAAGGCTCTCTGGAAGTGGATAACTGGAGCCCGGGACAGAGGTGGAAATAGAAAAGTTAGAGCGACTAGGGAGGCAGCCAGCTCAGACTCAGGTGGGCAGGCCCTCCAAGATGGACACTTACAATGATGTATGAGAGCTTTCAAGTGTGTCATATAGTTTATTAAAAATGTTTGACAAAATTGTAGTGTGAAAGCTATATAGGTGTGTGTATGTTGATATGTTTATATCTAAATATAGAGATGTATAGATCTATCTATATATAGTTGCATATCTAGATATAGATCTATATATATTTATGTATTTATATATATATATATATATATATTTGCTAGGGATGTGCCAATCAGGTTTTTTTCTGCCGATACCAATCACCCCCTGAGGCCGATCGCCGATACCGATCACATAATTATTATTTATTTATTTTTTATCATAAACACTACCGTTACATTATGTGGAAAAAGGAACCATAAATTCACCTTAATTTAGACAAAAACTTGTTTTTAATAACTTTTTCCAAGAAGAAAACTAAACAAAACAGGCATTGTGCAAATTGAACTGCTATCAATAATACCATCTTTAACAGACTGATAACATATGAGGCTCTGAAGAAGCTCAATAATGCAAAGAGCCAAAATAAAACCTCTCAACATTGCCTAAAAGTTCAAGTATAAAACTTAACATTCAAATGGAAATAAAGGATCTATTACAATAAACAATCCAGAGTTACTGAATGAAAACTTCCTGTTAGCATAGCGGCTAGCTGGTTACTGCTAGTTCTGATTGGCTGTTTCTGACTGAGCGGAGTAACAGGGAAGAGATCGATTATTTTTTAGAGATTATCTGTCTCATGTTAGGACAGAGAAAGTTTTAATACGTATGTAAAATGTATTTTTTAGTTAGATGCTGCAGCTTTAAACAGGTTCGGTGTGAGAGTCACTACCAGGTGGAGCAGAAGCGGCTCCGTGTCAAATATTACTAAATATTAAATATTACTACCTTTAGCGGAGCAGCGGTTCAACAGCAGAACCAGCGTCTTACATCGAAGCTCCAAGACTTAAATCATTTTCCAGGTAATTAGTTTAGCTTTCTGACCGTCATGCTAATCCTGGTGAGTGTTTGTAGCTGTGCTGCTTTACCTGCTGTCTGATCCTCCGTGTCTTTTTACTGCACTGAGCCTCGACGTAGCCAAACTCCGTCATTGTTTTTATGTCTATTAGCTTCGTTGTGTTGATGCGTTTTGACCTGCTTCTATTTTCCGCCGCAACACGCAAACGTCCTCATTCACTCAGTGCGATATAGTTACACATCGCTTAGGATCTGTTGCTCCGTTTGCTCAGTGAAGGAAAGACGAGACCAGCTGGACAGACAGGCTGGGAAATGAGATGCAGGTGATCGGTATCGGTAAGCCAATGATCGGCCGATCACCGATCATCACCGATTTCACGGAAATCGGCCGATTATGATCGGTGACCGATCGATCGGCTCACCTCTTAATATTTGCATAACTAGATGCATAGTTATCTAGATAACTAGATATAGTTATTTAGAAATATAACTAGATATGTAGATACATACAGTGCTGCTTGAAAGTTTGTGAACCACCCAAACATGGATATTGTTTTCCAAAGAAAAATTATAATAATCATGTGAAATGAACTTTCAAAGCTCAAATTGTATTGTGGACCTTCTAAATAAGGAACACAAAGGAAAAAAAAACATTTTAATTATTTATTCAACAAAAGTATTTTATCTGTGAAAAACAGACAACCTGCCAAGTGTGAAAGTATGTGAACTCTTTCAGTTGGTACCTTGTGGCTCCTCCTTTTGCAGCCATTACTTCAAACATCTTCAGTTACTATAGATGAGTGTCTCACATCTGCTTTTTGAGATTTTTGTCCGCTCCTCCTTGCAGAACTCTGTCAGTTGAGAGAGGTTGGAGGGACATCTGGCATGTACTGCCCGTTTCAGATCTTGCCACAGCATTTCTATGGAATTTAGATACGGACGTTGACTGGGCATATCCAGAGTGCAAATCTTCTTTTTCTTAAGCCATTTCTTTTGCTGGGTTGCTTTGGATCATTGTCTTGTTGCATAATTCATTTCCGCCCCAGCTTCAATTCCCTGACTGATGGCAGGAGATTCTGGTCAAGAATTTGTTGATAGTCCTGGGAATTGATGGTTCGCTGGATCATATGGAGTCGTCCAGGTCAGGAGTCAGAACAGCAGGCCCAGATTTTCACATTTCCACCACCATGCTTCACTGTAGGGAGGAGGTACTTTTCTGTAAATGCAGTGTTGACTTTTCTCCAAACATGGCACTTTTGTTTGAGGCCAAATAATTCAATTTTGGACTCATCCATCCAGATAATGGACTTCCAGAAAGCCTCTGATTTGTCCAACTGCTCTCCGGCAAAGTTTAAATGGGCAACTTTGTTCTTTCTTGAGAGCAGAGGCTTCTTTCTAGAAGCGCTCCCATTAATGTCTATTGATATTTTTGCCTGATTGTAGATGCATGTACATTTATTCCAGACGCTGACATAAAGGTCTGCAACTCTCTAGAGGTGATGCCTGGGTTGGCCTTTACCTGCATTATTATTTTTCTGGTGTTTCTTTGTGGAAGTTTTGGTGTCTGTCCACTTCTGGGCAGAGTTGCGGTGATGCCTAGTGCCCTCCATTTGTAAATGATTTGTCTTACAGTGGTTGGATGAAGCTGGAATCTTTTGGTGATGTTCCTGTAGCTTTCCCCAGACTGATGGACTGTCACCACCTTCTTGCTGATGTTCTCAGATGTCTCCTTTCCTCTCAGCGTTGTTGATCTGTTCTTTATGCCTTGACACAACCAACCAAACCACTTTAGTCCTCTTCCTTTCAACCAGTGTGGCCCAAAACGTTTCCCAATGATGTCTCATTTGATTTATCTGCTTAACTGATTACTTGAGCACTCTGATGTGTTTCACCTGAGTTTTTTACCTGATTGTCTTTATAGTGCAGCTTATAAGTGCAGCTGATTGTCTTTATAAGTGGTTCATTTACTTTTGCAGATGCTCTGATTCCATTTTTCAATTAGTTTGTTTTCAACTCACACATTTTCCTCAAAACAAGTGAATGGAATTGATGAACATAAATTTTTTAAAAAATTAAAAATTGGTAATGAGAAAATAAGAAAATTGTGGTAAAAATAAAGAAAAATCTAAACTACTCAACTAGTTCACAAACTTTCAAGCAGCACTGTATATATTTATATCTATAGATATATATTTACATAACTAGATATCTAGTGATATAGATAACTAGATATAATTATATATCTACATATAGATCTATGTTAGTACATTTGTTATATTAATCTAGTTTCTGTTATTTTCACATATGCCATATGAATAATTTTATCATTTTTTACCAGTGCATTACTTGTTGTGGCATCATTTGCTCTGTGTTAATAAAGTTCTTATAATTGAAGAGTTTAAAAAAACTGACAATACTTCAAATTACTAAATAAAAGCCTTGACAAAAAGAAATTTTTCATCTCTTGTATCCAAGTTTTGTTCTAAAGCATTTTAGTACTTTGATTTGTTGATTAAGATTGTATATCTATTAATGTAATTCACTTCCAGATTAGGTGAGAAAAACCCCATTGTTCCTACAGGAATAAGGCATCTGGCTCCCATTAAAAACCCAGTCGGGGCCTGTTAAACCCAGATGGGCTACAGCATCTGGATGCTCATGGAAAATGTGGAAATACACATTTGTTACCCATGCTAGCCCAGTTTAGACCCATTTGGGGCCCAGAGAAATATTCCTGAAAGGACTATAGTGGGTCACAGATGGGTCTCATGTTAAGTTACCCATCTGGGACCCACTGAAAACCCATTCAGCACTGATTTAAATTACCTGGGCAAACCCATGTGGGGCCACCATGGAACCCATGGATAAAACCCACTTGGTACCCATATTCTAGCCCAGTTTACATCCAGTTGGGGCCCAGGTAAAAATTCTTGAAAGGTTCCAAGTGGGCCACAGATGGGCCTCATGTAAGTTATTCATCTGGGACCCACTGAAATCCCATTCAGCACCCATTTAAATTACCTGGGCAGACCCATGTGGGGCCACCATGGAACCCGTGGACAAACCCACTTGGTACCCATATTCTAGCCCAGTTTACACCCAGCTGGGGCCCAGGTAAAAATTCATGAAAGGTCCCAAGTGGGCCACAGATGGGCCTCATGTAAGTTGCCCATCTGGGCCCCACTCAAAACCCAGTCGGCACCCATTTAAATTACCTGGGCAAACCCATGTGGGGCCACCATGGAACCCGCGGACAAACCCATTTGGGGCCCATATTGGCAGCCCTCCTTTTTCCCATATGGGGCCCACCTAGGCATGCTGGCTGGGCGATGGCTGGACAAAACAGCTCTTACAAGAAAAATTCACTGCAGGTAGATGAAACCTTCCACATCAATGCCACTTGGCGCGCTGATTGAGAGGAACAAATAACTAGCGGCAGAATCATACTACGAAAACTGCGCGTGCAGCGGCGTCATTCTGGAAACCTTTGGGTTCCCCTTGTATAAGCCGCAGATTTCTCTGCCGCTCCAGGTTTTCTACAACGATGCAGCAGCAGCAGAGGGAGGAGGACACCCAACATTTGAGTCATAACATGTCGATTGAATATCACATTTATTACGGTTGAAAAAGCTGCCAAGATTAGATTTAACAGAACTGATTACAGCACTTTTACTTTTACTGTTACATGTGTAGCAGTGTGATGTTGTTACACTAGATTGTCATGTGATCCCGGTGGGAACTCATCTGAGCACTGGCAGCTTTTATTTTGAAAAGACGACAAATCCATTGTAAAACAGCGGGTAACTTCCTGTTTAAAAATTATTATTTTTAGTTAAAAGTTGCATGTTGTGAATGAAAATGTAAATTCGTATATCTATTGTTGAACATATTGAGCTCATATTGTTTTAAGTGTTAGTTCAGGGTTTAAGAAGAAACATTAACGGTCGTACCATTAGAGTTCATGAAAGGTTTTCCCGCGCTCTGTCGCTCTTTCTGTTTGGATTCCGTGGGAGAAGGTATTTAGTTTTGTTTTCTGTGTTTGATAAGTGTATTTTAGGTATAAATAATATGTTCTTGTAAAATAATGTGATTTTGGGCATTCAAACTTTGTTAAACAGGCGCTGTGGAGCACTGAGAGGAGAAAGAGCCTGTTTTGATTTTCTTTACTGCTGTTTGAATGCAGGGATATTAAAAGTGCCTTCAATATCAGCTGTTGTCTGGCTGTTATTCCCAAAAGACACAGCGCAGATTCAACTACGCTACAAAACTGGTGCCGTGACCTGTGGTCTGGTCAGCTGAAGCGGACCACTGGTGTTGCAGGACGACGTGTTCTGGTTAGACTGCGGAGTTCCTCCAACACTGTTGGTTGGGATTTTCTCGTTGCTAATTTTTTTTAGTTCTGGACATGTTCATGTCTTTTTCCCATAAAGGGCATCAGTGAAGTCTCTCTATGGAGGGTCGGACTGTGAATAAAATGTCAACTCCTAGACTTGGGGAATTATCCATGGGTAGAGGGAGAGGGGTTTTGCAGTTAGCAGTTGGTATGGAAGTCTACTCCAGAAAGTCCAGGGGTTTTGGGTTCGAAATTTTCTGGGTCTGGGAGGACAAAGGGTGTTGAATTTCACTCCATGATTGAGCCCAGTGACTCTCATCCTCTCCTGTGTTTTCACCGGATGGAGAAACTGCCTCCACCCAATTAACTGATGTAACATGTAACAGTGCTGATCCTTCGTGTTGCTACTCGCATGTGCTAAATGAAAATGGGTGCACTTCTTCTTTAAATTTCAATAGCAGCTTGCATCCATTATTGTTGCACTACTGCCATCTACTGGATCCTAATATCTATACCTCAAATTCTCATAATGATCCCAGTATTATTTAAAAAAAATCATCTTTTTCCCCTCAGTGCTATTTAACTGATCAACAACATTCTCAAATTTCAATTCCCCATTAAAGCCTAATTCTGTTTTAATGGGCGCTTTCTTCTTTATTTCCAATTTTGACAAGAGCCTCCTGGTGGTTGAAGAAAAATCCACATATAGTCCGGCTTATAGTCCGGAAAATACGGTATATGAAAAAAAAATCAGAATGCTCTTTGGTATTGTTCAGGGGGCTGGACCAAATGTGGAGGCGGGCCGGATCTGGCCCACGGGCCGTAGTTTGGGGACCACTGATTTAAAAGCACATCTTATGAAGTTGGTATATTTTTCCTTCTAAAGGTTCCAGAGGAATCACCTCAAACCAGATGTTGGGCTGGATTTTATGTCACTGTCATTTGTGAATGTTAGCTCCTCATTTTCACAATGACTATTGAAAAAGGTTAGAATTTTTGAGAAAATCTCATCAACATCAATATTTTGCTATTGATGTTGTTGTCAAAAAATAGTTTGACAGAGGAAAAGGCTCTCAGACTCTGAGCTCAAAGCGAAATCCAAGAGAACAATAAAACTTTTTTTTCATTAGACAATTCATTTAATGTTACATAATTATCGTGATAGAAGCCATTCGTTTCCATCCATCCATCCATCCATTTTCTTCCGCTTATCCGGGGTCGGGTCGCGGGGGCAGCAGCTTCAGAAGGGAGGCCCAGACTTCCCTCTCCCCAGCCACTTCTTCCAGCTCCTCCATGAACCCCAAGGCGTCCCAGGCCAGCCGAGAGACATAGTCCCTCCAGCGTGTCCTGGGTCTTCCCCTCCTCCCGGTGGGACCTGAACACCTCACCAGGGAGGCGTCCAGGAGGCATCCTGACCAGATGCCCGAGCCTCAACTGGCTCCTCTCGACGTGGAGGAGCAGCGGCTCTACTTTGAGTCCCTCCCGGATGACCGAGCTTCTCACCCTATCTCTAAGGGAGAGCCCGGCCACCCTGCAGAGGAAACCCATTTCGGCCGCTTGTATCCGTGATCTCGTTCTTTCGGTCATGACCCAAAGCTCATGACCATAGATGAGGGTGGGAACGTAGATCGACCGGTAAATCGAGAGCTTCGCCTTTTGACTCAGCTTCTCTTCACCACGACGGACCGGTACAGCGCCGCTTCACGGCAGACGCCGCCCCAATCCGCCTGTCAATCTCCCGCTCCCTTCTTCCCTCATTCGGGAACAAGATCCCCAGATACTTAAACTCCTCCACTTGAGGCAGGACGACCCCCCTGACCCGGAGAGGCACTCTACCCTTTTCTGGCTCAAGACCATGGCCTCGGATTTGGAGGCACTGAGCCTCATCCCGGCCCCTTCACACTCGGCTGCGAACCGTTTCAGCGAGAGCCGCAGATCACGATCTGATGAAGCCATCAGGACCACATCATCCGCAAAAAGCAGAGATGCGATCCTAAGGCCACCAAAACGGATCCCCTCAACACCTCGGCTGCGCCTAGAAATTCTGTCCATGAAAGTAATGAACAGAATCGGTGACAAAGGGCAGCCTTGGCGGAGTCCATCTCTCACCGGAACTCACTCCTCCTTGGGCTGCCACCTTATCGTGGTGGAGGGGTTTGTGTGTCCCAATGATCCTGGGAGCTATGCTGTCTGGGACTTTATGCCCCTGGTAGGGTCACCCAAGGCAGACAGGTCCTAGGTGAGGAACCAGACAAAGCGCAGCCTGAAGACCCCTTTATGATGGACACAAACTTTGAATTTGGCGTTCCCTCGCCCGGACGCGGGTCACCGGGGTCCCACTCTGGAGCCAGGCCTGGAGGTGGGGCACGATGGCGAGTGCCTGGTGGCCAGGCTTTTAACCACGGAGCCCGGCCGGGCTCAGCCCGAAGAGGAGATGTGGATTCCCCTTCCAATGGGCTCACCACCTGTCGGAGGGCCCAAAGGGGTCGGGTGCTGTGTGTTACGGGCGGCGGCCGAGGGAGGGGACCCTGGCGGTCTGATCCCCGGCTGCAGAAGCTCTTGGGACGTGGAACGTCTCCTCTCTGGTGGGGAAGGAGCCGGAGCTAGTGTGTGAGGCTGAGAGGTTTCGGCTAGAAATAGTCGGCCTCGCCTCGACGCATGGCTCTGGTTCCGGATCCAGTCTCCTTGAGAGGGGCTGGACGTACTGGAGAGTGCCCCTCCTGGGGACTCCCTTGTTCTTCTGGGGACTATAACGCTCACGTGGGCAATGACAGTGAGACCTGGAGGGGGGTGGTTGGGAGGAACGGCCCCCCGATCTGAACTCGAGTGGTGTTCTGTTATTGGACTTCCGTGCTCGTCACGGTTTGTCCATCACGAACACCATGTTCAAGCATAAGGGTGGGTGTCCATACGTGCACTTGGCACCAGGACACCCTAGGCCGCAGTTCGATGATCGATTTTGTCATCGTTTCATCGGATCTGCGGCCGTATGTCTTGGACACTCGGTGAAGAGAGGGGCGGAACTGTCCACTGACCACTACCTGGTGGTGAGTTGGCTCCGGTGGTGGGGGAGGAAGCCGGTCAGACCTGGCAGGCCCAAACGTGTAGTGAGGGTCTGCTGGCAATGTCTGGCGGAGTCCCCTGTGAGACGGAGCTTCAACTCCCACCTCCGGCAGAACTTCGAACATGTTCCGGGGGAGGTGGGGGACATTGAGTCTGAGTGGACCATGTTCCGTGCCTCCATCGCCGAGGCGGCTTATCGGAGCTGTGGCCGCAAGGTCGTTGGTGCCTGTCGCGGCGGCAACCCCCGAACCCGTTGGTGGACACCTTCGGTGAGGGATGCTGTCCAGCTGAAGGTCCTATGGGGTCTTTTTGGCCTGTGGGACTCCAGAAGCAGCTGATGGGTACCGGCGGGCGAAGCGGCATGCGGCTCGGGTCGCTGAGGCCAAAACTCGGGCGTGGGAGGAGTTTGGAGAGGCCATGGAGAAAGACTTCCGTACGGCTTCGAGGCGATTCTGGTCCACCATCCGGCGTCTCAGGAGGGGGAAGCAGTGCAGCACCAACACTGTTTATAGTGGGGATGGTGGCTGCTGACCTCGACTCGGGATGTTGTGGGTCGGTGGGCGGAATACTTCGAAGACCTCCTCAATCCCACCAACATGCCTTCTGTTGAAGAAGCTGAGCCTGTGGACTCTGGGTTGGGCTCTCCAATCTCTGGGGACGAGGTCACCGAGGGGTCAAAAAGCTCCTCGGTGGCCTCAGGGCCCCGGGGGTGGATGAGATCCGCCCGGAGGTCCTTAAGGCTCTGGATGTTGTAGGGTTCTGTTGGCTCACGCGACTCTGCAATATCGCATGGACATCGGGGGCAGTTCCTCTGGATTGGCAGACCGGGGTGGTGGTCCCCCTATTTAGAAAGGGGGACCGGATGGTGAGCTCCAATTACAAAGGGGTCACACTCTGAAGCCTCCCTGGAAAGGTCTATTCAGGGGTCCTGGAGAGGAGGGTCCGTCGGATAGTCGAACCTCGGATTCAGGAAGAGCAGTGTGGTTTTTGTCCTGGTCGTGGAACACTGGACCAGCTCTACACCCTCAGCAGGGTCCTGGAGGGTCTATGGGAGTTCACCCAACCAGTCTACATGTGTTTTGTGGACTTGGAGAAGGCGTTCGACCGTGTCCCTTGGGGGGCCTTGTGGTGGTTCTCCGGGAGTCTGGGGTACCGGGCCCTTTGATACGGGCTGTCAGGTCCCTGTATGACCGGTGTCAGAGTCTGGTCCGCATTGCCGGCAGTAAGTCGGGCTGGTTCCCGGTGAGAGTTGGACTCCGCCAAGGCTGCCCTTTGTCACCGATTCTGTACAAGCCATTCGTTTGTTACATCCTTAATGAAACATATTTACCGTGTTTGATGTTTGTTGTAAATTACGTACAGTCACAAAGAACGAGAGAATTAGTCCAAGTTTGTTGTTTATTGAACGTTCAGAAATTACAGCGGCTGATGAGCCAAAGGCAAAGGTAAATAAAGGTAAAGCAACCTGAACAGGTGATCAACTCAGAATCCCTCACAACTTTTTACTCTCTGTCTCTGACATTTAAGCACACCCGCGTTGCCATGGTAACCACCTGCGCTCCTCGAGCTGAGCATAGATTACCTTAAAAACATTTAGTCCATTATGATATCAGGTTTTCAGGCTTGATATTTATTTTGCTATTATTAACAAACGCTCCCCTGAACACAGCAGTGTTGATTGATTTTAAACTCCTGCCGTATGTCATCCCCCTCTCTCATAAACCTCTTTTCTGTTAAACTACTTTCAAATAAAGACTATTAAAGCCAACAAAACCTTAAAAAAAGCATCAGCAAAATTTTGAACTTTGGCTGATTAATTCTGTTAATTTTAAGGTAATTAGCTGCAGGCAATATTAAACATTTTTTAATTAATTTTACTTGTGAGTTTGCTTTCTTTACCCGTCTTTAAATCTCATAATTCACTGGCCATCTCAGTTTCTTGCATTTGGGTCCAACTCCAACCATCTACATAACATGACACTGAGCTTTTTTTTATCTTTAAAGCAGTGGTTAGACAGTCAGATATTTTATTTGGCATTTTATTTTAAATACAATTTTACAAAATAAAGTGCTATTTTATTTTGTAAAATAGCATAAAACTATCTTATTCCATAACCAGCGACCTATGGTCTCTTTAACAACTAAGTCTCAGATCAGCAGTAGAAACAGCAACTTTATGAATAAACCCTTTTTAACTTTGAGGCCCCGCCTCTTCAAAGGTCTCTGCACGGCCCTGCTGTATACTAATTCATCAGGCAGATATTTTCTCTGTTTCAACCATCCAACATACCAAAGTGAGTGAAAAATGTAATTGTTAATTCTTAAGCTAAGTTTAGTAAAATTTGCTAATGAAAAATTCACCCAGACCATTTGGGACCAAATGTTTCTTAAAACGGCCTTGAAGTCAAAGTCCTTGTTTTGCTTTTTGTTGTTTGTTTGTTTGTTTTTTACCACCACAATCAACTTTGTGCATTGTTTGTTCTTTATTTCAGTGTTATTAACTTGCAGCCATAATGTTTAATTAATGAATTGGATCAAATAAAAGACATGAAGCTTCACGCATGCTCAGTTCTCTGTGGCAGCTGTCGTCATCACATCAGACGTGTGATGGCCTGAGCTTTGATCTGTGAGGACCCATCAGGTAACCGGCTTGTATATTAATCTAAGAGGCCCATGCAGCTGAACTCGAATAGTTCTGATTCATTTATACTGTTAGATTCTTTTCATTTGGGTTAAATTGATATAATTCTCCTCTGATTCTCGGTTTTATCTCATTCATCCATCCCTGCGATGGTCTTCTGGTGAATAACTTAAGTCTTAGTTCCATCCTTGATGTGTTGCGTGCTTGTTGGTGTCGCCCTCAGACAGATGGATGCTTTTTGTCGCCCCTGAGATGAGATAGTCCTCTGTCTCCGTCGAACTGCTGCAGAAACGCGCACGCAGGAAAGACGTGGGCATCTGACTACTGCAATTTCAAAGCCCGTTGTTTTTGGAGCCTTGCTAAAGGAATTATTCTCCCTGTTCCTCCATGTAGCATCACTTCTGGATGATGATTCCGCTGTTCTTCAAAGATGATGTGAGTTGAGTCGGCAGGGAAGCTGCAGAGTCGCTGTCCGTCTCTCGAGGTGCTGATGCGGCTGTGACAGGAGCGACTATGGCCGCCGGGAAGTTCTTGCTCTACACCGGGTTGTCCTTGTCTCTCTGTGCATTGGCTATGCTCGCCGTGGCGATGTGCTCGGATCATTGGTACGAGACAGACGCCAGAAGGTACAAGGAGCGATGCCGAAGTTTCTCCAGCCGCCGTAAGGACCCGGGTTTTATCTACATCCCCAACAACAGCCTCCCGCTGCGGGCCGGCAGAGGCAGCGAGCCTCGCTGGGAGGACAAGGTGCTGCTGGCCCGAAACCGAAGGCAGCTGTTCGCCATGAGCGCCGCTGATGAATGCAGCAGACAGTACAACTCCACCAACATGGGGCTGTGGAGGAAATGTCACCGGCTCGGTTTCGACCAGGTGATCGAAGATCACATTCGTAAAGGTAAGTGTATAAATTGGGAGAAAGTTGTGAAGAAACACATGTTATTTCCGGTCGCTGCGCAGCATTAGTGTTGCGACATTTAACATGTAAAAATAAATGAGGCCACCGACCATTTGACCACATGACGAACAAGGACATCAGCCTGGCAGGAAGCTGTGGACAGTTTGCATTTAGTTTGACATGACGGTCATTTCATTGCGTGTGAACTTTGAACGGATGCGACGTGACGCTGGTTTCCACCACACGGTGACATAATGATGGGACACATGGGAGTTTGGCTGAAGCTACATAAAGCAGCGATGTGTCTCTACAATGTGTGGTACTGACACCTGACTACACTGTAAAAAACCACAAAACGGCTCTAATTTACGGTAAAATACTGGCAGCTGTGAATGCCAGAATTTTGCTTTATATGGTAAAATTCTGGCAACCAAAACTGCCAGTATTTTACAGTATTTGATAAAATACTGTAAATGTCTGGCAACTGCAGCTGCCAGTATTTTATCGTATTTCACAATATACGTACATATTTCCTAAAATATGGTAAAATAAAAAATGAAAATGTAGTTTTGCCTAGAAAATACGGTCATACTGTCAGAGGCATAATATCTTAGCCACCACGACTTTAGCAGTTCAGAACTGTAAACTTTTTTATGCAACTTAATATAAAAACACATATACTGTAAAGCTTAGTCTATGTAAGTGAAAAACATGGCCAGACTGTATGATATATTGAAACAATAAAATGTTATTGTAAAAAAAAAAAAACACAACCAAAAACTTTATGGTAAATTACCGGTAGCTGTTGTTACCAGAATTTTACCATAAAAATTATAGTACAACACACAAGGAAGTGTAATTTGTCAGCATTTCTATATGGAAAGTTATAAATATAATAAATCCAAATTAAACAAAAATACAGATTATGAGTAATCCACTTAAAGAAACAATTTCTATTTAAAATTCTGTTAAAAAATAACCAATTCTATTTCCTGTCCAGTTTCTTCATGGTATTACTGAGATCTGGAAAATAATAAAAAAAAAAAACAGCATGTCTCCATATGCTGTTTTTAACCTATTGTAGAAGAAAAATCTGTGATAAAAGGATTCTTGCTCTGCTCTGGGTTTCTCTTTACAATTTTTTACTTTTTGACCAGTCGGAGTTCAGACTTCGCTCAGGATTGTCTGTGTCCTGGTTATGGTCTTCCCAGTCACAAGTTGAGATTGAGACTCATGGTGTCAATCAGGTGTTTCCTCTCTGCTGGAAAACAGAAACAAAGCAAAAGTTAGAAAGATGGACTACATGAACATATAAATTCAGCATTTGTGTAAATGTTTGTTTCACCTTTGTTGACTTGCACATGGAGACTGCACTTCAACCAGGCAGTGTGATCATTTCTGACTGAAAATTCAGTAGTTCTTAAACCTTTGTTTGTGTCGACAGGTGTGATCCTCTCTGCAACCAGACAAAATACACAAATAAAAAACATCAGACGAAGACCTGATGTTTCAGGGAATTTTCTATCTTCATCCTTTCATTTGTCCTTTTGGAAGAAACATGTTTCTCTTTGCAATGTTTTACTTTTTGACCAGTAATTCAGAATAGATAAGATAAAGTCAATGCAGAAAGTCAAACAGAAAAAAATTCCCAAAAATTCAAAAACAAAGGGTTGATAATTTAAGAAGTGAACAGCCCTTATTTGGTGTGTATATCGCCATCAGTTGTTTAGATTTAAGATTTATATCTTGTTATAATTCCATGTTCATGAGGAGTCATTTCCTCATGAAAACATATTTGTGACAACCTTGGGTCTCCATGGCAACCATTCAGTAGTGTTCAATGCTTCCTCATGCAACGCGCCGTCCATTTATACAAAGCTCTGTCTTGGAGCAGCAGTCCCCTGCTGAGCGCCCGCCCCACAGAGCACCATCCCCTGCTCCTCCCCGTCAGACCAAATGTTAGTCAAACCTGGGTCCATTGCATGCATCTGACCTACTAGGCCATAAGCCCTGTTAGAAAATACAAGGCCTTTCCAGTAGGTGGTCCTTTACAAATGAAACTGAATTATAAACACCAAATAATGTGGAAAGACATTACACAAATCAGGATATTGAAATAAAGATAAACATAAGTGTTTCTATAGATGTTTTGATGGTACCTGGAGCCGTTTGTTCTATGTCGTCTGGATTTCATTCCAGAGATATGTTGCTTTTTGTGAATGAAATGTATGAAATGTACACCTCGATCAAGGTTTTTATTGTTTGGCAAGAGTGCCTTTGGTTTTTTCTTCTCTTTGCAAATGTATGTCCCCAAACAGAGAGAACCCTTGTAACAGGTTAAACAATCTTACGTCGGAATTTCAATACACAAATAGACTTTAAAAGTCACAAACATAACTGTTTTAGGCAATTTATGAAACAGATACTCACCATTTATCTGGGTGTCATGAAGGCCAATAAGTTGTCTTCAACCATTTATATAAGTTACAATTCCTGCAAGCTAGCAGAAACAAAGCTGTACACTTTTCATACAGCCAAACAAATAGTTTTAAGACAATTTATGCTATGTTAGTTTTTCTCAGTCATTTTTGGTGCATTTCTTAAGTCATTTACAAAACAGTGAGTGCATTTCTCAAAACAATTTGAAGAAACAGCAAAAAATATAATTTGTTGACTTGAAAAATCCTTAGTTCAGCTCTCAAAATTCTATCAGTGAACATATCAGTGACTCAAAATAATAAGTTATAGTTTCTCTATGTACAGATAAGACAGTCAAATTGATTAGTCCTGGGGAAAAACTTTACAAAATTCACATTTACACTTTTGCTGTAATTTATTCACAGACCATGCCATGGTGATTCAGAAAGAAAAAGACAGAAATGCAGAGAACAAAAAAAGTAGAAAAGGAACCATAGGATAATCTCCTCATGGAAAACTGTACAGTGCTGTAGAAATTACATTTTATTTTCCATCGTCATCATAACAAACATTCCTCAGTGGGGTTAAGGAATGAACACTAGGGTGGGAGGATCTCCATATGGTTTGTGGGTTGCAAACCATATCCTGATGTTGGACTGATGGAAACTGGCAGATGTCCTCAGCCTCTTCAGATTCTTCTTTCGTTTTCCTCCCAACTGTTTCCTCCTCAGCCTCACTCCTCTTCTTCTCTCTGGCTGTTTACTCTTACTTGTTCACCAGTTCTCAGAAATGTAACATTGTCGTGTGCTCTGGCTATATACAGTCATGGCCAAAAGTTTTGAGAATGATTCAAATGTTAATTTTTACAAAGTCTACTCCTTCAGTTTTTATAATGGCAATTTGCATATACTCCAGAATGTTATAAAGAGTGATCAGTTAACAGCAATCAATTGCAAAGTCAATATTTGCCTAGAAAATTAATTTTATCCCCCAAAACACATTTCAACTTCATTGCATCCCTGCCTTAAAAGGGCCAGCTAACATCATTTCAGTGATGCTCCATTAGCACAGGTGTGGGTGTTGATGAGGACAGGGCTGGAGATCAATCTGTCACGATTAAGTAAGAATGACACCACTGGACACTTTAAAAATAGGCTGGTGCTTGGCATCATTGTTTCTCTTCTGTGAACCATGGTTATCGCTAAAGAAACAGGTGCAGTCAGCATTGCACTGCACAGAAATGGCCTAACAGGGAAGAGTATCGCAGCTAGAAAGATTGCATCTGCAGACACTGTGAGGCGGAGAGTCTTGGAACAAGGCCTGGTCTCAAGGAGGGCAGCAAAGAAGCCACTTCTCTCCAGGAAAAACTTCAGGGACAGACTGATATTATGCAAAAGTTACAGGGAGTGAACTGCTGAGGACTGGGGTAAAGTCATTTTCTCTGATGAATCCCCTTTCCGATTGTCTGGGACATCTGGAAAACAGCTTGTTCAGAGAAGACGAGGTGACGCTACCACCAGTCTTGTCTGATGCCAACTGTAAAGCATCCAGAAACCATTCATGGTTGCTTCTCAGCCAAGGGAGTCGGCTCTCTCACAGTTTTGCCTAAAAACACAGCCATGAATAAAAAATGGTACCAGAATGTCCTCCCAGAGCAACTTCTCCCGACCGTCCAAGAGCAGTTTGGTGATGAACGATGCCTTTTCCAGCATGATGGAGCACCTTGCCATAAAGCAAAGGTGATAACTAACTGGCTCAGGGAACAAAACATAGAGATTTTTGGTCCATGGCCTGGAAACTCCCCAGATCTTAATCCCATTGAAAACTTGTGGTCAATCATCAAGAGACGGGTGGACAAACAAAAACCTAGGAATTCTGACAAAATGCAAGCATTGATTGTGCAAGAATGGACTTGTATCAGTCAGGATGTGGTCCAGAAGTTGATGGAGAGCATGACAGGGAGAACTGCAGAGTTCCTGAAGAAGAGGGGTCAACACTGCAAATATTGACTCATTCTGTCAATAAAAGCTTTTGTTACTCATAATAGGATTCCAATTGTATTTCTGTATGTGATGAAAACATCTGACATGCACACATGAAAACCAGACGGCAGCAGATCATGTGAAAATATAATATTTGTGTCATTCTCAAAACTTTTGGCCATGACTGTATTGTTGCCAAATGATGGCTCACAAGATGCACCTTCAATCTGTTTCAGAAAACTGGTTGATGTTGATTGTTGGTTGAGCTAATGGTTCATAACAAGGGGAATAAATTCTGTCCTGTTAGAGAAACTCAGGACTCACTTGGGAGCAATTTACCAATTCAGGACAAATGTAAAAAAAAAAATCTAATATAAATAAATTAAAATATGAACTTCAAGACTTATGCATGTTAAGACTTACGCAATGAACTTATGCTGTTTTGTAAGTTGAGACAATTCAACAGAGAAACGTTTCAACACATTTTGATCAATGTTAGAGGAAATGGGAAAAATAGTTAATCAGGACAGTTTTGTTTTAATCCAATGTCACAGTTGTCCAGTATTACTCCAGACAAACTGACATTTCTCCTTCCTAAGAAGAGTGAGGATCAACAACAGAACATTCCCATTCACTGAACCACCACACTTTACAGAAATCTACAAAAAAAGAATTAAAGAATACAGCAATTAAACAGAGAAAGCACTTGTATTTTTAAAGAGTACAGAAAAAAAGTATGACAATTTTAAGACGTTGTGGACTTGCCATGTATGTGACATCATAAGAACTGATGATGATTATGACCGGATGCCTGGGGTGGAAAAACATTTCTGGGTGACTTTTTTGCCTGTTTATGTTAAAAGTAGACAGCAAAATCATGGAATCAGTTGATGTTGGCATTAATTATGAAGCTGTTTTAAGTGTGGACTTAAGGAGACAATCTACCTTAAAAGCTTTCCATTCGTGATTGCTGCGTCACAGGCCATTTTTTCAACACCCCAACATCCACAGTACGCACATTCTACACTACTGTCGTCCAGTTAGCAACAGACTGACGACAGTCCGTTGCCCCCCTCACCATCTTTGCAGGATGGTAAGGGGGGCTGGTGGTGCCCATGTCTAGCAGTCATCAGATGAGAGGAAGGGTTCACCCTGGACAGGTCGCCAGTCCATCACAGGGGCATGAAAGCTAAAAATGTATGAAAGAGAAATGGTAGAATAACAAGGGGAATAAATTCTGTCCAATTATTTTGTAATCAAATCACGTTTATTAAGCACTTAGAGTTGGAAACACACCAGTTTCTGCTGTTGTTAAAGCCGATGTGGAGGTTCATCCTGAGAACTGGTTGTTGATCTGGTGGAGTCAGAGCTTCTTCTGAGACAGGAAGGTCTTCAGGTTTTCTAACACCTGATTTCTCTGGCTTCATCTTTCATCTTCATTTGCTTAGACTGCAAAAATATGTTGAAGATAAAAACAATGATGAACGAGTTAGAACAACAACCTCACAATATCAAAGTCTCTTTGGCATACTAAGCTTAATTAAAACCAGGTTAAGTTGATTAAGAAAACAATATTTAGTTGCAACAAACAGCCTCCATGCAGTTATAAAATGAAGCTGAATGATTGTTATAGTAATAATCATAAAAGTCACAATAAAATTGATAAAATAATTATTTCTGAAACCAACGGAAGTTTGTTTATATCTTTACTGCACTGTTTATAATTAAACAAAGATAATTAGCATTTGGAAGCAATTTTACTGTAAAGTTTTGGGTTTTTCTCTATGTTAATTTAGGTTTTTGTGTTGTTTTCAGTTAATCCGTGTTGTCCTGTCCCTTGTTTCTCCTGATTGTCTCCCTATGTATTTAAACCCATCTGTGTTTCTCGTTCTTTGTCAGGTCCTGGTCTTGTCGCGTCTAGTCGTGTCAAGTCTGCTGTCAGATGTCTCGTTTTCCAGTTGCTACCAATTTTGAGTCTTAGCTTTCCACTCATTTTGTGCTGCCTGGATTTTTTGGGATTTGTATTCATATCATCATCAAAAACATAATTCTTTCACTCCAGCCTGCATCCTCTGTGTCATCCTCACCAACTCCATAACCCCACTTCATGACGCTTACTGTAGGTTACTGTAGGTAAATAATGAAGCCATAAGCTCGACGCTCTCTGTCCTTCCCCTTTGGTCCACTTGATCACGAAAACGACAAAAAACCAGATTGGGTCCTATTGATAAAAGTTAACGTTTTACTTCAAAAATAAAAACGAAACAAATGTTACTTTTCCACAAAAATATAATAATAAACAAAACATTCCGAGAGAAAGAGACATAAGAGAGAGAGGTAAAAACAACTGTGTGGCTCCACCCCAACTGCCCAACAGATTCTGCCTGGCCTCACCCTAAAATCCTTAACTCCAATTACTTATGCAAATTTACAAGAAGACCTTAGAAATCCAATATAACAAATTAGTATGAAATGGAGATACAACTTGCAATTATTTTTCTCAAAATAAACAAGTTACCATAAGAAATAAAAACGTAATTTATACTAAAGATCTGAATGAACTAAAATTCAAGTTAGGCTTCTACACTTACCACCAGATAGCAAGACGTTAGCAGCCTTTGTCCCTTGGAGCTCCTTTTGTGACCCATATTTTCAACATATATAGGCGTAGGAGAAGGTTTATTTTATTTTTAAGTTTTACAAATCGAGTATTACACACACATAGATATTTTTACACATGCAAAAATCTTTTTACACATGCACAGATATTTTGAGACTATTTTCACTCCATATAACGCCGTCTGTTATCTTCTCTGGCTTCAAGGCTTTTCTTCATTTTATGGTGCTTTTCAAAAAAATTGACAGCGTGCAATACTGCCACCATCTGGTCTGGAGTGTAAACTGGAGCTAATGCTGATCACTAACAGATCTTACATCATACATCTGAAAATGGATTGTTATACATTACATCAAGTTCCACTATAAGGACTGTTATTTTTCTTATTCTTTGCCATTTTAACAAAAATAGTAAAATATTAAGACTTAAAAAAAAGACCTAAAAAGGCATACTTTATTAGCCTAAAGTATACACAGAGATGTAATTTAAAACATACAGAAATTAATCATTTAAACGTTAAGTGAATTTTAAAAAGTTCTATTTTGAGGATATATTTTAAAATATATGTTCAAATATATATTTTATATATCTTTAAAACATAAAATTTAAGGATATTTAAAATATATTTTAAATATACATTTGAGCACATACATATTTTGTTCATTTAAAGTATACTTTTATTTAATATATTTCTTAAAAGTGTATTTTGGTACAATTATATTTAAGTATGTTTAAAGTTATAATGTCAAAATTGGTATACTTTTGGATTGGTATACTTTTGGACGGAGACAAGATGGCGGAAGAGGAGTAAGACGTGCTTTGCGTGGCTCCCGCTCGAACTTCTTCTATTTATGGTTCTTTGCTGGGTGTTCTTGCTGTTTTGAGCATCTTTCTATCCGGACTTGACCCCTGAGTGATTCTTGCCTGGAAGGGTAGAAGAATGGCGACAAACTTGAGGAAATGCAAACATTCTAGCTCTGCGACTGCTAGGCCCGCTGCCGCCTCGGAGCAGGTTACAGCTAAACCCGGAGGCTCAGCACCTCCTTCCCCGTCCCGTGGCGAGGTGGACGTTCTCTCCTTGAAGTCTGACATTCTTGCAGCGATAAAAACCGATATTTCAGCTGTGATTAAATCCGAAATAAAAGAGGCTTTAGCGGAAGAGTTCACTTTTATTAAAGGAGAGCTACAAGCGGTGAGAGCGGAAGTGGCTAACGGCACAATGCTACTTCGTGCCGACCACGTTAAACAGAGCGTCAAAGAGGTAGAAGAAGCTTGTCAACCTGGTCCGATGAGGTTGTTACTCTACGCACCGCCGTGATGGAGCTGAAAGAAGAAGTTGTTGGGCTCAAAAATGACATGGAAGGGCGCATGAGAAGATGCAACGTGCGGATCATTGGGGTCCCCGAGACGCCAGAATCCAGCTCCACTGCAGCGGTGGCTAAACTGCTAGCCGAGGTGCTACAGATGGATAAAGCGCCACTGATTGACCGAGTCCATCGCACTGGAGGTGGGAGCAAGATGCGCAATAAGCCGCGGGTTATCATCGCCAAGCTGCACTACTATCAAGAATGTGTGGAAGTATGACGTCGGGCCCGGAGTCGCGGTCCTCTTCGCTTTAAGGAGGCGCCGATCATCGTCACATCTGATTATACAGCGGCTGCGGCTGCGGCTCCGGCGGCCTTTACGGAAGTCAGGAAACTTCTTGGAAACCGACGAGATGTTCGCTACGGCCTGTTTTTTCCTGCGCGGCTTCGCATTTCTCATGGAGAGGAAGACAAGGAATTCCTGGATGCCAATAATAATAATCATAATAATAATCATCTCAGCGACGGCCAGTGAGGACCTGTGATAAAGGAGGATCCAATCCCCATCGGTCCATTATGCCTGTCAGGTTGTACGGAACCTTCCAACATTATGTCCCGCTATATCTTGATTTAATTCTAGACTTTATTCAGAGGGACAACATTCTTATTTTTGGTTCTATGTATGTGAGTTTCGCAAGGGGACCGTCCAGTTCTTGGTTTGTTATATCCTTTTTTTCAATGCAGCAAGGATAAACTACAATAATGCCTTAAAGTAAGGGAACCTTTTTATCTTTTGATTACTTTCATTCAGTTGTGGCGGGAGCCCAGGCAGGGAGTTAAGTTCCCCAGTATAAGCACAAATGTGTGGATTTTTTTGTATGTTGGGTTCTCTGTGTTTATCCAGGACAGATGGGTGGGACTAAACCGGATCTATCTGTTTTGAAAATGTCTTTTTTCAGGTTATTTTTTGTGATGGTTTGTGGATACTGTACTACAGTCCAATTAGCCTTACATGAACAGTCCTAATACTAATAGGTTCATCAACAGTCACCCAGTCAATTTTGTGAGTTGGAATGTGAAATCACTTAACGGTCCAGTGAAATTTAGGAAAGTTATGACACATTTAAGACAACTTAATGCTAACATTACCTTTCAGGAGACCCATTTGTGTAAAGCAGACAGTGTTAATCTACGCAGGCGATGGTCTGGTCAGCTGTTTCAGTCTAACTTCCAATCTACATCGAGAGGGGTAGCCATCTTAGTTGGTAAACAGGTGCAATTCACTGCATCCAGTGTTGGTCGCTATGTTATTGTGGTGGGAAATCTGTACACGCTTCCAGTTATTTTAGTCTTGGTATATGCTCCAATTTGGGATGATCAAACATTTTTTAATACGCTTTTTTCAACTTTACCTAATATTTCAACACATAATCTCATAATTGGGGGAGATGTGAACTGTGTGCTATCATCCCTTGATCGTAGTTCGTAAGATCGTAGTTGACGTGTGGCGTTTTCAAAATCCGACCCTAAGACGGTATTTGTTCTTCTCCCCTGTTCATAAGAGCTACTCGGGATTGACTATCTTCTCCTTGATAAACGGATTTTGCCTTTAGTGAGGGAATGTGATTATGGAGCGATAGTCATTTCTGACCATAGTCCGCTTACAATGAAACTGAACGTTCCTGTTACGCAATTGGTCTATCGTCCTTGGCGACTTAATTCCATACTTTTATCTGACGAAGACTTCGTTGATATGCTTGCTTTTGAAATTAAGTTTTTTACTGATGTAAATCGGACTCCTGGGATGCCACTCAGCACTGTTTGGGAGTCATTAAAGGCTTATCTGAGAGGTCAAATCATTTCTTACTGTGCAAACAAAAAGAAGGAAGGCATCAAACGGCTAAAATTGCTAACAGATCAGATCTTACAATTAGACAGGGAATGCTGCCACACTTTTACACAGGATGCACTTAAGAAACGTACATTACTCCAAACAGAATTTAACATCTTATCTACCCAACAGGCTGAATATTTCATATCCAAATCTAGGTATGACTACTATGAGCATGGTGAGAGGGCAGGACGCCTTCTTGCACAGCAGCTTCGGCAGCGCTCAGCTAAACAGGACATCTTAGCAATAAATGATGAGCATGGTGTGAAAGGTAGTGAGAATGCAGGAATTAGTCTATGTTTCAGCAAATTTTACCAATCTTTGTATGCCTCTGAAGCCTCACTCAACCCAGCTGAACTGGATGACTTTTTTAAAGATATTAAAATCTCTTCACTAAGTTCTGACCTATCTAACGAGTTGGAAAGAGATTTTTCTTCAGCTGAGATAAACTCTGCAATTAATAACATGCAAAATGGAAAATCTCCAGGACCAGATAGTTTCCCGGCAGAATTCTTCAAGAAATTTTCGGATTTACTTTCTCCCTTGTTGTTATCAGTTTTTGAGGAACCTCTGGCCACACAATTATTGCCTCTGTCTATGCGTCAGGCTGTCATATCGCTGATTTTGAAGAAGGATAAAGACCCTTTGAGTTGCAGTTCATATCACCCGATATCGCTTTTAAACACTGATGTTAAAATTCTTACAAAGATGCTGGCAAAACGAGTCGAACTGCTTATCCCCACAATTGTTTCACCTGACCAGACTGGTTTTATTAAAAATCGTCAGTCCTTCTTTAATATCAGGCGGCTGTTTAATGTGTTGTATACCTCTGCTCCACCCGGTAATAATTGTTATGAAATTTTAATCTCACTGGACGCTGAGAAAGCGTTTGACCGGGTGGAGTGGAAATATCTTTTTAAGACCTTGGAGATATTTAAGTTCGGCCCTAAATTTGTGTCATGGGTGAAGCTGATTTATACCTTGCCAATGGCAGGTGTACGCACTAACAGTAATTTATCCAATTACTTTGAATTAAAACGTGGTACGAGGCAGGGGTGCCCACTCTCACCGCTCTTATTCGCAATCGCGATTGAACCACTTGCAGTGGCTTTAAGGAACAACCCTAAAATTAAAGGTATCAATCGGTTTGGTACCGAACATAAAGTTTCCTTATACGCTGATGATACACTTCTTTATATTTCGGATCCCTTATCCAGTGTTCCTGAGTTACTTACTTTGCTTCAAAAGTTTGGTAACATAGCTGGCTATAAGGTTAACCTTCCAAAAAGGGAACTGATGCCTGTGACCCCAATGGAAGAGCAGCATATGGGTCCAGTTCCTTTCAAAATCAGCACTGCCAAATTTAAATACCTTGGTATTTGGATTACTCACAGTCACAAAGATCTCTATACAGCAAACTATCTGCCTCTCCTGGTTAACCTTAGGAAGGACATCGCTACATGGGCATCCCTGCCTCTATCCCTGGGGGGTAGAATCAACGTGATCAAAATGGCAGTACTTCCCAAATTACTCTATCTATTTCAGAGTGTGCCAGTGTTCCTCACCAGGACTTTCTTTACAAATTTAAATAGTGAGTTGCCGTCATTTATTTGGAACAATAAGCACCCACGGATAGGCAGTAAGATGCTACAGCTACCCCATGGCCTTGGTGGCTTGTCACTTCCCAACTTCTTATATTACTACTGGGCAGCTAACATTAGAGCATTATTGTACTGGTTGAGAGAGGACAATCCTGCTCCTACTTGGGTGACTTTAGAGAAGAACTCAGTTACGGCTAGCTCTCTCTCTGCTATACTCTGCTCCCAGTTACCGTTTACTCAACCGATCTCAACTTATACTTCTAATCCGGTTGTGACTCACACAATAAAAATCTGGAATCAGTGCAGGAGGTTGTTTAAAAGTACGGCACTATTACTGTCTGCTCCAATATAAAATAATCACGTTTGCCCCTTCACTAATGGACTCTGCTTTCAACGTTTGGAGTCTAAAGGGAATAACTTCTCTAAATGATCTTTATATAGACAATAAGTTTGCCTCATTCGAAGAGCTAACACAGAAATTTGACATCCACAAGCCACAGTTTTTCAGGTATTTACAATTGAGACATTTTGTAATGTCAAAGTCTGAATGTTTTCCTCTACGTCCCCCAACTTCTCTTATAGATGAGATTTTGATGTGTAAGTCTATAACAAAACGCTTTATGAGTAGAGTTTATTCGTTACTCAGTTCATTTAATGACACAAACTTAGAGTCTTTGAGGGGCAAGTGGGAGTTGGACGTGGAGGAATCCATATCAGACATAGTTTGGCAAAAAATTATTCAAAATATATATTCGTCCTCGATATGTCTAAGACATGTTATAGTTCAATTCAAGGTAGTACATCGTCTACACTGGTCTAAGGACAGGTTGTGCAAACTCAAAAGGGACTTGGACCCGATGTGTGATCGTTGTAAACAATCTCAAGCCACACTTTTACACACATTCTGGTCTTGTCCAGAGTTGCATGGATACTGGCAAGGTATCTTTGACATCTTTTCAGGAATATTTGGACGAACTGTTCATCCATCACCACTCATCTCTCTCTTTGGGGTGGCTCCAGCGGAGGCTTCCTTCAGCAAACATCAGAGGACTGTGTTGGCTTTCTGCTCTCTACTAGCCAGAAGACTCATTCTTCTTCGATGGAAGGATCCACATCCTCCAATATATGGATACTGGCTAAGAGAGGTTATGTCTTGCATTCATTTAGAGAAGATCAGATATACTGTTGGGGGGTCTGTAAACAAATTCTTTGACATTTGGCAGCCATTTATATCATGTAGAAAAAATTTCTGCAGATAACTTTGTGTAATGGTCAAATATTGGCTTTTGGTGTACAAACCTGTGCTTTGTATCGACAGATGTATGAATAATAGGTGGACTCATCTTGGGGTGGTAGATCAGGTGTAGGAGGGGAGGGGTGGGAGGAATTTCAGTTGGGGGTGTCTTTGTCGTTTGTATTTTTTGTGATTTATGCAAAACGTAGTAAAAAATAATAAAAAGACCTTGATCAAAAAAATAAAATTGGTATACTTTTAGCATACTTTGTATATATTTATAGGTAGTACACTTAATACTTAGTATACTTACACAAATGTAAGTATATTTCACTAGGGTGACCTCTTTCTTCATTTTAAGTGGGAGAACTTGCACAATTGGTGGCTGACAATACTTTTTCCCCACTGTATGTATGGCACTGTACCGAGCCCTCGAGGGGACATGGGGAAAATGTTTTCTTTTGAGTTACCTCGCAATACTATACTACTGATCAGTTCATGCGGCATAATTGAATATTGTAAGCCTTTTTTACAGTGGCCCCCGTAATTTCTGCTTTAATATAAGATTATAGTAAGTTAATATGTATGTTAATATGTAGTTGTGAAATATCTGATGTTTTATATTTTTTTTCTTTAGTATAGAAAGGCACCACAAACCTATAATATAAACAGAAACTTTCCTTAAGTAGGAAATAAATAAAAATGCATCCAAACTATTTGGACTATTTAAGAGTTATTATCCCGGGGTAATAAGTCATTTGACAGTTTTAATTGTGTCTCTTTTGTTCTGGTAGTCTGAATGGTTTAAAGGGCTGTTTTCATGTGCAGATCCATTTCAACCTTAACATACATAAACATGCTGTTAATAAATCAACTTTCAATCAGTTTTTTGCATTAAAGAGTTCATAGTACACGTTTTATTATTATGAAACATGGCTAGAGGTGGTAGATGGTTAACTCGGTCGATCCTTTTTAAAACCAGTTCAGCCTCTTTTTCAACATATTTTCAGACCATGTTGATAATCCAGACTGCTGGCATATGTCAGCTCAGTAATGGTGTAACTGGGTACAATGTGTGATCTCCCACTGTAGGAGCAGCCTATTCTCCTACTGACTATCACAAGGCCATACAAATAGACCGATTAAAACCCCCCAGCATGAGACAAAATGCTCTGAGACACTAGCAAAATGAAAAAAGAAAACGGGGAGGGGGGGAAATGATGGGGATGGCTGTACAGAGCAAGATGTGAACCAAGCAGAGGATTATATAGAGCGGGATGGGGGTAGGGGAATGAAGCCTCCTCTTGTACCATCTGTTGCTGTGTGAGCAGTAGTCCTGAGTTCTCATCAAGACATTTCCAATCCATCCCAAGCAGAAAAATCGGTGAAAGACCTGGGATTGGTTTACCTCTCAGAGGCCCTGTATTATAGGGAGGGCTACATTAGGCTCCTTGGGAGCCTTGGGGTTCCAGTCAATAAGCCACTTGACTAATAGAAAGTGATGGAGAACAAGCAGCATGCCACCTGCTCTAATGAATTGGAATTTCAGATGGGGCTGTAGCTAATCAAAAATTGTTAGCCGACTTCTCCATCAACATTTTTACTGACTAGTTATTTTAAAGTGTTTAAATCCATCATCTGATAATGCACCTTTTCATCTCAATATCAGCTAATTTTACGGAATTGTCTCAATCTACACCCCTATGAATTTACGCTGATGCCTCAGTCAATTTGCATAATAAATCAAAAAAATGAAATGTCAAACTTTAAAAATGTTTACTTTTTTCCGACACTTGTTTTGCTTCTATTGATCAGCTTTACACAAAATTGATCACATTTGGACTGGTAGAAATTAGTGGATTATTCTACACTGAAGAAAGATTATTTGAAACACATTTACTGATTTGCAAATCTCTTACCCTATTTTTCAGACCAAAACAATGACCACCTCTGTATTTAGTCCCATTAATATCATTTTGTACACTGCTGTTGTTGACTTCACTGGGGATGGGGGATTTGAATTTTATCATGACATTAAGTGGCGCTGTTGTGAGAAGTTATGGTAAAAAAAAAGATAATACTTTTTTTTTAGACTGTGCAAGCATTCATTGCCCCACAAATACTGTTTTTGAAAATATTCCCATTTGAAATAGGCTTTTTCACGATTAGATTTTCCTCTTTTACACTAGAAGCAAGTTTCTAGGAAGTTTAGTACAGTTATAGACCCAGCAGGTATGATGTGCATGATGCTGATTCTGTGAAACTGAATCACTTACTGAAAAGGGTGTGTTAAATTAGTTCAGTTATTGAGGTAATTGATTATTAATATCAAAATTAATATTATCAAAATTAATAGGATTATTAATATTGATGATTGCTTTCAAATTCAAGACCAAAATGCTGAATATGACATGTAATCTAATAGTGCTCTATCCTCTATGATGAGAAAAACCTCAGCCTTTATTGTTGTTGCTAAGTACTTCCATACTGCTACTCAGTCAAGACATCTCCCGCTCAGGGGCGCCGCCAGGAATCTTGGGCCCCCTGACAAAAAAAGTGTCTGGGCCCCCCACGCAGCTGCTGTTACAATTTTTTGAGTCTATTTGTCACATACGTCACAATTTTAAAGGGTTGCAAATGCCTTGCTTTCCTTGGTTCAATACTGATAATTAGCACAATATTTACTGCTCATGAATTTAACATCAAACAGTCCACATCCAGTATGCAAGTAGGTTGCTTAAATATTTTCTATTAGTTTTAGATACTGAAATGTCTCCCCAAGAGCAACAGTCAAAAGCAACGTGCAACTACACATAAAACAATTCAGACTTCTCAAAAATGCTATGTAGTTGCATTTTATTCAAGCTGCAGTACATAACTTTAATAAAAAACATATTTTCTCTATATTTGCTAAAATTGTCACGATGTCATGACAGTTTTATGAGACGGATAATCTGTGAAAACATCAATCTCCTCCATCTCCTTCCTGAACTACTATTACTGGTTAAAGTAATGCAACGTTTGTCAGGATCCATGTTTCTGTGTATTTATTTTTAGAGTTTTTTTGTGTTCAGTTTGCTTCCTGTGTCTGTCTCTGCGTCTTCCCGTTGATTGTTTTCCATTGTGTCTCATTCCCTTGATTACCCCGTGTGTATTTAGTCCCACATGTTGCCTGTGTTCCTTGTTGAGTCCTTGTCAATTGCTGTTTTCGTCTACATCGAGTCTGGTCAGTTTGTCTATCTAGGTTTAGTTTCTTACATACGCTCACCAGTAGAACTGTTTAGTCCTGGTTAGCCTAGCTCGCGTTTCAGTTTGCTGTGTATCAGTGCGACCGGTATTAGCTGTGTGCTTTGTCCCTGCCGTGCTGCCTGATCTGGACTGTTTACACCTCATCATTAAACATCATCATCATCACAACCTGGTTCTACCTGTGTTTCTCTTCACCTTAAAACTCCACCTCATGACAACATTCGGACCAAACCAACCAATAAGAACCAGTAGGAGGCTCTTAGCGCTGTCAATTAGCCTTATTCACTCACTGCTAAATGTGCTAATGGGGGGGAAACAACTTATTACAAGAAACCATTTATCTGCCATCATTGGTAGCTATGCTAACTAAACTGAGCATTCACAGATTGAATCTGATCAGCTCTGTGCTATGCTAGCAGCAGCACGGGACAAATCAAGGGGGAGGAAGGATGAGCAGCACCACATGAGATTGTGATTGACAGCACTAAAACTCTCCTGCAACTGACTGGTTGTTTCTAGATAGCACTGGGAGAAAGCAGAGAAAATATATTTTTAACAGATTACCTCATACGGTCACAACATATTGACAGTTTTAAAAAATATGTGAAAAAAAATTATATAAATGTTACTGCAGCTTTAATTTCACTCAGGAGAGAACAGGTCAGGAGGGACGTGGTAAAAGGTACAAGGAACAAGTTAAATATATGAATATGTTGGTAATTTTTTTCCTGAATTCATTAAATGCTCGTATAGTAGTTTGTAGCTAAGTTAATTATGATAAATCTTTGATAATCTCACACAGTCTACTGACCTCTCTTGGAGAAAAACTGCGTTATAAATTAACACTCTTGCCTTTTTCTTTCTCTCTCCCTCTTTCTATTTTCTTTTTAAAAACCTGATTTTATAACTTTTCTTAGCAGCATAGTATCAGCGTCATGGTGAAAGCTCTCTAAGCAGGAACTAACCATTTACTGCAGCTGGGGGGTTCAGGGCAAATATGAATGTGCTTTTTATCTGGGAGTGGGAACATTACATTTTTACTGCTAAAAACAATCTTTGAAAATACAATATGATTGGGCCCTGATTTTTTTAATTTTATTTCTATGAACAAAAAATAAATAATTAAATTGTGGAGGGCCCCCTGTCGGTCAGGGCCCCTCGAATTGTCATCTCTTTCCCTCCTTTAGGGGAGAAGGACCTCGCTGCAGCAAACAGAAAGGGGCGGGACGGACCACTGTCCGTCTCATACCTTATTTGGAAATGGGACCATCGCACTCCGGAAGTGAAGGGGGCGCTATTTTCTATATTATCCTCGGTCTCCCGTTTTAATTTTCTTTTGAAATCTGTGATATAGCTTCGTCTTTAGGAAGGAGTTTCTCTCTTTTATTTACTTCAGCGCAGCTGAGTTTTTAAGAGTTTCCTTTGTGTTCTGTGTACTTCTAAATCTGCTCCTTTTTCGCATCTTTTCAGGCCTACTACTGCCTCTAGTGGTGTGGGAGTGGTAGCACAACTAATACAAATACATTACTAAATCAGAATACCAAAGTCTTTATTATTTATTATTAATGCTGGCATAACTGGAACTGCAAAAGATAAAGTCCCTCACAAAACACCATACCTTTTAATTTTCTTAAGGAAGTAGAGCTAATTAAATGACATAAACAAAACCTGAAAGTGGTTCCAGTTTCATTTGTTGGCCAACCTGTTGAAACTATGGCAAATTTTAAATACTTTGGATAATTCCAGGACAGTCAGCTCAGTTTTGCTGAAAACACTGGATACATTTTTAAGAAACGCCACTCTATCTCTTAAGAAGACCCAGTGATCTTGGGTTTACCTAACAAGTGCAATTCATCCAAAACCTCTAGTTAGTTAGAGGTAACATTGGCTAACATTACCTCTAGTTAAGTAATGTTAATATTTTAACAATCTGATAAAATGTTTAAACATAAAAATGTAACTTAAGTTTTAAGTCATCTCAAGTTTTAACTGTTGAGTGTTTTAACTTTTCATCTCCTCGGCTGGTTTGGTCACATGAGCTGCAGACTAACAGACAATCTTTTAAGAATATTTGGAATAGCAGGAAAAACAGTAGGTAAATAGAGGTGAAACCAAAAACAACTCTGTCTAAACTGTAAAGCATCCATCCTCTTTTTTTTGTCTGTTTGAGCTCATGAAGGTGTTACTGTGTCCCTCTGGTAACTATAGAACATTTATTAGAAGTCATTCATTGACAGTGCAATAATTATTCTTAGCCAAACTAAATAACATTTACCTGTAAGATGCTAAATGTTTTACTTGATGCACAAATTGTTGATATTGTGATTCTATTAATGAGTTTTATTTTCTTGTTTTAGAGTAAAAGAAAAAACTTCCACCTTGGAAGACTAAATAATTTAATCATATTTTTTCCTATAGGACTCTACCAACAAAACAAAAATGTGGATTATTGCTTGTTTAACAACCCTGGTTATTCGTCTGTGAACCTAAATAATTTGTTATTGACATTTGCTCAATTAAATTTCTTATGTATATGGTATTTTTATTGTTGTTGATAATGTTGTTTTTTTATGTCTTATTTATCTTCTTCCTCCTAATGGAGATACAATAGATAAATATAATGTATAAAGGTGTTTATGTCACCTAATTAGCTTTACGTCCTGAAGAAAAATATGGTATTTTAGAAGATAATGTATCTTTCACTTTGCCAGTAGTCATGATAGCATATACCCCATTTGTTAAAAGCTGAGCTGCGCTGAAGTAAATAAAAAAGAGAAGTTGAAATACATGTTGAGAGTGGAATTCCTTCCTATAGATGAAGCTATATCACAGATTTAAAAAGAAATTCAAAACGGGAGAACGCGATAACATAGGAAATAGCGCCCCCTTCACTTCCGGAGTGCAATGGTCCCATTTCCAAATAAAGGGCCATCCCCGCTCCTTTACGGTGACCCTGCTCCCGCCGTTGATTATATTTCTCTGTCAGCCACTTCCTCAGTCTGCTATGGCAGTGGTCCCCAATCTTTTTACTACCGCGGACCGGTCAAGACTTGGAGGTGGGGCGACGCGGCGTGATCCATCAGATAAGGCATGTTGGTGTTCCCGCTAAATCCTGAATATACCGAATTTCTGCTGTCTTCACCCTTTTATCGCAGCCTGTGGGGTTTACTCTGACTGGGAATGAGAACACAACCTGTTGAATGTGACAGGTAGCCAATCAAAAAGCGCGGTGACGTAAGAACAGAAGGGAATCCCAAACAGCTGAGATATCACGCAACTGAGTCCGGTGGATAGCGGAGATCTGTGGAAATGTTTATTATTATATGTAAAGGTCATTATTATGGTTATTCAGTTAAAAATGTTAACTATGAAAAAACATTCACCTCCAAATCATAGTGCAGCAAATAAAGCGGCTGCTCTCATCTCTTTTATCTTATATTCTTTTTGTTACTCTTTTTATTTCTTAAAATGACTCCACAAACTATCACTACTACATCGTCACTGGTGTTTGGTTATTCTAAATTCCCATATGTTATTTTGGGGGTTTTGTGGATTTTCTTATGGAATCGCGATGTTCGTGACTGGAGACACGAACCGATCAAACCTGTTGGACTTTTATCAGCTCTGTGGTCACAGAGGTTTGGAGAATCGGCCGACAATTCTTAAATCTTTCCGTCTAAACCAGACTTAGGACTCACAAGCTCTACTCATTTCCTCTTGACCACTGCCCAAACGCTCTCTGACTCTGATCACTATGGCAACGTTTACATATCCCTTCAAAAAAAGATACAGAGGCGCCACAAAAATGAACATTTTACTTTTGTGAAAATTTTAACTCACAATAATGACTAATGGAGCCCTGAGCTTGTTTCTGTGCAACGAGACGGTCTCAATCAGGGAGTGACGGGAGTCAATAACATTTAAAGTGTTGCTTATAGCCACAGCCTGTTTGGTCTCTATGTGGCGAAGCAGCTTGAAGCTTCATTGCCTCATTAGCAGCCGGTCGCCGCATGTTATGCAGAGCTGCTTGTAATGTGTGACTCACCTACCGAAATCCATTCTCCTGTCTCTTCTCTGGGCCTTTTCCACTTCACAAAGAAACTTTCCAAAGACATCTGATTTGTTTCTTACTCATTTTGCTCACGTACCTTCCTTGGGTTCAGGGGTGTCAATTTATGTTTTCGCATCCACCTGAATAATGTGTAGTTGCGCCACTTATAGCGCTGCATAAATCAACATGGCAACATGTAAAATCAGCAGCGCTTCATTTCACAGACGGTGGAGCTTCGTCCAACTTTTAGCGTAACTTCGAAGGAAAGCTTAAAGAAAGGTAAGATCTGTGGACGTGATGCTAGCTAAGCTAGCTGTACTGACTGAGACACACGTTGCATCTGTGATGAAAAAAAAGTTGTCACTCATGCGCTGAATTATTGTGTGGAGGTTTTGACTGAGGTGTTGCAAATATGGGACAAATATGCATTTATGTGACATTCAGGATTCTTCTGGATGGATCTTTACTGATGATATTTAATTCACCTCAAAGTATTTAATATCTAGGCGGTTTATGGGAATGTGGATCTTTCAGATCAATTTGAGAAGCAATTTTGATAGGTAAAACTTAATTTTTTTGTGTCACATAGCGTGGGGTGCTGGTCTTGGTCTTGAAGTTCTAGGCACTTGCTCTTGACGAGAGGCTGCTCAAAGGTCATCTTCCAACTCATAGCCTGCACACTCCCAGCAGTTTTAATTCTTTTTTTTCTTTTGTTTTTCATATTTTTTTTCCTCTGCCATCTGCTCCCTGAGGGCCCTGCGATCAGCACTAGTTCCTTAGTTCATGTTTTGTTTCGGCTCGCACACATCCTGTCCCCACAGTCAGCGCACTGTTTCTAGCACATTAACAACCTACATTACCCTTTGATTGCAGTTGCTTATTTTCTGATTACAAATACGTCAAACATGAGATCATAACTGTACTGCTGTTAAAATTACCAGTGCATATGCTGCTTCATAATCTTCTTTTACTTAAAGCCAGCTATAATTACATTTCAGAGTTCTACATAGCATGTTATTATTTCAAAAGATCAACTTTTAAGTACCATGCTCTTGAAATCTGGATTTCCCATGGGAGGGAGGCCAAATTCCACTTTACTTGACACAGCAGTCATGAGAGATGCTGGGCTTGGAGCATAAGACCAATGGTTCATATCCAACTGTGACAACGTTAAAGTTGACACAGTTGGATATGAATGGACCTTACCAAGCCCCGCCCAGAAACGCCCCTTGGACTACATGTCTCACAAGCAAAGCCTTAACGCGCCTAGTTAACATAGCGTTGACTGACTCTACAGGGTATTTCTGAGTCGATTATTGTAGCATTTCTGCCGGATTTTCACAAAATATCAGCCACGACAATGGACAGGGGAACCAACAAGTTCATCTCATCTTTTTTGGACGACATCAAGCTGTTTTAGCCACACGATGCCTCCTGGATTGTGCGCATCGCAGCTAAATGCTACCAGTCAATAAGGAACACAGCAGATCCTCACACCCTCAGCATAAATATAGCTGTGGACAAGATTACTGACACCTATTGTTCTTGGAAGGCTGAGTAAGTCGGACATTCATGGTTTTGAGGGTGATTTTGAAATGAGTGATTTTTGTTGTTTGCAAATGTTCGGATGTGCCTCGGTCTGCTCTGATAGGACAGTGCAGAGCAGCATGCTAGCACTTGGTACGCGGTGCTAGCGTGGCTAACACGATTACAGTTTAGTAAAAAGCCTTTTCAGGTGAAATAAAATCTTTAATCTATGTCAGATACGGTACACATTGCATATTGATCTGTTCAGCTAACATAAGACTGTAGCAGACAGGCTTCTAGGTGTAGAAGTTGTATCAGTACTGCCATTATGCTGTACTTGGCTAAAAGGTTTTCATAATGGATGTGTTTATTATTGACTATTTTTTCATTCACTAAACACAAAGAAAGCAAAGCAATAACACTTACACCAGCTGACACTCCTTTGTTCTTATTGATCCTACGATGGTTGAGCTGCAAATGCATCGTGAAAAAGTTTAATCCAAGCAAGGCTTTCCGTTTCAGATTTTGGAAATCTGTGAATTTTAGTTCCACAAATACGATCAGGATACCTGACATCACCTGTACCGATACAAAACTGACGGTGAACCATTGTTTTTGGAGTCCTGACGCAAAAACTTTGTTGGTCCGGTACTCCACAATGTATATTAGCTTGAGTTTGTGAGACAGTGACCCACTGATAGTTGCGCTGTGACGTAAAATGGGCATTAGCCAATGAAAAGGTCAGGCTGGGGTAAGGTCCATTGTGACACATCCACATGGAGTGTCTTCATCATGTGAATGAAGATACATCATTGTCTTCATTGACAAACAATCATGTGGATGAATCCTCATCCACATTATTGTCCGTTTTAAATTCAAGTTCAAAAGATTTGCATGTATCCCGTAGATAAAGGGTTCTGTTGATTGGTTATCTCTGCTCCCACTTACTAAAGACTTGTTATTTAGATCTGGTAAAGCTGTTTTCCAAAAACAGTCCCTCCAATTACATTTGTTAGGTATACTATGCTAGTACTGGGTTGGACCCCCTTTTGCCTTTAGAACTACCTCAATCCTTTGTGGCATAGATTCAACAAGATACTTGAAACATTCCTCAGAGTGTGGATGCTCTCATGTCCATATTGGCATGATAGCATCATGCAGGTGCTCCAGATTTGTCGGCTTCATAGCCATGATGCAAATTTTCCATTCCACCACATTGCAAAGGTTCCCTATTGGATTGATATCTAGTGCAGAAGGAGGCCGTTTGAGTACAGTGAACTCATTGTCATGTTCAAGAAACCAGTCTGAGATGATTTGTGATTTTATGACATGGCGTGTTATCCTGCTGGAAGTAGCCATCTATGGTCATAAAGGGATGGACATGGTCAGCATCAGGCTGTGGCATTGACACAATGCTCAATTGGTACTGACGGGCCGAAAGAGTGCCATGAAAATATCCCCCATACCATGGACCTTACCAAGCTCCGCCCAGAAACGCCCCTCAAAAGTCCCACGTGGCTGCATGTCTCACAAACAAAGCTGACTCTCTACAGAGTATTTCTGAGTCAATTAGTTTAGCATTTCTGCCGAATTTTCACAAAATATCATCCACGACAATGGACAGGGGAACCAACAAATTCATATCATCCTTTTGGATGACATCAAGGTGTTTGAGCCATGCAATGCCTCCAACATTGTGACCATCACAGCTAAATGCTACCGGTCGAGGAGGAAAACAGCAGATCCTCCCACCCTCAGCGTAAATATAGCTGTGGACAAGATCACTGATGCTGATTGTTCTTGCAAGGTTGGGTAAGTTGGACATTCATGGTTTTGAGGGTTACTTTTGAATCAGTGATTTCTGCTGTTGGCAAATGTTTGAGAATGCTTAGGCCTTATACACGAAACTCGGTGCTAGTGTGGCTGACACGATTAAACTTAGTAAAAAAACCTTTTCAGGTAAAATAAAATCTTTAATCTATGTCAGATATAATACACATTGCATATTGAATTGTTCAGCTAATGTAAGACTGTGTAACAGACAGGCTTCAAGGTGTAGAAATTGTATCGGTACTGAAGTTGTATGCTGTACTTGGCTAAAAGGTTTTCATAACGGATGTGTTTATTATTGACTTTCTTTTTTTCATTCACTAAACACAAAGAAAGCAAAGCAATAATACTTACACCAGCAGACAACCCTTTGTTCTTATTGATCCTACAACGGTCGAGCTGCAAATGCGGTGGTGCACAAGCTTTGATCCAAGCAAGACATTCCGTTTCAGATTTCGGAAATCTGTGAATTTTAGTTCCATAAATACGATCAGGATACCTGACATCGCCTGTACAGATTCCCCACCGGCTGTGGAGAACCATTCTTTTTCGAGTCCTGACGCAAAAACTTTCTGCCAGTCTGCTAGTCCACAATGTACATTAGCATGTATTTACCACTGTAGCTTGTGTTTGTGAGACGGTCAAGCACGTGGTAGCTGCGCTGTGACGTAAAATGGGGATTAGCCAATGAAATGCGGCCCCTGTGGTAAGGTCCATTCCACTACCAGCCTGAACAAAGCACGATGGATTCATGCTTTCATGTTGTTGACACCAAATTCTGACCCTACCATCCAAATGTTGCTGCAGAAATCAAGACTCATCAGACAAGGCAACATTTTTCCAATCTTCTATTGTCCAATTTTGGTGAGTCTGTACGAATTGTAGCCTTTTCCAGCTGTAGCTCTTCTGCCTCAAGGGTCGACATATTGTACTTTCAGAGATGCTATTCTGCCTATGTCAGTTGTAATGAGTGGTTATTTGAGTTACTGTCGCCGTTCTATCAGCTCAAACCAGTCTGGCAATTCTCTTCTGACCCCTGGCATCAGGAAGGCATTTGTGCCCACAGAACCGCTCACTGGATATTTGATCTTTTTCAGATCGTTCTCTATAAACCGTAGAGATGGTTGTGTGTGAAAGTCCTAGTAGATCAGCAGTTTCTGAAATACTCAGACCAGCTGATGTGGCACCAACAATCATTTCACTTTCAGGTTAAGGGGTTAAATCACCTTTCTTCCCCATTCTGATGCTTGGTTTGAACTGTAGCAGGTCATCTTGGCCATGTCTATATGGCTAAATGCATTGACCTGCTACCATGTGACTGGCTGATTCAACATTTTCATTAATTAACTTGTACAAGTGTACTTAATAAAATGGTCGGTAAGTGATTATGATTGCATACTGATCACAATCGGTGGAATGTGATCCACCGATTGTGATCAATCAGTTAATTAAAAGACTAACTGCCTGAATATATAAATGACCTGTACTGGTATAGGCATTTATCTAGTCCAGAGGACTCCAAAGTGTTTCACACTACATTCAGTCAATCATCCATTCTCACACACATTCATACACTGATGGCGGTGAGCTACTACATTGTAGCCACAGTTGTCCTGGGACAGCTTTTCATACAACTGGTACCACCATCAGCAAGGAAACCAGGGAAAGGCAGCTCAAGTACACTTGAAAGACATAACAATTAAGATGGACACAGTAGGGGTTTGAACAGGTAGCCCACCAGTTACAGGAACAATCCTACTTTCTGAGCCACAGTCATCCATATTTTGCTAATTGCTGCTGGGTGTGTGTGTCTGTGTTTCTCCCACTGTTGCTGCGGTCAGCGGCTACATGTCGGCTTGTTGGTTTGGTCGATTCGTCGGCGATCTGTTGCTCTGATGGCTTTGCCCGCTGCAGCTGGTTGCTGTGGCGGGCGGCTTCAATCTGGTCCTCACCTGCTGACCCGCTTCCTCCCGGGTTAGGCTGTGTCTCCACCCCTGGGCAACTGATTGTTTGGAGCTGCAGCGCTTTGGACGCTCTGCTGTCTTGTCTTGTCTTCCCGTTGTTTGTCTGGGCCGCTCTCCACTGAATTCGTTGCCGATTGGGCAGGCCGTGTGGGCGGGGCGTTACTCCTCTGGCCCCATAGAAGGGCACTTGGAATGACGACAATGACTTGTTCCATCGTTTGAAGTATTTTCTTTTACCGTTTTGTTGAAGTATTCATTTGTTTTCTTTTTGGTTGCTTTGCTCATTTCTTTGCATTGCATGGTTTGTGTTTTTTTTTTTAATAATCCCATTCTTGTCTGTCCTTTTTCCTTTTGTGTTCCCTTTGTTCCAGGGACAGAGTAGTGGGCCTGAAGCCTCGTTTTTAAAAAAATAGTTTTAAAGAATTGTTTAATAAAGTATTGTACACTGTGAAGTCTGTGTTTGGGTGCATCTTGTTGCTTTTAAAAAATATCTCCACCTGCTGGTCACATAAAGAAACATAATTATTTGCTACATGGTTTCCCCCCTCTCTCCTTACCCTCCTTCCTGTCAAACTACTTTCAAATAAAGGCCACAAGAGCCAACAAAACCTTAAAAATAAAGAAAAGAAAGAAACAAGTAATAAACCTGAACTAGAATCACAGAGAAAGATTCATAGACAAATTTTGTCTATGTTTTTCTATGGAAAATTCATAGACGAGCATACACTACTGAGCAGTTGTCAATATGGATTCAGAGCTAATCACTCAACATCACTAGGCCTAACTGACTTAATAGAAGAAATTGCCAATGGGTATTCATAGATCTAAAGAAGGCTTTTGACACAATAAATCAGGATATCTTAATTAAAAAATTACAATGTTATGGAATTCAGGGAGTAGTTTTGAACTGGATGAGTAGTTATTGAAAGAGCAGAAAACAATCTGAAAATTTGAGATATTGAATCTGATTGTCTGGAGAATGTATACGGAGAACTATCATGTTCAAAATAAATAAGTCAAATAAAGGACTGAAGAAAGGAAAGGCATTAACAAGACTAATCAATAGAAACTTAACACAAAATAATAATGAAACTAAAATCAAATCAAACTGAAGAACAATTCAACAAGCTGAGATACTAACACCAACTGCTTTGAGTCTTTGCCTCTCCAGCAATCTTTCAAACTTGCTGGTTCTGACATGATAGTTGGAACCTTTTTTTTATCTGTACCAACTCAAACAGACCAAGACAAACAGTTCACATCTGGCATTGATGGAGTCAAACTTAAATATCTTCATACTGTGACTTCCTGATGCTGTCAGGATGAAAACTAGGTGCCATTGGACATTTTTGCATTTTAGAATGCAGTTCTTCCATTCCACCTCCAGACTCTGGTTTGTTTAATCAAGTAAAGAAAGTTCTGCAGATCTGTTAAAAGAGGCTATATCAATCAGACCCTTATTCTCCCTGCCCAAAGAATGCTCGTCTGTGAGGTTGGGGCTCAGATGAAGGGAGCTTTGTGGTCACAGCTGCCTCTCTCACAAGTAAGGTCTTTCTGCAGTTCAAGTCTGCTGGATAATGCAAGAACTATGTTGTATAAAAGGTCTATTATAGTGCAAGATGGGCATCAAGGTCCTGACTGCATATTAAATAAAGGTGGTAATTGCCTTAAATTTGTTCTCTCTCTGCTAATATCACTGCCACAAATGGCTAATGCAGAGAAGGGACTGAATGAGGGCATCATCATTCTCGTGTTTTTTTCATATCAATGGAGAAATATGAAGCTCCTTTCACCAGGGCCTGAATAGTTCCCCCTCCAGCCCTTTACCCAGGCATGGACTGACTCAGTCCATGCTTGACAACAGTCCAGGGTCGACAGATGTGATTCAGACAGACAAAACCATTGGCTGAGCTAAGTCAAAGAGGGAGGAGATGGAAGTGTTTTTCTAAATGTTGGGAGGCTAGACGGCACAGTTTCCTTGTTCTGGCCAAACAAACAGAGACTGTATTCTCTATAAACTATACAGGCTGGGAGTGCTGGCCCTACCGTCAAGGGTCAGCATCAAGAACAACAGGTTCTTGATGCAGTTTTTGTTGAACATAACTGTTTTTAATTAGTAAGGATTTGTTTTTTCTAAATGAACCATGTGAATAATGGGTCTCTATTTTGTAGTCCCCTTTTTAATCTATTGTAATGATTTACGATTTAGTCTTGTAGCTTAAAGGGATGCATGATAGTTGTAACAATAGACTTTATTTAATAAATATTTATTTCAGATGTAAAACAATACAGTAATAATACTGTAGGCTGTTCAGTTTTGATATTTTTTAATTCAATATTGTCACACAAATGCCATGTTTTTCACACTGCAATGGATTGAAGGGTACAGCAATGAGTAACGTCTTTAAGCCTTTTAAAATTGAACCAGAGCGTGTTGAAATCAACACCCTCCTTCTTGTGTTGATTTCTGTGATTTCCTCCTGTGATTTGTACACAGTAATGTAGAAATCACAAGAGTTAATGAAGATGAGGGCAATCAAATGGAGTTGACTGTAGGAGCTGATGTTTTGCTAATGTTGCCACTTTCAACTTCATAAATGAAACAATGAATGACACATACAGAAGACAGAATGACAGGGTGAGCTGTGTGATCCGGTAAGTATTTCTATAGCTCTGTTTCCAGTCTGTTAACAGCTATTTAGGGTCTGATCTTCGTCTGAACTGTAAACAGGGCAGAAGTAGTGCCACTAGTACCACTGTCGCAGAGCTCTGTTAGCATTTAAAAGATCTTCCAGGGCTGCGTGTCTCTGATATTTTTTCCAGCAGTTTTTGCTCTCTAGTTGGCAGCAGCAGGATTAGGCCTTTTGCGGATAAAAACTGTCAGCTCTTCATTTGCTTTTAGCTTGTGAAGGTAATTATCAACTGTTGGAACCTTTGTCAATTTTGCTAGTACAGGTGACTCAAAGTCTTCTGGATCGAAATGTTGAGAGTACAAATAGGTCCTTTGGAAGTTATGTTCCACTCTCTTCCACTGTGCTCTTTTCTTTTACAAGATGGGAAGCAAACCAGACTCACCTTGCTCTTTTTTTTTTAAATTACATCCAACAGTTGCGCAGTATGACATTATGTAAAATTATACCAGTCAAGCACAACACGATAAACAACAACTCAGGTAAAGTTAGCCTTCCAGTGTTTACGCTGTAGATTCCTATTACAGAATAGACTCAACAGCATCATCAACCCAGCAGGTGAAAAGATGGCGACCTCTATGGATGAAAAATATAACTAAAGATATACATTTTTTGAAGTAATTATGAGCTTTGGCATATCACAAATATAATTTTGTTAGTTAATAGTTCAATTATTACCACAACAGGTTCAACTAATCTTGGATCTCTTAAAAAGTTAGAACTTTAAAAAACAATGAACATTCTCAAGTTTTCAATTTTTGACCATTTTCATGTGGTGGCATTCATTTTGCACTCAGAGAAGTGAATCTTTGATGCAATTTTTTTTTATTTGTCTGCAGTGCCATATAACTGAACCATGTCAACAAGCTAAATAAGGTAACTTGATCTAACTTAATGTCATGCTTGTAGTATTTCAACAAAGACGAGGTGAACTCAAATTGATGAACATGCAAGAAAACAAAAATAATCTAGTGAGAAGGTGAAAGAGCTAAGAGGGCTTCAGCAGAAGGGAGAGTTCATGAGTTGCATGAGTACCATGGTTTAACTAAAGACAGGAATGTGAGGTGGCTGCAGAAGAATCATAGCAGGGAAAACAGATTAAAAATGTCTAAAAAGCTCCTTTTAGACTCAGAGAACACAGCCAGGGCCAAGTCGAAGGGGGTCTAAAAGAGTCAGCCTACTATTTATTATTACTTTTGTCAGTTTCAAGATATTTCAGAGACCATTGTGGACTTTTCAGGGTTCCAACATATTTATCCACATGAGTTCTTCTCACTACACAATCTTCATTTGATTAGACATTTTATTTAAAAAAAAAAATGCAATTTGCAGTTCAGTAGAATGATGCCGATGTCAATGTTGAATAGCATGTGGTAAAAAAAAAGTTATTGAAGTTTTGAGGCACTTGAAAACAGCTTCCCTTTAATTAAGTAATTCACAATTTCAGCAACAAATTTCACAGTTTCAGAAACAGGTACTAATTACATATTTGTTTTAGAATCCGTCCATTCATGAAAAGTCTCCCGTACTTTTATAGCCCTTTATCAAGTCCAGAGGACCCCAAAACAGTTCACAACACAGTCAGTCATTCTCATTCATGCACAGATTCACACGCTGATGGTCACAAGCTACTGTAATATAGCCACAGTCTCACAAAGGCTAGGCTGCATACACTGGCGTCCAACCACTACTAGCGGGCAAGGCAAGTGAGATGTTTTGCCCGTCGCTGGAGACGGACAGAATGCAGCCTGGAACCAGTGAAAATTGGATAACTTTTTGTTTTGGCTTAATAAAGAAAAAAAGTAGTGCGTTTTTGTTTTTACATTATTTTGTTTCAAACAAAAAGACTAACTGCCTGAATATACAAGGACCAAGATTGAAACAGAGCAGTGCTTTTAATTTTTCAGTACACTCAGTTCAAAACAATACATTTTACAGCAGACAACCAAGCATCCAGGTAGAAACACAAAAAAAAACAATGCAGAACTAAGACTTGCGGTTTTTGAAAGTAGATCAAACTGAAAAGACTCCACAGCCGTCACATCCTATTGTCTACAGAGTGAGAGCTGAGGAGTTTCTGTGTGGGAACATTAAAGCTTCTTCCAAAGATCAGAGAGCAGATTGTGAAAGAAACTGCAGGCGTTCTTCATGTGGGTCAACTCTGTGATGAACACTTGGGTTAGCATTTTGCTCAGGGCTGTCTTAGGTTGGCTCCTGCTGTCTCACTGAGTGCAAATTTGAAGGACTAATCTGTGAAACATGTTAGGAGTTTATTTTATAATAAATTACAAATTGATATCTGTAACTAGTAAAAATTTGTTAAATTAATTTAATTCATCTCCCTATTCATTTTTAATGGAAGGGTTGAATTCAGTAGCCTTGGTGAAATGGCATTAGATACTGTGGGATCTGCTGTCCTGGAGGAAGGTGATTAAACTGACAGTAGCTGTGTTTAGGTCTGTCATGATAACAAATTTTGCTGGGTGATTAATTGTCCCAGAAATTGTTGCGATAATATTGTCATTTTCCCCAAATGTTGCCTACATACCCACTCCCAAGTATAAAGAGCTTGTCGCTCCAATGCCTGAATAAGATGCAGACATTTCCTCTGATGGCTGATATACGAGCGCCAGTGTCAAGACTGAATAGATCTCATTTAACCATTTTCAGCCATTGCTGGCATGACTATTAGTGACTTATACCATATACAAGCTCATTTAATTTAAATTCTTATTTAATGGAAACACCACAATTGTGAAATTGTGTTTTTTTTACACTAACAACATACACAAAGATTTGCACACATTTGTAATGGAAACACAGTTAGCATGGCAGGAAGAGAGTTCTTTTGGACACTCTCATGACCTGCATAATCTGGTAAAATAAAATTATCTCATCATTCCTTATTCAATGTAGAACAAGGTATGGGAATAGCAGGTGTGGTATACACATTGCAGACAAATTGCACAAATCAGGCCTTTGTTGTTTACATGGTTTCTATGACCTATGCTCTGGATGCATTCTGGAGTGGAAACATATTATGGAAACTAAGATACAGGAAACCAAGAAGTCTACTATCCAAATGCACTCCAAGGGGTGTGTGTGTGTGTGTGTGTGTGTGTGTGTGTTGTGTGTGGTGTGTGTAAAACAATTCCAACAGCTAGTGTCAGTTCATGTGTGATCTGGATGTGCTAAACCGGCGATTCGATGCCACAGCATCAATATTGCCGACCTGCTCCTCAATCTAATCCCAGAGGTCTGGGTGTCTGAGCATAGGGAATGGATGGAGCCAATTGAATTGGGTCACCTAAATGAGGCCATGCCTTATAAGGTGGGGGCACAAGAGAAACAAGTCAAGAATGCCAGCTGAAGTTTCTTCTCAAGATTCCCCAACGTAAAAAATTGTTTGTCCATTTACAAAAATTATTTGATTAAATCAGGGTTTATGGTGGCTGTGAATCAATGTTACGTTTAATTGTTTGACAACTAGAAGTTTGTAAGTTATACTCTACTGTCCTCTCTCTTATTTGGCAAGACATTTAATGTGTACACATTTGTGAATCAGTGTACCGTCATCTCCAAAAGTTTTGAGAATGATTTGAATGTTAATTTTTACAAAGTCTACTGCTTCAGTTAATGTATAAAGAGTGATCAGCTTAACAGCAATTAATTGCAAAGTGAATATTTGCCTAGAAAATTAACTTTATCCCCCAAAACACATTTCAACTTCATTGCATCCCTGCTTTAAAAGGACCAGCTAACACTGTTTCAGTGATTCTCCATTAATACAGGTGTGGGTGTTGATGAGGACAAGGCTGGAGATCCAGCTGTCATGATTAAGCAAGAATGACACCATACAAGTTAGCCTTGATTTTTAGAAGTCTGAAACTTCTAAAATTATTCATTCTTTTGCTACAGAAAACAAAAGAATGGCTGAAGTATCATATTCAATGTTAGTTTTATAAAATTAAAAATGCACATAAAATCATACTGCTTGAGAAGGAGCCAAAATAAGACTAAAATGAGATCAAGAAGTTGAATGAGATCGACTGACTTACGGGATCAAATAGTAGTGAACAAGCTAGGATCAGAGTTGAAAACAATGATCTATATTTATGCATTGTTAATCAAATTTTATTTGTATAGCACATTTCAGCAGCAAGGCATTTGAAAGTGCTGTACAACATTAAAAACAGAAACAGAGTCACTAATATTAAGTTAATATCAAAATATATTCACATTACAATATACAGCATTTCATCAGTTGAAAAGACGTAAGCACATGTTGTACACCTAAGTGGACAAATCCTAAAAAAATATTTACAAAATTTTTTTTGCCCTAAGGAAATCAAAAACACTTTTGAAAATATCCAGACTTACAGGAACATACATGAAATATAATGCTGATAATGTGGCTGCGATAGTGGGTTGTATTTTTCTGACCCACATGCGGAACACAAGACTGAGAACAGGAAATCAGTTAAATATGTTTATTAATAATAATAATAAACAATCAAAACTGCAGATCCAATAGCTTTTGCGGCTTCTGGAATCGGGGATGCTGGATGGAGAGAAGCAGAAGGCGAGTTTTGAAGATGGGAAGGATTAAAATTGTGAATCGACAAGAGAGCTTAGTTGAATGGAGGAAGTAGTATGTAGGAGGGAAATACTGAGGTTACTGGGGTGGTGTTCAGCAAAGGTAGGTAGGTAGCCTGTGATTCGGCGGGGAACAGCGACAGGAGAAAGATCATGGTGGAGAGCAGACAGGTAACAGTTCTGCCTTTCAGGTCGGAGGAGTAAGAAGCCATTCAACAGAGGAATCCAGAGAGGTTTGGTTCAACAGTTTGGAAGTAAATGGAACTCGGGCTTCCAGTGGGTAAAGCCCACGGCGTCACGAGAAGAATGGAGCACAGGGAAACTGCCAGTATTCAGACTGCTAGTGGAAATCAACATGGTGTCACAATGGATCACCTGAAAAGAGAACACAAAAAAATCACTAGGGAATTTCTCACAAGAAACAAAATCACAAGGAGCTCAGGAGGCCTTGAGTACCATTACTGGCAAAACACTCTGGCAACAAAGTGTTTGCTGCCCGTCTTTCTTATACCCTCTTGATGATAAACACATGCAGGTGGTAGGTAACCAGCCACTGTCAGTCACGCCCTTCCAGAATGAATCCCAGGTGTCCTCTGGTGGAGAAAGTAAAAACCAAAAAAACAAAGAAGCACCACCCCAGATCCCAACAGTGGCTTTAGTTGCTCTTCCATTTTGTGTCGTTAAGTTTTTAATAAGAGTCCCAGAAAATGTCGCTTGAGTGTATGAGGCAAGATTTTCAGATCGCGCGCATTAACCACTAACGCACCGACCAATCGGTAACACACACAAAAACTTTACAGCTCAGACAGACACAGAGCCACACGCTGGGCAGCGTGTAAAGATGTAAACGCCGCATATAAGTGTTTGTTCACAACTTGCTCAATCTCTGAAAGAGCCACTACAAGTTATTCCTGTGGTTCACATAGAACTGCGCAACCAGAGCTAACGTGGTGGGTTTTAAATTCCTACCTTAATGAACATTTTATGAGATGAATATCAAAGCATAACTAATATATTTCTTTCTCTAAGAAACATAATTCCTCACAGGAAGTTGATGTAAATATCCATACAGGTTAGCCTGTGTCCAGTTTGAATGAAATGTACGCGATCCGCAAGGCGCCAGTGTGATTCAGGGATGTCAAACTCCAGTCCTCCTCAAGGGTTGGTGTCCTGCAACGTTTAGATGTGCCTCTGCTGCACCACACCTGAATAGAATAATTAGGTCATTAGCAAGGTTCTGTGGAACTGATCTACTCAAGGAGGAGCTAATCAAGCCATTTCATTCCTATGGCACATCTAAAAACTGCAGGACAGCGGAGGACTGGAGTTTGACATATAAGCTATAAACCTATTTATTATAAACCTGCCCTTTAGGAATAAATCTGCTCCGCTAGTGAAATGCTCAGAGCAACAGAGATGCTTGTAATCCGGTTTAAATAAAAACACTGGGGAAACCCTGTGGTTGATAATCTCATTCTGCTCTCCTCTCTTGTAGGAAAAAACTGTCACAAATTGACACTTGTCAATTGTTTTTTTCTCTCTCTATTATTTTTGTAAACCTGAATATAATTTTTTTTGGCAGCATTGTAACTGCACAGCGGTTCTTGTCTTCCAGTGAGTGCTGCTGAACACAAGTAAGCCAAGCAGGAGCGAACCATTTCATGCAGATCCAGGGGGGTTTAGGCCAAATATGAATGTGTGCTTTTTGGTCTGGGAGTGGTAACATTTAATTTTTACTGCTAAAACAATTTTAGAAAACACAATACGATTCATTTTGTAATTGACAGGGCCCAATTTTTTTATTTCTATTTAAAAATATATATATATACATCTACGTGTTAGATACTCTGTGTATGTTAATGTAGATCAACAGCCAAACTCAACTTCATGAGCCAGGAAGCTGAGCGTTTTGCTCCTTTATTACATTTCCTTGACACAACTTTGAGCAGTGATGGAAAAACTCAATGAAAGGTTGAGTGAAACTATAAGAAACAGAAAAATAAAATATGCATCAGCTTTAAATACACAGAATAAACATCTAGTGTCTGAATAGAATTAACCTGAGCTGCAGTTCAGAAACAGTCACGTAGCAACCGTTGCTACGTGACTGTAGCAGGATATGGCTTTTCTAGAATAAACATATTTGGAAAAAAATCTCAAAATAAACTAACAAAACATATAACACCAAACAGAACCCAGATTGAACTTACAGCCATTGTTTTCGGAGGTGTAAGAAAAGATTGACAACACAAGAGGTGAAGTTCAGACATTAACAGGCAGGTTTTCTCTCTGTGAACAGGTATTCCAAACTACCCACAATGCACTACTATCTCAAAATTCTCCTTCAAAATAAGATACAAAGAAATTAATACTATAGAACTTTTTAAAACTAATTAAGACATTTCCAACTTCCAGCCTGGTGCAGAACACTGTTGAATTGGTTTTTACTGCTAAGAACAATTGGTTTGAAGTAGAAGTAATTACCTGTAGTAATGAGCTTATTTTGTTATAATAAGCCAATATCACTCACTTGAAGTTAGCTAAAAGTTCTGAAGAAATCAAAGATTATGATCCTCATAGTTCTACCTGCTCTGTCCAGATAAGTGGATTTGTTAGACTGTGTAAACTGTTCAGTTTTGTTTGCTACAGCTGTGTAGAGGAACAATTATTGTGTAAATTTTTCAAAATTAATGTGTTGAATCATTAGCACAAGAAATATGTCAAATTGAACAGAACATTCACTGTTATATAGACACATCGCTTTTAAGAGTGTATGCACCGCTAATTTTAGATTTAGATTAGTTTCATAAATGCTGAAACAATGAGTTCCTTAAAATCAAGCCTTAAAACCCAACCATTTAGGGTTCCCTTTAAAAACTGAAAAATAATTTATTTAAGTCTGTATTCCTTTTCATTACTTTCCTTTAGTTTGTCATTGTGATGTAATGTTTTTGTTTGACGTTTTCATCATTTAAAGCTCTTTGAATTGCCTCATTTAAAGCAATATCCTGGACATCCTGTTTTTTCAGAGACTTTTTTGCCTAACCTGCAAACTTCCACATGTGTACAAGTTTTTCTAGCTGTAGGTCAAACTATTCTGAAGGGCACATCTTTATGGAGCAACTCTGAAAGCCTTGTTTTTCCAGCAAAGCCTCCTACACGTCGTAACTTTTCATCAGACTTTTAGTGCCAAATTTGGTGAGTTTTGAGGTGTGGTCATGGCTCAAGAAAAGAGCTATAATATTTTTTGTGTGGTTTTGTTTTATTTTGTTTTGGTAAATGGCTAAAAACAGCCCTGGTTATAATTATAATCTGTTTATTCAATATAATTGCTTGAGTATGTTGAAGTTTTAAATTAAAATGGGAGATTACCATTTCCAAAGGAAGAATCCTTTGGAAATTTACAGTTATTTCAGCAGAAATAACTGTGTAAGTGTTTCATGTCTACTGTCTGTTGAAGTTGAATAGCAGACTTTCAGAGTGAATTTCATGTACATATGATTCTGGATAATTTCCCATATTTTGTGGTTTTATTTATACACAGGTTCAATTGCAAGATGCTTCTACATCAAGTACCATTACTCATCAGCTGCAATACCCAAAAATCTGTCCTACAACATCACCAAGACAATACGACAGGATGAATGGCACTCCCTGCGTAAGTTTGCTGAAAGCTCTACCTTTCTTTTCTTAAAATGTTTAAAAATGCCATATTTTGCTAATCATTTAAGAACTATGATTAATTGTTCTGAATCTTTGGAGAAATCTATGTTTATGTTTTTTTAAATAAAAAAACAAACAAACATTTTTTAATAAAAAAACATAAACATACAACCAGTGATTGTTTTGATTATATAATTTTATTGTCAGGTATTTTTGACATTCAGATCCTTCGGTTGTAAGAGCAGGGGGAGGGGTGATTGGGCAACTGGAAGGGTGAAGGGAAGAAGGATGGGGGTGGGAGTTCATGATGCCGGGCAATTGCCGCCAGTGTAAGTAATGACATATAGTCCTGTGTTTTTCAACCCTTTTTGAGTGAAGGTACATTGTTTTAATTGAAAAAATCACGAGGCACAACACCATCTAAAAATGCAAACAAAGATATCTGTAGCCGCCTATATTACAGATTTAGTAACTTTTATCAAAGTGTCTTGAATAGGAATCAAATAAACACAAAAATTAATTTTTTTCATAATTTACATTTCTTATTTCAAATTGCTCTCAACATGTTCACTTCAAAAATACACCTGAACAGAGGCACAACACTGTCATCAATAATGTCAACACTTATGCATCAATAATTCTCTTATTTTAATGTGAAATGCTCTTCACCTACTGCCATCTAGTGGTAAGAAAATTACATGATTACGCCGCTAGTCACTACTACAGTAAAGACACTCAAAGATGGCATTATTTGCAGATAATTAATTTGTTTTAAAAAAAAATCTTTTAAGACCAATTACCGTATTTTCCAAACTATGAGTGCACCATTCTATAAACTGTATCTTCAAATTTTTTGAGACCCCCATCCCTGCTGTAAACTTACATATATAAGCCGCACCGGGCGATAAGCCGCTGGTATCTCTGCCGCTCTCGGTTTTCCATAAGGCCCCATCTGAGGGCAGCAGAGGGCTGTGTCCTAATAACTGCTGGATATATTAAGGACGCAGTTCTCTGTCTCCAGATACGGTTTTGTTCACGCCGAGTTTAAGTGCAGCGGCTTTATTTCCCTGATCGATACTCCTCAATTTAGAAGCTGCATCATATGAGTTTGAAAACATTTCTCTGTCGTGCCTGCTGCTAGCATGTGCTTGTTCTAAATGAAAATTAATGTGTTCTTCTTTGATTTCCAATTTTGACTTCCAATGATTCACTTCCTGCTAAAGAGCCCCCTTGAAGAAAAATCCACAGAAAAGCCGCACTGAGATATAAGGTGCACGTTCAAAGCTTAGGTAAAAAGTAGCAGCTTATAGTCTGGAAAATATGGTAGGTGAAATTGGATAATTTCCACGACCCACCTGACCACCACTCACAGTACACTAGTGTGCTGCGGCACAGTGGTTGAAAAACACTGATATAGTCTCAGTGATTCTTGAAAATAGGGACAAAATGGGTTTTAATATTCCCATAATTTTTTTTGTTATTTCTCAAATTTATGTATACAAATATGTCAAATAATGTTTTGGAAATGTAAAAATGCTGAGGTCCAGGCTCCCAGTTGCAACATTTTTTAAAAAAATTAAATTTTTAATCGACCTGACCTAGAACGTTCTCATCACCATCTGACAAAAATAAATAAAAAATAATTTTTAATGACCCTGTTAGTGATATTTTTACTCATTTTACAGACAAATGCTTCTCAAGAAACAAAATAAATATTATTTAAAACAAAAAACCATAAAAAATCCATCTGACGGAGTTGACACTGCATGACGGAGTTGACACAAAACTGAAGGTGACAAACTAGTGAGTGGAATGAAAAACTTGGTACATGTGAAGTATTGCAATTTATGTGAAATACATTAAAATGAATTAACTGCACATTTAAGTGAGATTTGACAACAATTTCACTGAAAGAGTCACAAAAACTCTGATGGAGTTGACAAAAAGCCAAACTACCTCAATTTATATGATGTTAATCTGAAGGAGGCCATATTGTAGCTCATCAGGTCCATGAAATCTTTACAATATACCAAACTTAAGCTTTTATTTTACAAAATTTCATCAAAGTTTTGTAAATTGTCAGTTACAGTGTTGACACATCATGGTTGTGACAAAAAACGTAGGAATAAAAAGAAGAAAAAACTAAAGGATAACATAAACTAACCAGAGCTAACTAGCCTCTTAGCAAAGGAAGAGGTCATGGGGTCCTCAGAAGTTCTGCTGCCCCCAATAATGCCTGATTTTTTTTACATTCTTTTCATTTCTGACGGTGTTGACAAAAACTAGGGACAAATTTCAATGGAGTTGGAAAATATATAAAAATGATTTTTAATTCAATTTATCGATACCTTTATAATTATTTATATGACTACTTATACTTAATTGTCATAATATATAATTTTAGTATATTTTTTAATTGTTTTAAACTATTATAATGTATTGAGTTCTGTTCCTGGACAAAGGCTTTTACAGGCATCATCCACCAACTACAATGTTTAAAATAAAAAAATATTCAGCAAATACCTGAAAAATATACATTGTTGTGCTCACATAACCCAGGTTAGTTTAGTCAGATATTTGAAAATATTATATTTTGTGTATATTTTATTCAAATTTTGTGCTTTATCCATAGGACCTGTTTTGTCCCTATTCTCAAGAATCACTGTCATTCTTAACATTGGGGCTAACATCAACGTGGCATTGTGTGGAAGTTATTGAAATTCACAGCTGTCCCTTGTGTCCCCTGTTTACCTTCCCTGTCTATTTAACCCCACATGTGTCTCTTTTTCCTGGTGTGATCCTTGTCATTGTTGTCTTTTGTCATCATTATGTCATCTGTATATGTTGTCAATCCATTATGGGTTTTTAATTTGTTTTTGTTTTGTTTAAACTTTCCTAATTCACATAAACATGCATATTTACCAACTGAACATGGTGAGTGATGAGCACTAAGTTGGAGCTTGTTCTGATCTATGAGGAAAAGTTTTCTAGTGGTACCATTGTTGAGTTCCTTGCCTCTTAGTTCACTTGTGCTGCCTGGATTTCTGTTAATCTGTGAGAGCTTTGATTAAATCATTCTTTTTCACACCACAACCTGGGTGTGGTGTGAAGTGAGTCCTCACTTCAAAAAACCCATATTGTGACAGAAGGACCTGACCCAAAAGTACTGCAGTGAGGATTCGCAGTCAGAGCACAAAATTAACATAGATCCAGCAGACCTAATTTTTGAAAGGGACTTCAATGACTTAAGATCCACTATAAAGGTCTACGTTAAGTCATGGCCAAACCCTACTCTGTCTGCAGATGTCTCGGGATTGCCATTAGAATGGTCTTAGAAGGCTGGACTCCGCACCTCCCTTCATTGGGTTTGAGCTGTTGGAGGAGGCAATGCGGGAATGAGAGGAAGCTCTGGCCATAATGGCTGGAAAGCCGCTTCCATTTAAACCTGAGCTGGCGGCCTCATTGCTTTCCGCTGCTCCAGTACCTACAGCTCCAGCCCAGTTAGCGGGCCATCTGCTCCCCCAAAGCCCCCCACTGAGCCTCCCGGAGCTTCATCCAAGCGTACCTGTGCTTGACTAGGACTATCTGTCAGAGACCCAAAAGAAGAAGAAAGCCTTCGCCCCCATGTAAGTCCGAACAGCCAGGACAGGGGTCACATGTTCCCTCTTTCGAGTTCCCGTCAAAAGTGGTGCAGCAGCTTCTGAACTATCTGCAGACGTGAGAGCAGCGACTGACTGACTCCAGGATAAAGTGAGTTACAGTAATCCAACGAGTCGAAATGGACCTTACCACAGGGGCTGCATTTCATTGGCTAATGCCAATTTTACGTCACAGCGCAGCTACCACGTGCTTGACCATCTCACAAACACAAGCTACAGTAGTACATACATGCTAATTAATGTACATTGTGGACTAGCAGACCAGCAGAAAGTTTTTGCGTCAGGACTCGTAAAAGAATGGTTCTCCACCGTCAGTGGGGAATCTGTACAGGCGATGTCAGGTATCCTGATTGTATTTGTGGAACTAAAATTCACAGATTTCCAAAATCTGAAACGGAATGTCTTGCTTGGATCAAAGCTTGTTCACAACGCATTTGCAGCTCAACCGTCGTAGGATTGTCTGCTGGTGTGAGTATTATTGCTTTGCTTTCTTTGTGTTTAGTGAATGAAAAAAGAAAGTCAATAAACACATCCATTATGAAAACCTTTTAGCCAAGTACAGCATAATGGCAGCACCGATACAACTTCTACACCTTGAAGCCTGTCTGTTACAGCCTTACGTTAGCTGAACAGATCAATATGCAATGTGTATCTGACATTAAGATTTTATTTTACCTGAAAAGGCTTTTTACTAAACTGTAATCGTGTTAGCCACGCTAGCACCAAGTACCGTGTATCATGCCTAGGCACATTCGAACATTTGCCAACAGAAATCACCCTCTAAACCATGAATGCCCGACTTACCCAGCCTTTCAAGAACAATAGGTGTCAGTGATCTTGTCCACAGCTATTGTTGTGGCCATTTATGTAATGTTTGCAACTTGTAATTTCTATTAATTTAGTTTTCTATTTTTGGAACGTTAGAATTAAGTCTGTAGTTCATTTGTAAATTAGAATTGATTATGTTGGTAATTGGTTAGCCCCTCCCATTAATTTAGGTAATTAAAAACACACCGGGTGCTTGGTGGAGGGATTGTTTTACAAATGTCTGGTGTGTACAGGAGGTTTGGTAAATGATTTTTTTTTTACCATTTCACTTACATTTCATTTCACTTTCCATTTGACCTGTTACTTTGCACTTTTTACTTGAAACGCCGTTAAGTTTAATTTCGTTTTTCGACTAAGATGTAGGAAATTTTTTGATATTTATTTTGTTACTAATTTTATAAGAAATAAAAATCTATTTTTTCAAACAAATGAAGAGGAAGTGCGTTCAAATCAAAACCCACCTGTTAACACACACGGCCTTAGTTGGAGTATTGGAAGCTAGAAGGCCGCGACATTTAAGTCAAAAAATCATTTTTTTGAACATTTTTGGAACGTTTGGAGGTTTGGATGATCGCAGTTGGGCGACTGGAACTTCATGGACTTGGAGACGCACAAAGTTCGTGAGTAAATGCGATACTTTGTTGGAGAAAACAGAGACACTGAGCTGCAAATTGAAAAGTTTGTTTTGGACAATTATCTTTTGGATTTAGAGAAACGAAGTTTGTGTTGAAAATGGATGAACAAGATGAAGGATTTGAAAAGGAGAGAGAACTATTTAATTTAATTAAAAGGCGCAGAGCCAAACTGTGCATTCTGACAAGAAAAAGAAATGAGATTCATGCTTTAATTGATGCTGGAGAATCAAAACCGTCCATAGATGAGCATATGAAAACTTTCAATAATTATTTAGCGGAGTTTATGGACTTGCAATCTTCAGTTCAAAGGCTTCTGAACGATGATGAAAAAGAAACTGATGACTGCGATTGGTATGAACCGAAGTTGATCAGTTTTAAAGAGTTTCTGGATGAGATCGAAGTTTGGATGAAAGGCGATCCTGATGCGCAGAAGAGCGAAGTTTGTTCAGGATTTAACGTCGAATCAAAGGCGGCATCTCATGACAGCGACTCACAGATCAGCAAAGACTTTGAAAGACGATCTGGGTCCGCAGCTAAACCAGCCAGTAAGACCAGCAGCGCAGTGAGTAAAGCCTCGGAGTTCGAGCTGCGGCTGATGGAAGCCGAGGTGGAAAAGAGCCGCTTTGAAAGCGAGAAAAACACGCGATGGAGCTGGAAGAAATGCAGGTAAAAGCAAGAAAAGAAGCTTTGGCTGTGAGGACCAAGCTGGTCACGGCGGATGCAAAGATGAAAATCTATAACTCAGCGCAAGAACAGAAAAGTTCCAGCGCTGAAGTCACAAGTCAGGAACCATCAGGTTCCGCAGCATCTGAGTTATTAATACCTGATGCTGCTCAAAAGGCTCCATGAACACAGAAGCGATCGGCAACTCTTGCTCCTTTGCCAATACCCCAAGAGACATCTATTAATGAAACATTAAAAATGAAACCGGGAGGGGAAAGTCCAAGATGAATATCTCAGGTTGATGATCACAGTAGTGCCTTAACAGAGATCATGAAGAAGCAGAATGAAATCACTGAGATGCTTGTAAAACAGCAAAGACTGTCACTCCCATCTGTAGAAATCCCTGTTTTTAGTGGAGATCCTTTGCATTTTAGGTCCTTTCTTAAGGCTTTTGAGCAAGGAATAGAAACTAAGACAGATAACATGCAGGACAGGCTTTACTACTTGGAACAGTTTACCTCAAGCCAGCCAAGAACTTTAGTGAGAAGTTGTATGCACATGAGTCCACAAACTGCTTATATAGAGGCTAAAAAACAGCTTGAGTGGAACTTTGGTAACAAAGCAAAAATAACATCTGCATTTATAGACAAAGCTGAATTGGTCAGTTTTAAAGTCTGATGATGCCACTGCTTTAAGAGCTTATACATTATTTCTAAGAAGTTATTTCAACACAATGGATGAAGCTGGGTTTATTGATGAGCTTGAAAACTCAACCAATATGAGGATTCTTGTTTCAAAGTTACCTTTTAGACTTCGTGACAAATGGCGACTTATTGTGGTTGATATAGCAGAAAAGTACGATCGTAGAGTAAAGTTTAAAGATCTTCTTGACTTTTTGGAAAAACAAACAAAAGCTGCATTAGATCCTGTTTTTGGAGAAGGTCAAACTGCAAAAGAAAAGATGCCTTTAAAACCATCAAAGGTTCCTACAGTTTTGCCACTTCTGTTGCTGTAGTTTCTAAACAGAGCAATGACAAACAGGTCCAGTTTAATCATGAAGATATAAAGTTGGCTAAAACTCTGTGCTTATTCTGTCTTAGAAGTCATTGCATAGAAAAATGTGACTCCTTTAAGAGGAAAACCAACAAAGAAAAGGTGGCTTTCATTAAAAGTAAAGGTATATGCTTTGGATGCTTACAGAAGGGGCATATGAGTAAAAACTGTCCACAGCGTCTAACATGCCTCACCTGTAGTAAAAATCACCCTACGGTTCTGCATATTGAACCGGCAGAGCAGCAGCATCAAACAGTTAAGGCTGAGGGTGAAGAGTCACCAGTCTCAAAGCTCTTGTATCACTAAATGTTGGTAGCTACACTGGGGCCGGGTCTAATGAGTGTGCTCTGTCAGTTGTCCCAGTAAAAGTAAAGTTGGAAAAGGGGACAAAGATTGTGGAGACTTATGCCTTTCTAGATCCAGGCAGCTCTGCAACATTTTGTACAGAGGCGTTGATGATGCAGTTAAATGCGTCTGGAAAGAAAGTGGAAATCATGCTAAAAACCATGGGTCAGGAAAAGCCTGTAAGTAGCTATAGATTATCTGGTTTGGAAGTAGCTGCTTTAAAAGAAAATGAGTACTTGAAGTTGCCTGATGTGTATATACTCAACAATCCATTCCTGTCACTAAAGAAAATATCCCTAAAGAGGAAGACTTAAGAAAATGGTCTTATCTAAAAGGTGTTGAGTTGACACCAATACATGCTGGCATTGCGCTGCTCATTGGTGTAAATTCTCCTAAAGCATTGGAACCTTGGAAAATAGTTAACAGTGAAGGTAGTGGGCCTTATGCTGTGCTAACACGCCTTGGTTGGGTTGTTAATGGTCCGCTCAGTCAGGGTAGTGAAGAAAATGGACATGTTGGTTCTATTCAGGTGAACCGTATCTCTATAAGTAATTTGGAAGAAATGCTGGTCAGTCAGTATAACCAAGATTTTGTAGAGCACCAGTGCAATGAGCATGCTGAAATGTCTGTAGAAGACAAACAGTTCATGGATATTATGTCAAAGTCAGCGGTGCTTAAAGACGGTCATTATTACCTGAAGTTACCTTTTCGTAATCCTGAAGTAAAAATGCCCAACAACAAACAGGTGGCCCAGCAGAGGGCGCAATGTCTGTTAAAACAATTTCAGAAGGATAAGCTATTTTTTTGAAGAGTACAAAGAATTTATGCATAATGTTAGTGTGGAAGGACATTCAGAAATCGTTCCACAAGATCAAGTGGAACAGGAGGTTAAAGACAAGATCCTGACATGTGCAGCTTTGTTGGAAAAAGTGTGTCCCACTACTAAGCTGCTAATGTTCTTTTCCAGTTCTACAAAGCTAAAAAGAAGTGTGGCATGGATCCTGAAACTAAAAGAAAGGAGAGCAAGAGAAGAGCAAGAAAAGGTGCAAAGAGAGGAAGAGGAGAGGAGGAAGAAAAGAAGTTGCTAACTGCACACTGTGGAAATAAAATGTGTAATGAACAGGACAATAAAATGAATGTTCAGCTCACAACTGATGATCTCTTCAAGGCTGAGGAAGCCATAGTGAGCTTTGTGCAGAGAAAACATTATGGTGAGGAAATGGCTGCCCTGAGCTCTGGTGCAGTGAAAAAGTCAAGTCATCTGTACAAGCTTGATCCTGTTGTTTCTGATGGTGTGTTGAGAGTGAGTGGCCGACTGAACAAAGCAGCATTACCTGAAGAAACAAAACATCCTGCAATACTGCCTAAAGAAAGCCATGTTTCAAAGCTCATTCTTCAGCATATCCACGAAAAGGTTGGACACAGAGGAAGAAATCATATGCTTTCTACTCTTCGACGACAGTACTGGATCCCTCATGCTAATTCAGCAGCTAGAAAGATCATCAGAGAATATATAGTGTGTCAAAGACAACGACAAAAGCCAGGTGAGCAAAAAATGTCTGATCTTCCTATTGACAGACTCTCAACTGATCTTCCACCATTTACTTATGTTGGTGTTGATTACTTTGGACCGATAGAAGTGAAGAGAGGGAGAACTATTGTTAAAAGATATGGAGTTCTCTTCACATGTCTAACCTGTCGTGCAGTTCACCTGGAGGTGGCACATTCTCTTGACACAGATTCCTGCATAAATGCCATCAGGAGATTCATCTGCCGCAGAGGACAAGTCAAGGAAATCAGGTCGGACAACGGAACTAACTTTGTCAGCTCAAATCGTGAGTTAAAGCAAGCTCTGTTGGAGCTAAAACAAAGTAAAATCCAAAAATGTTTAGCAGAAGATGGCATAAAGTGGATTTTCAACCCTCCTTATGGAGCCCATCATGGTGGTGTACGGGAGCGCCTGGTGCAGGATATTAAGAGAGTGCTGTGCTCCATCACAAACCTACAAGTACTAGATGATGAAGGCTTGCACACAGTTTTTTGTGAAGTGGAGGCTATATTAAATGATCGCCCGATTACACCTTCTTCTGAAGATCCCAATGATTTAGAGGCTCTAACTCCAAATCATTTGCTCCAGTTAAAAGGTAAGCCTGTGCTACCGCCAGGTTTGTTCAAAAGGGAGGACCTGTACAGTCGGAGACGTTGGAAGCAAGCCCAATACATTGTGGACCTGTTCTGGAAACGGTGGGTGAAAGAATATCTCCCTATGTTGCAAGAGCGACGGAAATGGATCAAGACTCGCAGGAACTTTGCCATTGATGATGTGGTGCTTGTTGTCGACGAGGCTGCACCGAGAAATTCATGGCCTATTGGACGCATCACAGAAACTATGGCAGATGCAAGTGGATTGGTTCGACGTGTTCTAGTCAAGACGAGAACAAATGAGCTGGAGAAGCCATCAACAAGATATGTCTCCTGCTGGAGGCTGTGTAGAGACAACAATGAATGTTTATCTCCAACTGAGCTAAGTTCTGGAACCTCTGGCTCTACATTTACACTGATGTTCATTTACTGACATGCTAAACATCTCATTCTGCTACATACACCTTTTTATACATACACAGACCATGGACAAGAGAAGAGCTTGGAAGTCATGGAACATTGACTGTTTTGCTTTTTGATTTTTCTAAGAAGATGAATGGACTCCAAAAAAATGGACTACTGCATAAATTGATGTTTAAATTAATTTTGTTAATATTGATCTTGTATTTGGTAATGGCCACGTATGCAGATATTATAATTCATGTAGATGAATTAGGGACTGGGATGTTGTGGCCATTTATGTAATGTTTGCAACTTGTAATTTCTATTAATTTAGTTTTTTATTTTTGGAAAGTTAGAATTAAGTCTGTAGTTAATTTGTAAATTAGAATTGATTATGTTGGTAATTGATTAGCCCCTCCCATTAATTTAGGTAATTAAAAACACACCGGGTGCTTGGTGGAGGGATTGTTTTTCAAATGTCTGGTGTGTACAGGAGGTTTGGTAAATGATTTTTTTTTTTTTTACCATTTCACTTGCATTTCATTTCACTTTCCATTTGACCTGTTACTTTGCACTTTTTACTTGAAACGCCATGTTAAGTTTAATTTTGTTTTCGACTAAGATGTAGGAAATTTTTTGATATTTATTTTGTTACTGATTTTATAAGAAATAAAGAATCTATTTTCGCAAACAAATGAAGAGGAAGTGCGTTCAAATCAAAACCCACCTGTTAACACACACGGCCTTAGTTGGAGTATTGGAAGCTAGAAGGCCGCGACAGCTATATTTATGCTGAGGGTGTGAGGATTTGTTGTGTTCCTCATCGACCGGTAGCATTTAGCTGTACAATCTTGGAGGCATTGTCTGGCTCAAACACCTTGATGTCGTCCAAAAAAAGACGACATGAACTTGTTGGTTCCCCTGTCCATTGTCGTGGCTGATATTTTTTGAAAATCCGGCAGAAATGCTACAATAATCGACTCAGAAATATTCTGCAGAGAGTCAGTCGAAATGAAATTACACATAGAAACTAAGTACCGCGAGGCTTTGTTTGTGAGACATGAAGTCACATGAGACTTTTGAGGGCGTTTCTGGGCGGAGCTTGGTAAGGTCCATAAAAGTTACTTACTTGTTACTGAAAAAAGTGGTCCGACGTCAAAGCGTTACTAAGTAATGCTTTACTGACTAATCAAGGACTTTTGTATTACATGAAAAGTGTTATAATTAAAGTATACTAAGAGGAGAATTTTATAAAAGCTTTCAGATAAGATCCAAAGATCCACCTAAAACATGGGCGGAAGCAATCATCTCGGTCATACACATAGAAGGTAAAGATCCCACACAATGTGCCTCTTATAGACCAATAAGTTTGCGTCAAGATTTTAAGTGCCATTTTGGCCAAAAGACTACAAAAGATCATTAATAAACTTATTAATCCCAATCAGACAGGCTTTATACCCAACAAACTCGGAATAAACTATCAGACGTACCCTAAATATAATTTCAATTGGCCAACAAAACCCACACCCATCCATGCTTCTTGGCCTGGATGCCGAGAAAGCATTTGACCGGGTGGATTGGATGTTCCTGAAGCAGGTCTTATTGAAAATGGGTTTTGATGAAAATTTTATTAGCTGGTTTGAAGTACTGTATTCCAATCCAACTTCCAGAGTACGTGTTAATGGTTGTATGTCCGAAAATTTTCCCTTGAAAAGAGGAACATGCCAGGGATGCTGCCTTTCACGATTTTGTTTGCTATCAGCATAGAACCTTTAGCAGAGCTAATCAGGACAGACTCATCAATCCTAGGTATACCAGATAAAATGAGGACCCACAAATTGTCACTGTATGCTGATGATGTCATACTTTATATTAGAGACCCAATAATTTCTATACCAAATATTTTAAAATGTTTGAAAGACTTCGGTGTAGTCTCAGGATACAAAATAAATGAATCAAAATCAGAGGCCATGATGATAAGAGGGACCTGGCCCTCAGAATTATCTAAATTAGTAAATTTCAATTGGTCACCTAATGGGTTTTGATATTTGGGAATCATATTGCCACGGATGTTTCCAAATTATACAAAGCAAATTATGGCAAGTTATTGGGTCAAATTCAAAAGGACTTAGAAAGATGGGAAATTTTACCGCTTTCCTTTTTTGGAAGGATTGAAATAGTCAAAATGAATATTCTCCCTAGATTGTTGTATTTGCTCATGTCCTTCCTATTTGGATTCCAACAACAACATTTAAAAAATGGCAAAATATGATTTCTACCTTTATTTGGCAGAAAAGAAAGGCCAGAATAAAATTTACACAGCTGACCAAAGGTAAGCTTTGGTTGCCTAATTTAAATTTATATTATTGGGCAGCACAGTTGTATGCAACTGTAGATTGGTTAATACAGAATAAAGAAACAACATGGCTAACACTGGAACAAAGTGCATGCCCTACATTTTCCTTACAGGCCCTTGCATTTTGCTCAACTGAAACATGGAACAAGTACAAAATTACAAATACGTGGATGAAAAGCACACAAAAGACTTTGAGCATGACTAGAAAAATATGAAAGCTCCTCAATCTATATCTAGGGCTTTAAAAATTTTGGATATAATAGACTTTTTACCAGGGCAACAGGATTCAGGATTTCGAACCTGGCAAAACAAGAATTTAATTTTTATTGATGACTTGTTTGAAGGGGAGATTCTGAAATCATTTAGCCAGATTAAGGAGAAGTATGGGTTGACTGCATCTGATTTTTATAGATATTTGCAGTTGAGAAATTACCTGATGTCCCATACTGAATGGTCCCTTCTTAAATCACGACCTAATGATTTAGAAAGGTTCTTCATAAAGATCACCAAAGAGAAAAAAATCTGATAAAACTGTGTCAAACCTATACAAATGTTTACAGTCATGTATGTCGGAGGGGCCTCCTGGGAAAAAAGAAAGGTGGGAACTAGAAATGAATGTTATTATTGAGGATGAAGAATGGGAGCAAATGTGTGAAAATGGACATAAACTGACTAACAGTCCAACATGGAAAGAATTTTATTGGAAAGTAATTGTTAGATATTTTAAAACACCATATTTTACTTCAAAATTTGATCAGGCTAAATCAAATTTGTGCTGGAGACAATGTGGACTAGTTGGAGATCAGACTCATATATTTTGGGATTGTCCAAAGATTAAAACATTCTGGGAGGGAATTAGAGAGGAAATTTCAAATATTTTACACATTTATATTGAATGGATCCCCCTTGTCGTTGTTCTGGGAAAACTCCCAAGTCATTTATTAAGTAAAGAAAAACAGTACTTGTTTGGAATCCTTGTACTCTTAGCCAAAAAAATGATAACAGTATGTTGGCATAAACTCTTACTCCCTACTATAAATCAATGGAAAGAGAGACTAGTGAGTGTTTATACAATGGAGAAAATAACAGCAAAACTAAACATGTCCACTGATTTATTTAAGAAAATATGGAAACCTTTGATGATATATTTGCAATTAACTTTGTAGCAAGGAAAATAATTGTAAATACACTGGCATATTCTGTATATGTATATTCAACATATGTCTCTGTTATGATGCTGGTAAAAGTTATTTGAAGATCTTCCCTTTATTTCATATTTGATGTTTGCAATCCATTTGTAACTTGTTTTATATTCCACTGATTGGTGGAGAAAAGATTCCCTGGACCTTCAGCTTGCCGAATAGTTCGGATGTTATTGTTCAACTGATTTGTTTGGTTGTACTGGAAATTAATGTTTGAGACTTAAAGTGTTAATTATTGAATATGAATGCAAAACTAATAAAATAAAGTTTTTGTTAAAAAAAATAAAATAAAGTATACTAAGAATACTTTTGGTTGTTCCAAAAAAGCATGTGATAGTACACTTAATACACTTTAAATTGTGATTTTCTATAATGTAATTACAAAAAAAATACATTAAACACAAACTAGTTGTTCCAAAATACACATGCTTCAAGTAAAATAATCCTTAACAAACTTGAAGTATACTGATTATTAGTCTGGCTTCAAGTATGCTAAGATTTAATATATATAGCATATTTTGTTCACAGTGGTTCACATGATCTACAGAACCTCAACAGCACATCTGTTGTTAAGTGCTGCCTCATTTAATCTCAGCTTCAACTGGCCAAACTCTGAAAGTGTGTGAGGTTCTCTCTTCATCTGCAGTATTTGGTGTAAACAAATATTGACTATTGGAATTCCTCTCTGCTTGTGTCCCACCTCAGACCTGCGGCGAATGACAGCTGGTTTCATGGGTATGGCAGTGGCCATCATTCTGTTTGGCTGGATCATTGGCTTGCTCGGCTGTTGTTGGGATAGAGGTCTCATGCAATATGTGGCTGGCCTGCTCTTCCTCATGGGAGGTGAGTGTAGAACAAAGTATTAGTTCAAGTTAAGTGTTTCAATCCCTAGCAAAGGTGGTGCCAGGCCTTTGTTTTAACTAGACTAAAACACATTCTATTTTTTTATTAGATTATTTCAATACATGATAAATTGACAGCTGTGGTTAGCATTAGCCTGACTGTAGCAACTAATAAAGATTAAACTTAAACTTGTTTACATTTACATAAGTAATAGGAATCAGCAGCTGATCAGAATAAAAATGCAAACAGCCCAATGGAACATTATGGGCTGATTAAGGTCCATCAGAATGAAGATGTAATCTAAACGAGGGTTGTTTTATGCCGATTGATAATCTGATCTATGTGCAGGACAGGTGATCTGATCACCTTTACTCATCATATCTTTCTGACTGTGGAAAACTGACATGACTGAGATGCATCAGGCATGCCAACACAACATGCTCACACATGCATAACTTTAAAAACAATTGGCATCAATCTATAACTGTTTTTAAATGTGTTTTAACAACATTCCCCAAGATCAATGAGACAACCAATCTCAAGTGAGCAAATCAATGTTCTTAAATTTTATTGTCAAGTGGGAGATTTTTTTAGTGCTTACTCTATAGTCACATAATTTTAGTGATTAATTTTTTAAAAAATGCCTTATTAGTATATAAAACAAACACCACCCCACACCTCAGTTTTGTGTGCAACAAGATGTTACAAGGGCAAATGTGTGATTTCAGTAGAACTTTACTAACTTGAAAATTCTGCTGAAACGGCATCCAGTTTTCATTTTTTACTGGAAAATGTAAAGTTATAGTTTATATTGTGTTTATTAGGAGGGTTCACAAACGCTGTCTGAGCAGAAGGGAAGAATAAACATTATAGTGAGAGTTAGAACACCCCAAGAAACAAAGTGTTGTGCAGCAATGTGTCCCATTTATAGCATGGGCAGCCAGTGGAAGCTTCACACACAGCATAACAGCTCAGCTTGGCAAGAGGCAGCTGCACATTCAGCTATGATCAATCTTGGATTAAGGCTGTGCTCTAGAGTTTTATAATGAATAAGTATTTAAAAGCCAATTATGTTTCTTGGTAATAAAACATAAAAAATATGCTTAGTCTCTCTGCAGGTGCCAAATCACAGATAAGAAACACACAGGGCCACAGCCAGCCCAAATTCAGGATCTATTTCTTCATCTGCTCCAGCTAAGAGTCCAAATAATAGCTGATATAAGAGCTGATAATTAAAACATTTGTATAAACAAATATATGTCAAAAACATTTTAATGTAGCATGCTAATTTCCATAGCATGTAATTTTATCTTGTCTCAACTTTTGTGCACCATTAAATTTACTTGGCATTTATGCCACAAAAATATGTGGATAGGAACAGAACCATCAAAGACAAAGAGTTGAGCAATTCTTCCCATACAGCTGGTTTATCTGCTTGTACTTTTGAAAATGAGCTATAAATGTGTGGGTTTTTTCCACACATATCATTTTGGTTTGATTGTTTACTTTTCTTTACTTTTCATTGTGTGGAACTATGGACATTTGCAGAGAGGAGAAGAAGAAAAGGGTTGTGAAGAATAATAAGATCAGGAAAAGGAAACAAAAATGATCAAGCTTTCCCTTTCCTGACCTTCTTATTCTTTTTTATCCTCCTCTCCCTTCACTATTATACTATGAATCCTTTCTTTCCTAGTAGTCCAAATCCGATTTGGGAATGAGCTGAAAATCTGCCCAATCAGATCAAGTAATGCAATTACCGCCCTCCATTGAGCTAAATGCCAATCTATGCCGACTTCAAATCAGAGTGGCCTGGTTGGTGTAGAACTGGAATTATCTGTTCTACCCCAGTTGAATAGTTTAGAATTTAATTGAATAGAATTGCAGCATAGGAACTAATGTAAAGACGCCAAACATGGGTCTGAACCCATGTTTGGGTCAACCCGGGGCCAGACCCTGCAGTACTAAAGAACCTTAAGATGATCAAACTTGTCCTTTAAAAACTCAAAATGTGAGGAGACATTGATTATTAATCAATAACTGTGCTGAACATCAACTTTTGTTCTACTTCTGTTGTTACAGGAACTTTCTGCATTATCTCCCTCTGTACCTGTGTTGCTGGCATTAACTTTGAGCTGTCCCGTTACCCGCGGTACCTGTACGGCCTTCCTGACGACATTGGCCATGGCTATGGATGGTCTATGTTTTGCGCCTGGGGAGGTCTTGGCCTTACCCTCATCGCTGGTTTCTTCTGCACCCTGGCTCCCTCTGTTCAGCCAATACCCAGATCCACCTGTCCCAAAGCCCGGCAAGAGAACGGCACCGTCTGCTAAAGCTGAAAACAGTGAACAGACCAGTTACATCAATTGATTAAAAAAAATAGACAAACTGTCAAATCATGTCATCTGCCTACTTATCTCCAATCAGTTCTGGGTTCAGAGTTTTTAAATTGTGTGTGTGTTTGAAATGGACATTTTGATAATCTGTTATCTCAATCATACAATGAGAAATTCAAGATCTTAGAAGAAATATTAAAGAAATAATCCTGTCTTTTGTTATTGTGGGACAGATGTGTAAATTGACCTTGGATAGGAAAATATTCTAAGGATTTAAGGAGGATTCAAGAAGAAAGTAATGGACTGATGTGTGGAACTTGTCACCTGAAGTTAGGCTGTTACTGTGAAAGTGGACAGTAACAATTTGATGAAGATGTGTTCTCTGTACTTGCAGTTGGTTTCTTTAGAATTCTCACAGGAACCGGATTGAGCCAGTCCAGGGTTATCAGCTGAGTAAACCTTTCTGTGCACCATGCAAAAATTACATGTAACAAATGCGCAGGATTAAGATACAAACTGCTGTTAATTATTGTCTGGAATATTCCAAAAAAGTAACAGGAAGCAAGAATTTTCATATTGGATTGCTTTTATTCTATATAGGTGCATTCCTTTCCATACAATGATCTTACAAGCCATTAAGCATTTTGAATATACAATTTTTATTTAATTTTATATTGATTCCCTCATATTGTGAACAAACAGCAGTTTACTGTCACGGCAAATGTCTTCTGTGCTTTTTTTCATGAGTATGTATGAGTATGAGCATGTTAGCAAGAAGGTGATTTTACGGTCTATACAAACAATCTTTTTATTTAATAAAGTAGATACATAGATTGAGTATATAAAAAATCAATTTCTTTTAATCTGAGTTACTGATAAATCAATTTAAAAGGGAGCATATTCACATTAATATTGTGCTGCCCTCAGGAGTGAAAAAGCATGTAGGTGTTTTTAACTCATGCTTTGGTGTTGATTTTTTAGACAACTGTCCGCAATTTCCTCTCTCTATTTTGTTCCATATCACAAGAAAGCACAAATTTATCCAGCTGATGTATTAGACCCAGAAGATCAATGTCATGTATCAGTAAAATCTTTACTCACCTTAGTCACCATCAATAATTTACACAGATTTGTCTGTGGACAGTGGTATAAACATTAGGACTGATGAGAGCTTGTTCAAATACAGTCACTAGTTTTACACGACATGTTGTCTTAGAAAGCACAAAGCAGCAGCCAGTCCCTACTGACACCAGTAATGTCAGTAAGGCCTTTTTTTTCCCACTGGCAGCTCTACTGTGTGGCTCGACTTGGCTCAACTCTATATGGTTTAGGTGGTTTTCCATTACATCAGTCATAGTTGGGTGGCACCATAGTTTGAAAAGTAGTGTGACATTATCTTGTACAAACTCCTGCAGGTGTTGAAGCCATGGATGGTATTGGGGTAGAAGCAGTAGAGCTTGGGGAGTCCAAATTAATGGAAGTTGAGACATACCTCTCATAGAAAGATATTCTGGAAACACAAAGCAAGGGTGTAACTTCAGTATATGTAAGAGACAGTGAATAATCAAAGCACAGCACACTGTTAGCATTGATAGCAAATTAGTATTGTCTTGATGCAAGACACACCATAATCCAAACCAATCCAATCCAACTTTATTTATAAAGCACTTTATAACAACCACAGCTGATACAAAGTGCTGTACATTAAAACACAACATAATAAAATAAAATAAGTAAAAAACTCTGACAGCTTAAAAACAAAAACACACTTTAAGACTAGATCCTGCTGGAGTCAAAAGCCAAGTAAAATAAATGGGTTTTAAGACAAACTTTAAAAGTAGACAGTGAAGGGGCCTCTGACCTGCAAAGGCAAGTCGTTCCATAACTTAGGACCCATAACAGAGAAACCCCTGTCCCCTCTGAGCTTCCTGTCCCCTCTGAGCTTCCTTCTATATCTTTGTACTTCCAACAGCAGCTGATCTGCGGACCTGAGAAACCGATAAGGTATGTAGGGGTGAAGAAGCTCAGAGAGGTCAGCCGGGGCAAGATTATGTAGTGATTTAAAAACAAAGTTTCGGAATATCCTTGTTTGTTCAAAGTAAGCTCAGCACTGAGGAACAAGTTGCATACAAGACTCTTTAAGGAAGAGTAAAACCATCATCATAAAACCATCATCCATTATGGAATACAGTAATGATGTGCTCAAGTTCAATCAACTCTACCTGTTACTGGTTGGTGCCTGTAAATGGTGTCTGTTCCATTGAACCACTGCGGCCGTTGTGGTCCTTCTTGGCCCAGTAATTGCTTTACAGGGTTCTAATCATCTTGCTGTTCAGTGATACCTGTAGGCAGCCATCAACAGAGTCACACTTGTCACCGCAAATCAACAAGCCAGTTAAATGTGATTTACATAATAAAAACATAACACAATAAATATGCCAACAAAAAGGAACATTATATTACATTTCAATCAGTAACAGACAATCTTCTTATGCTGCCTTCTCAGCCTGAGTTGGTACATTTGGAACCCCTGCAAAGTGGATCCTAAAATTAGGACAGGTATCACATAAAACTACTGGAAGTACCTTTGTAATCGAGAAAAGTCGAGTTAAGCCATACTGAGTAGGTGCCAGCAGAAAAGGGGAATATGGATAATCTCATATGTGTATTCCATGTGCTCCAGAAAGAAAAACTTGAAAACTGATCAATGTTTTGGAATAGTAAATATTTGAAACATATATATTGAGTGTTGGATTACTTAAAATTCAATTTGAGAGTAGAGAAATTGGTGTAGTTCCCTGGTAAAGTGTTCATTAGTAATAAATGCATTTGGGTAAGCAATTTAAACACCTAAACTTCTATTGCCCCTCAGATTTTTTGTTTAACTTTTCTTTTCCCATTACAAAGTAAAAAATGTAAATCATGAATGAATTTCAAATCTGACTAGCACTAAAGAGGAAGCACCTAAGAGCATGGGCATCACAATATTTTAAGGAACTATTCATTGTTGTTATCAAGTCCTATAATAGACTTAAGAAAAAACATCCCTTTTGATTTGGTTTGAGATATTCTGTTCTATTCGACCTCACGTCTAAAGTATTTATATTCTACAGGTGCAATTTGACTTTCAGTTTACATATGTAAACAGTAAGCAGAACACACTACACAGATTAAATTGTACATTAAAAGTCTCATGTTCAGACATTAATTATGATATTCATAAGAACCTGCCATAACCTTTTTTATTGCTGTCATAGATGCCATAAAGGCCTTCTCCAAGATGCCATCTATAAGGCCTCCTAGTCAACATATCGTCATCAGAACTGATCTAAAAATATCAATTCTCTTACAAATAAAAACAGCATTTACTGTTTGCATCCTGATCACTTGAACATTTGTGTGTCTTAACTTGTTGGATTGTTGTATCAATGTCTGTGTTCCCTTATCTTAAAAAGTATTTTTTGTTTATTTTTAAGGATTCATTGAATAAAAGACCCAAGATTTAAAATGTGGACTGACTCATTACTAAAATCTACAATGTGATTTAATGATGAGAAATGTGGTTTAATGATGAGCTGGCTTAAGAAAACACAAAATCTATTCAAACACAAAATAAAAGTAGAAATTGTCTGATTGTGCATTAGTTCAGTCATGTTCTAGATTAAAATAAAGTAGAATTGTATTCAGTTCATAGTACCAGTTGTCTTTGTGGGTTTACTGGGAAGAGATCTCACAGCAGAATGTTTCAGGAAGTACATGAAGTGTCATGATATTGGTTGTTGAACCAAATAAAGAGAAGTGGAGGCAGCATCTGAGTTCTTTGATGATTTAATTATGAATGGTTCAAATAATGATGGACACTTAGAAAAATACAAAATCCAAGTTTGCAACGAAAATAAATCCAAAAGAACTTCAGACCAGGATACATAAGGCGAAAACAGGGAAGTGAACACGGGGATCTGATGAGGAATAGAAGTGAATGAGAGGCTAAAATACTAGGAGGTAGAGAGCCAGACAAAACCAGGGCTGATTAGCGTAATTGTAGCGTAATGACCGCCAGAGGCAGTGCTTCAAGTACTGAATGATCATTCTTGTGCATGCCCAGATCGAGCGCTAATGACAACAAAGGCACCTGTTACCTGCCAAGGACCAATGTGACTCTACATAGTCACGTGGCACCCGACGTTCAATCCCTCAACCTTCTAGCAAGAGGCTAGGATTCCGAGAACCAAGCACTATGGCGGCCATCCGGGATTCATAGAACCGTAGTTACAGTAGTAACTTTTGTTCTTGGAGTCCTTAAAGGGGGTAGTGGAGAGTGCCCCTCGTGGGGACGTTGTTCTGCTGAGGGACATGGGCAATGATAGTGAGACCTAGAGGGTCGTGGTTGGGAGGGACGACCCCCCTATCTGAACTCGAGCAGTGTTCTGTTATTGGACTTTTGTGCTCGTCAGAGATTGTCCATAATGAACACCATGTTCAGGCATAAGGGTGTCCATATGTGCACTTCGCACCAGGACACTCTCGGCCACAGTTCAATGATCGACTTTGTCATTGTATCATCAGACCTGCGGTGGCATGTCTTGGTGGGGAACATTGAGTCTGAGTGGACCATGTTCCGTGCCTCCATCGCCGAAGCGGTTAATCGGAGCTGTGGTAAACCCTAACCCACACCCTAATGTGATGTAGAGGTATGCTGCCCAGAATTCCTTGAAGGGTTTTTACCCTGTAAAACTGAGGAAAGGTACTAGGTGATGTCCAGGAGGTCGCACAGCATTTAACGTCCAACAGCACCCCTGTAATGGCAGCAAACGAGGTTGACATGCCCCTTGTAGAGTGGCACTTCACTCCCGCTGGCAGTGGGCGATCTGATTTGGAGATCAAATCCACAACCCAGTGTGCAAGTTGCTGCTTGTTCAGTGCCTGAACTTTCCGTGAGCCAGCATAGCAAACAAAAAGGCTATTCGTCTTTCAGAAGGATGCCATAGCATTGATATGCCTCGAGGGCACGAACACTGCACAGTAGTTCGGAGGAGCATCCGGTGTCAAACCGGGCAAGATGGAGAGGCTGGGTACTGCCTCCTGCCAGTGACACTTTAGGCATAAATGCCACATCAGGCCACAGTAACACCTGAGCCGTCAGGATTCCACCAGCAGCAGGACTCGGCTATCGATAGAGACTGCAATTCCCCCACACGCTTTGCGGAAACCATCGCCAAAAGAAACATTATCTTCACTGATAGTCATTTGAGGTCCGCAGATGCCAGGGGCTCAAATCGGAGGGACCGACGAGCCTCAGGCACCAGAGAACGGTTCCATGCCATTGCCACGGGGAGGTCGGGTGGGTGCAAACACAGAGTACCTCTAAAAAAACAGTACAATATCCTTGTCTCGGCTCACTGAACCATTCAGCCCGACATGCCAACAGGAAATGGAAAGGCATAAAGGAGGGTTTGGGCAAGTTGTGTGCCAGCGCATCGTGGCACAGAGGGCTGCTGTCAACCAAGGAGAACCAAAGGGGACAGTGAAATTTGTCCCTTGAGGCAAAGAGGTCCACGTCCGCCTTGCCACAGACCTTCCAGATCCTCTCCACTACCTCTTGGTGAAGCTTCCACTCTCCTGGGAACGGCTTCTGACAGGATAGAAAATCTGCTGGCATGTTCTGTGGCCCTGGGATGTAGGCTGCTCTGAGGCTGGCCAAGAATGGAGCTGCCTAGGTGAGAAGCCGTTGAGTCAAGCACAACAGCTTCTTTGACCTGGTCCCCCCCTGGTGGTTGATGTGAAAAACCACAATGGTGTTGTCTGACCTCACCGGCACATGCTTCTCTTGCACGCCTGGAAGAAAGCTCTGAAGAGCCAGAAGCACAGCCTGTAATTCCAGGACATTGATGTGTTCTCTGCTCTGCCGCTGGGACCAGGTTCTCTGTGCACCCCAGCCAGTGGAGGATGCATCTGTAAACACAATTTCCCTACCGCACGGGAGGGAACCGAGCGGGACCCCTGTAGACATAAAGACCTCACCCTCCATTCGGACAGAGACTGAAGACACTGAGGCCCCACCCAAAGTCTTCTGAGACGATGAGTTTTCCATGTGGAGTCTAGATTCAAGCTGTTCAACCACATCTGGAGGGGGTCCAATGACAGCAGCCCCAAGGTCTCTACGACAGATGCAGCTGTAAGCATGCCCAGAAGTCGAAGATACCACAGTAGAGGCAGTGCCATGCTGCACCTGAATTCTGGGAGCATGCTCAATATACTGGGTGACAGGCAAAGCAATCATTGAGATGGAATTCATGGCAGTGCCCAGGAAGATGGTCTCCTGTGAGGGAGTCAGATTGCTTTTCTCCATGGTCACCTGCAAGCCCAAGCATCCCACATGATGGAGCACTAACAAGGTGTCTCAAACCAACTGGTCCCGTGTTGCCACACAAATTAGCCAGTTGTCCAGATACGGGAGGATCCATAAGCCTCGTGCCTGCAGAGGAGAGCGGGCCGCTGCGACACATCGAGTGAACACCCTGGGAGACAGCGAAAGTCAGAACAGGAGGACCCTGAACTGGAAGTGGCTCCCCTAAAAGGCAAAACGAAGAAACTGCCAATGGGGCGGCAGAATTGGACCATGAAAATAAGTGTCCCTGAGATCTATGGAAGTGAACCAATCGCCTGGGGAAATCGCCTGCAACACTTCCTTGGTGGTCAGCATACAAAAAGACATGACCTTCAAATACACATTCAGGCCCCTGAGGTCCAAGACCGGATGTAGACCCCCGGTCTTCTTCGGCGGAATTGAAGACGATACCCCCGGGACAGGGTGGACAACATCCACAAGTCCAGGATGTTGGCAACCCAGAAGCCGAGCTGTCCTGGGGTAAAATAACCGACTGCTGGCCCCAAGGAATCATCTGCGGATCTCTGACCCGGCACCAGACCCTGAAGCTCAATGGAATCAATCAATCAATAAAATTTTATTTGTATAGCACATTTCAGCAGCATGGCATTTCAAGGTGCTTTACATAATTAAAGAAAAAATGATAACAGCATGTGACATTAAATAAACAGTAAGAAAGGGAAAGAGATTTTGAAAAAAACAGATTAAAAAAGATAAAACCATACTTTTGTTACGGATTTAAGCGCCTCTCATCGCCGGACTCCGCCGTCCGTTTAACATGGGTATTATCCAGGTCCTGTCGCCTAACAGGGCAAGGTCTCCAACCTTTCAGCACCAGGCTCCGTCCACCTGTCATGCGAATTGGAAGAAGGAGATGGGCGTGAGGACCTCCGTGAAGGACCTATAGCGGCTCAAGTGCCAACTGGTTGGCGATCACAACCTGTGAAGCCCTGCCAGCTGCTGCCTTGTTCGAGACGCCTGAGCTGTATGGTGCAAGGCATCCAGTGCTGCAGAGCCAAAAAGTTCCCCTGGAACTACAGGCAGGGCCTGGAGGATTCTCCTACAAGGCTCAGTAAATGGTGACTGCGCCAACCAGACCTAGCGGCGAGCATGCACCAGCGTGGAGAGTGTGCGTCCAAGCTCCCTCGTCATGAAAGCAAAGGCATGCAGAGATGCATCAACCAGGCCTTGCGTGGGGTGATCCAGCGGAACAGATTCCAAGGAGGAAGACAGGGTCAGCATAAGATGAGAGAGAGAGTTCCCAATCCAGCCCATGCAGGCCCATAATCATAGGCCTTGCAGAGAAGGTAATCAGTAATATGGCACTGAGGCCACGGACAGCAGGCATTAGGAAGTAAGGATAATCAGGTGGGATAATAAGAGAGGCAATGCCCAGTTCCACCGCTGGCATCTGCTCCAAGCCAACCCTGGGTGCCTCCTGCATGGTCGCCAGGACCCTGCCATCCATTGTCAGATGTGAAAGCACCTTGGTGTCTGACCAGCAAGCATGTAGTTCCCTTATATACTCCTCTGATGGAGGAACCACAAAGGCAGCCTCTTCAGGTGCCACAGAGCACCTAAAGAATGCGCTGGAAGCTGCAGGCTGTGCCTGAGGATCACCAATCTGTAAACAGGCAAGAGCCATTCGAATGGCAGCTGTCACAGACTCCTACATATCTTCCTGGGAGGCAATGGAACCCAGCTCCGGAAGGTCCTCACAGAAATCGGTGCCAGAGGCCGAAACTGAAATATCATCGACATCATTGACTGATGCTTCATCCCACTCGGGAGGGAGCACCGCACAGCGATCACCATCAGCCTGAAAGGACTGGAGGAGGGCCTTCTTTTGGGCCAGCTCAGTAGTGAGGTGATCCACTCTTGTGGACACCCTCCCTGCATCGGTCCGTCTGGCTCGCTTTGCCGGCACTGAAGGTGTAGCCACAATAGGTTGTTTGCATATTGCCTGTCCCGGCAGCAACAAACTATGCGGCGCAGCGCCTGCCCAGTTGGTAGGCTGCTCTAGCTCAGCCAACCAATCCAGTCTGATCGACTGGGGCATGACGCAACAGTTGGGGAAAGCGTTACCTGACAGCGTCTCCCGGAGATGTTCCACACCGAGACAAGAGTAACACAAGTCATGCCCGTCATCAGGCTGAAGTGGAGCCAGACAGGTTGAGCAGCATAAATTATCCAGCATCATACAGCGTGATTAGCCTGCCACTAACGAGAAGTCAACGCGAAGACAAAACGCCACTGGCGACTCCGTTGTAGGAAAACCCTCATAGACCCTACGAACTCAGGGTGAGCAGAAACTCCACCAGCGAGTCCGATAATTAACTAAAGATGAACTCAGCACAAGCAGAGACGCCACTGGTGAGTCAGAAGAGCCACAACAATTAATGTGGCAAATCAAAGCGAACAGTTAACTATTGTTGAGAAAAGAGCAAAACTTTCCAGTCGTCGCAGAGGTAAAGGTGAAAACAGCTTGTGCAGGCTGTGGAGGGCGAGCCCTACCTGCAGCTCCGACCAAACTCAGTCACAGGGCTACTAGCAACAAGCAGGTAGGACAACAGTGGTACACACAGAAGCAATCAGCTTCACACGACTACACGGCTGTACTCACACACCTGCGCGTGAGAAGAACAAAAGGGATTGAACGCCGGGTTCCACGTGACTATATGCAGTCATGTGGGTCCCCAGCAGGTCACAGGTGACTTTGTTGTCATTAGTGCTCGACCTGCGCATGCGCAAGAATGATCATTCAGTGCTTGACGCACCGCCTCTGGTGGTCAGTAGGGATGAAATAGAACTACAAGGATCTACAGGGGAACACAAAAGAGTGATAGAAGCAACAAGTGAGCTAGGAATAAATCTAATACTAAGAGACACCAATATAGAGACTTACTTAAATTACTAGAATGTGAAAAGAACATGCGGGGAAAACTGAGGTAATCCAAAATAGAAATAAGGTTGATCTAAAGATAAGAACTAAGGAACAAAGAGACAGAGTAACTAGAAGATCTAAACAAAGAAATAACCTAACTACAATCACTAAAGAAAGATGGACAAAAGACTAACTAAACCTAAAGTGACAAAATAAGAAAACTAGAAACACTACGGTGGGACTACAAAGAATTAATAATAACTGGAACCACCAAAGAAAGGTATACCTAGACTCAGACATAAGAATAACTGAACCTATAAAATAACTAAGAAATAAACATTACTAGAAACACTACAGAGAGGCTGAAATAAGGAATAACTAGAAGGATAAAATAAAAATAATCTAACTGTAATCACTAAAGAAACCTTGACATGAGTTCAGACATACAAGAATAACATAACCTAAGACAACTAAAGAATAAATCTAACTAGAAACATTATGAAGGATTGAAAATAAGGAAAGCAATAACAAGACAATTCTAATAACACTAAATACCCCAAATAATAACATCAAAAGGACCATAAAGAGCTAACCTAAAGAAAACTAAGACATACTGATAACGTCAAAACCAAGTCCAAAAACACAGTCTCATCCATAAGAAATAAAAACATGAGAACAAATTACAGCACACAGTTGTTTCATTATTCCCTCCCCAATTCTGACATCTAATACACATATTGGAAACCTGACAGATCTGTAAATACTTTGAGCAGAAATGTCATAAACAATGGTGTCAACAAGTTAGGAAAGCGTTACTCTTAGTTGACCTCTTGTAACGAGTAATCTATCATGTTACTATCCAATAATCAGATTAAAGTTACTCCAAGTCACTGTGTGTTACTATATTTTCATTTTATTTAGTAAAAACATATATTGTTGCTTTCCTCTTTTTCCTTGAAGAGTTACGTCTCATGTGTAACACCAGCGACACAAACATAAACAATAGAGGGAAAAGAGAGATGCACATTTTCTAGCTCAGGGTTTCCCCCAGTGTATAATAGGCCTGGCGGCCTGCCATCCTTTACTAGCGCCACCGCCAGGCTAAGCCTTTCTTGTTTATGTTTTTAGGAAACTAAAAATAATAATAATAAAAAAAGCAAAGTTTTTTCTTTCTTTCTGTTTTTAAGCCGGATTGCTAGCGCCTCTGTTGCTCTGAACGCATCACTGGCGGAGCAGATTTATTCCTAAAAGACATGCTTATAGAAGACAGGTTTATAGTTTATACATTTAAAGCCGGACCAATCACACCGCTGGAAACTCTGCTGCAGTAGCTGGATTAAGTTTATCTCAGGGCGGGATCTGCGCACCTCCTTTCACTCAAACTGGACACAGACTAACCTGTATGGATATTTACATCAACCCTCTGTGAGGAATCATGATTCTTTCCAGAGTTTTTGATCAAGGTAGGACTTTAAACACCACTCTGGTTAGCTCTGGTTGCACACCTCTACATGAACTACAGGAATAACTTGTAGTCGCCCTTTCAGAGGTGCGTTGAGTGAGCGGTGAGAATGATTTATATTTGTGAACAAATAATTTTGTGCAGCTTTTCCATCTCAACACGCTGCCCAGCGCCCGGCTCTGCCTGCGCTGATAAAGTTTATCTATGTGTTCCCGGTTGGCCGGTGTATAAGTTAACAAACTAGCGCTAACCTCATCATGCAGGTTCAGCCTGGTGAGGAGCTTTCGAGCTCTCCTGTCTGATTTTATATTACATCATTATCACACTGATTTTATATTATATCATTATTTGTAGGCTCGAGCAGCTAAACACTGCGAAGGCCTATTGTATTTCAAATGTTTGTTTTTTTTCTCCTGACAAATGAATTGGCTGTTTGGGGGCTTTAACATATTCAAAATCTCACCAAAATTGGTGGACGCATACATGGTGTGTGGAATTTACGTATTTTAATGTCTACACAAAAATCGCAAAAGAAACAGCTCAACTGTGCCCCCTAGAAAATTTCCATAGAGCCTTTGCTATTCACTTACGTTAACGTAGAGACATGAAATTTGGTACACTTTAAGAACTCCCCAAGACACTCAGAATTTACAATTAATGTAATAGTGCAAGTATGACAGGAAATCAGCCATTTTGGATTGAAGTTGTGAATTTGACCCCATTTTGGCCGTTTACAGCCTTTGCATTTGATCAAACTCCTCCTAGGGATTTTGATGGATCGGCTTCAAACTTGGTCAGATGGTTCATAAGGCATGCCTGATTCAAAGTTATCAAAACCATTCAAATTCATGCATGATGAAGGGGTGATACCAGGGGTCAAAGTTCACTGACTCACCAAGAAATATGAAACTCCTACACAAAATCTCACAGAGCCACCAAACATTCTGTGTGTGATCACCCTTGGGTGCCCTACAACAGTGGTCCCTAAACCCCGGTCCGTGGATCGGTACCGGTCCGTGGACCAATTGTCACCGAGCCGTGCAATAATTAATTAAATATTTCCGTTTTATGTATTACTTAAGTCTGGAGGATCTTTTATTTTAAAATCCTTTAATCGGATTCTCTCGGTTACTTAAACGCCAACACTGAGCCACAAGCGGCAAAATGAGTAAGAAACAAATCAGATGTCTTTGGAAAGTTTCTTTGCAAAGGGGAAAAGGCCCAGAGAAGAGCAGGAGATTGGATTTATCCCGGACCGGTAGGTGAGTCCCACATTACAAGCCACTCTGCGTAACATGCGGCGACCGGCTGCTAATGAGGCAATGAAGCTTCAAACTGCTTCGCCACGTAGAGACCAAGCAGGTTGTGGATATAAGCAACACTTCAGGTGTCATTGACTCTCATCACTCCCAGATGGAACCGTCTGGTTGCAGAGAAACAAGCTCAGGGCTCCGTTAGTCGTTATCATGAGTTAAAGTTTTCACGAAAGTAAAATGTTCATTTTTGTGGCGCATCTGTATCTTATTTTGAAGGGATATGTAAACGTTACCATAGCAACCAGAGCAGCCACTCTATTTGCTGCACTATGATTTGGAGGTGAATATGTCTTTCATAGTTAACATTTTTAACTGAATAAACATAATAAACATATATAATAATGACCTTTACATATAATAATAAACTTTTCCACATTCCCCTCTGTTCTGACATCACCGCGCTTTCTGATTGGCTACCTGTCACATTCAGCAGGTTGTATTCTGGGTCAGGGAAAACCCCACAGGCTGCGATAAAAGGGCCAAGACAACCCAAATTGGGCATATTCAGGATTTAGCGGGAACATCAACATACAGAAGCAGAAGCCTTATCTGACGGATCACGCGCGCCGGTCTGCGGTAATAAAAAGGTTGGGGACCACTGCCCTACAAGACCCAATTGTGACATTTTGACAACACTTAAGCCACTCCCCCTGTTCTGTTGGATCCAACTCCATTTGGTTTGGATCCAGCAGGTGGGCGTGGCGGCGTGGCGGCGTGGCAGTGTGGCGAATTGACCTGTCACGCCGTTGCCATAAGTTTGGCTCTGAATTCCACAATTTTGAGTCCACCTGCACCAAACTCACTGGGATGGATCCTTATCCAACTGTGGACAGGAATCCAGTGCAATATTTTGTGGGCATGGCCTAATATCTCAACAGCGCCCCTTAGAATATTTTAAATAATCAGCCCCAAGCCATGCTTTAACCTAGAATTATGAAACTTGTTACATGTGTATCTTGTCAGGATGTACAAAAATGTCTCTTGGAGCCATGTTCCAAACCCAACAGGAAGCCGGCCATTTTGGATCAAAGCTGCCATTTCCTGTTTTTCATAGATGTCGCATCTGATCGAACACCTCCTACAGTTTTGGAGATACAAACTTCAAACTCACTCAGCCCACTCTTGAGACATTGAAGGTGAAAAGTTATCAAAAGAATTATTGCACATCAAAGCATGTGGGCGTGGCTAAGTGTCAAACTTTGGCTTTGTGGCATGAAACATTAAATGCAGTAACTTCTCCAGGACAGGTCAAAGCTGAATCAGACTTTCCATGTCTCATTATAGACCAGCCTTGATCACATTCACATGGTCAATTGATGACATCAACTAAGCCAAGCCCCTCTCCAACAGGAAGTCACCTGTTTTTTCTGGCGGATGTCTTACTTTTACTTTATGAGTCAAATGTTCAAATGGGTTAAATCCTTTGCCAACTGATAGAAAATGACATGATGATGAACTCTATGAATGTTGGCTGGTGGCTGAACCATGTGGACGTGCCTAAATAGCGAATAGCAATGATCGCCATGTCTACGATCATTTCTAAATCAAACATGCTTCATCTGATTTGCACCAGACTTTGTATGATTGACTCTGGTGAACCTCTAAAGAGCCCCAGTCACATTACATTATAACTTGACTCCACTGCGCCCCTAGGTGAATGAAATAGCTTTATCTTCTCGCTGCATCAGATGATCTGCACCAAATTTTTGTGCATTGTCTGTGAGCAATGCCAAAAATGACACAGTGAGTGTTTCCAGGCGGGCGGGTCCGGCTGCTCCATCAGAGCGTGAGCGGTGGCTGGGGGGAGGAGGGGGGGATGGGGGGAGGCGGTGCTGGGACCACGCGGTGGCTATAGGCCGAGTGGTGCTTGGCTGCGAGGGCCGCTCGAGGCTCCACGGAGCTTTAATTAGTATTATTTTTCTGGTTATACAATGCATTAAACCGTATCAAATGCTTTGTCCACTTAGTCAGACAGCCGCATGGAGATCTGAGAAACTCGTCCCATAAACTCGACCAACCAGAATAGTTTCTGTGATGCTTATTAAAAACTCAACAGACACAAAATGAAAGAGCTACTAAAGCCATATTAGCAGCATTGAATTAAATCTCCCGTTTGTTGCGCATCTCTGCGTAGTGCAGCAGATTACAGGGCCGGTCCAAGGCTGGATGAGGCCTGGAGCAGAATCTGATTTAGGGGCCCCTTGCTAAAAACATCAGCACCTCTAACATATATGTTGGATTTAATCTGAGAGAGGAGGAATAGAAACCCTGGGGACTCGATGGAGCTGCTGACTTAATTTGAATTAAACAAAAGTGCAAATAATTGATATTCATTTTAAATGTATATTTTGATTTGTTGTTTTTAAGACTAGTTGTGGGTATAAGTAGTGTTTCACTGGCGATGTTTTCCCATAACGTATAATATTTTCAAATTCCCAGTCACCTTAACATCTTTTAATACAAAAACACGGTGGACCGCCTCTGCACTCCGACCACCAGGCTTAGCAAGTTTTCTGGGGGAAACCCTGCTAGCTGATGGATTTTTCGTTGAGTAGTCAAGTTACTTATTCAAAGTAACTATGTAGTCCCTGATAATAAATTAACTACCTATATATCATGCATGTATATGTTTTATGATCTCAAGGTTGCAAACTGCCCCAAAAACATCTTTTCCATTTGCTCTTCACATAATGGCTTGAATCTTTAATCAAGCGTAATGACTGTTATTCCATGACAGAACCCTCAGTTTATCATTTGCCTCACAAGTAAGATAAATACTCTGGTAGCACACACAAGCTAGCTACCAGACTGATATTTTTATTGCTCAAAATACATTTGAATATTGGACAACGATGCAATTGACCTGGTTCTGCCTCTTTCTAATGTACAAACAGATAGTAAAATAGAACTCAGCAGTTTTACACTGAATACAGCATTTTGTCCAACAAACGTAAAGTCTAAAAAAATCAGTTTTGTTCTTCTTGAACAACTCTCTACATCAATGCAACAATTTTCCCTACAAAAATAAATAAAAATTATACTTATGTGAGAGAAAGCTTAGCTCCTCACTAATAACTCAGTCTCACTTTCCTGCCCTGCATTCAATAACTTACCAAACACGAGCCATGGCTCTCAAAAGGTTGAAAAACACTTGAGAGAAAAAAGCCAAGTTATTTTCAGCAACTGCTAACAACAACAACACTACACCACCTGTGAAATTTACATTGACCTTTGCCAATACTTAATTGCAAGTTATTTTATAATGGTAACATCAACAATGTGTCTCCTCTTATATGGTTGAACTGAAGGGGAGATTGTTTAATGGTTACAACAGTACAAAAAAATCTTTAGTAATTTGTGTGTGCTTTTGTGTGTTCCAGTATTATCTGGAAAACTATGAATAGGATTTTAGACCCCCCAATCTGCCCCAGCGTCCAGGTCGTGCGTTACGGCCCTGCGTTTGGTGTCAGAGCGTAGCGCACAGAGGGATGCAGCTCCTCCAAATTTGTGCTTATTCTAGTGACATTTATTAAGATTTTTTATTTTTAAAAACTGTGTAATTAGATATTTTACAAAGAGTTACAGGAATTTACACTGTATCACAAGCTACAGCACGTCATTGAGCAAAATGTGAATGTTTTAATGTGAACAAAATGTTTTGTCTGAAAGGTGTATATGCCTCATTTCTTCCACAACATTACCCTCAGCCAAGGCACAACTGGACCACATCCAGGCCAAAGCAACTCTTCACATGGCCAAAGCAGAACTCTTATACTATTACTCTCATAACACACATAACATACTACATATCTCATGAACACTAACAATATTTTTGTCTTTCATTTTAAGTGGGCCAAATCACTTATATTAAAAGTAAACTAATTAAACAAAAATTGCTGCTGTGATTGAATTCTTTTAATAAGTCATGTAACTTGCTATGATTTTGAACGGGTGTGATGTTTGTGGTTACAGCGTGCACATCTGATGTTGCTCACAGTGGTCCTCAGTGAGCTCAGGGAGCATTTGTGTATGCCAAGACACATGAAAAATTAGAGGGAACATTAGCGGTCCCTGACGTCACTTACTCATACATTCATGTTTGTCTTCACGAACAGGCCTGCTTTTGTTTGTGCAGCATGGATATACAGACTTATTTCAAAACTAATAATCGGAGGACAAAAGGTAAACGAAAGTGGACAAGAAGCAATGCCATTAATTTCTGTTGGAAACGTAAGCACTGAAGTCAACACTGGAGCAAATATTCATGTTAGGAAGGCTAGCTGCAGCAGCTAGGGAGCACAACCCTGGTAAAAAAAAGTATACTTTAGTATACTTCAAACATACTTACATTTGTGAAAGTACACTATAAGTATGCTAATTATTAAGTGTACTACCTATAAGTATATCTGAAGTATATTAAAAATACACTTGTACCAATTTCGAAATTAGTACTTTAAACACACTTAAACATAATTGTACAAAAATACACTTTTAATATATTAAATAAAAGTATACTTTAAGTGAACAAAATCTGGATGATTATGTATGAACTTTTAAGTGCCTTAATAATCTTTTACTATTTATAAAAATTGCATACAATAATAAAAGGATAATCATTATGTAATTTTTAAGAAATTACATCCAATCAATTTTCAGATGTGTGATGTAAAAACCTTATAATCAACGGCATTAGCTCCAGTTCATACTCCAGACCAGATAGTGGCGGTATTGCACATTTTCATTTATTTAAAAAACGCCACGAGACTAAAAAACTTGATGCAGGGAAGATAACAGATGCTGTTCAAATTCGCCATTTTTACTCGCATAATATTGCCTTAAAAGTAGAGAGGGCCTTCATAACTAATTTTGGTAAATTCAAGCTGGTGACGTCCTAGTCCGAGTTAGACGACAACACAACAGGACAACAACCGATGGAAATGAAATGTGTCACAAAAGGAGCCCAGGGGGACAAAGGCTGTTAAGTGTTGCTAGCTGGTGGTAAATTTGCTTATTAATTATCTTCATTTAATTATAAACAGTGCAGTAAAGATATATAACTTAGTTGGTTTCATATATAATTATTTTATCAATTTTATTGTGACTTGTATGATTATTATTATAGTAATCATTGAGCTTCATGTTATAACTGCATGGAGGCTGCTTGTTGTGACTTATACTTTAATTCATAAACTAACCTGGTTTTAATTAAGCTCCATAAAACGGAGAGACTTTGATATTGTGAGGTTGTTGTTCTAACTCGTTCATCAATGATTTTATCTTCAGCATATGTTTGCAGTCTAACTAAGCAAATGAAGATGAAAGAGGAAGCCAGAGAAATCAGGTGTTAGGAAACCTAAAGACTTTTCTGTCTTAGAAGAATCTCTGACTCCACCAGATCACCAACCAGCTCTGAGGATGAACCTCCACATCGTCTTCATGATGTAAGTTTGTTTTTTTAATGAGGAGCTAAAGCTACATTTTCAACAACAAAAACTGCTTTTACCAACACTAAGTGCTAAATAAACATGATTTGATTTAAAGGTAACTGGAAAGAATTTTTCTCTTCTTGTTAACCTAACATTTATCTTTCTTTTTTTATCTGTAGTTGACTTTCAGGACACTGTCAGTGACCTGTCCAGGGTGAACCTGCCTCTCATCTCATGGCTGCTGGAGATTGGCACCACCAGCCCCCCTCACCACCCTGCAGGGATCAGTGTGTTCAGATCATGGATGGAAAGATTTTAAGGTAGTTTGTCTCCTTAAGTCCACACTTAAAACAGCTTCATAGTTAATGCCAACATCAACTGACTCTATGACATTGCTGACATTTTTTTTCTACTTCCAACATAAACAGGCAAAGACACCCAGAAATGTTTTTCCACCCCAGGCATCCGGTTCTAATCATCATCAATTCTTATGATGTCACATACATGACGAGTCCACGTCTTGAAATTGTAAGTATTATTTTTTTATTTGCCATTTTTCTGTTCTCTTTAAATACAGATGCTTTCTCTGTTTAATTGCTCTATTGTTCTTTTTTGTAGGTTTCTATAAGGTGCAGTGAAGAGGAATGTTCTGTCATTGATCCTCACTTTCATGTTTTATTGTCACACTTAAATTTTCATGTTCATGTGTTCACTTTTGATGTGTAAACTGATAATTTATGTAAAGTTCATAAAGTTGTGAGTAAAATTGGACCATTTTAAAATGTCTAATAAAAATTATTTGTATTACCTTGGGCATCTTGTGTAATTCATCTTTCCATGTAATTTTAGCCTAAAACAATGTAAGTACTGTAGTGTAGTTATTAGAGGTGTGCCGATCGATCGGTAACCGATCATAAACGGCCGATTTCAGTGAAATCGGTGATGATCGGTATCGCCGATCACGGTCTCTTGTTACCGATCCAGATCACCTGCATCTCATTTCTCAGCCTGTCTGTCCAGCTGGTCTCGTCTTTCCTTCACTGCACAAACGTGCAGCAACAAATCCTAAGCGATGTGTAACTATAACCACTGAGTGAATGAGGACGTTTGCGTGTTGCGGCGGAAAATTGAATCAGGTCAAAATGCATCAACACAATGAAGCTAATAGACATAAAAACAATGACGGAGTTTGGCTACATCGAGGCTCAGTGCAGTAAAAAGACACGGAGGATCAGACAGCAGGTAAAGCAGCACAGCTACAAACACTCACCCGGATTAGCATGACAGTCAGAAAGATAAACTAATAACCTGGAAAATGATTTAAGTCTTGGAGCTGCGATGTGAGACGCTGGTTCTCCTGTTGAACCGCTGCTCCGCTACAGGTAGTAATATTTAATATTTAGCAATATTTGACAGACGGAGCCGCTTCTGCTCCACCTGGAAGCTGCAGCATGTAACTTTACAAAATACATTTTACATACGTATTAAAACTTTCTCTGTCCTAACATGAGACAGATAATCTCTAAAAAATAATCCATCTCCTCCCTGTTACTCCTCTCAGTCAGAAACAGCCAATCAGAACTAGCAGTAATCAGCTAGCCGCTATGCTAACAGGAAGTTTTCATTCAGTAACTCAGGATTGTTTTCACAATGGATCCTGTATTTTCCTTTGAATGTTAAGTTTTATACTTGAATCTTTTGTCAATGTTGAGAGGTTTTATTTTGGCTCTTTGCATTATTGAGCCTCTTCAGAGCCTCATATGTTATCAGTCTGTTAAAGATAGTATTATTGATAGCAGTTCAATTTGCACAATGCCTGTTTTGTTTAGTTTTCTTCTTGGAAAAAGTTATTAAAAACAAGTTTTTGTCTAAATTAAGTTGAATTCATGGTTCCTTTTTCCACATAATGTAACGGTAGTGTTAATGATAAAAAATAAATAAATAACAATTATGTGATCAGTATCGCCGATCATCCCTCAGGGGTGATCGGTATCGGTATCGGCAGAAAAAATTCTGATCGGCACATCCCTTGTAGTTATACATGTAATGTACAAAATAGATACGTAGGAATAAAGACTAATTAAGAGTAATTAAAATTGTAGTTATCAATACCAGGAAATCAAAAATAAAAAGTGTAATTTAAATACATTATTATAATAAAAGTATTTAGAGCTTGCAGTGCAACGGATTGCAGAGTTAATGGACGGTCCGAATATACGCAGTGGTGATACGCCTGTTTGCCCTCAATGTCCGGTCACTGGTAGGCATGTTGGAACAATTGGGGCAAAGAGGTCAAGTCGAGCTAGTCTGTGGCTCTCATGTTTCAAGGCTCTTAAGTAAACTCCCCTATGACCTCAACACCAGCTTTAAGAGATTCATCCACCCTCTAAGAGTAGTCATTCCTACCCTCGTTGACTTTGCTGATTGGCTATAACACAAGCTAGAAGTTCAGGAAGACAGCATGAAGCCCCCCAAGAGAGATGAGTCATTTAACAAGAAGCCTGATACCCAAGCGCACTTCCAAACCCTCAAGTAAGACTGCTACTCTCCTCCTGGGTACTGAGAAGGTCTCTGGATCAAATAGTGTAGCAGCACCACCTGCACCTGGACCTGCTGTCAACAAGTCAAGGGGAATAGAGAAGGTTACGGCCTACTGTCCCTATTGTGACAATGAGAAGCACTTCCTGAACAACTGTTTTAACTTTAAGACCCTGAGCAAAGAACAGAAGGTGACATGGATTAAAATGAACAATAAGTGTTGGCGTTGTGGACGCAATCACCAAGCGGCAAAATGTACACTTAAAGCTCCCTGCAAAACCTGTGGTAGGAGACATCTGCTTGTGTTGCATGAGGTGAATGAGAGAGCAGAGGAGGAACAAGCATCAGTTCCACCTTCAGCAGAAAACTGCCTTGTTAATACTGCCAACAAAGTCGTGTACGTTGACCGACCAGTCTACAACTGTAAGGTGCTACTGAAGATCAGTAAGGTACTTCTGAGAAATGGTAACAAGTCCCTTGAGACATATGCCGTCTTGGATGACGGCTCTGTGCGGACAATCCTGCTTCAGTCTGCTGCCAAGTCTTAAAGGAAGTAAGAGGTGCTAGCTCTTCGTACAGTCAGACAAGGAGTGGAGAAGCTCCATGGGGCGGCCGTGTCTTTCACAATTTCTCCAGCAGCCAACCCTGACATAGTGTACAGCATCCAGAATGCCTTTACAGCCAAGCAACTGAGTTCAGCAGAGCATTCCCATCCAGTTGTCTCATTCCAGCAGAAGTATAAACATCTGTCAGGTTTGCCTCTCCCTCCTTTAAACAGAATCCGTCCAATGCTTCTGATTGGCGCCGATTACACACACCTCATTACACCTGTGGAACCAATCAGACTAGGACCACCTGGTGGGCCGGCAGCAGTGAAGACTCTCCTCGGATGGACGCTACAGGGACCTGCTCAAGCCATAGAATCCATCACAAATATGAGTCACTGCTGTTCTGTATAGAGGAATTATGTATTTTAAATTACCAGTATTTTACTGGACATTTACCTTTTCAATCCTGTAATGACCTTTTAAAGTGGTGTACTGTAAGTAAGTACTGTAATGACGCCAACACACCACAGATGTAGTACCTCCAACAGGGTTTATTAGAAATAAGAGGAGCTGCTATTCCTTAGGCTGCAGCTCCCACCTCTAATAAACCGTTACACTCAACTGAATAGCTTCACTGTTAACACACACTGAACTCTCCACTCTTCCGATGTTCTGTCAGATCAGCATCGGTCCTGGTCCTCCTGTTCCCCTGATCCCTCACCCACATGACAGGTCCATCACATGTGTGTGGAAGTCAGCAGTCAGACAGGGGAACCCATAACACTCTACACCATAACAGTGATCACAATGCAACTTGTAGCAAATACACATAACCATGTGGACCCAGCAGAACTAAAATACAGAATCGTTAAAATACTACGGTGGCCGACAGGTGCAAACGCGCAGCAAACACGAGAAAAACAAATACAACAAAGAAAAGACGCACTCAAATAAGAGATGCAAAAAAATACATATTTTTATATATTTATAAAAATAAGTGTTCCAGACCACTAGAGCTTTGTGTCCGAATTCAGGGTCTACATCCTTTCAAGAGCTTGAGAAACGACCCGGTCTACGGAAGAGGAAGAGGGTCAGGCGAAGGCAGAGAGCATTGCAGAGAAGCTGTAGCCTTCAGCTAGCAGCCTGCCTAGCCTTCAGCTAGCTGCCTAGCCTTCAGCTAGCTGCCTAGCCCTGCAGCTAGCCTCAAGCCTAGCCTTCAGCTAGCTGCCTAGCCTTCAGCTAGCTGCCTAGCCTTCAGCTAGCTGCCTAGCCTCCACCTCGGTGTTATGTTGCTTAGCAGCCGTGACACAACATGATTTAACAATGTTTGTAGATGTATAAACCTCACATTTCTGCTCGGTTCATCAGTGCATCACCTAATTGCAATATCTGTCTGTCGTTTTCGGAGCTGTATTAACACCCAGCTCCCCTCTCCTGCTGCCAGCTGGTCCAAGTTAGTAAACCAGGAGAACACCTGACTCGTTTGGGTTTTCCCAAATGACAGTTAAACATAGATCTTAAGTCAGGTAACATCTAGTTGTAATATTTTGGTTCACTCAAATATTTAATACATTCCTGAGCAAATCGGTTTGACTGATTAAAGTTAAGCCTAAAAACACAATAGTTTGATTAAACTGTATTGTCTTACCTGAGATTTGGAGAGTATTTGAAAAGGGATATTTTGCTTACATTCCTTGTGTAAATGTGCTAAACGTGTTTGAACATTTTAGAATCAGATTAAGATTTTTTTACAGCCTTTATTACAAAAGGTGAAGAGTAGAAATTGGGAGAAGAAAAAAAACCACACTTCGAGTCCGTTTTTTTCCCTTCGCCGCTATGTGATTCACATTGTCACGGTTGCTAAGCAACATAACGCCAGGGTAGAGGCTAAGCAGCTAGCTGAAAGCTACAGCTTCTCTCTTCTGGTTGTCGAGGACCCAAAGATGCAAAACCTGACTTCAGACTCAGCTGTTCTTTGTTCGACTCCCCCTAGTGATCTGGATCATTTCTGTTTTAAGCATTTTTTGTTTGCATGTGTTTTTCTCGTCTTTGCTGGGTGTTTGTACCTGTTGGCCACCGTGAAATACAGTGGTGAAAGTAAATATACCTGGGGTCTGTAGGTTCCAATATTTTTAGTTTTACTACTGCATTCACTTTATGAGTAAGGTACTGCAAAGAAAACTGTAAGACTACTTTTTAAAATACAGTCTTAGTTTTACGATAGAACATTAATACCTAACCTGAATGAGATGCCATTCAAAGTCCATCAGGTTTTTGATGAAGGTGGAAACCTGAACATAGACGGTCACTTTTTCTTTTGAATGGTCTTTCCTGTCTTTGTGGATACCATCTTCCCATGACCGGCTTTTGTGCCCCTTTCTGGGTTAATCCCAATCAAGCGACTAAAAAACAAAATCAGAAATGGTAAAATTCCTGAGAATATAAATAGTGTGGCATACTGAATACAGATGGTTCAATATATAATTAAAGCTGCTTTTAATTACGTAAAGAGAAAACATCACCACCTTTGTCAAATGTTAATCATAACTTGCTTTAAAACCATGTCATTGTAAAAAAAAAATTATGGGAATGGTTTTACTGTTGAATGAACCAAAGTCTTGGCTGACTCATTGGAGGCTGAAGATGAAGAAGATGGACAACACTGTCCTGTCTGGAATGTTGGCTGGACCCTCTCAAAGACAATATGGTCTTCAATGCTGACCATGCAGAAAAGGGACTCTCAGACTCTGTCAGCTGTCAGACTGACAGCTGACAGGGACTGTAATAAACCAAATTCTTAATTGGAAGAACATAAAACAAATCCTCTTATTGATATTGATACAGTATGTATTTAAATGATCATCATAATAAAGAGTGTCCACTCTGCCAGGTAAAGTAAAAGCAAGGATCTTAAACTCCTCAATTGTCGTGCAAGTCACATCAATGTTGAAAACTTGTAGGCTGGATTAATTTACAGAAGTTGTAGAGGAATTCATGGTACTTTGCACTGAAGGAGAAGTGTGCTTTCAAAGTTCATCAAAAGCTTCCTTGGATGATCTTGTGATCATTGATGGTGAAAGTATCTGTGGTGCTCCTCTTGTTTTCACCAACAAGCAGGAGGAAGGCTGTCCTGGTTCCACTGCAATGAGGAAGGCTTCAACACTGGCTTGCGTCTTTGACATAATGATAAGAAGATGAATAATAAAAATCCTATCTGAATGTAGCACAGCTACCTACATTCAGATAGCAAATAAAGCCAATGAGAAAGTGTTTCTACAAACAAGTAGGATCATTAGAATAACCACATACCTGCACATATCTGAAAACATGGTCCACAGTTTGACATGAGCTGTTTTGGATTCTTCTTGTGGCCTTTGGATGTAGGACGAAGCACATGAACCAACAGAAGAATGTCTGGTTTTCCCAGCCTGGAGGAACAACAGGACAAATAGCAGATTAGGATAATAAATCAAGATTTTAAAGAGAAGTGAGCAAAACTAACCAGACCCACCAAAATACTTTGTCCACCCGGTTTACCCTGGAGAGCATTTTTCACCACCTACAACATAAAGCATAAAAATGTCAGAAATAATTACTATGAACACAATTCAGACATTAGGCATTATAGAAATTAGTCAGCTTATAGAAACATCCTGGAGACGATTTCTTCTGCAAACCTGTCAGAAGAAATGTGTTGAAGTCATCATAACAGGCTTCAGTCACCAACATGATATACTAATGAAGAAATAAAGAGTCAGCTAATATTGTTTATCATCATTATTTATAGACACAAAAACATTTTGGCTTAGCTTTGATCGCATAGATCAAACCACCGGTCCAGCACAGACACTCTCCCCATTATGCCGTCTATAGCCAAAAACTTCAAGAAAACGACTCCGCAGCTAAATAATGTTGACTCAAACGGCCTTTCTGACAGTTTTAATGTTTGTTTAACAAGTACCCAGAGTTACGCACAAATTTTCTTTTAACAGTTTACAAATTATATTTCACAGACACAACAATCCAGTTACTCACAAAAATGCTTACACGGATTACAAAATCCAGTATTACACATGCTCAGATATTTTGAGACTATTTTTACTCCATACAATTTGATGAAAAGAAAACATTTGTTAAAAAAATTGATATCTCTAGAGGAGAACCAAATCCTTCTTTTCCACTCCCTCCCCCCAAAAAATCTAAATTATGCATGAACCTTATACTTATGACTTTCTACAAACGATATTCAATTTAAATACAAATTCCTGTATATTTTGTGACATATATTGAGAACACTTTTTTTTCAATTGATATAATAAAATTGCCGTTGTATGGGGTAGCAGGAATCTGTAACATTGTCAGATAAAGTGTTGGGTCCTGCTGAAACTTAAGGTGGCAGCACATTTCTCAATAAGGTCTGACTGCAGTAGGATGAACTGAGACCAAGAAGAAGAATCGTTCCGTTTTGTTTACTGTTGAAACGACAAGACTAGTGATCCGTTTGCTTCGGTGAAATGCTGCATCACTATTGAAACGCCAGTGTTTGGTTCTCTTATTTTGAATGAAATGGTCGGAAGCTGTTAGCTCAGTCCCGGAAGTTTTCCGTTTTTTATTTTTCCTGTTTTCTGGCTGCAGAAAGAGAAAAAGTCGTGCTTAGCTTAGGTTGATCGTATGTTCGAATAAAACCTGTAGGGCGGCCGAACTGACCTCACATGGACCCGAACCGAATTATCCAGGCTCTGAAGGGAACAATCGACCCGAATCTGAGGTTAGCGGCGGAGAATGAGCTCAACCAGGTGGGAAGCGACGCGTATTTCTGCGTCTCTCTGTGTTATCAGGCCTGACAAAATAGTTGATGAAACTGATCCCAGGCAGCAGGAACAAAAGATTGAGAACCATCAGACAGGCAGGTTGTCCAGCCTGAGTTCAGCTGCTGTGTTCAGATCTCAGCAGTTGGCAGGAAAGACTCGAAGGTGTTTTAATATCAGCTAGACAGTCAATTAGCTAAATGATATTCTTTCATTGCTGCCTAATTTCTATATAAGATGTAAGACAAAGCTTCGTTACCAAAATATTTTTGGTATAACGACATTCATGTGTATTGAAATCATCACTTTTGTCGGTGTTAATGCAACTTTAGAACTTGAGGAATTCCCTTTGACATGCTGTCTGGGCTAAGTCCTGATCAATGTTGATCCATTCTTCTCTTTTTTGTGTCTATTTTTGAAATCTGACCACCATTTATAAACAGGGTTAAGATTTGGGCCAGTAATCTCGTTTTTGAGCCACTTATTCCTTGTAATGTGTGCTTCATTATACTTTGGTGGTAATCCACAAATCAAATCAGATGGTTGTCCATGGATGTCTTGACCCCACTCCTTCTGCATGCTAATGTTGTTAGGCATAATTGTGAGGAAGTCCATGACCTTTTAGGAGAAGTATGAAATATAAGATGCACTATCAACAGCACACAGGGCTAATTAATCACATTCAGTGTGTATGTATGTATCACATACTTAGGAATCACGTGGTACCAGGATGTACTGAAGAAAGCAGGTGAGTCAGAGATGGTGGTGTAATGCTTTGGGCAGTACCCTGGGTCTTGCTATCCCTCCGAGTGTTACTTTTACATACCTACTCAAGCATTGTTTCAATCCAAGCATCACTCTTTATGAAAGCAATTCTTGATGTCTTGAGGCCTTTTTCAGCAAAGTAGGTACATCCTGTATGACGCATCTGAATGGAGCGCTGCATAAACAACCGAGATCCATAGCGGCTTCACCTCACAACTTACAAGACTTAAAGAATCTGCTATGCTACAGCACACCTTCATGGTTCTGCAACTTTCTCCATTACTTGTCTGCAGGGCTCCTTGGTCTTCACAATGTTGTTTGTTCTTTAATGTGCTGTAAGGCAGACTTCTGAAAACAGACACAGAACAGCTTGATTTAGACTGTAGATTAAATTAAACACTAATGGACTCTATTTGACGAGTTCAGAATTGAGTTGGAGGGAATTTTATTCAGAGATGTAAATGTAAAGAGGGTGAATAAAATAGGCGGCACATTAATGTTTTTAACACATTTCTAATAAAACACAGTGAGATTTGTGAAAATGTCTATAAGAAACACACTAAAATTAATACAAATTAATAATAATAATATGCAATTACTCATTTAAATCAAATATTTGTCTTGTGAAAGAATCTGCGAAGTTTTTCATCAATGTCTTTTCAAATTTAAGAGAACTTCTCCTTACTCAGGGTTTTCTGTTTTTTACTGACCTTCTCTATAATGTAGCCAGGACTTTCAGGTTAGCTTGACAAACTTGATTTTTACTGCCTTTCTGACAGTAATCATCTTTAAGAATGACCATGATAAACTTATAAAACCAGCTGGTAGAAGAGTAGCAGAATGTGCTAAGCAGTTTTTGGAAGAAAAGAAAGCTGGCTTCCTATATAGGAGATATTATCAACCAGATCAATACAACATCCTCATTTCTTACGTTAAGGTTTGAAAAGATAAATGCCTTGTTTCATTCTTTGAAATATTAGATGGAAGATGGATGAAATGGTTCATTTTAAATCAGAGCTAAAAGTTCAAATGATCTTTCTTTCTGTGTTTCAGTCCTATAAGATCATCAACTTTGCTCCCACCCTGCTTCAGATCATTGTGTCAGAGCAGGTGGAGTTTCCTGTCCGCCAAGCAGGTAAGTCTTTAAACTCTTTACCTGTCTTTGGGGTCAACTGTTTAATTTTTCTCCAGTAGTGAAAAGGTTAAAACCTTCCCACTAGTGGAGAAATAATTAGTTTTAACAAATTTTAATATGTTTTGCTGACTACAGGTGGAAATTAGCTTTTGTAGCTACAATCTGGCCCAGCACATCTCTGGTTAATGTATGTTGTTCATTGTACCATTTTTGAAAAATTCATTCATTAATTTTGTGCTCAATGGAAAATATTTTTATTTTTATATTGTTTCTTATGCGTTTCCATAGCAACGCGGACAGATGCAGCAGCTCTGAGCTCCTCTCGTTATCAGTGTTTTTATGGTACAAACAGTATGTAATTGAGGACTTTATACAAACGCACAACATAGTCACATAGGACATTCCTCCCAACGGGCAGCAATGAGAAAACAAAAGTGGGGATGCAGAGCTGGTACCTTGGCACGTTACAGAGAGGGCCACACAAACTCCCTCTGCACAGCATTTTTCTCTCAAATGCCAGGTCCCTCATAAATAAGATGGATGAGATGAAGCTTCAGTTGGCAGCAAACAGACTAGTGAACGACAGTTGCATTTTGCTAATCATGGAGACCTGGCTCCATTCATTCATTCTGGATGCAACTATCGAGCTGGCAGGACACACAGCACATAGATATGTTCTGTTCCATTGTGTTCTGTTGCTGACTTATTTGTCAGATGTGTTGGACGCTCTTGACATGTCGAATGCTCAAAATGCTCCAAACCACGCCACAACGGGCCCTCGATGCTCGACATAGACTTTGAATGTAAACCAGACGCGCCTGTGAACTCACCATTACAATTGAAGGATCTGAATGCCATCCATCCATTTTTTTACACCTTTATCCTGGTGAGGTTGGGAGGGGTGCTGGTGCCTATCTCCAGCAAGACACTTCAGGCGAGAGGAGGGGTACGCCCTGGACAGGTCGCCAGTCCATCGCAACACAGGGCAACACAACACACTCACAACTAAGGAGAATTAAGAGACACCAGTCAACCTGACAGTCATGTTTTTGGACTGTGGGAGGAAGCCGTAGTACCTGAAGAGAACCCACTCATGCACAGGGAGAACATAGAAACTCCATGCAGAAAGACCCCTGACCGGAAAACAAATCCAGGACCTTCTTGCTGCAAGGCAACAGTGCAACCAACTGTGCCATTGTCCAGCCTAAATCTGAATGTTAACAATACCTTATAAAAATTAGGTATTTTTATTAGGGGGTGTTGGTGTGATGATGTATTATCCACCCTCTCCACTACCGTTCCTGAGTTTATTGTTGTCATGGTTATTGCTGTACACATTCCACCCTTTGCTACTCCAGCACAGTTTAGCCATTTGAATAATCCCCTCAGTCAGCAACAGAACAAACGCCCAGAGACGGTGCATGTGGTCGCAGGTGATTCAAATCATGCTGATTTGACGGTAGTGCTCCCTAAATTCCATCAGCACATTAAGGGGGCTTTTACATGACAATGGGTGCGCAAAATGCTGCAGGACCCAAGAGAGTATCCCCTGGGTTTCTCAAGATCTGTACTACCAAGCTCAGGGGACCATTATAACAAGTCTTCAACCTGAGCCTGCAACTTAGGAGCATGCTCACACTCTGGACGACATCATACATAATTCCTGTCCCTAAGAAGAGCAGACCCAGTGAGCTGAATGACTGCAGACCGGTGGCACTCACATTACATCTGATGAAGACCCTGGAGAGGCTCTTCCTCAACCACCTAAGAGTGCAGGTAAAGGACGCTAAAGACCCCCTGCAGTTTGCCTACTGGGCACAGATCAGAGTGGAGGATGCCATTATCTACATCCTACATTGAGACCCTCTGGATATGGGTAGTGGCAATGTCAGGATCCTCTTCCTGGATTTTTCAAGTGCTGTTAGTACAATCCAACCCCCTGCACTTTTGGAAAAACTTAATAGAATGAGAGTGGACTCCTGCCTGGTCATCTGAATTTCCAGCTACCTCACAGTTTGTCAGGATGAATAACATCATGTCCGACACTGTGGTCAGTAACACTGGAACCCCGCAGGGCAGGATGCTGTCACCCATCCTCTTCACCCTGTACACCTTAGACTTCTGTTATAACTCTGAAACATGTACGCTGATGATACTGCCATCATGGGGTGCATCAAAGACAACAAAGTGGAGTACAGGAGCCTGGTGAGAAACTTTGTTGTCTCGTGCCATAGAAATGGCCTACAGCTAACCACTTCCAAGATGAAGAAACTGGTTATTGACCTCAGGGAGGCACAGAGGGAGTCCACGGCCAGTTCTGATAGGAGGGGAAGAAGAGGAGGTCATGCAGACCTACTGTATAAATATCTTGGCCTGTGGCTGGACAACAAGCTGGCCTGGACAAGCAACACAAAGCAGTTTTATAAAAAGGCCAAGGAGGCTGAGATCCATTAACATCTGTGGAAAGCTGCTGGGGTTACTTTACCAGTCTGTTTTCGCCAGCATCTTGTAAGCTGTGGTGGCAATGTCTCTTAAGACCTTTCCAAGCTGGAGAAACAAATTAGACTGGCTCAGTGGTCGATACAAGTAACTGAGCCTTCCATCTACTTGAAGAGAGTCCACTCTGGCAACAATGGCAGAGAGGAGAACATTACAGAAACTCCAGGTTATTATAGACAACACAAGCCACCCTCTACGCACTGTCACCAGCAGCCAGGAAAGCAGGCTCAGTGGGAGTCTGCTTCTTCCAAAGTGCAGGACCAGCAGACTGAGAAACTCCTTTGTCCCTTGTGCAATTAAACTCTTTAACTCCTCACTGGAGGTTGGAAGTAGGTGTAACAGGAGTACAACAGAAAGAGCTGTTAATGTACTTTAATTTTCTTCTAAAGTTTCTATCTATCTTATTCATACACAATGACATTAAGAATAATTCTGATGCTGGAACAGCTTTATACCACCTGGTTTACTTTTAAAATGTGTAATTACTTTTTCCTCCCTATCGTCGATGTACATTTCAGTGTATCAGAACTTAGTGCAAATGTAATGAAGAGAGAGACAGTTCTCCAATGTTTTTGGTTGCTTTATTAAATCTCACTGTTTGTGTGTTCTTAGCTGCCATCTACTTGAAGAATATGGTGAGTCAGTACTGGCAGGACAGGGAGCCATCTGTGGGAGAGGTGGTTTTTCCTTTCAACATTCATGAGAATGATCGACAGCAGATCCGAGACCACATAGTGGAGGGTATCATCCGTTGTCCAGAGTCTATACGGTACACATACACACACAACATCCCTGTTATACTAAGTGCCTTCATAGCCCATACCATGACTTTAACCAGTACCAGTTCTATCCCCATTTTTAGCCAGGATTTCAGAAATGGAGTTCTGCCTCAATATATAACACATATAAACAATTGACAGGAGGCCAACATTTCACATTTTGGTCCATTTCAGGATGGCAAAGTCTATCCATATTGTTTGAAAAGACACATGTCTCTAGATAATATTGTTCTATTGTTTGTCTGCTATTTACTTACTACCACATTTCTTTTAACCTAGCAGTAACACAAGAGGAGTTAACAACTGTAATACTCAACACACACTAAAGCCGTTTTTTGCACTGCAAGGAACGGAACAGAACTGAATGGCACGGGTTCAAAGTAGGGCAGACTGTGTTTGCATTAGAATTTCCAACCCGATTCCAAGTGGGGCTGCTTAGAATTCAGCAGCTGATTGGTTTAGAGTCAGCCGTTGATTGTTTTGTAGTCAGACGTTGATCGGGTCTAGCTGGCTCTCACTAAACTGTTCTTACTGTATTTTGTAAAGAGCGCCCTTTTTAATATTTTTATTATTATTTTTATTTTGCGATGCATTCCTCTCAATATTCTGCTGTTACCTGGTCCCATGTTGAGGTCATTTTTTTCCTCTGCTTACTCACTGTTGAACGAGTACAGAATGAGTTAGACCAGTCAATGAGGAATGAGAAAGTTTTCCGCAGCATCTCTGAGGAAAAGGCTTCGGCTGCTACATTGAAACCATTGTTTAACTTCAAAAATAATGATGTCAGGTACAGCTTTGATGCAGCCCCCAGTTATATGCAAACACAACAGGGCTGCAGTATGGGTGGAACCGGACCGAGGTGTGCTGTACGGTGCCGTTCTGTTCCTTGCAATTCGAAAATGGCTTTAAGGCAGTGGTCTCAAACTGCATTCCTCAAGGGCCAGATAAAGTTAAATAAAAACAAATGAATGCAATACAAGTTTAGAATTTTAAAAGTCAATGAATTTGTATAATCAGTTATTTCAGTTTATAATTTTCAATAGTCCCTTAGGATCTTCAGCACGACTGTCTCTTGCACTCTATTTAATGTAGTATGTCATGTTTATAAAAACTATTTTTTTTACTCATTTCTTAAAAATATCACTATATCCTGGCAGTAATACAGATAATCTGTGAAATAAATTGAGCTTCTCTCCATTCTCCCTGTTAATCTGCTGTCATCTGAACAAATACATTGCTCTGTCAGACCCAACCAATCCCTCGCCTTTGCTCTCTGCTATGATACACCTCAATGGAGCCTACCAAGAATCCTCAGGCCAGTTAGTTGTCCACCGATAACAGCAGAAAAATGGTTTTCTTGGAACATTCAGTTTTTTCTTCACCGCTAGCATATTTAGAAGCTGAAACACGAGGTTGATTGGCAGTACTAGACCCCACTTCTAACTATGGTTGTTTTTGACTGGGAGCAGTGCAATTCTTCAGATTCCCGAGATGTTTCTTGTGTAATCTCATGGGAAAGTTGAAAGAAATCAGCCAACATATCAGAGCGAGAACTGTGGACCTGTAGAAGTCTGGTTTGTATTTTTGTTCAATTTCTGGATGCCTGAAGGTGCCTTGTTCATCTGTACCAACAATTATTGCAAGTACAAACAAGATGAGATTGTCAATCCATTATGCAGACACTGGTTCTGTGTCCCAGAGATGAACATGGTTGATACCTGAAATATGCACATCAGTTCAAGATCAAAAACAAAGGACTGGGGTACGCCCAAAAAAAAAATTCATATTTACAAAACCATATATATGCACACCAACATTCAATTTTCCTCTATAAATTACAACTGTACCTAAAGGTTTGCACCCAAGGTTCCACCTCAGGTTCTTCTCTCAACACACCCACACTCAACCATTAGTGGTCAATCCAAAGCACCTCGTGAACCACCTGATGATTAACACCTCCAACTGAATAAGGATGGTGTGATTCTGGTGGGTTGATCTCTCTGATACTGGACCAGTTCAGCTCATAGGGAATCTAAATCGGCTTATAACAGTCATCAGCATAGGTTATGGATCACCTTGGTGATGCCTGAAAACGTGTTCCCTCCTGATTCTCCCACTAAAAACGACAACCAGCATCGCCAGTGCATTCATTCATTGCACAGCATTTAGATATTTACAGCAACCAGTGTGAATACTTCACACCTTGTCACAATGGTGTAGGATTCATACTAAAAATTTTGATTTGTAAAACTGAAAGGAATAAAACTTTTGTAGGTCTCATCCTGGTGACCATTGGGGAGAAGAATATCCTTGCAAAGGTGATGGATGAACTGAATCGTATTGAATTTAATCTGACTAGAGTACTGTTTCTGCTGTATATGTAATCTGATTTGGGCCTCTATCACAGACTAAATAGGACATCTTATGCCCCTTTTCCATTGGCCGGCTCGGCTCTGTTTCGGAGTGACTGCGTTTCCATCGGCTCTGTAGCAGGTACCGCCTCCTGGTGGCGGGGGGGTGTAGCACCCCGCCTCCAGGCTCTGTGCTGTGCTTCGTTACATGCGACCTAATGCGAGTTGCTGTTTTTCTGATACAAAAGAAGAAGAGAGAGCTGAGCTACTTTTTTTTATAGCCTGATTGTGATTTTTCTGAGAAGAAAATGTGACAGTGGAAGGAAAACTGCTGCGATGTGGTGAGGAGGAGCTGATCTCTGTCCTGCAGGGAGGAAAGCAGGAGGTTCAGGTGAGCTAACTATGATTTTTGTATTAAACTACGATAAAACTTGCAATAGTGCCGAATATACATAAACTGATGTTAGTCACGGTGTTTCAAATAATTTAAAAATGTCAGAATTAATTCATAATATATTCCAATGTGTTTTCATGTTGGCAAACTGCCGCCGCAGACCATCGTGGTTCTTCCTGCTCCTTTGGGTTGGAGGATCTCATCAGTGTCCGTCTTCCTGCTGGTCGGTGTTGACCTTCAGGATGTCCAGACCTTCACCTTTCTGGAGTCACATGAGCTCAATATGCTGATCAAACATTTCATAAATAAAGATGTCTGAAGTTCTTACAGAGTTGAAGTGCATTAACAATCTGTGTTTTTTAACTTCTCAATACATTTAATTATGATTCACCTGATGTCCAAGTTATACTGAGAACAAATAAAGATTTATTCCTTATAATCTGACTAGTTCCTCTTCCATGTTTTCACATTTTGGACACTAAGAATTAAAAGTTTAAACTCAGTCTTAATTATCACTAATTAAGGTTACAGGTTTTGGACACATTTTCTCACTTTCTTACATTGAAGATTCTGCAGGAAGACAGATAAACAGTGAGTGAATAGAATGATTATGTATAATCTAGAAACTAACATGATTTGTATTTTGGGTTCTTGTTAATAGCTGCCCAGATAATAATGTCAAAATGTTTGGTTTGTTGAATAATGTATTCAGTTTTGAATGGCTTCATTGGTAATCAACAATGTTAAGTTCAATTAAATATTTATATAATGTTATTTTCACTCTGGCTTAAGCTCCTCACATTTTGGGAGGATTGTATTAGGACCTTGATATAAACTACAGTAAGTACAATAATGTGTGGAGTGAGCAGAAATAGAGAATTTCATAACAATTTGATTAGCGAACTGATATGTAGCCATTTTGCAATAGGATGTAATATGACATGTTTTATTATCTCACAATGGGGGAAACTCATATGCAACAGCAAAATAAGAAACAATAGAAGCTCATAGATTCACACAAAGATGAACAAATGACGCAACATGCTGAACAATATTGAGTTATTTATAACTGCAATGTGCAACTGAGTGTCTTCAGAAAATGTTGCATCTTGTGTTTGAGCAATAAAAATACAGCAGGCTGTGTGTTTTAAATGTCGTCCACCTTAAATGTAGTAAAAACCAGACAGATACATCTACAAGCTGCTCACCTGGCTGAGAGCAGCAGCGGCGTCTGTTCACCGTGAGGCTCCTTAGGCTCCGAAGCGGCTAACGAGGCTAACGAGTCTTTCCATTCGCTCCACTATGGTGACAAAAACGCCTCATTCCTCGCGGCTCCATCAGCTGCGCTGAATATTGAAATCCGAAGCAAAGAAAAAAAGCTGCATCTTTTAGTTCACGGCTTGTTTGTATCTTCCATCACTTCCGTGTTGCAGCGAGTTTCAAACGTTGCGGCTTCATTTTTCTTCTCTCTTCGCCTCGCTCTTCTGGCCACGCCCTCGGCCAATCAGTGAACAGCAGCGAAGCTTACGTCACCTACCAAACCAGGGTTGACCCTGTTGACCTTGCTGGTCCTGCTGGTTCTGCTCTGAAGCAGGACCTAAAAAAGCAGCGCCAGCCCCGTTGAAAAGGCCGGTGGAAAAGGGGCATTAGTTACCTCTTTGAATAATTTCCTTTTCTTTTTCTTTTCTCTATACTCCCAAAGAGCCCAGCTGACCATGTGTCTGAGAGCCATCATTAAGCACGACTTCCCAGGACGCTGGACCGCCATCGTAGACAAGCTCAGCATGTACCTGCAGTCTCAGAACAGCGGCACCTGGTACGGGAGCCTGCTGGCTCTCTACCAGCTTGTCAAAACATACGAGTGAGTAACCCGATTAAATTAGTCAGTTTCCCCTAAACCCAGATCTCTTAAGGACAGCATACGTCATTGGGACTACAGCATAGGTCATTAGTACTTTGAGAATCTTAAAGATTCCCAGAGTGCTCTCTGAGAGCTTCTATCTTGGCCTAATAATCTCTCCAGGAATTTCTGGTCTCAGAGTGATTCATTCAGTTGCTAAGAGCAACTCTGAGCAAGGAGATGACAGAAATGTCCATCTTAGTGAGAGGTGTAGTTGACCCCGTTGCTGTGTGTGATGCTGTCTTCTATAGACTGGGATTTCTTCTTCTTCTTTTGCCTGGGCTGCCAACCCTCCATCTATTTAATGCTCATCGTGATTTAGTCATTCACCATTCATTCATTAAGCAGGAAAACTATTCCAACAGTGCCTCGACCCCTTGAGGTAACTTCCACATGTCTCTTCATCTCTCAGGTATTCTAAGGGATCGTGAATGAGTAGGAATTATATTAGGGATGCTCCGATCAGGTTTTTTGCTGCCGATTCTGATACCGATCAACCATGATGGCCGATCACTGCCAATCACCAATCATTGCTGATCACATGGATTGGCTGATAATTTTTTGCTTTAGATATAAATGCTACTATGTGATCTGGCAAAATTAAAAAAATATCTGTTAATAAATTCACCTAATTTAGACATAAAACATGCAAAATACTTGCAGGCACAATACAACAGCTATTCAGTCACAAGGACAACTGAAGAACCTGCAACAAAACAATACATGAGTCAAATAAATCTCACAACACTGCCTATATCAAATAACGTTAAGAAAAAATTCATTAGAAGTCAAATGCAGGTTGCATCAAAATAGACAATCCTGAGTTACTGAATCATAACTTCCTGAGAGCATAGCTAGCTAATAAAAGTTGGCTCTGATTGGTTGTTGCTGACTGAGCGGAGTAATTCTGCAGGACACAGGGAGGAGGCAGAGGAGATATTTTTTTTTCCAGAGATTATCTGTCTTATGTTAGTTAGAACAGCAAAAGTTCTAATACATATGTAAAATCTTTTTTGTTTTAGTTACATGCTGCAGCTTTAAGCAAATGTTTAGTGTGAGAGTTCACTGCCGGGTGGAGCAGAAATGGCTCTACGTCTGTGAAATATTACTGCCAGTATGGTGTAGCAGCAGTCTAACAACGAGAGTGCTCCAACAGCAAGAGCAGATTCGAGGCTTACACTGCCAGCTCAAAGACGTAAATTATTTTTTGGGTTATGTTTAGCTTCTGACCGTTCATGCTCTTCGTGGTGGAGTTCGTGCTGCTTCCGGGCTGATCTGGGGTACTGCTGCTATGGATTTTTTTTCTACAGTGAGCCTCAATGTAGACAAACTCCGTAAATTTTTTGTTTTTTAAATGCCTTGTTAGATTCGTCGCATTGATGTATTTTGACATGCTTCACCCCCGAGGTAATTTTTGACCGCAACATACAAATGTCCCTATTCACTCTCAGAGCGTTATCATTGCACACAGTACTGCTTAGGATTTGCTGCTGCGCAGTGTGAGGGAAAGAGTAGATAAGCTGCACAGGCAAGCTGCGAAGTGAGATACAGGTGATTGGTTTGTGTGATCGGCAACAGGAGACCATGATCAGCAATCACTGATCATACACTTTTTCAAGTAAATCGGCCGATTATGATTGGTGGCTGATTGATCCGCACACCTCTAGATTATGTAGCATTGTTGTGTGTGTAGCAGAAGGATCTTACATATTGAAATACTTTGTGCAGCTCAACAATGGCTGACGTCAGAGTTCTCCAATGTCCAGCTTTCTTTTCTTTAACCGCATCTGCCCATGGCCTTGGGAAGCAGGCCAACCATAGCTCGATTAGCCATTCTGAGATCTCTTGCATGAGATGTCTCATGACTTCAGGAGACCCTCATTTCTCTGAGTCAGCTTGAGGCCATGTATTATTAATGCTTCAGGAGCAGAGTTGTTAGGAGTTAATCAATCATGCATCTCTGAACATACATGAGCTAATAAAGTTAGGTGATGGGGTAAAATCAGTTGATCAAAACATCTTAAGATTAACTTGGGGCAATAATTTAATAAAAATAAATCGCCTGTTAGTAAAATGTTTTAAAAGCACGGTGTTAGTGAGTACTAAACTATGTAAGACCTGTGATAAAGTGACAGCATTTATGGCAAGTAGCAGTTCCAACAGGTGCCACTGCTGCCACTGCTTCAGATTTTAGAAGGAGTCTGAGGTTAACTGATATCTCTGCTGTATATGTGGGCTTCAGGTACAGGAAGGCAGATGAGAGGGAGCCGCTACTGGCAGCCATGCAGATTTTTCTGCCTAGGATTCAACAACTCATCAGCCAACTGCTTTCTGATGCGACCATTTTTTCTGTCCTCATCCAGAAGCAGGTCCTCAAGATCTTCCATGCTCTCGTCCAGGTAGGATTATGTTGGTTTGTTTGTTCAGTCCATTGACATGGTCCACCTCAGAACTCATTTGCCATCTATTACTTAGGGCTGATAGTCCGGTAGACTCGGTTTGATTGGGGATCAAAGTTGCGACATTTGTTGCATTTTCAGGACTGTAGTTTGCATTCACACTGCATTGTGTCAAACAACTCAAACTAACTGAAGAACATGTTCCCCCCGCTGCCTGTGGTAGCGCTGCACCAAGAACTACGGAAGGAATCAACACAAAAACCTCTGAAGAAGACATAGAGTAGAGGCCCTTTTTGGTAGGACTCCACAACATGTTACGGGCTCCTCCTGGGTCAAGTGTTAAGAATAGCATCTAATTCATGATACCAAAGAAACTTGTCCTTCGCATTTCCTGTACTTCCACTTGTCCTTAGCATGTTTGATGAATTGATGGCGAAGTCGTTTTATCTTAGTTCGGTACTGTGCAACTGTATGAGGGAATCCCAGTGCCTCCATTATCACAATAATTAGCTTGAAAACCTCTTTTTGTGAGTGGTTACAAGAAGCTGCGAAATATTTTCTTCTGACCATATTTGTATGAGGACTTTTATCTCATCTTCACTCCATGTCTGACCCCACGAGCCATTCCGCAAATGATGGAAACGCTCATTTGTTGTGGTTTTATTGACATAGAATGCCCTGCGCTGTAGTTCACTTCCAGCTTTTGGAACGGTTTCCAGTCAGGTGGCATTCACCGTTTTCAACCGTGCAAAAGTTTACTTCAACCGGATTGAGACCTAGATTTTTAGACGGAGCAGAGTTCATTTTTTTAGTCAGTTTTGGAATTCAAATTTGCATTCTCACCTCCCAAACAAATTGGATTTCTAGACAAACAAATTAGAGTCTGATTTAAGACTAATTCTGGGGTGGTGTGAATGCACCCTTAATCCCCAGAAAAGTTAAACATTTTATCTGCGACAAAAAAGCAATTACAACAGATTCATCTTTTCAGATTTTCACCAGTATTTATAGCAATAATGTTAATAATAATAATGCATGTGATGTCATCAGTTCCGTTGTTGCTAGGATACAGACACAACACCCCAATGCATTTGTGGCAATATCTGTGTCAAGTTGGATTTAAGGCTTTTAACCCACATGCAGAACACTACAAGAAGAGGCGAAGGTCAGTCAGTCGGTAAAGTTTATTTTCAAACAATGATAAATAACAAATATCTAGTCCTTGTGGCTCGGCTGCTGCCAGGATTTCTTAAAACTGAACACAAAGAGGACAGAGGTGGTGAGTTTATGGGCAGTGGGATTTTGCAGTTCTTTAGATAAACCAGAAGGTTCTTACTTGGTAAGAGTTGGGTCCAGTCCGGGGGGGTTTGACTCTGAGAAACCTGGGTCGGGCTCCGAAGGTGGGAACTGCTGGTTATAGGCCTGAAGCTACACCCTCGAACCTCTAAGGGTGGACAAGTACAACCCAGATTCCAAAAATGTTGGGACACTAAACAAATCGTGAATAAAAACTGATTGCAATGATGTGGAGGTGCCAACATCTAATATTTTATTCACAATAGAACACAAATCACAGATCAAAAGTTTAAACTGAGAGAGTTTAATCTTTGAATTTACACAAATTAGTAAACTGCGATTTTTGCTTTTTAGGCTGGCCAATTAAACTACTCCCTTCGCCTATATTTCACTAAATCTAACACAGAAGCTGTTAAGAGGTGTTGAGTTTTTTAGCAGCAAGAGGGGCCCCTAAGTCAAAGTCTGCTTAAGGCTTCAAACAGCCTTTGGACCGGCCCTGCATGATGAGGTAATCTGCTGCACTATGCAGAGATGATCAACAAACGGGAGATTTAATTCAATGCTTCTAATGTGGCTTTAGTAACTCTTTCATTTCATGTCTGTTGAGTTTTTAATAATCATCACAGAAACTATTCTGGTTGGTCGAGTTTATGGGACGAGTTTCTCAGATCTCCGTGTGGCCGCGTATTAACTCTTAAGTAGACAACACATTTGAAATTGTTTGATGCAAAGTGTAACCAAAAAAATAATACTAAAAAAAATAAAATAATATAAAATCAGCGTGATGCGTTACAGACCGGAGGCGCGAAATCTCCTCAACGGGCTGAACCTGAATGATCAGGTTAGCGCTGCTTGTTATCCACAAACGTTCCGGCCAACCGGGACCACAGACATAAACTTTACAGGGAAGACAGACACAGAGCCACATGCTGGGCAGTAGGGCTGTAGTGATACAATAATCTCACAATACGATACGATACGATGTCACGATATTCTGCCCATGATACGATATATATTGCGATATTCAGCAGACGATACAATTCAATTCACTTTTGCGTTTTCTGAACGATTTTAGAAGGACACAGTGATTTTGGTGATATTTTGTGACTGTTATAAAGTTGGATTGAATTAATTTAACTGAAAACTGATTAACAGCACCAACTACACAATACCTGGCTATGGTTGGACATGGACACAGAATTAAAGTCGACAGCTGGATAAAATGAATCAAAGAAGTGGTGAGAAAACATGTTTCTTTTAATTGAAACAGTACAAACTGTAGTTTACATGCATTTGTAAAGTAAATAAAATGCACCAAGTACCTGCTCTGAATAGTTTGCTGCCTTTTAAACCTCGACACTTAACATGTGAAGGAATCACTCTAAGCCTGATGACCTGGTGCGAAGCAAGCAATGAGTGAGAAAGGTGACAGTTGGATGTTACGATACTTGAAGATGAATATCGATTTTTTTCTAGGAAAGAAAATATTGATTTATATCGTGATATCGATATTATTATACAGCCCTACTGGGCAGCATGTTGAGATGTATATAATTGTTCGTTCACAAAGATGAATCATTCTCATCACTCCACAACGCAGCTCTGAATTTGCTACAAGTTATTCCCGCGGTTCACATAGAACTGCGCAACCAGAGCTAACGCAGCGGGTTTTAAACTCTTACCCAGAGTTCTCCAAAGGATCATGATTCTTCACAGTAGGTTTATATAAATATCCATACAGGTCAGCCTGCATCCAGTTTGAGTGAAAGGAGGCGGCAGCGTGCGATCCTGCTGAGGTAAAGCAGCAGCAGCGCGTGAGGCAAAGCGCAGAGGCGCCAGCTGTGTGATTGGTCCACGCACTGTCGGCTTAAATGCATAAACTATAAACCTATTTATTATAAATCTATCCTTTAGGAATAAATCTGCTCTGCTAGTGAAATGCTAAGAGCAACAGAGACGCTTGCAGCCCGGCTTTAAAAAAACCCCCAACAAAAAGCGATTTTCTTCCCCCCACCCCTAGAAACGTAAACAAGCAACACTTAGCCTGGCGGTGGGGCTAGTAAAGCATGGCGGGCCGCCAGGCTTATAATACACTGGGGGAAACCCTGCTCTTACCATCTTGGCTTCAGAGAGACACTGACACTCAAAGAAGCTCTTTTTATACCCAATCATGTTGCCAATTGACCTAATTAGTGGTAATTGGTCTTCCAGCTGTTTGTTATATGTTTAATTTCCTTTTTCCACCCACTTATTGCTACTTGTCCCAACTTTTTTGTGATTTGTAGACACTGTGAAATTTTGAATCAACCTTTTGTCTTTAAAATGTTACATTTACTCAGATTAAACTTTTGACCTGCCAGTTATGTTCTATTATGAATAAAATATTGACATTTGCCATCTCCACATCATTGCATTCAGTTTTTATTCACAATTTGTTTAGTGACCCAACTTTTTTGAAATCTGGTTTGTAAGTTCTGGAGCGGCACGGAGGAGTTGCAGGAATGGATTGCCAGCTGGAGAATCCAATGGAGGTAGGTTAACTGCAGAAATGACTGTGGGAACTTGGGGAACCAGTCGGTAATATCCACGGCATCTTGAAAGATTTCCTGCGGAGGATTCACAAGAGAAAATCAGCGAATGTCAACGTAGAAGCACAAACTCAGAGATCAACTGAGGGCTGGTGTACCAATACAGGCAAACACTCTGGCAATGAAGTGCTGCCAGTCACCTGCTCATATACTCCTCCAGGTGATGAGATTGGCCACAGGTGTGCTGACTCCAGGGACCGCATGCACGCCCTCCAGGTAGTGCAGCCTTGTGGCACCCTCTAGTGGAAAAGAATGAAAACAACAGAAAACCCACTCCAATACCCCGGTCCTCAACAATCTGATTTTAATCATGCCTCACTCTCTTTAGCACTGCCAACATTTCACCAGTTTGTCAGCTGCTCCACCCAAGAAAACAGTGTATGTAGGTGTATGTTTCCAAAAAAGACCTCCTTTGGGGAAATCTGACCTTAATCTTGTTTTTCTCTGCACTTAATACAAACCCCTGGTGAAGAGGCTACCTATTAGGAAGATAGCTGTTAGGAAATAGTTATAGGAAGCACATGAGGACCTCCGATCTTTGAAGCAATTGATTGGAGTATGCTCTGCCAGCCACATGGAGATGATATCAGTGTTATGACTGAGTGTGTGCCTGGGTATGGTAAGCGCTGGTGGCCGTAAGCCACTGAGACTTTATACACCACTAGTCGCAGCAAAGGAGATAGGAGTAGAGAGAGACAGCAGAAACAGGACTGCAGGTCCGGTGTCATATTAAGGAAGGAAACAACCAAACAAACAACAAGCCACAACTTCTGAGCCTAAATAGCTCCAATTCCAGATCTCTGGTGTGAAAGAGAGCCTTCCTGCCAACAGCCATCTCCATCTTTAATAACTCGTTGAATAATCTGAATTAATGAACTACAACATTTGGTATTAATAAAGTATTTTTGAATTTGAATGAAATTCAATTTCAATTTCCATTGCGATTCAATCAGGGGTTTTCCCCGACTGGGAGCTTAACGCTGAATGTGACAGGCAGCCAATCAGAAAGCGCGGATTCACCGCCTGCTGAGGGGAAATTACCAAGGGGTATCCCAAACAGCTGAAACAGCGCAACGCTAAGCCTGGCAGTGGGGATAGCAAAGCATGGCGGGCCGCCATGCTTATAATACACTGGGGGAAACCCTGCTAATCACATTAAATTACATGGAAATGAATGAAGAACAAAATGCAAGAATAAACTAAGAAACTAAAGTAAATACTGAGGAATAAACTGGTATGGCAAGATCTTTCGATCAATAATTAATACAGAGGACTGTATGGCAAGAATAAACACACACTATTTCCAGATAAAAGGTAAAATAATATTATTGAAGTGTCATGGGTTTGTTGAGACCACATCTAGTACTTAGAATAAATATATCTTACAGACCATAACAGTAAAGAACTTATCACTAATTTATGTTTTTAATTAGATTTGTTATATTTATTTCTTCAATATTATTTTTCATGTCAGTGTTAATGTCATGAGGCTGATGACTCCATGACACTTTCAATTTGTCTCATTAGGATTTTATTAGGAACCAGATTTGTTCTTTGTAATTTCTGTCCAGTAAAACTATTAATCTATAATCAATAGACAGGTCTATATAAAGATATAATCCATGTTTCTGTCTCATATTTGTATGGCATTAAAAGGATCTGGAACTTTAGTTTTTCCACTGAAAGCTCTGGTTTGGACAATAAATGCCATGTGGGTGAAGTTTTATGGATGATGCTCTGATGTCCCATTATCCTGAAGGCAGCACAGAGCTGCACCACCAGGAACTGACAAACACTGAAGAGAAGAAGAGCTATGATTAATGTAGTTACAGTTCTATCCATGTTTTAATGTTGCAGAGCTCAGTCGTTTTGCAAATAGTTCAAAGTTTAAACTGGCATGTTGAACATCTTTTATCTGGTCATTTTGTGGAATATTTAACAACTAGAAAATGGCACAAAATAATATTTTTTTAATTCTGACTGGCTGCTGTTAGGTCTACCAATTTTAACTTGAATGTTCATTGCATTTCTTTGTAGACGCCAGTATTATTTTTATATTATTATATTATATCTATTATTTTTGATGATAAATACAGAAACAAACATAAAGATCAGAACATCTACAATAGTGATAGTTATATTAATGATAAAATAATGGTCAGTGCAACGTAGCCTGCAAATTCTTTGGTGGGGTGCTGGGCCAAAAAAGGTTGAGAAACACTGGTGTAGAACAAAGTTTGGGTTTTGTATTGAGGTTTGAAGGTACTAGTATTAACCTTGATTCTGTCCCACAGTACTCGCTGCCCCTTCAGCTGATCAACCACACTGTGATGACGCAGTGGATGGAAATTCTGCGATCCATTGTGGACAGAGACGTACCTGCAGTAAGACAAAGAAGAAGTTTAAGCTATCTCTTTAAATTGTAAATTATACAATAATTTATCCTACTTGACAAAACCACAGTATATCTTCTGAATAATTGGTTGTGGTTGCAATGGAACAATGTGGAGTAATTCAATGAGTGTGAATAAGGCACTGCAGAAGTTAAGTTTGTTTTACCATGAAAACTATGTTGTATTAAAGTAAGAACTTAAATATCTATTTTCATGTCAGCCACATGTACAAAACTCTGAAGTAATTTGTTTTGTTAATGGTGTTTTTTTTTGTGACAGTACAACAGGACATTTGATCATGATTCTCTTACAAGAATAATCTTGCACATAAACAGTCTTCATTCTTTCTTGTTAGCTATAGCAGCACAAACTCGTGCAGTGAAGAGTTTTTAGGTCTTCCATCTTGAACTGAGTGGGTTGTGTTTGTTAGGAGACTTTGGAAGTTGATGAGGATGACCGTCCAGAACTGGCTTGGTGGAAGTGTAAGAAGTGGACTTTGCGCATCATCACTAGACTGTTTGAGCGGTAAATCTCAGAGCAGAAAAGAAGAGTTAGCGTTCACACAAAATAATGTAGCAACTGTCATCCTCACTTGTTTGATTTGAACCACAGGTATGGAAGCCCCGGCAATGTGACCAAGGAGTACCAGGAGTTTGCAGACTTTTTTCTGAAGACCTATGCAGTAGGCATACAACAGGTTGGCTTGTGTCACTGAGATGCTGTAACACTTGATAGACCCTTGAGATATTTTGTGCCACAAGGTTTCTCCATTTCCTAGCATTTTTCCTGTGTTAAATAAACCATATTGGTTTTGGTTTTCTCTTATCATGCAGGTCCTGCTGAAAGTGGTCGACCAGCACCGACAGGGTCAGTATGTTACTGCTCGGGTTTTGCAACAGTGCTTCACCTACCTCAACCAGGGCCTTTCGCATTCACTGACATGGAAACAGATGAAACCACATATGCAGGTACATGTACCTTACTCATAGGATGCTTTTTTAATTATACAGTAGGATATCCTTTATTGATGTAAATATTAGTAAATACAAATATAACCATAAGCAATATAAATGTATTTAAAAAATATACATACGTGATATTGTAAATAATTTAAATATGATTAAGCATAAGATAAATAAAATAATCACAAGAATGCACATGGGAATATATTACTGTATTTTCCGCACTATAAGCTGCACCTAAAAACCTTAAATTTCCTCAAAATTTGACAGTGCGCCTTATAATCCGGTGCCCCTTAGATATGGACCAATATTGAGCCACAACAGGTCTAGCAGCTACGGTAAGCAGCCGCCGACTTCATTTTCACCCATAGAAGAAGAAGCGCGCTGTGCATGCTGGGATAGTTGTCAGAACGCTGGTTTGTTAATAAAGTTTGACTGACCTATCTACCTACCGACCTGAGGTCATTTAACACCACGTCCTCCACCAACATGCTGTGCGCGAACAGAGAAGGGTGACTATCGTCCGGCCACACCCCAGCCCAGTCGCGGAAGCTTCTCCTTGCCGACCCGAGTTGGACTGTTTTGTTGACATTCTTTATGTCAACAAAGTGGCTTTAGATATTAATCCGGGGTGCTTCGACTAGGGTTACCAAGAGACCAACCCCTATACCAGTGGTTCTTAACCTGGGTTCGATCGAACCCCAGGGGTTCGATGAGTCGGTCTCAGGGGTTCGGCACAGCCTCTGTGTGGAGGTAAAGACACACTTGTGTAAAGTCATGATGACGCTCCATTTTGCCATCACTTGCTGCAGAGGATCACGTTACATTGCTTAGCCAATCAGAGCTGCGGAGGAGCCCTGATTGAAGGAGCTCCACAGCAGGGATTTGAACTTGTGTCTTTAATTACTTCAGCAAAGGTCTCTAGTTGGGTCACCCCTATGTCTTGAATTTTGGGGGAAAAATAATTTTATTTATCACTACAGAAGGGTTCAGTGAATGCACATATGAAACTGGAGGGTTCGGTACCGCAAAAAAGGTTAAGAACCACCGCCCCATACATTTAAAGCTGGGGGGAGGAGGAGAGAAAGCGACTGCGGCAGCAGCGTGTCAGTTGGTCTGTTATCCAGAAAGCAGTTGGGCACAATTTTGCAACACCAGCACCGTGAGTGAAACAATGACTGGGACAGCCTACTTTATAAAGTACTCCGGACCACTTCTTTATTATTACACATCCACATTTGTAGAGTACGGAACAAATCGCGTCCCGTATCAATACGGGACGGGCAGCAACCCTAACTGTAGCGTCTATTCTATGCGCCTTATAATGCGGAAAATACGGTAATCTATAAATAAATCTGTAACTGAGTCTAGAGAAAACCTAGATTAAAGAAACTCAGAGTTTGACATTTTATAATTTGATAGCTTCAGTCAGGAATGACTTTCGGTGGCGCTCTGCTTTTTGGTGCTGTCAGTCTCTGGTTGAAGGTGTTACTATATCTGGCGTGTGGTTGCTACAGGAGCACCAGTGGTGTTTAAAGGATTCTGAAAACTGAAAATATTTTACAGCTAATTGGCTAAGCCTCTGATGTAGTCTGTATTGGATAACTGTTCTTGTCAATGAGCTTACCTCATTGCACAATAAGGCAATCCAAACCAGTTCTCCATTGTCAAGGGTCTGGATTTCCAGACCTGCAGAACCCTCAGAAACAGAAACTTTGGTGTAACCTGCCTCTCGCCAGTCAGGCTGCCAGACATGTTGCCAGTCCATCACAGGGCAACACATAGACAGACAGGACAAAAAAAGCTTGATTCTTGCATAGATTATTATGCTACACTGTCACAACATAGTGACAGTTTCAAAAAATATGTAAGAAAATATTGGTAACACTTCATTTGCAGGGGTGTGAATAAGGCTGACATGACACTGTCATAAACATGACTTAACGCATGTCATGAACATGAATAAGTCTTCATGAATATTTATGACTGTTGTCATAAAGTGTCAACAGTAACTTAATGACTGTTGACATTTTTAATACAAAGTTGACATTATTCAAAATGTCTTTATGACAACTTGACATTTATCTAGACAAAATTGTCTTTATGACATTAATCTATACACAAATGTCTTCGCTATGACAACTTTACATTAACCAAGAAAACATGATCTGACATAAATTTGTTATAAAAGTATTACCGATTAAACGTTTAAAATTAGTTTTATGTGGTAATATTATATTGCTCTGCCATTTTGTTTAGTCTTAATTTTTTTAATTTAATTGATCCTAAAGTTTTACAGCAAGATGTCTACAAAGCACTTATGAACTTTGCATTTGAAACATTATTTAAGGCTGTTTTAAGTAGTGCAATACACCATCTCCACCAGTGAGAGGCAGCAGTGCACAAACAGACGTGCAGTTTGTTGAAGAAGAAATCTTCCATATTGTGGGGCCAACCTAGCACAAGTTATAACGACCAGACCTCCTCCGAAATTTGTCACCTAATACATATGTGGTATTAACTTTACACTTTCTTTGGAAAAATAACATTCACTACGTATGTTCTCTTTTTTTGAAATGTTAGCTATGAACGATTCAACCCAATCCTATATTGCTGTAAATTAATGTTAGCTAAAGTTATTAAACTCCATTACTGCAACGTTAGCCCTTAATATTAAACATATTTTAAAGACAAGCAAATTGTTTTTTTTCCCTCCAATTTTAATCTAGCAAATTAAAGGCTAATATATTATCCTTTATGTGCATTATTTACCAACTTGACTGATGTGACACAGTGCCTGTGTTTTTTGCTTTGGAAACTTTGAAGACACATGAAGATCCATGTTAGCCTAAGGCAGAGTTTTCCCAAACTGTGGGGTGCGACCCCTTGGGGGGGCGCAGGAAGCCAACTGGATGAAAAAAAAAACATGAATGCTGTATGCACTGGGTTTTTACCTTAGAATAGCCAACTCTCTGTTAGTCCTATGTCAATTTGATACAGTAGGGACTTCCACACTTCCCATATGTGTGTCCTCTGTCAGTTTTATCAGTAGTTAAAACTGTTTAATCCTTTGTTAACATATAGTAATCTGTTTTTCTGAACTACCTTTAAATGCAACATGAGTGCTACGACGCTCGTGCAGCGACGGAGACCTGCTGCTGCTATGCAGAGCTACGCAGGTGTGTTAGAATCATGGCAGCAAACCAGCAAAACACAAAGAACTTTTCACAGCTTTTCCCCCAAACTAGCCGACTGAGTTGAGTAAAGCTGTTGGATGCAAGTAAAGTTAGCTAAAAGATGACTAGCTAGCTAATATCAATACAGCACCTTAAGCTTGTTAACAAGTAGCTTGTAGGCTACTGGTGTTGTCCATGTTCAGCTACGTACATTCATTTTGCTCCCAAAAAAGTCGATATCCTGCCCCCCCAGGGGGAGGGATAGGGAGTCTCTAAGAATCCTCTCTCCCCCCTCCTAAACCCTGCCACACGTCATTCAACCAGATAGCCATTTATTATCCATAGTGGGGGCCCAGATAATGTTTGGAAACCACTGGCCTAAGGACACATGGTGGGGGGACAAAGTTGGCTAATGAAGACATGCTACGGTGTGGAGGATGATAACAAGGACCAGCCAACAGAGAAAGAATTCCTGTTTGACCAAAGAGACCAGGTAAGTGCGGAAGGGGAAGCAGGAATCAACATTCACCAGCTGAGTTAAAAGTTACATTTTAGACAACTAAAAAACTGGTGTTAAATCTATTTATTTTTTTAATAAACTTTTTGCAAACATCAATAAGCCAGAGTATCTGGTTGGAATTAATTTAGAATACTCATTAAGTGAAAAGATACACACGTGTGCCTAAAACTATACATTAAATAACAATCTGAATAACAACAATGGCAGTCTGTCTGAACTTCTGCCAAACAAATATTTGATCAGAATAATTTTGTTCAGCTTTAGTTATTATGTACTTGTGTTAAGAAATAATTGTATTACACTTCATAATAACAAGTCATGTTAACTAGACATTTGTCTGACAGTCTACCATTCTGACAGTGTGCAGAAAGGAGCATTTTTGGAATGGTATTTAAATAAACACTGAATTATGATGACAATTGTTTTTTGTTTTTGTTCTTTTTCATGTGACCACAATGAATTGAGTCATCACCGACTATGAGAATGTCCAGAAGAGATTCACCAAGTTTGAATTTGTGAAAAGGTTTTCACCATGATTAACTATTGCAAGAACAGCTGTAATTTCTGAGCATTTCTGGACACCTTCAAAGAGCTGCCAGAAAATGAAGACAAGAAGAAGATCTCCTGTTTTCAGAGCATTACAGGAAGGCTATAACGAAGGACACAATAACAGCAAAACATTTTACTGTTGAAAGCACCTAGTTTCTTAAGTTAAATAATAAGTAATTCTCTTTTAGTTTTTCAATCAGTATTTCAGAGTAACAACATACTGACCAGACGTTAAACCCTCTGTTTGAAGAACAAGTTATCTTTTGTTTTAGTCAAATGTACAAAGGGTTTGTTCTACAGCTATGATGGTAGTGATTAGTAGTTTAGTGTGTTTCACTTCACTTGAGGTAAGAGATATTAATGACACTGTAACAACACTTAATTACATATTCATAAATGGTAATACTTGTTCCATTTTACTTGATGTAAAAGAAATTGTAATTGACTCTGTTATTAAATCATTTGACAGTGTAATAAAGCTTATTGAAATCTTTATTGTTGGTCCTAGTTTTGCTTTATTTCAGGTAGTGGGAATATTAATCACTGTTTTGCCAAAGCTTTTGATAACAGTCAAATTATTATGACTACTATTATGACATATTTATGAAATGATTCTTGTTTAATGTCAAGTTGTCATAACGAGGACATTTTCGTCTAGATTAATGTCAAGTTGTTATTGCTTTGCTGCTGAAAACGTGCTATATTAGCAATTACCTATTAGCAGTTCCACATTTTTTTCTGATAAACACTAACTTAAGAGACATGAAAGCATACTTTTATCTTGGCTTTTTTCTATTCATCCTCTTTATTTTCTCTCTCCCTGAAGGATAAGTCCTTTTTTTGCTACCTTGTTTTGCTAACTTATCTTCTACGGTGCTGTGGAGGTTTGGAAGTGTTCTGCACATTGAACGGCAGCTCATATTACTGGTGAAGTGTGACCTTCTGCAGTGGGCCTCCAAAAGCAATTTGTTTTTTAATTTTTCTCTTTGTTCATAAAAATAATGATTTCTACATACATTATCAAATATATATTATTGTAAAAACAAATCACAACTTTAAAATTAAATTGTGTATTTTTGTTATGATAGAAATCTTTACAAAAAAAAAATCTGCTCCATTTAGTCAGCCCCTAAGTGGCTCCGGGGCCCTACTTGACTGCTTAGTTCAGACATTCCTTGGGCTGACCCTACAATGCAGGGCCGTACATTTTTCTAAAATCATATCGCTCACCAGTAGTTTTGCTAATTTCTTAAAAGACTTTGTTTTATCAGGGATGAATTGAGATTTTAAATCTATAGAAATAAAAGGCATATTTGTATTATAAACAAAATACTTGCTATCTCTCTTTGCTTTGAAAGTAGTAAAAAAATACTCCCTTTATTAGCTATAGGTTAAACAATAATGATGTCAAACTTTTACAGCGTGTTTCAAGACCATTAAGACACCCACAGTAAGATCAGTCATTCCCATTCACATACATTCACACTGATGATGTAAGCTGCTGGACTGCAACAACAGCTTCAGCTTGACAGAAACTGGCTGAAGGAAATTAGATGTTATAACCCATAAATTGAGATTGTTCAAAGAGTTATTGAAGATTGTGATGGTTGTTGGCAAGAAAGATCTTCTGCAGTGGTCTGTACTACACTGAATCTGAATACCTTCCCAAGATAGTCTCTTGAAGAGGATGGTCGGTGTTATCCATAATTTTCTTGATCCCATTAAGAATCCTCCTTCATCACTATTTCCAGAGCTTCCACAGTCATCCCCTGAACAGAACAAGCTTCTTTATCAGGCAATTGAGCCTGTTTGGGTCTCTGGTTCTGATGCTGCTGCCCCAACAGTTGACAGAAGAAGAGATGACACTCTCAACAACAGACTTACAGAAGATCTGCAGCACCTTGCTGCAAACCTTGAATGATCTTAGCTTTCTCAAAGAAGTACAGTCTTTTGAGGACTGTATCTGTCTCTTATAGATGCTTCACTGTTGCGTCTCCAGTCCAGTCTGTTGTCAAGGCAAACACAGAGGTATATTTGTAAGTTTCCTTACACTTAGCAAGCATTTTGTTAATAATCAAAACGCTTACTATCTCTCCTTGCTTTGAAAGTAGTAAAAACTTATTCTCCCATGATGGAAACCGGGTTTGATCTAATCCTGTTCCTCCTGAAATCAACAATCATCTTCTTTGTTTTGTTCACATTTAAGATGAGATGATTGTTCTCAGCAACACAAATGTTGCTTTGACATCCACTTTCACTTCAAGATTGTCACACTGGTCATCTCCCCAAAATGAAAATCTCTAAATATTTTTATATGAGGTTAAATTTTTTTAAAACACTCTTCCTTGTAAGCCGCTGAGCCTTATTCTAATTTTGAAACAACACTATATGCACATATTTGACATATTTTATACCTTTTCGCTTATAAATAAGCATGTCAGGCCAAATTGGAACCTCACTGAGGTCATGGTTACTTGAAGTTTCCTTGTTTATTGTGCTTTTGAAAGCCTTTTCCATGCATTTAAGATATTTATATTAAACATGAAACATTATGTTATCATTTTATTCCTATGACCATCACAAAAAAGCTTCAGGCTCAGCATTTTTTTGTTACTTTAATCCCCAGTTCTGAATGCAGCATTTAGTAAGGATCCATAACAACCTTTATCTTTTTCAGACTATATGCCAAGAGGTCATCTTCCCTCTAATGTGCTACAGAGATGAGGATGAGAGGCTGTGGCAGGAAGACCCCTATGAGTACATTCGAATGAAGTTCAGTGAGTGTTCAAACATCTAGACTTGACTGTAAAAATATTATAATTTTAACACACAGATAAAATATGTTAAAATCTGATAATTTTGTTCATTGAAACCTCCCATTAAGGTTAACTAATGACATGTGATTGTAGCATAATTTGGTTTCACCTCTGTATTTTTATTCATTGAACATATGCTGAGTCTTCATTTACAGCAAAACCAGTAATAATAATAATAAATAATAATATATTTTATTTATTGGCCTTAAGAACTTCAGGTCTCAAAGGGGACAAACAAAACAAACAATTGTAATGGATAAAATACTTCCATAAATGAATAAATAAGAGATTAAAACCAACATCTAAAAAAAATAAGTTTAAGCCTCAGAAAATAAATGTGTTTTTGTTAAGCTTTCAGTTTGATTCGATCCTGCTGCTCTGCTGTCTCTAGATGATCAGGTTGTTTTTTTTGTGTGTGTATTTCTTTATTGCAGACATCTATGATGACCATTCTCTTCCAGCAACCGCTGCACAGAGTCTCCTATGTAAAGCTGCTCGCAAGAGAAAAGAGGTCAGGAAGATTGTGGGGCTTTGGTGCAAATATTGCATAATTCAGGTTGGCCTGGTAAATGAAGTACCTCTATAGACATTTTCAGTGATTTTAGATAAAGCTGAAGAGGCAATATTGACAATGAAATTAAGTACTGGAAAATAAAGATACATGATCAAAGAATACATGATCAAAGAATACTTGGTTAAAGCTACTGTAAGTAACTTTTATGAAAAAAAAAAGTTTACATATTTTATAAACCAGTCACTCAGAGTATAGCATAAAACAGATAATCTATTAAAAAAATCAAAGCTCCTCTCCCTTCTCTCCATGCTCCCAGTACTAACTGCAGAAATGCACTCTGTCAGAAACGACCAATTATGGCCAGTAGTAGTTTTTCTGCCATTGGTACATTAAGCAGCGTGTACACAGCATTGATTGTCAGCGTTAAGACCTTCCTCCTATCTCTGATTGGTTCTTTTTGACTGGCAGTTATTTTTGGAAATTGCAACAGTAGCTAAGAGAGAAGGTGAAGCTTGACCTTTTTTTTCACAAAGGTTTTTTCATACCATACTTTCCCCACATAGTGAAAATATGTAAAAAACAATTTTTTGCTCAGATGATGGTGGTAGGCGTTTGTCTCTCAATTGGTGGGTTACCGGTTCAATTATCGCTTTTTCCGCCTGTCGTGTCCTTGGGCAAGACACTTGACTGCTAGTGGTCAGAGGACCCTGTGGCGTGGTGCGTGGCACCACGCCTCTGTCCGACTGCCCCAGGATCGCAATGCAGTAACATTTGAATGTGTCCGTAAGTGGTTGAGTGAATGAATATTGTGTGAAGCACTTTGGAGTTCTCTGGATTTGATAAAGCACAATGCCAGTCAGCACCTATTTATAAAAGTTACATGTAGCTTTAAAAACACTAAAAATATTAGAAGAACTATAATAATGTATCACGTAAAAATAAGGACAATTTTAAATACTAATTTTAGATCAATTAGATACCAAAGAAACTGTATACCATGACTTTTTTTAATAGAAACTATAAAAACAGATCACACTATTGTTCATGTAATGCAGTCTTTCTCAAATTGGTGATCTGTGGGCGCCCCCTAATGTTCCACAAGATACTGCATGTAAACGGCTGAGAAATGCATGCTTACCGAGAATTGCATTCCTTCTCGCAGGTACGCACCCACATTACTCTAAACCAACCAGTGGTGCCCAAAGTCAGTCCTTGAGAGCCGGCATCCTGCATGTTTTAGTTCTCTCCCTGATTAAACGCACCCGGATCTAATGATGGGTCATTAGAAGGCCTGAGAAGAACATTGACATGCTGAAAAAGTTGCTACTACCACCAGAGAGAGAACTAAAACATGCAGAATGCCGGCCCTCGAGGACTGACTTTGGGAACCCCTGCTTAAACTTTCACAGATTGATGAGAAAACGGACTGAAATATGACCGAAGAGACAACTTTTAAAGATATTCATAACATTATCATGTCTCATAACCATGTAAGCCCTAAAACGGTGGGTTTTATTTTGCAGATGATTGAAATAAATAGTTTTGACACTTTTATTGAGACATACGAGTCGAATATTTTACAGTCAGTGTCTGATGAATATGTTCTCTGATATTGGTTTGCAATTCCCCGCTTTTTCTTTTAACGCCATAATAGCTTAATACAAGAGAAAACAAAGATCCATGATGTAGAAAATTTGATATCACCCGTAACTGTCCAATCTATCAAAATAAGAGGGAATGCATTTTAATTTCTGAGCCTCCCAATATCTGCATCCCCTGTCTTTTGTCCTATTAATATGAAACTTATACCAGTAACTCATAGAACAAGTGTGATTATGTAGAAAAGGTGAAATCCCTCTTAGCTCTGTTTCTCCGAGTTAGCAGGGGGATGCATTTTTTGGCAAAGTAAACTAATAACCTTCCAATATGTGCATGCCCTATCTGTTGTCCCCAAATATTATCCTATTGATAAGAAACTTATACCAGCAGTTCACAGAACATGTGTGATTATGTAGAAAAAGTTATTTAACTCTTAGCTTTTTATTTCTTCAAGGTAGGAGGGGGGCTCATTTTTTTTGGCACAGCTAATTATTAGCTTGCCGATATATGCATGCCCTGTCCATTTCCACCAAATATTATCCTATTGATATGAAACTCATAACAGTAGCTCAGAGAATAGGTGTGATTAGGGAGAAAGGCTTACATCTTTCTTAACCCTCTATTTGTCTGAGTTAACAGGAGATCCATATTTGGCACAGCAAATGCCAAATACACAATATTGCTTGCCGATATTTGCATGCCCTGTTTTCCAGCTCAAAAGGTGTCATACAGATATGAATGTCACACTGGTAGCTCAGATTATATGTGTCATTATCTAGAACAGTGTTTCTCAACCTTTTTTGGCCCAGCCCCCCCCCCAGCCCTTATCCAGGTCCCTCAACGCCCCCCACCAAATAATTTGCAGGCTACTTTGCACTGACCATTATTTTATCATTAATATTGCTATCACTATTGTAGATGTTTTGATTTTTATGCTTGTTTCTGTATTTATCATGAAAATAATAAATATAATATAATAATATAAAAATAATACAAGTGTCTATGAAAAATGCAATGAACATTCAAGTTAAAATTGGTAGGTCTAACAGCAGCCAATCAAAGTGGAAAAAAAATTCTTATTTGCCATTTTCTAGTTGTTAAATGTTTCAACAAAATGACCAGATAAAAGATGAACAACATGCCAGTTTAAACTTTGATCTATTTGCATAACGACAACATTAAAACATGGATAGAACTGTCACTACATTAATCTGAGCTCTTCTTCTCTTCAGTGTTTGTCAGTTTCTGGTGGTGCAGCTCTGTGCTGCCTTCAGGATAATGGGACATCAGAGCATCATCCATAAAACTTCACCCACATGGTATTTATTGTGCAAACCAGAGCTTTCAGTGGAAAAACAAAAGATCCAGATCCTTTTAATGCTATACAAATATGAGACAGAAACATGGATTATATCTTTATATAGAATGAGTCTATTGATTATAGATTAATAGTTTTACTGGACAGAAATTACAAAGAACAAATCTGGATCTTAATCAAATCCTAATGAGTCAAATTGAAAGTGTCATGGAGTCATCAGCCTCATGACATTAACACTGACATGAAAAATAATATTGAAGAAATAAATATATAAAATCTAATTTAAAAACATAAATAAGTGATCAGTTCTTTACTGTTATGGTCTGTAAGATATATTTATTCTCAGTACTAGATATTGTCTCAACAAACCCATGACACTTCAACAATATTATTTTACCTTTTATCTGGAAATAGTGTCTGTTTATTCTTGCCATACAGTGTCTGTATTAATTATTGATCAAAAGGTCTTGCCATGCCAGTTTATTCCTAGTTTATTCTTGCATTTTGTTCTTCATTCATTTCCATAGTTTCATTTGATTAGTATTATCCTCTCCTGGTTTATTGCTATGTCCACTTTAGTTTCTTTCCTGTTGCTAGATTTATTTGATCATTTATTGACGCTGAACTCATCACCTGCTGCGCCGCCTAATCATCATGTGTTTCACATGATGTGAAAAACATCATGTGTTTTTCACATCATGTGTTGATTTTTTCACTGTTCAGCATCGGATTATCTGTTTTTATGCCATAATTCACATCTAGTCAATTTTATGTCCCGCTTCTCCTGTTTCAGAGTTTTGCGCAGTGTGCGCCTCGGTTCTATTTTTTATTTTTTAAATTTTATCCCTTATGGTGCGCAACGGTCGGGAAGCATGTCGATGGGGAAAAGACAATCTGACGTAAACCTTTTAAAACAACGGAAACAATTTCTGCATTCTGATTATTAAATTTTAAAAGTGCTGTGTTGTTCTATCACCCCGTTTCATACCGAACCACTTACAGCTCCGGTGTTAACGCTATAAAATAAACGCTCTGTATCTGGTATCACCATGGAGGGATTTTTTATTTAAATAGGTTCATTTTTCAGAGGGAGACACAGTGAAGGTATCGTGATTTTAGCTACCAGTAGCAGGAGAGGAGCTGCACCAAGAAGCTACAAACACTGAATAGAACAAGAGCTGCCATGTTGCAGCCAAGCATGATTTAATGTTACACAATACAGTTTTACCAAGTTGCTCAAAGTCTAAACTGGCATTGTTGTGCATTTAAGGTCTAAAGTTTACCTTCGACCAAACGCCCCCCTAAGGCCTCCCAGCGCCCCACTTTTGTAAAAATGTCCGCCAGCGCCCCTGCCGTCCTCTGAACGCCCCCTGCGGGGCGCTACCGCCCACGTTGAGAACTGCTAATCTAGGACATTTCACATAACACATTACCATCCAATATTTTCACATTGCATGCATTCTGAAAAGGGACATTTGGAGGCCCCGATGACCTTCAGGGCATTCAATTCTCAGCAGGCATGCGTTTCTCAGCGTAACACCATTTATTTGTGAGCTCAAACTACAACGCTAGAGTTAGCACACCAAAGGATTTTGTTAAAAATAGTAGTGGATAAGTGGCTTAAAACCAGATCACTCAAAAGAAAAACTGTAGATACTGGTGGAAGGAAAACAACTCCAGCACTATTTAAATGATCAGAGGAATCTAAATCATGGCTGCTGAGTGTTGATGTGTTGTTCACTGGCAATTAGATTCCTTTGAATGGCGCTATGTGGTGAGCGATAGACATGGCTCGTCTCAGTTACTGAGAACTGTTCTTTGTTTTTTTTTTTTACTTTGCTTGCTCATGATGCTCTGCTTACACGTCAACAGCTATTGTTATTTATATTTAATAGATAAATACAATTGATAGAAATGTGTTTATTATTTTGTATTTAACCGTGCAGAAAATTATTTTTTTGTTTGCTAAAGCCACTCAAATCTATTTTTCTTTAATTGTGGTTCTTAATCACAAATAGCCCTATATGTTACTAATGCACACAACACTTGATAGTAAAGAACAACTTATTTTTTTATTGCCATGTGTTTAACATAATTATAAAACGTAGACTCCACACTTTCAGAATCTGTGACTTATATCAAAAGTGCCCAAATAGTGTTCATGTCTTTGTCATGGCCAGTCACATTTACCAAACAGCACCACTCTTCTCATTAGGATGAACAAAGAAAACTATAATACATGAGTTAAGAGACTAATATTTTAATTTCAGGTTGCATCACATATTGGGATGTGTTATCACGGGGCAATTTCAGGTTAAATGGTTTGAGAGTGTTTGCTGTGGGTTAAGTGGTCCTCAGCCTGAAAAGGTTTGAGAAACACTGATGTAAGGGGAGTACATTGCATTTCATTACAGTTGAACTATGAAATAACCCTGAAGAACTAATCAAAAGAGACATTTAAGTCAGAAATATGGTGGCCTTCCAAATTCTATTGTTGTCTCAAATTAGTGATAATCCAGCTTCCCATACATCTCCTTCAGAAATCTTTACTCAGAAGCTGTATCCAAAGCAGCACCAGTACAGCTCCAGGCTCCATATCTTCCTCAACTTGCGTTCTTTTCAACGTTACTCTTCATTCTTACTAATTTCTCTTGTAGTTTGGTTTTTCTACACTTGCAGCCTGAAGTGACTGTTTCTTTCTGTTATGGTTCAGGTTTATTTGAATCACAGATGCTCAGTTGTTGCTACAGCAAGTAAAAAAAGAGCAGAAAGACAAAAACTAACACATATGAAGGAATTCTGCTTACCTGATATTTGAAATTGACAAATTCAAATGTCCATAAGGTTCTAGTGCTTGACTAAAGTGTTTGACTAATCAAAGGGCTTAAAAGCCAACAGTCAGTGATCATCTCTTTTCAAATCATCATATTAATGTTGAATAAAAGTGGCTCAAGAATGTTGCCTTTGGGAACCCCAAGTCTAATCTGCAAAAATTTAGCATGGATAACAGAAAACAAACTTCCAGGGATACTTTGTAGACGGAAGTCCTTCATTTGTTTATCTGAAAAAATCCACAACAAATTTAAACTTGTCCATCTAATTCTCTTTTTTAAGTCATGTATGTTGTATTCTACCTTGAAAAAAAGAGCAGTTTAACTCAATCATGAAAAGTACAAAATTAAACTACATTTATTTTCATAATGAGTGGATACAGACTTTGGGCCCAATCTGTAAATAAAGATGTTCAGAAAGGTTTGACTTTGCATGTTTTCAAAACATAACTTGAAGTTGACGGTTTCTGCTTGTCAGATTCTCCCTCAGATGATGGCATTCTGCCACAAAATCCTGGCAGATCCCTCTACTGACCCCCGGAGTAAGGATGGAGCACTGCACTGCATTGGAGCTCTTGCTGAGCTCTTACTAAAGGTATATGGGAGTCCAGTTCTGTCACTCATTTAGAATACGTGACTGAGTAAATCCTGATACACATATTTGATGTATTGTGTGTTAAATCTCATTTCAAAGAAGAGAATATACAGGGAGCAGATGGAGTCAATGCTACAAAACTATGTGTTTCCACTGCTCAATTCTCCAATGGGTTACCTTCGAGCCAGGGTGAGTAACAGTCCCATCCATTCACCTTTTTTTTTTGAAAAGCTGATCTTAGTCTTTCAAAAATCCTGTGAGTGGATTATACAAACCTGGATTTCTCTGCTGTGATCTACCAGTCATGTTGGGTGCTGCATTGCTTCAGCCCACTGTGTTTCCATAACGAGCTGGTACTTAGGAACGCAGTGGAGCTGGTCAGACAAGACTTGATAGACGACAAAGAGATGCCTGTTAAGGTGGAAGCAGCCATTGCATTGCAGACACTTGTGAGCAACCAGGAGCAAGGTGCATTAACCAACATTTTGAATGTTATAAGTTTTATGATTAAAGGGAAAAGCATAATCCTTACACTGCAACCTCTGCTCTTTGTGTAGCCAAAATGTACATCAGGCCATGCATTCGCCAGGTGATGCAGGAGCTTCTACATGTGGTCAGAGAGACGGAGAATGATGACCTTACCAACGTCATTCAGAAGATGATTTGTGAATACAACCAGGAGATGGCTGCTATAGCAGTGGACATGACACAAAACTTGGTAGGATCAAGCTATATAAGTGTGTTAGACATTGTCTAGCTATACCAAATTCTTACTGCACTGCAAGTATTGTTTGAAGTGCATCTGACCTCTACTTGATGGAGAAGCACCATTCAGTTTGAGTCAAAAAAAATTTCCCACTCTCACAATTTATGGTGTATAAATGTATGAACCTATATTTGATGCACTTTATTTTTGTTCAATCGTAAAGAGTCAATTATAAAACATAAATGGGGAGAATGTAATTCCTTTATATTCTTGTGACTTCATAATGACTCCCTCTTTCAAAGAAAACTGCAGCAGGTTTTTCTTTGTTTATGAAAGAAGTAATATTGACTCTGAAACTATTTTACCTAATCGCGTTGAGGCGCCATGATCCATGTCTGAAGTGAGGTAGTCGACTGATTGTTTTCCCATGTTGTTTTATAGCCTTGGCCTCTACTTGTTCAACTCAAGATAATTTGTCTGTGGAAGTAGCATACCTAGACAGCTGTATTTACAAAAACTATAGATAGCCAATCCATACCCTCCCATAATGTCACTATGTCATAATTGTATTTCTCCTTTCACTGAAGCAAACTTAACAGTATCCAAAATCTAGATACTTACCAGTAGAGGTTTGCCGATCGATTGGCCAACGATCATAATCGGCCGATTTCCGTGAAAAGGTTCATGATCGGTGATCGCCAATCACGGTCTCTTGTTACCGATCCAGATCACCTGCATCTCATTTCTCAGCCTGTCTGTCCAGCTGGTCTCGTCTTTCCTTCACGCGCAGCAACAAATCCTAAGCGATGTGTAACTAGAACCACTGAGTGAATGAGGATGTTTGCGTGTTGCAGTGGAAAATAGAAGCAGGTCAAAATGCATCAACACAACGAAGCTAATAGACATAAAAACAATGACGGAGTTTGGCTACATCGAGGCTCAATGCAGTAAAAAGACATGGAGGATCAGACAGCAGGTAAAGCAGCACAGCTACAAACACTCACCGGATTAGCATGACGGTCAGAAAGATAAACTAATAACCTGTAAAATGATTTAAGTCTTGGAGCTGCGATGTAAGACGCTGGTTCTCCTGTTGAACCGCTGCTCCGCTACAGGTAGTAATATTTAATATTTAGCAATATTTGACAGACGGAGCCGCTTCTGCTCCACCTGGTAGCGACTCTCACATGTATGTACTCTGCGTTGTGTGTAATGGGTAAAAAGAACCAGCAGACGAGGACCCAGGGTGTTTTTTTCAGCAGGCTTATTCTGTTAAAAACAAAAATTCATTCAGCACAGCAGTTCCCGGGCTGCGGCCTCCCCATACAAAACTCTCTGAGCGCAGCTCGGCGCGAACTGAGTGGGGCAGCGGAAATACAGGATATGACGCCAAACAGGAAGCAAGAAAATAAAAGCGTCACCACCAAAATTAAATACAATTCAGAAACTAATGAAAACAAATATAGCTTCATATATAGTGAGGATAGATTTGGGATGAAATATACACTTTTTTACAGACTTGCTACACTAATATGAGACAGATAATCTCTGAAAAAAGAATCGATCTCCTCTGAAAAACCTGATCGGCACATTTCTACTTACCAGATTTTTTCAAACATGGCAGGCTACCTAATGGCGAGGCATTTTCTGTATAGTTACTAATGATTAGACGTGTGTCCTATCCATAATCCAATATTTGGTGGCATCATGCGAGTCTTCCTTTCTTAGTAAGTATCTGAATGTTAATCTTCTTACCTATAAAAAGTCTTTCTGTCAAATCCACAAATACACAGAGGGGTGCGAGTTCTTACAAATGATGGCTACCTCCTTTTCTTAGCAAGAGGTATAGGATAAAATGACAAATTTGTTTGCATCCTTGTCTGTTTGTGGAGCTAACCGAGAAGTACCGGATGACCATTTTTACACTGAAATCAAATGCATAAAAACAATATTAGGCTACCAGCTATCTTGGTTTTTTGATGAGCTTCACAGGAGTTGATATCCACATAAGTTGTCAACTCTGTCATGGCAGAGCGTGCTATTTTCTGAAGAGTGGCGTCACAATAGAGGAAGCTGAGCAGACACATGGGAGGAAAAATTTCTCTAACACAGTGCAAACATGACTTTGTGTTTCCTGCCACCAGGCGGAGATCTTTACCAGAGTTCTGCAGAGTGAAGAGTATGAGGAGAATGAGGACAAGACTGTGATGGCTCTGGGCATCCTTAGCACAATAGACACCATCCTTACTGTCATGGAGGACCACAAAGAGGTATCTTCCACATGCTCATACACCCACCAATCCTCAGTAACCCCCCCCACCCCCCCGCAGAAACATAAACTGTTTCAGGATATTCATCTTTGAGACTAAACATTTTTTATTCACCAAACACATTTTCTGCAGCATAATTTGTGTTTCCATTTTCAAATTTACTGTTGAACTAATGCCTCGCTCTCTTCAATCAGAATCAGAATTCCTTTTTTGTCATTAAGCACAACATTTAAAATGAGCATCTTCTCTGTAGTCATTCACTACTTAATCAGAAGCGGTAGAAATTAACTTGCACATTTGAGGTGCCAGCTTCACCTCAAATCTGAAAGGAGCTCTGAGCAACATTAAGCTCCTTTCAGCACTAATGTTGAGCTGAGATGTGCCATAGCAGGATTTCTAATCCTACTTTTGTGAAAAAGCCCTCTGGATGACACCATATATGTTTACAAGCACTATATCATTGCTGAATCCATGTCAGGGCTTGAAGTAAATATCTTTTTAGCTAATCTCACATTGCCATTTCTGATGGATGGAAGAGGTATTCAATGTGCACACCTGATCTTCCGTCTCTCTCTCTCTCTCTCGTCTTTGCTCCTCCTCTGCATCCGTCCTCTCCTTTTCATCTCCTCTGGGATTTCTGACTTCAGTTGTGGTATTATTTTACTACACAGCATCCAAAACAAGGATCAATGATATAATTCTAGAATCAAGAACATGTTTTTTTGTTAATATATTTTATTGAATTTTCTCTTTTAGAACATACATTTACAAACAATCAACTTAACATTATAAACATCTGCTCATACACACTCACATTCACTCACACATTCACCATTCAAACCTGCATTTGATTGGTTCCAAAAATATACAAGACCCTTTAAATTAGAACAGAGAAAAATAACAAGATCATATATGGCTCCCACAAGTTCTCAAAGTCCCGCTGTTTACCCTTGGCGATGTATGTTAGTTTTTCTAGTCCGAGCGAATTTGCAATTTCTTTCTTCCAGAGTCCCATGGAGGGCGGCTCCATGCTCCTCCAGCATAATGCAATAGATCTTCTGGCTTGAAGAAGTCCATAATCTATCAATTTAGTTTTAATATGTGATTGTTTAAATTCCACTGGGTATATTCATAGAACACAGATTTTAACCTCTACTGGGACTTTCACCCTAAACAATTCAGATAGACACCTAATAACATCTTTACAAAATGTCTGGATTTTAAGACATTCCCACATACAATGGAGAAGAGTTTGTTTTTCAAATAAGCATTTAGGGCAAGTATTAGGGCTTATGATGAAGCCTAACTGGTGTTATATAGGTTCTCATAAGCCATTTGTATTGCAAAAGTTTAAATCGTGTGTCCATCGTTTGATTTTGTGCTTTTAAACAGGCCTGATTCCAGTCTCCCTCATCTATATCTTCGAGTGTGTCTCTTCTCCAAGCGTCTAACTTATCCATTGCAGAGTCCTTAGAGGAAAGTATCAACAAATTATAGAACACGGAAAGAAAACCTTTCCCTCTTAAGTCCCCAACACACACCTCTTCTATTTTGGTCAAGCATGGAATGTCCACTATTCGTTTCAGTTTCGATGACATATAATTTTTCAATTGCAAGTATTTAAAAAAATGCTTTGGGGATATTAAATACTTATTACATAGCTGATCAAAAGTAAGCAACATGCCATCGGCATATAGATCTTGAATTTTCTGAATGCCTTTGGTTTTCCATAGCTTAAATCCTCCATCATTTTTACCTGGGGTGAACCTTTCATTACCCCAAATAGGGGTAAACTGTGATAGCTCTGGACAGCCACCCACATGTTTTTGTGCTGCATGCCAAATTATAATTGTATTTTTAAGAAAGGGTTCTTTGTTTTTTTAAGTGCCTTTATATCTGAAGAATATAAGAAGGTGTTTAAGGGTAAATCTGGAACAAATTGCTGTTCAATGTCTACACAGGCTGGAGGTGCCGTTGGACAAAAGTAATGGGTAGCTGACGTTAGTTGGGCGGCCATATAATACCATCTGAGATTAGGGACTTGAAGTCCACCTCTTTGATAGGGCAGATAGAGTAGCTTTAAACGGAGTCTTGCTTTTCTATTACTCCAAATAAATTGATTAAATAGTTTGTCCAGACTATCATAAAATGAGTCTGTCAGTGGCAATGGAAGTTTTTGAAAATAGTATAAGAATTTGGGCTTGTCAAGATTGTCATTTTTAATATATTTATTCGGCCTATCATAGATAGAGGTAAATTTGATCATCAATTTAGCATTACTGTGACTTTTTCCACAAGGGGATTATAATTTGCTGTACTTATTTCACTGAGGGATGGGGTGATCTTAATGCCTAAATATGTAAAACGTTTAGTAGTTGTTCTAAATGGGGTAGTCAAAATAGGACTTCTCCTTTCTTGTTCATTAAGAAACATGAACTCTGATTTAGAATTATTAATTTTATATTCTGAAAATTCACCGAACTCTTTTATTAGATTTAACAAATTGGGAATACTGATCTTTAAATTACTTAAGAAAAATATGAAGTCATCTGCAAACAAAGAAATGAGATGATCTTTTCCTCCAATTCTAATACCTGATATTCCAGTATTTGCTCTAAAAGCCATGGCCAGAGGTTCTATTGCCAATACAAAAAGCAGTGGTGATGTTACGCCCCTGTAAAGGGGAATAATGAAAACACGGACACGACGTTACTGCTCTCGTCTCTAGTGTTGTAATGGAGGAGCAGGAGCAGAAGCGTCGCGTTCCCCTACATCCGATCAGACAAAACCAATCGAAACTTGAACGATTAACAAACTCTTAAAACTTAGAACCTGAAAAGGATTATAAACAAAAATAACTGGAAAAGTAACATTAAAGAAAATACATTTTAAACTTCATCAAACATAGGCAAATTTTTACTGTATCAGCCTGTAGCGCTGAACTTGAAAAACCAAAATAATTGATCGCAGATCACTAAGTCTTGTTTTTTCCTTTTAGTTATCTAAAATAGTTTTATAACCACTACAGTGACAGGGGGCAACCCTGTCTAGTTGACCGTTGTAAATTAAAAGGTTTTGACATGTTATTATTGGTTAAAACTTGTGCTGTGGGATCAGTATATAGTAATGGTATCCATTTTAGAAAGGTTTCACCCAGTCCATATTTGGGAAGAAATGCAAACAGATAATTCCACTCTATTCTATCAAATGCCTGATGAGCGTCTAATGATAACATCGCTGTGTCCTTACAATTATGTTTTTCATGTAATACATTAAGAACTTGTCTTATATTATGGTATCCTTGTCTTGTTTTTATAAATCCTTGCTGATCATCTATTATTAAATTGGGTAGGTATTTATCTAATCTCCTAGAGAGAGCTTTACATAAAATCTTTGTATCACATCCCATTAGACTTTGGTTTTAGCAGAAGAGTTATTGTAGCTAACCTCATTGAGTCTGGGAGTATTCCAGCTTTAGATGATTCTTCATACATGTTGAGAAGTGGTGAGATTAATTTATTTTTAAATGTATTATAAAATTCTATTGGAAGTCCATCAGGACCTGGCGTTTTACCGCTATTCATGCTGTCTATTGCTTAAGCTAGATCTTTTATTGTTAAAGAGCTATCAAGAGTTGTTTTCTCTTCCTCTAAAAGGATTTTGAATTTTAATTTATTAAGAAATGTAGTTTGTGATTCTTCGTTTCCAGAATATTCAGACTCATCCAAGGTTTTGTAGAATTCTCTAAATTTTTAATTTATTTCTGAAGGGTCTGTGATTAAAATGTCCGATTTTGATTTTATGCTGTTAATTGCTCTTTCCGCTTGCATTTGTTTTATTCTCCAAGCCAATAATTTACCGGCCTTTTCTCCTTGGTCATAAAAGGCTTGTTTTGTCCACATTAAGTTTTTTGTCACTTTTGCTGTCGTTAATTTATTATATCTGGTTCTTAAAACAACAAGTTTGTGTAATTTTGTAGGATCATTGCTCTGATAAAGTTCTTCTTCGCTGGATTTAATTTGTCTCTCTAATGATTTTAATTCTTGGTTATATTGTTTATTTTTATTGCTGCTATAGCTGATAATTTCTCCTCTAATATAGGCTTTAAAAGCTTTCCCATCTAATACTAGCTGTGGTTTCATCTTTATTCATTTCAAAATATTTGTCAATGCAAGTTTCTATAAATGTAACACATTTTGAGTCTTTCAGCAAAAGTGTCTCCATCCTCCATCGTTTCACTCCTTGGTCAGTCTTATTTACTTTCATTTCCAAGGACGCTGCAGCATCGTGGGTCACTGATTACAATACTATTATACCAGCAGTTCTCCACATGAGGCAATAACTCCATAGAGATGAGAAAATAATCAATACGCAAATGGGATTGGTGTGTACTTGAATAACATGAAAATTTCCTGTTATTTGGGTTCCTTGTTCTCCATACTTCATTTATTCTTAAATTTTTTATATAGTTAAGAAGTATTTTCCTGGTTTGTGTATGACTAGTATCGATTTGAGTAGATTTATCCAGACTTGGGTTTAGGGTGCAATTAAAGTCTCCTCCTACAATATAAAGTCCCTCCAAGGTTGACAAGGTTAAGAATACATTTTCATAAAAGGATGGGTTATCATTGTTAGGTCCATAAATATTCATCAGATTTAGTTTTATTGTTGAAATATGTCCCTGTACTAATCTTTGATTGACCTTATAGTTTGAAATGGTATTGACTTATGAATAAGAATAATAACTCCTCTGGCGTGACTAGTAAAAGAAGAGTGGTACACCTGACCCTGCCATCTTTTGGTTATCTGATGTATTTCTGGCTCAATCAAATGAGATTCTTGTAGAAAAATTATTTTAGATTTCAAATAGTTTAATCGGTCTAATACTTGTTTCAATTTAGTTAACTTTCTTATTCCTCTGACATTCCAGCTCGTAATTTTGATATTTAAAATATTTCTTTTGGTTGTCTTTTCCATATCAGATTATTTAGTTTACTATTACACTAAAATAAAGAAGGTAAAGATAGTACTGGAAATACAGGTTTGCACATACATTCACACATTCAACCATACAAGATACAGAACTAGTAATGAAAAATCCCCAACTGAACCTTTGCATTTCTTCAACTGAAATGCCTCCCCTCTCCCCCCAATACCAAGTATTAGGAGGACATTGATCCACATCACTGAGGAGCAACTAGTCAAGTGACCTCACCAAAACTCCACACAGAGTAGACAGTCTCTACTAACCATTAAAATAATACCATTAACCCTTGATAGAACGGTAATAACTTAGTCAAGGCTTAGCTTTTAGCATAAATTCTAAAACAGTTCAAATTAGGCTTAGAATATGTGAACACAGAAAAGCAATCAGTTATGTTTACATGAACTGTCCATTAACTTAGAACTTATGTTTATTTTTTTTGTCACTGATAATCTGTATTGGAACAGGAATAGCTACATGAAATGTCTTATCGGTTTACCTGTTTCTTAACCAGTATGTCTTTCATGACTCATCTATCATCTTGTAGAATTGTTCAGCTTCTTGAGGAGTTGAGAAGAGATGGGTCTTTCCACCGTGAAGGATCCGAAGTTTGCAGGTGTTGTGTTGGAATCCACGGAATGCGCCGATGTCAACAAACAGCTTCACCATCGGGTGAAACCCGCGTCTGATCCGTACCGTCTCCGCGGATAGATCCTGTGCAAACGTGATTTTGGCCCCATCTTGTATAATATCTTTTTTCCTTGCTTCTCGGTATACAAATTCCTTTTCCGGGAACTTTAAGAAGCGAATCAGAACCGCTCTGCCCTGATTTGTTTCCCAGAGGCTGGTGTGCGGTGGACCCGCTCCAGTGTGAATGACTTGTCCGGTGCGAGTTCCAGCCATCTCGGTAGCATGTTGCTAATAAAGTCAAAAAGTGGTTGTCTTCCCTCTGCTCCTTCTCGAATGCCAAAGACACACAGATTCTTTCGCCTTCCTCGGTTTTCCAGGTCATCTGCTTTAGCCTCAAGGAGCTGGTTTCGTTTAATTGCCAAAGTCAACGATGTTTCTGCTTGTTCGAGCAAGTTTTCTACTTCAGCAATGCGAGCCTCAGCCTCGTCCATATAAGCCGCCTGCTTTAATAGGTCTTGTTTTACCTCAGACACTTTAACCTCCAGTGCAGGCATAGCGCTCGCCATTCCAGTCAGTCTTTCATCTATATCAGTGGTCCCCAAACCTTTTCCTGTGAGGGCCACATAACTTTTCCCTTCTCTGGTGGGGGCCGGAGTCAGTTTGTAACAGAAAAAGTGTGACGATTGCAGGAATGCCTAAATGTAAAAATATATTGTTTTCCAGAAAGCACAATTAAATAACATTCTCTGGGTTCTTCACAGAAAAAACCCAGGAAGGATTATAGTCTGTGTTTTCCGGACTATAAGCCACAACCCCAAAGTTTTTTTTTTTAAACCAGTAAACATTCACATATAAGCCTCAGATATCTCTGCAGCTCCAGGTTTTCCACAACGATGCAGCAGAGGGGGAGGACACGCAACATTTGAGTCATAACATGTCAATTGAATATTACATTTATTACGGTTGAAAAAAAAAAAAGTTGCCAAGATTAGATTTAACAGAACTGATTATGGTAGTTTCCGAATGGTAACTGTAACAGTAAAAGTGCTGATCCTTTGTGTCTGCTAGCATGTGGTAGACCTCTATATGTAGTGGTCCCCAACTGTTTTGTTACCATGGATCAGTCGAGACTTGGAAATTTTGTTGCGGCCCAGGGGGGACGGAGGTGGGGGGGAGTGAACAGTCAGATAAGGCTTCTGCGTGTTGGTGTTCCCACTAAATACTGAATATGGCCAATTTGGTTGTCTTGGCCCTTTTATTTCTGCATGTTGGGGGTTTTACTGGATTATCCTCTGAAATCGTGATCTTTGTGATTGGAATCAGTTCCTGCCGTGTGGCTGAACACGAACCGATCAAACCTGTTGTACTTTTATCAGCTCTGTAGTCACAGAGGTTTGGAGAATCGGCCGACAATTCTTAAATCTTGCCGTCTAAACCAGACTTAAGACTCACAAGCTCTACTCATCTCCTCTTGACCACTGACCAAACCTGACTCTGGTCACTATGGTAACGTTTATATATCCATTCAAAATAATATACAGATGCCCCACAAAAACAAACATTTTACTTTCGTGAAAATTTTAACTCTTGATAATGACTAACGGAGCCCTGAGCTTGTTTCTCTGCAGCGAGACGGTTCCATCTGAAAGTGATGAGAGACAGGTTGTGGATATAAGCAACACTTCAGGTGTTGCTTATATCAGGTGCTGCTTGGCCTCTATGAGGCGAAGCAGCTTGTTGAAGCTTCATTTCCTCATTGGCAGCCGGTCGCTGCATGTTATGCAGAGCTTCTTGTAATGTGTGACTCACCTACCGGTCTAGGATAAATCCATTCTCCTGTCTCTTCTCTGGGCCTTTTCCCCTTTGAAAAAGAAACTGACAACTGATCTGTTTCTTACTCATTTTGCTGCTTGTGGGCTCAATGTTGGTGGGCAAGTAACCAAGACTTCCAAAGATTCACTTCCTGCTAAAGAGCCCCCTGGTGGTTGAAGAAAAATCCACATATAAACGGCTTATAGTCCGGAAAATACGGTAAATGATAAAAACTGAATGCTCTCTGGTATTGTTCAGGGGGCCGGACCAAATGTGGAGGCAGGCTGGATCTGGCCCGCGGGCTGTAGTTTGGGGACCACTGATCTATACTATCCAGCTTTGCTCCAAAATCCAACCGTAGTGCTTTTAGCTCTTCCAACATTTCAGCTATGCTAGCCATATTAGCATCCTCACCGCAGGTTGGACTCTGTGTTGTTTTGGTGGCTGCCTTGCGTCTTCTTAAAAAGATTTCGCACTGTTTCACAGACAAAGCTTTAGACAAATCAGTGCGTATCTTTCGAGCCTTACTTACAGTTTTTACAAGGTTTTTAAAAGGAAGTTTCGAACATTGTCCTCAGAGTTATTCACCGAGCTGCCATTCCGGTTGTCGGTCACGTGACCCCCTAATCAAGAACCTGTTACTATAAAGTGTCATTTCTGCAACCCAGATTTTGAACTGTAAGCAATAAGTTTTGTCCATACCATTTTCCAAAATAGTTCAACATTGCTTTTTCGGCAGCTTTTTGCTTTCCTGTGTTAGATGTTGCTGATAATGCAATGCCAGTCATCAGCTCAGTTGTTACTGAAAACCTAATTTTTGTGAGAATATGTAGTGATTTTAACCACATCTCAGTCTGCTGTGACAACTTTTTAGCTGTTCCACCTGAGAAAACAAAACACTGGATTTGTTTCATGTAAATTTAGTGTTTTTAATGTTTAAAATCCAGATTAAAGTACAGAGAGGACTGGGCGTCTGAAATTGTGAGACAAATTCCTTCTTGGCTGCACAGTGGTGCAATTGGTAGCATTGTTTCCTTGGAGTAAGAAGGTCCTGGGTTTGATTCCTGGCCTCAGGTCTTTCTGCACGGGGTTTCCATGTTCTCCTTGTGCATGAGTGGGTTCTCTCCAGGTTCTCCGGCTTCCTCCCACAATCCAAAAACGTTATTTTCAGGTTAATTGGTCTCTTTAAATTCTCCTTGGGTGTGAGTGTGTGTGCCTGGTTGTTTGTCCTGCTTGTCTCTGTGTTGCCCTGAGATGGATTGATGACCAGTCCAGGGTGACCCCACCTCTCACCATTTGACAGCTGGAGATAGCCACCAGCGACCCTCCTGACCACAGTGGGGTAAGGGTGTAAGAAATGGATGGATGGTTGGATGGAATTGCTTCTTCACACCAAGACTTCCTAAATAGTTGACACTTTTTTCTGGTTTTAAAGCCAGACTGAGTCCTTGTATTTCTGTTGTTTATTCTCAGACTTTTTATTATTTTATGTCATTTACTTTTCCTTGGGATAAATTATACTTCAATTACAGTTTTTTTCTGTTAATTACCCAGTTCTCTGGGATGGTTTAATATCTCGGGAAACACTTTTATTCAGACTTGCCACTTAAATATTACATACTTTTTTGATATGATTTATTAATAATTAAGACTTTAGCTGTTTTAATAAACTAGATCTGTTCAAAATAACACAGCTGAATGACCTGTATGCATGGTAAGTCTATGTATATAAAGCATTTGCATAATGCAATCTCAACAATGAAACAATTTCTTCTCCTTTAGATCACTCAGCAGCTGGAAGGGATCTGTTTGCAGGTGATTGGCCTGGTGCTGCAGAAGCCCATCATAGGTATGGCAGGTGTGTGTTCGTAGGAGGCGTAGTGTTTATTCTTTTCTCAAGCACATAGATCCAGTTCAGCATCAGGTTTACTCTGTTGAAGTGGAAAAATATAAAACTATTATTAATATTATAATTGTGACAGTCCCACTACAGTGAGTATTAAGCAGCAGATTTGTGAACGTAGGCAGCAACAGTGCTTTTATAAACTTATTCAGAATTTATCTTAAGTCGACTATAGTCTTAATCTCACCCATGCTGGTTGATCCTTAGTGTGCTCTGGATAAATGGACCTATATTGTGCTTATCTAGCTAACCTAGTCAGATTCACTTTTCAAAATACTTTTATACACAAGCCACATTCATTCAGCCAGTATCACAAATGTGCACACTTGAAGTAGGCATCTTGGAGTTAGTGGCTTTCCCAAATGTGACCAATTGGTAGAACTGAACCTTGGACTGTGATGGTGACGTTAATCACCTCCAACTAAACACTTTGCAAACAAAAGTCTTTGTTAGATAACCTGCTTTATTTAGATATGAAGCAGCTCCTAACTCTTTAGGAGGAGTTAGGAGTTTCCTAACTCCTCTTAAAGATACTAGGGCTGTTACAAACAAATATTTTAGCAATAGAGTAATCTATTGATTATTCTCATGATTAATCGAGCAATTGGATAAAAAGAAGATCAAATAAAGCATTGGTAAATCTAACATAACAGCAATCTAACCAATTGATGTTGACATCAATTGAACTGATATCAACAACAGTCCAGTTCTTCATATTTGAGCTTCCCCAACAATAACTTTTCTGTAGTTTAGAAAACTAACCTGTAACAATAACAGCTCACTTTCTAAGTTAACCTGAAGAAAAGTTATACAAAAATCTGAAATTATATTCAATTTAATAATAAAGAGGCAGGCTCACATATACACTTATTATTTAGCATTTCTTTCATGTTTTCATTTTCAGTCAATTTAACAGATGAACTCTCACCTTGCCCAGCCATTTATAGCTTTTGTGTTTGTGTTAGTGACGGGATTTGACACCTTCGTTCGTCACACAGAAACACATCTACCAGCTGTGTACGATGCCCTCTGCCATTTGTTGAGACCGGGATGATATGAAATTTATTTTCCAGTTCTTCCATAAAGCTAAGCATCTAAAGCACAGCCGATCACAGTGTCCATCTGTCCACTCACCTGTATAAATACACCTTCAGAGTTCTTCCTCACCATTGGCTCTGAACCGCCACCAGAAAGCCCCTCCGGGAGGAGAAAAGCTGCCGTACTCCAAGCATCGCCCCAGTCATTTTAAGGATCCTTATTGGTCCCCCAAAAAACGACAGAAGCCCAGACATTACCATAAATCAATAAAATCCTCCCAGGCCAAACTTTAAAATTGGACGTTATTCTGCTAGCACTTAGCTTCTGTCAACAGGTGGAAGTGACAGCGCTGCACAACGCAAATAATAACCCGGACGGAATCATTCGAGGAATCATTTCAGTCCTAAAAGATACACTTACTCAGTTTTTGATAGGTATATGTCTTTCTTTCTTCCAATAATTTTTGTTGTATGAGCCGTATTGGCTGAGCCATCCATACCTTTTTTTGTGTCACTAACATTTTCAGTTTACTTTGGGTCACTTATCCTCTTCCATGGACGTGGCTCTGTGTCTCTCTCTCTCTAGCTCAACTTTATTTGAGGTCCAAACTGCTTGTCTGCATCTTCACTGCGGATTATAAATGTGTGTGTTTCTTGTTCTTTGCAGAGTTCTATGAGGAAATCCTGTCTCTGGCCTTTGGCCTCACCTGTCAGACCATCTCCCCTCAGATGTGGCAACTGCTTGGTGTCCTGTACGAAGTATTCCAGCACGATTGCTTTGACTACTTCACAGGTACTTGCTTATAAATCTAACAGCACGGAACAGTTAGGAATGTATACTGCTTTCAAAATCCATGATAATTTCTTGCAGGACAGTGATGTACTCCAAACCTTTAAACATGGAAAAATAAAACAATTCTGAAATAAAATATTTTTAGAAGACTTGCTGACTTAGCTGTTAAATTTCAGACATAAGAGCTTAATTGATCCAAATAAATTATAAGAAAATGTTTTCAATTTCAAATTGGACTTGATTTTTTATTAAGATCAGAATAATTACAGAAAAATTCAGCTGTAAAGTAGAGCTATTTTGCTCATAAAGTCTTGGACTTGATTATAACAGCAGCCATCTACAGGAGCAGTGTCATTGACATCACTGTTTTTATTTCATTTTCAAAGTAATTTGGTTACTTTTTTCTTTAAAAGTGTTCATCTTTTTTGGTTTTTTACAGTTGATCGATTTTATTTGTGTTGCAGATATGATGCCTCTTTTGCACAACTATGTTACTGTGGACACAGATATGCTTCTGTCCAACCCAAAGCACTTAGAGGTCATCTACAATATGTGCAAGAAGGTAAGACTGCAAAAATGTTTCACTGCTGTGCATTGTGAAGGTCCCTGCCTGTCTGATGACGTTTAACATCTTCTCTATCCTAACATGCTGCAGGTACTGACTCTGGACGCTGGTGATGATGCAGAGTGTCATGCTGCTAAACTTTTAGAGGTGATCATTCTGCAGTGCAGAGGCAGAGGCATTGAGCAGGTCAGAAGCAGCTCCAATACCCAATGTTTTCATGTGGAGACATTTGAAAATTACATTTTATGCTGCTCCTCATTCTTTCATTTTAGAAAACACCATGTTTAAGAATTTTTATATATATTTTATTTTCAGCTGTTCACCTGGACAAAAAAGTAGACAGAACAAACTCCTTGTTTCCTCACCATCAGTACTTCCACCTTCTTTTCTCTTGATGTTTAGTAAAAGACCAAAGGTATGGTTAACGTCCACATTTGTGTATTTTCTGCTCTAGTGTATCCCTCTGTTTGTGGAGGCAGTGCTGGAACGTTTGATGCGGGGGGTGAAGTCCAGCCAGCTGAGGACCATGTGTCTGCAGGTGGTCATTGCTGCCCTGTACTACAACCCAGCTCTGCTCATTCAGACTCTGGACAACATGCACTTTCCTCACAGCCCACAGCCCATTACAGCCCACTTCATCAACCAGTGGATAAATGACACTGAATTCTTCCTGGGGTAAGGGTAGAATCAGCATGAAACCGTCACGTTTTCTATGTCCTTATTTAATAAGTGGTATAAAAATGTTCACTAGATGTTTCTTTTACTATCGTGAATTATTCATTGCACAAGTTCAATTCCTATATTGGCCATATGAGGGCAGCAGAATACTACACTAATACATTTTATAATGAGAGTTGCTTAATTATCAACCACACACTACTTTGTGTAATGAGTTGAAAAGCAAATTTCATGTTCGTTGAAATGTCTCTTTTTATTTGGGTTTATTATCTTTCACACACAGATCAATATCTATGTGTAAGTTTTTCAAACATTGGAAGGACATTTTACTCATTTTCCTTTTCAGTTGTGAACTGGCATGAATCCAGCTTACAACAGTTGGATTCATGCTCATAATAATTGACCTGTGCTTGTTCAAATCCAGAGAAGCCCAAAGTGCCTCACACTACATTCAGTTATATTGACCCATTCACTCACAGATTCACATGTTGATGGTGGTTAGTGGAATGTAACCACTGCAGTCTTGACAGAAGTGAAACTGTCATCCACTGAACTCTCTGACCACCACAAGCAGGTAAGGCAGGCAAAATCTCTTGCTCAAGGACACACCAACAGAGATCAACATAGACAGGACTGTAACCGGCACAGGAGAAACTCCTGCCACCATTGATACCATTGCAGCATGACCAAAATTGTAATGTGTTCTTTTTTAAAAAAAAAGTTTCAAAGTTCTTGAGCTCTGCCACATTCTTACGTATTAAGTGATGCAGACCTATAGAAATCATGATTCATCTAATCAGACTGTCTTCTTCATCGCTCCATGGCTCTGGTCGGTTTGTGCTTTCATCATCAAACGTTGTTCTCTTGGATCAGTTTTAAGCTGCACTGACCTATATTTACCAGTGCTTCCTGTTCTGTCTTGTCCTGTTCTTTTAGCAGGTTTACAGCTTTTTTATAGGTTCTGGCAGGTGCAGACTGCGACTGTCTCCACTGGCTGCACTCATTGACCTTTATCAAACCTACTCCAATATTTACTCTTTCTGATATTTCTTCTCATTTCAGCTTTCACAGGCTGTTTATTTGCTATCTAAACCGCTGCCAGCTTACATGCCCCTAGACACCCACACTCACACACAGTATTTATTGTTGAGCAGCCCAGTTTGAAGTGCTCGCCCACTTCCCTCCTCAGATTCCATGACCGTAAGATGTGCATCGTCGGTTTGACCATGTTGATGGAGCTCCCCAGCCGACCGGCAGCGCTGGAAAGAGTAGCTGGTCAGATCATCCCTTCCATCCTGCTCCTTTTCCTGGGTCTCAAACACATGTATGCATCTCGTCTCATCAACAAACCAGACCTGCTTGCCCATGCAGGGGCTCATGATGAAGATCAAAATGGTACAAAAAAAAAAGGCATAGCTGAGACTAAGCTATCTCTTCAACACATAAAGCACCATTTTCTTAAAACTTTCTTAATTGAAGTGCATATTTCACTTGAGGATCCATGATGATGACTGCAGTGAGTGCAGTGATTGATTGTGTGTGTGAGCAGAAGAGATCCCCAGTGATGAAGATGAGGTGAATGAAAGCCAAAATACCACACATCAGTCCAGCATGGCAGCAGGCCGGGGAGGTGACAACGACGATAATGATGATGAGGATGACTACTGGGAAGAAGATGCTTTTGAGGGAACACCCCTTGAGGAGTACAGCACGCCTCTGGACTATGACAATGGAGAGGACGAGTACCAGGTCTTTACCTCTGCCTTGCTAAGTAAGTTAAGATTCATAAGGAAGTCATGTTTGCATCTGATTAGACACAAGCAAAGGGCCACACTTCCTGTTTTCATAAAACAACTCCACCATCTTTTTTCCACTGTCCTGCAGTTCCTAATAAATGAAAATAGATTGTCTCCCCTCCCAGGGTATTTTTTAAATAAATACCTAATCCAGTCCCCTTATTTATATTTATATTGTATATATTTCTTATCTTGTTTGCACTATTTTTGGAGTTGACTTTAATTTCATTGTACATGTGCACAGTGACAAACAACTATATGTTCAAGAAGAATCATAACCAATCCCTAACACTGCTTTAATGACCTTTGAAATATACTCTGGATCCCAGAGACGGTTCCTGCAGTCAAAACGCAAACGGCTGTTTGCTTGTGTCTTACTTTACAGGTTTCTTAATCCATACCTGTGTACTGACTTCTGTTCAATCTACAAAGAATTCCACATGTGATTCTATATTATACTAGATTACGCTGACATAACTGGACAGTTATTCAAACAGTTTTGAATATTTCATATGTTATTTAGCCAACTCCTTTAGCTGAATAACCTACAGGCAGTAGTGAGTGTCTATGGGTTATTCAGGTAAAGATAGTGTAGATATTTATTTACTTTTTGGATAAATATCTAAGTAACCCAGGGTTTTTAAACCTGTTTATCACAAATCTCTCAGTAAATCCTAAGGTTTCTAAGTGCCACCATCCTCACGTGCAGTATTACAACAGGAGTGTGTGTCTGTGTGGGTGGGGGTGCATATTTCAGGAATTCAGAACAGCAATGTTGCCTGGTACCAGTGTTTGATGGCTCCACTCAGTGATGATCAGAAAAAACAACTCCAGGAGATCTACAGCATCTCACAGCAGAGAAGGAGCACCGCTGCCAAGGGCCACTGGTGAGATAGATAAAGCAGATGTGGATTTAGAGAAGAGCAGAGCTTTTCTGAAAAAACTTGATCCAAATGTTCAGTGATTTCAATTTCTCTGCCACTATCAGGGCCTCTGGTCCTATCGCAGTTTTCTGAAAGCCTCTCCTAGGCTTTGATTTCATTTATTTATTTATTCCAAACAGGTTTTTCAAAACAAAGAAAAAGCAATCAGTAGGACAGATTAAACATGTGCATACATAATTAAGAACAAAATTATTTATTTACTACTACTTTTCTGTTTGAAAGGAGTATAAAGAAGTGAACACTTATTTAATCCTATCCTTACTCTCAATTACTTAGCAAAAGGATGACAGAGTTTGATCTTCACATGAACTTTTGTGTTTTCAGAGCGCCGAGGAGATAAATGTCCTGCTGTATCAAAGGACTGGGTCAAAATAAAAATGAAAAAAAAAACAAACAAAAAAAAAACAGAAGAACAAAGAGACGCTGACCCGACTTGAACTTTGATTTCTGTTCAGTCTGCTGTTTAAGAACACATCAACCCATATCAGGTGAGGGGGATTCAAACAGAACCAGATTGGCTGAACCTGGACTCGGGAGAGTTAAGGACCTGATTCACTGCTGTAATCTTCCTCGCACCACAGGATTTCTGTTCTAACTGTATATGTGTGTGAGGACATTTATAAATCTAACTGTTTGTGACCAGCAGAATCCCTGCAGATATTTTGTATGTGTTGTCCCTTTGGTCCATGGTGAAAGGTCAGTCCTTCTGTCTGAGAAACTACAGCATGAAGACATCTCAGAATGTGTCTTTACACTGTGAGCTTGTCTTTATCTCTGTTCCTGAACACGCATCATCTCATGAAGCAAAACGCCATTTCCAGCAGGACACTGTGTGTACTGTATCCAGGACAAATGTTCACACACCTTTAGCTGTGTTCTTCATTTTTAAATGTTTGGAAACAGAAATATTTCTGGAGGCATCTTTCTCTTTGTTTTGTTTTTGAAATATTCTTCAGAGATAATTTGGCCCTAAACATTCTCGTAACACTCTGCTGACTTGGTTTGGTTGTGTTTGTACTCCTGCCACTATATTTTTTTCAATATTAAAATGAATTCATCAGTCCTAAATGTACAAAATGTGCAGGTCAAATAGGAAGCAAGAACAACTGTTCAAACATTTCTTTGCAGTCCTGGGAATTATGGAATAAAATAAATTCATCTTTCGTATGTCGCACTTGAAATATTTTAACATTTTAACTTCTATTTTGTGTAGCTCAGAATGGTTGGTTTATTACTGTCACTAGAAGGTGCTAGCTTTGGAACCTACGTCACTGCGGGTGACGTTTACGTCTGGCGCAGTCACTCGGTGCCATCTTTGTTGGCCACAGACCAAAACAAACTAGTCAGAACACCAGAGTTTTCTTTGTATTACTGACCACAGCAAAGTTGTTTTCAAGTTGGATACTGGATATTCGCGCTCCGTGGAGTAAGGGCCATTTAGCTCAAGGATGATCCGATTTATGAACGTTAATTTCGGCCAGCTGTTCTCTACCGCTCCCGCCTCAAGCGCTAGGAGGTCAATTTTTGAACCAAACGCTCCTGTAAATGAATTTCACGAGGCACACTATCCTCTATTAAAATTTTAAGTCATATTCAATATTTTAATATTAAATGTTATCTTCTTCAGTAGCTTCCAAATCGTGTCCCATTAACTCAATCTGTTTGAAATCGTTCTACTAGACTGTATAGATGAGGCACACTCACCTTTGTTACATTTGAACACTTTTTATATATTTTTTAGCTATTTCTGTAGTTGAAATTTAGTATTTTCCCTCAATAGCCTCTAGGTCATGTGACCTATTAACTCAAAATCTGTGTGAAATTATTCTACTAAACTATTAAGATTATTAAGATTAGGCATATTTTTATTCCATTTTGACCCCTTTTTTATTTTTTAAACTAAATTATATATATATATGTATAAATAAAAAAAATTCTCTTCTCACCCTCCTCGGTGGTCTCTTTCATCCTCTGAGCTCAGGTCCTCTACCAGAGGCCTGGGAGCTTGATGGTTCTGCAGTATCTTGGCTGTGCCTAGTGCTGCACATTTCTGGACTGAAATGTCTGATGTTGTTCTGACTGTTATATATATATATATATATAAAGATACGTTATATATATATATATATATATATATATATATATATATATATATATATATATATAATATATATATATATATATATATATATGTTCATAAAATGTATTGCCTCAGACAATCATCACATTTGTTACACATAATGTTCATTTGCATAAGATTGTAGGACAGGTAAATAATGAAAACAGTCTCTGTAACTTGTTGATCCACCACGGTTTTGCTGTATCGCCTCTTTACTTGACGTCGATGTCGGTCCGATGTTGTGTCGTTGACCTCAGTGACCCACATTCAGCGATGAACCCAGTCAGGATTGAGCTCATCCATTTCATACGTTGGTTTGCCATCCATCCATCCATTTTCTGCTGCTTATCCGGGGTCGGGTCGTGGGGGCAGCAGCTTCAGAAGGGAGGCCCAGAATTACTTAGGCATACAAATTGTAGCCCACAAAATGCACATTTCATTAAAAAACTAAAGAAACACATCTTATTGCTGTCTTACCTTTAAAAAAAATACAGCAGGGGAGAAATAAAGTTGCCAAAACTGAAGAACTCTTGTCTGTTTCGTAAGTGCAACATAAGCAGAATTTAATTTGGCCTGTTACCCCAGCATCTCTCACCATGTTTAAATGTAGATTTAGTGAAGTCTGTCAGTTTAAAATAAATCACTGATTATTTGCTGTGATGTATTTGTGAACAACTCAGCTCAAACACAAAGATTACACCATATGGTAGCTATGGGAACACAACAAACTATCAAGATAATTCCTCACACCTTTAGTAAACTAATTTAATCCTAAACGAACCATTTATTCTCTGTTGAATGCATCAAGTAAAATGTAATCATATTTTAATTTTCTCTGAATGAATGCTACAGGTCTGTGTTACAATTCAACCATTTCTAGGGGGCCCTGAATGTCTGGAGGGCCTTACCAGCAGCTACTGAGTTTTCTTTGCCTTGATATCCCAGTCTTACAATTCTAGATCTCAGAGGTGCCAACATTAAAAAAATATAGAGAGCTAACCCCTTTGACTTTTTTAGATCTATAAAACAGTCTGCAGCCAAGTTGTTGTAGAGGGTAAATAGATATTATTAGGGCTTAGCTATGGCAGCTAATTTGCTTATTTCATAACTTCGTAACCTTTGACTTTCTCTCCGATGGTCTGTTTAACAGCTACAGTCTCAGTTCAACTCAGTCCTCCAGGACTGTCAGCAGCAGAAACAGTAACATTATATCTGTTGGGGAAAACAGACATGTTTGCTTTGTGTTGTCCCCATATGATGACAATGATACAATATGGTCTGATTAAATATTAGATTCTTGATGAATATGGGTTGTTGCTATACTGTTGTAATGGTGTTTTAAGATCTTGTTCAATGTGCCCCTTTTTAACTTTGAGCCCCCTCCCTCTCCCCCTCCAAAGGTCTCTGCACGGCCCTGGACTTTTTCAACATTTGTAGGCATAGGAGAATGTTTGAATTTATAATTATCAGATGTGTGAGGTTGAAGTTGAAAAAAAAATGTTTTTTACCAAAATTTATATATATATATACTGTATATATATATATATATATATATATATATATAATGCTTTTCCTTCTTTGTGGGGTTTGGAGTTTCTGTGCTGTTTAATTTTTTTTGCGAAGCGATAAAAGCTGGTAGCTCTTGAAATGCTACAAAATAAAGCTGTATTTCCCTCAGCTCACTGGCTGCAATGTTGACACCTTGAGATGCCATGAGACCTAAACTCTGAACATCATGGCATGGAGTCATCCCAGTTTTCCATGTCTGGCATATAACCATTCATTTTAGCTTTGAAACTGGTTCTATTGATCCTGTGTCCAGACAGAGGGATAATCAGTAGCCTAGTAGTAATAGGCCAGAAAATCTCAACATCAATATTTCCACTAAATAAGAGGCAAAAAAAAGTTTGATAGCAGAAAAGGCTCTTATACTCTGAGCTCAAAGCAAGATGCCAGAGAGCACCACAATATTTTTAAAAAAATATTAAACAATTTAATTTCAAATAATTATCGCGGTAGAAGCCAATTTGTTTCTTAAATACTTAATGAAACATATTTACCGTGTTTGATGTTTGTTGTGAATGACTTATGCTCACAGACGAACGAGATAATTAGTCCAAGTTTGTTGTTTATTGAACGTTCAGAAACTACCAGTGGCTATAAAGCGCCACAGCAAAGATAAAATAACCATAACAGGTGATCAACTCAAAGCCTTTGGCACCTTTTTACTCTCTCTGTGAAAAAGGCTGCCTAAGTGCTGAGGCCTTTAAGGGGTGAAGCTTAGAACACCTGTGGATCAGCATGCAGATGAAAAAATGGATAGAAGAAAAGGAAGGAGCCGAGAGTTACCGATGTGTAGTTAGGGTTACCGTTTACAGTTTGTTGTTAGCTTTTGATCTTCGATGTGTGTGCGTGGAATACAAGTAAGTGATGTTAGGAAGTTAAGAATATTGTTTATCCATCCATCCATTTTCTGCCACTTATCCGGGGTTGGGTCACGGGGGCAGCAGCTTCAGAAGTGAGGCCCAGACTTCCCTCTCCCCAGCCACTTCTTCCAGCTCCTCCATGAACCCCAAGGCGTCCCAGGCCAGCCGAGAGACATAGTCCCTCCAGCGTGTCCTGGGTCTCCCCTCCTCCCGGTGGGACCTGAACTCCTCACCAGGGAGGCGTCCAGGAGGCATCCTGACCAGATGCCCGAGCCTCAACTGGCTCCTCTCGACGTGGAGGAGCAGCAGCTCTACTCTGAGTCCCTCCGGATGACCGAGCTTCTCACCCTATCTCTAAGGGAGAGCCCAGCCACCCTGCGGAGGAAACCCATTTCGGCCGCTTGTATCCGTGATCTCGTTCTTTCGGTCATGACCCAAAGCTCATGACCATAGAAGAGGGTGGGAACGTAGATCGACCGGTAAATCGAGAGCTTCGCTTTTTGACTCAGCTTCTCTTCACCACGACGGACCGGTACAGCGCCGCTTCACGGCAGATGCCGCCCCAATCCGCCTGTCGATCTCCCGCTCCCTTCTTCCCTCATTTGTGAACAAGATCCCCAGATACTTAAACTCCTCCACTTGAGTGGGTCATACGTTGGTTTGCCTTTAAGATGACATATCAGATCACACATCAGTATTAATGCTGTAAATTTGATAACACTAGAAAATTTATTTAGTTTACTTCACAATAATGTAATAACCTCGATGTCCACTGACAAAACTCATACTATGCTACGTAAACAATATTAGCCCGACCTAAACAAGGTTGACCCTCTTAAATGAACTCAATGTAAGCTAAACATGAGAACACTCGAACAAAATTATAGCAAAAAAATATGACGACACCAATAAAGCGAATTTAGATACCAGAATGGAAATGTCTGGAGCAAACTTGTAGGCATCTGGGATGTTGGAGAAGGTGATATCAGGATGTCTCAACCGCTGATACCAGAACATTTGTTAGCTCTGATATAGGGTAGCCACCTTTCAGAAATCAGAATAAGGGACGACCACCACGGCTCGTCGTCCTCATGGGGTGGGATGTCTGCAGCATTGATGGACAATATTTTATGGCAGTGCTTTTTGTCTTTAAAAAGTGATCCATAAAGCAATTGTTCATGCATAGAGGTCGGTTAGAGTATCCCAAAACTGTACTATATGTTTAATTAAGCAAGTGTAAAAAGTATTTGGTAAACCACTGAGTAACTGATCATAACACCTGATTTAATATTCAAAATGTGTCCTCAGACAACTAAAAGTATAAAAGTTATGTGAACATTCTGTTATTTTACAGAGTATTACCAAAATATGTATATAAATAAGGAGTTAGGTTTGGAGGCTGGTTCTAGAACAGATTTACCACAGGGGCCAGGACAGTCAGTGTTTTTCATGGCAACACTTGGAAAGTGTTCTGAAGTAATCAATTTCCATCCATCCATCCATCATCCATCCACATCCATCATTTTCTGCCACTTATCCGGGGTCGGGTCGCGGGGGCAGCAGCTTCAGAAGGGAGGACCAGACTTCCCTCCCCAGCCACTTCTTCCAGCTCCTCCATGAACCCCAAGGCGTTCCCAGGCCAGCCGAGAGACATAGTCCCTCCAGCGTGTCCTGGGTCTTCCCCGAGGCCTCCTTCAGGTGGGACGTGCCCGGAACACCTCACCAGGACCAGGTCCAGGAGGCATCCTGACCAGATGCCCGAGCCTCAACTGGCTCCTCTCGACGTGGAGGAGCAGCGGCTCTACTTTGAGTCCCTCCTGGATGACCGAGCTTCTCACCCTATCTCTAAGGGAGAGCCCAGCCACCCTGCAGAGGAAACCCATTTCGGCCGCTTGTATCCGTGATCTCGTTCTTTCGGTCGTGACCCAAAGCTCATGACCATAGATGAGGGTGGGAACGTAGATCGACCGGTAAATCGAGAGCTTCGCTTTTTGACTCAGCTTCTCTTCACCATGACGGCCCCAATCCGCCTGTCGATCTCCCGCTCCTTTCTTCCCTCATTCGTGAACAATTGTAATCAATTCTACTAAAGATAAACACATGGATGAGTTCCTCTAGATTTTTGGAACGTTAGTCCTTTAATCTTAGAAAGGGATTAGAAGGCGAACTTTGTAGCAGTACACTTTTGTGAGAGCATCACACTTAAAGTAAAACATGGTGATAGTTTGATTTTTTTAATGCTTTGCTTCCTTAAAACCTGGACAGTTTACCATGTTTAACGGAATCAAGAATTTTGCAGAAAAGGAGAGAAAAATCCTCAGTGGTGTTAAAAGACTCATTCACAATTTGTGCAAACTTCTTGCCAGCTACGGCTGGGATAGATTCAGTGGGCCAAATACTTGCAAAGGGTCATATTGGTTTGGATAACTTTTTCTCTTAATAAAAAAGGATATTAAAAAGGATTGTAATAGCCTACTCTACTCTCTCAAAAAATGGTCACGATTTTTATGTTCTGGAAGATGAAAATTATGACTAACAGAAGCTAAAACACATCAGTCTGTGTATTTTATTTTGTCCATAACGTGTTCCACTTAGTGAATTGCGTGACTGTAATGAATAAACTTTTCACAGAAAAATCTAAAGCTAATTATATTAAAGTAAATGTAACTTATTTTTATAGAGATCCATGTGGCTCTATGTATTTGTTCCTTCAGTTATTTGCAGTACAGACCCATTCAGTAAGTTAGAATATTGAAGCCCATATATTTTAGCTATTTTATCACTAAGTGAAACACATTGTAAATCCCCATGTCCCCTCGAGGGCTTCTAAACCAACAGGCTCATCATTTGTTCTGCTGTGTTGCTGCTCATGTGGAGTCGATAAGTTGGTGGCGCTCAAACTGCCGCTGCACTCGCGTCTCTGCAGCTGCTGCACTTCCCAAGGCCAGGGGTAGCATATATTTGCGCATGCGTAAGACCGTCGCGAGCTCAATGAAGATGGCGCATTCAAGTGCTCCAGTTTGGCTCGCAGAATTAACACTCACTTCCATTCAGCTCTCATCCAAGTACAGCTATAGGGCAAGTGGGCATGTTGTGTTGCCTCATTTATACAACAAAATAAACGTCGCTTTAGGCTATTGTTTATTAGCATTAACTTAAAACAAAGTTTTGTCTTCCAACGCATTTTTTGAACGTTTCTCTGAATAGAAAATGAACGCATGTAATACTAATAAACAAGAAACTCCGATATTGGGATCAGTGGGTTATTGAACAAATACATGAAATTAAAACCATAAATAATTACATAACTAAAAAGAGAACAGCCAATCAGTGAAATCGCTGAAATTTAATTCAGGAAAAACTGAAAGGAGTAAGTTTTACATTGTATAGTAGGAGTATGCAGTACATGCCGGCGATAAGGTTCCAAATTGCCTACACTTTCGGACTGAACCTGAAGGCAGCACAACACATCCACACTATCTGACCTCGGCAAACTCAGCCGCTGCCTGCGCGACGGTATGGTCGTATTTTCTGGCGTGTTTGACTTTCACCTCAGCCAAGCGGTGCCGCGGAGGAAACCAGGCCCGACATGAGTGTTTCGGGGCGAGAGAAGAAAGGCGACCAGCTGCGGCGGCTGCCTGTCCGGGTGGAGGCGGCGCGGGCTGCGGTTTGCTACGCCGCGCTGCTGGTTCTCTGCTCGCTGTGCTACAGCAACTCTCTGTACGGGGAGTTAGTGCACGACGATGTCTGGGCTATTGTCAACAACCCGGATGTCCGACCAGGTTCCAGTTTGCGGAACATCTTCAGGAACGATTTCTGGGGAAAAGGATGGCGGACAACACCAGCCACAAGTCCTACCGACCTCTGTGCATTTTAACCTTCAAGTAAGTTCTCAGTCCAACCCAGGATTTGGCTTGTTGTCACCTACATTGTGGCTGAATGTCCCACATTCCATATCCTCCATATCCTGTTTTAATGAATAATCGGTAACCATTTCTCAGCGGGGCGTAAATGCGACATAAATTGGTTTCTAAAAACTCAGTAGGAACTTAAGGGACAAACTCCACAAACCCCCAAACTCCGAGCCAGGGCCGGTCCGAGCCTGAACGGGGCCCTTAGGAAAATTTGGTTTTGGGCTCTTCTACTTCTGCTATTACTGTGGACAGGCTGGAATCAACAGTCAGACAATTAGATTATTCACACACGTGCTAAACTTATTGCATCTTGACAGAGCTGTTTACATCATATCCTACATCAGATGCATTTATTGGCCAGCCGATTTCCTTAACTTTGCAGCTTGGTGATCAGCTGAGGCTGGCATGTAAACCGGATGTTGAAATCTCCCCCTCAGCTCTGTTTCCAGTTGGTATCTTGGGAATCTACTGTTCATCGTTTGCTGCAGACTCATCTCCCAGGATGTTGAAAGAGTAACAATAACTTTGTTTCCAGCTGAAGGCTTGAAGTTCATTGAAGTTTGTTTGGAAACTGTTTGCTATGTGTTTGTCCTTCTACAATCTTTGCTGGAACGGTGATCTTGTCCTGGGTTTGAGGCCTGGCATTACAGTGTTAAAGAGATTAGCAGGGAAAACCATTTCCCAACTTGATTAAGAGTGGATCTGTCCTGTTTTAAGAGATAACACTCCCAAAATATATTGTGGTTGTCAAAGAAGGTCTCTGAGCTGGCAGAGCATTATTTAATAAACTAGTTGTTAATCATTTGGCCTGTCACGAAAACAAATTTTGCTGGACAATTAATTGTCTAAAGAAATTATTGCAATAAATGATAATATTGTTTCAAGACCTCTTGACACTGATTTAATGGAAATGACTAATAATACATGCAATTTCCTGATATTTATTTTCAAAATAATGCATAACACTGGAACTGATAAACTAAATAAACAAAACAACCAAAAACAACAATAAAATAGATTCTCAGTCTCCATTAACAAAAAAACGTACTTGAATAAAAACTAAGCAACATTAAGTCAAAGTGGAAATAAATACTGCATTCAACCAAAAGAGTGCAGATTATGAAGTCTGTATTGCCCTTCAGTAATCACTAGATTTAAATAGGGAAAACATCCGACTTCCTAATGAAATAGTTCACACTACACCATTTTTTGCCCCTATTTTCCCCTTATGACAATCTTAGATCGTTGGCCGATCTAACCGATCATCCTCCAGTGTGTGGTGTGTCATGGCAGATCGTCGTGGTTCCGATCTAAATCAGGTTTTTCACCGACTGGCAGTTTAACGCTGAATGTGACAGGTAGCCAATCAGAAAGCCGGATTCTCCTCCTGCTTTCTGAGGGGAAGTTATGGAGGAGAATCCCAAACAACTGAAAGGGCAACACGAAGCCCCTAAAACTGCTAAATCGTAAAAATGACTATATAGGTACTAAAAGAATGCTTAGCTGAAGTTAGATCAGGGATGGACATACATTTTCTTCACCTATCATAGCAAAATTCAAATATTATTTGGTCAAATCATTTTAACTTAAAATCCAGACTCAATACTTGGTTCTTTAGCTCCATTTTGTCAAATTATCTTCCAGGAATCTTGGTGTTAAGATAATTGTTTAAAATTTGCCAAACAAGTTAGTTCCATTTTTAAATTAAGTTTTTACCTCCTGTGGATTTTAGCAAAGGTGAAATCTTATTTTTGTTCTAAGGATTTTGACGGAATTATCCATGCCTTCATTACATTGCAATTGGATTATTGTAATTCATTTTATAAAGGCATGGATAAATCTTCAAGTGATTTAGAATGTAGCAGCATGGCTTCTTACAGGCACCCGGAAGTGTGACCACATAAGGCTAATATTGGCCTCCTTACACTTGCTGCCTGTTTTGTATTGGATAGATTTTATAATTCTTTAACAACTTAAAAAGTTTTAAATGGGCTAACCCCTTCTTATCCACAGGATCTTTTGAAAACTTCACTCTGTGTCCAGAACATTGATGCAATAATCAGTTGCTGCTGAAAGTCCTTCAGTCCCGACTTAAGAGAAAAGGAGATCGGGTTTTTTCCATTGCTGCTCCTTTTCTCTGGAATAATCTACCTTTCCAGATTAGATCTGCCCACAGCTTGGATCATTTTAAATCACTTCTCAAAACTCATTGTTATTCTTTAGCATTTAATTGAGGCCTGCTCCTGTAACTCTACTGTTGTGATGTTTTATTATTTTATTTTATTTACTTATTATTATGCTTATTTTTTTCATATATGTATTTTTGTATTATTTCTCTTTCTCTTATCATCAACTTATTCTATTTTCATTTTATGTACAGCACTTTGGTGCAGTTTTAAACCTGTTTTTAAAAATACTATATAAATAAATTTGACATTTTTAGCTCCAATGTGTATGTTTTAGGGCAGTTTTAAACAATTATTTCGTAATTAGATCATCTATTAAGTATTTTGATGATTAATTGAGTAATCAAATAAAAAAAGATATATTAAATGTTGGTAAATACTGTCATAACAGCAGTATTATTAACAGATATCAACAAAGGCCCATCCATCCATCAATTTTCTTTACACCCTTGTTCCTTAGTGGGGTCAGAAGGGGTTGCTGGTGCCTATGTCCAGCTAACGTTCCGGGCGAGAGGCGGGGTCACCCTGGACAGGTCGAAAGTCTGTTCCAGGGCAACACAGAGACAGAAAGGACACACAACCATGCACACACACACACCTAGGGAGAATTTGGAGAGGCCAATTAACCTGACAGTCATGTTTTTGGACTGTGGGAGGAAACCGGAGTACCTGGAGAAAACCCACGCATGCACAGGAAGAAATGCAAACTCCATGCAGAAAGACCAGGGCTGGGAATCAAACCCAGAACCTTCTTACTGCAAGACAATAGCTCTACCAGCTGCGCCACTGTGCAGCCCTCAACAGAGGCCCAAAGTTTCATATTTCTGCCTCGCTAACAATTACTTTTCTGTAGTTTAGAAAATTATCCTATAACAATAATAAATAAGATCTCATTTTCAAGAGGGACCTGGGAAGAAATCTTCCACACACAAGCTGGTTACATAAGATAGAACAAATTAAAACATATGCACAAGTTTAAAACAAATTACAAACTGTTTAAAAGCAGTGACACTGGTTAATGGAATCAAGTTGCATGTTTTTAAGACCCATTAGAGATAAGTCACATCTTCAGATAAGACTGGAGCTGGAGGAGCCATCACACTAAATGCTTGCTTCCCTTTTTCTGATCGAACACAGAGGACATGCAAAAAAATGCTATTGGAGGGTGAAACATTGGAAGTAACAGATCATTGTAGTAGAGAATTTAAGTAGGTTTGAGCCAAGCCGAGTAGAGTTTTATAAATCAGGATCACCAAGTTATTGTTATTGTTTCTCCGTACGCTTAAAGCAGGCCATTTAGCTTTTGCATACAACTCACGATTTGTAAGACGCCTGCTATCTGTTTCAAACCTTGAAAGCACAATGACGGGCATTGTTCAATGTTTGAAGGCATTTGGTTGAAGCATTCATATATAACACATTTACATAATCTAGGAGTGGCAGGAACTCTCTTGATACCAATTTTCTTCCAGCTTTGAGAGAGAAACGGGATTCATTTTGATAATAAATCCCAGTGCATACATTCGCCACACTTTGCCGTCATTTTCTCCAAACCAACCACTAGGCAGCAGCACCTGGAAGGTGAAGACCACAGTAGTGCCTGTGGTCATCAGGGCCCTTGGGGCAGAAACCCCCAAACTGGAGCAGTGGCTAAAACAGATCCCAGGAACAACATCAGACATCTCAGTCCAGAAATGTGCAGTACTAGGAACAGCCAAGATACTGGAGGACCCTCAAGAGAGAGATAGAGACCCACCCATGGAGGGTGAGAAGGGAATTTTTTTAATTTATATATATATATATATATATATATATATATATATATATATAATATATAATATATATATATATATATATATACAGTATATATGACGAGATTGCAAAGATATTTTCAAGAGTTAGAAAAATGCACAATGTAATCATAAAGACAAAGTAATGACAAAAGAGAGATACAGTCAATTAAATAAACAGTATGGACTAACTTACATTCTGAGATGAGATAGTCCACACATTCTTAATCACAATTGTATTTTCTAATATCTTTAATTGAAATTCAAAACTACTTTATCAATTCCAAAGGTAAATAAAGTAATCTAATTCATTAATTCAAAGTCTGCAAAGAATGTTATTCTGGAATAACAGTAAAGACTAATGAATGTAATAAACTGGTGAATCATGTGTAATAATAACCTGACACAAGTACTGCCATGCTCTTCATAATTCTTGTTATTCATTACTGAACTCATTTGACCCATCAAACAAAGGTCACTGCAGATATTTCTCCAGTGTGTGTGGATCCACCAGCAGCCTTGGTATACCAGGACGTTTTTAGAAAAATGTAGTCTGAGCGCCCTCGTGTGGATGTATTCCTAAAAAGTTAAATCCATAGAATGGATAAAATAGCTGGTGAGGATTAATACTTTCTCCACAAGTAGTTGTTTGTATTAAATTGTGAATGAGGTAGAGGAAAGGCCAAAGTCTGTTCCATCCCTTTTGACTGTATGTGCGGTCACATAGGTCATATAGTACTAATAATTGTGAGTTAGAGTTGAATGTAGCTCTCTATTAGGTTCCTATTAGAAGACGTCTCATTAACTTTTAAAAATGTAAAAACAAACTTCAGGGTTTCCCCCAGTGTATTATAAGCCTGGCGGCCCGCCAGGTTGCAAGCGTCTCTTTTGTCTTAGCATTTCACTAGCAGAGCAGATTTATTCCTAAAGGATAGGTTTATAGTTTATGCATTTAAACCCGACAGCGCGCGGACCAATCACACCGCTGGCGCCTCTGTGCTTTGCCTCGCGCTGCCGCTGCTTTACCTCAGCAGGATCGCGCGCGCCTCCTTTCACTCAAACTGGACACAGGCTGACCTGTATGGATATTTACATCAACTTACTGTGAGTAATTATGATCCTTTGGAGAACTCTGGGTAAGACTTTAAAACCTGCCCCGTTAGCTCTGGTTGCGCAGCTCCATGTGAACCGCAGGAATAACTTGTAGCGGATTTAGTAAAATATGGGAGAAGTAAGTAGTTTAATTGGCCAGCCTAAAAAGGTATTTGTAAATTCAAAGATTAAACTCCCAGCATCAGATTGTTGCTATGGTAACAAAACAATCTAACTATGAATATTGTTCTTTTAAGTTTTACAAAGTAGACTTGCCAACTCTTTAAAATCTTTTAATTTATGTATGCCTAAACAATTGAATAAAATTTAACATCATTGATAATCTCAATAAACAAGTGTTACATTTATGTATATGTGGTCTGTTTTAAAATATTAGTGTTTATGGGGCCCTGAAGCCCTTGGGGGACTGATGGAGCCGCTGACTTAATTTGGATTAAAGAGAAGTTCAAATTTGTTGTTTTTAAACTAGTTGTGGGTTTAAATAGCATTTCACTGGAGATATTGTCCCGTAACATATAATTACACAGTAATACTTTTGCATTTCCTGTCAACTTAACACTTAACACTTTTTTAATTATAAAAACACGGTGGACCGCCTCGACCACCGGGCTGAGCGAGTTTTCTGGGGGAAACCCTGAACTTAAATAAATCACCTGCAAAACATCACAATGTTTTGCAGGTGATCCATAGGTATAGGTCTGCGTCCCGCCTGGAAGTGGAGAGAACAGGTTAATGATTTGGCCAGAGGTGGACAAAAGTTTGATGGGTAAACGGGAGTAATCAGCTTACGTCTTCTTGGAAGGCTTTCCGAGGGGGCGAGGGGGTGAACAGTGGGCTGGAGCGGGCAGGCTGGTGAGGTTCTGAGGGCTGCTGGCAGATTCGCCAAAGGAAGTTGACCGATTCCGTGAAGGAATAATCATCCGGCGGAGAGGAGAGGTCTGGTAGCTCCTTAAATGCTCTCTTGACTGATGATCCAATGAGCTTCAGGCGTGTAGCTCCACTCCAGGCCACTCACCAACGGGGAGCTGAAGGGGAGAGACCCTTTTCTTAAAAGAAAAGCCCTGAACCTGACACCATTATGCAATTAAATCACCTGTCAAGGCTCCCAGGCCATTACAATATTAATTAAACAATAAATCTTTTTTAATGATAAAATTAAGTAAATCAGTCTTAGTAGAATAGACATTGAGAAATGTTATAGGATGACCAGCAATTAACTTTTTTTTTCTTTTTAAGGTTTTGTTGACTCATGGTTTTATTGGCCTTTATTTGAAAGTGGTCACTTTCTAATTTAGAAAAATGTGGCTGAGGTTCTTACCGATGTGAAGTGGATTAACAATCTGTTGTTTTTAACTTCTCCATATGTTTACTTGTGATTCATATGGTGTTGAAGGTATACTGAAAATGAATAAAGCTATATTCCTTCTAATCTGAGTTGTCCTAGTTTTGATCAAACCTTCCATGTTTTCACATATTGGTCACCAGTCGTATTGATTTTGAGCTTAAACTCATAATATTCAAAGGAAAACAGCAAAAAAGAATCCAGTAATGGTTATAAGTACTGGACATATTTTATCACTTTCTTACATTGAAGAATCTCCAAGAAGACGGCTAAACAGTGATAGAAATTAACAAACCTGACTTGTATTTTGGGTTCTTGTTAAGACAGTAATGTCAAAATATTTAGTTTGCTGGATAATGTCTTCAGTTTTGGATGCCTTCATCTGTAAAATACACTATCAAGTGCCAATAAGAGACATATCTATATGTAGTGGGTGTAGCAATACCAAGTGATTACAACATCAGAAAAAAGGAGCATGAGAAACTGGAGATGGTGTTTAAAACTCTTCACGTTTTTGGGAGGATTGTATTAGTGCATCGAAATCATGCAAACCACATTATGTACAATAATGTGTGGAGTGGGTATAAAAAAAGACTGGAGCTCTGCCAACTCTGCTGGTAGCTGCTTCCTCCTGAACAAGATCTCTCCGAGAGTTGGTGTTGTACACATTGCAGACAGTTCTCCTCATTGTCAAGTCACCCATATTCCCCTTCTTCTGTTCCCTGGGAGAAGTAATCAGATGTTATAGTGCATAGAATGTGGAACATGAATGTGGAAGTTACATAAACAGAAGGAATTATTTAAAACAGACATAATACTTTATATGTGTACAAACATTTTTTTTACCATTGAAATGTACACAATTATAAATAACTTGAATAGTAATGTAAATTAAAGACAAAATTTTAGTACTTGAAGTTATAGCCCTCTGCAGACATTCAGCTCTGGATAAAATACTACTTGTTTTCTTCAGGTTTATACCATACCATACCAACTTTATTTATAAAGCACTTTAAAACAACCACAGCTGATACAAAGTACTGTACATTAAAACACAACATAAGAATAAAAACTCTTACAGTTTAAAAACAAACAAACATACAATTTAAAACTAGATCCTGCTGGAGTTGAAAGCCAAGTAAAATAGATGAGTTTTAAGACGAGCTTTAAAAGTGGACAGTGAAGGGGCCTCTCTGACCATCAAAGGCAAGTCGTTCCATAACTTAGGACCCATGACAGAGAAAGCCCCGTCCCCTCTGAGCTTCCTTCTTGATTTGTTGTTAATTTTCATCTCCGGTATAACAAAGAGTAACCATTTAATTAGAGAACTGATATCTATCCATTTTAGAAGAATAGAATGTCGTACATCCAGCTTCCTCCCACAGTCCAAAAACGTGACTGTCAGGTTAATTGGTCTCTGTATATTTTCCATAGATGTAAGTGTACACTTGCATAATTGTTTGTCCTGTTTGTCTTTGTGTTGCTCTGCGATGGACTGGTGAACTGTCCAGGGTGACCCTGCCTCTCCCCTGTTGACCACTGGAGATAATCACCAGCATCCCTCCTAACCCCACTGGGATAAAGGGTTGAGAAAATGGACGCATTGAGAATATCATATAGTTGGCATATGTTTTATCTGACAACAGGGGAAACTCCAGTGCAACAACAGCAAAATGACACAACTGAAAGCATCTAGGTTCACGCATAGATAAAACATAAAACACAAATTAATGGTAACATAGTACAATAAAGAAAAAGTTGCAAGATAAACTGGAGTATTTACAAACAGTGCACTCCGTTCCAAAGGAATGTGCAACTGAATAGAATAACCTCTGGAGATGATTATGCAAAGAAGAATTCTTCATAGGATCAAGAAAATTATGGACAACACTGACCATCCTCTTTGCACAACTGCCTTGGGAAGGCAGATCATCTTCAGTCAGAGGTTTCTTCAGATTCATCTTCAGCAAATCTTTACTGCCAACAGCCATTACGATCTTGAATAACTCTTTGAAGAATCTAAATTAATGAGTTACAACATTCAATTTCCCTTTGGGATTAATTAAGTATTTTTTAATTTGACTATAAATCAATCTCTGCTCAAGACCCCATACAACATTGGATCGGCCCTACATGAGGGCTAAATTCACTGCACTATGTATCTCTGCTAGGTGCAGAGGGACAATTGGGAGATTTAATTTATGAGGCACTAGTAGAGACCAAGCGTTTCCCTTTTCTGACAATTGAGATTTTAAGTGCCACAGAAACTATTTGGTTTGGTTGTCCAGGCTTTAATGGACGGGTTTTCCTGGTCTTTGAGCAGTCACGTGCTACTCTGACTACATTTGATATGTCACAGTTGTAGCATTTGTGGTACTGCAAAAATAAACAAAAAAACCCCCTGCAGATTGTGATGGCGAGCTAATCAGGTAATGTGCAGACACTGTCAGTGGTGTGATTGGTGTGTGCTGCCAGCTTTATACCCTGTTCAGTACAACTAAGCTCTTCTTTCAGAATCATTCTTTCAGTAATGATTCTGCTCTGCCGGTGAAATGCTCAGTGCACCAAAGACGTCTGCAGTTCAGAGTAATTGGTGTATTAAAAATCACTGTTTGATTTTTAATACACAAAAACCATGTATATATCCTGTAATAAACTTAGCCTGGTGTGAGGGAGGAAAGTAAACCTGGTAGCCTGCCAGGCTTATAATCCACTGACTCTAGTACTGAAACAACAGTTGTAGGTCTGTCATGATAACATGATAACGATTCCCGACCCCGTCTTTCTGCATGGCGTTTGCATGTTCTCCCTGTACATGTGTGGAGTACTCCGGTTTCCTCCCACAGTCCAAAAACATGACTGTTAGGTTGGTTGGTCTGCCTAAATTGTCCCTGTGTGTGTGTGTGTTGTGTGTGTGTGTGTGTGTGTGTGTGTGTGTGTGGTTTTGTGTTGTGGTGTGTGTGTGCATGGTTGTGTGTCCTGTCTGTCTCTGTGTTGCCCTGCGACAGATTGGCGACCTGTCCAGGGTGACCCCGCCTCTCGCCCAGAACATTAACTGGAGATAGGCACCGACAACCGTCCCAGCCCCACTAGGGACAAGGGTGTAAAGAAAATGGATGGATGATAAATTATCCCAGAAATTATCACACTATCGCTACCACAATTAATTGTAGTTTTACACCAGATGTTACAGCAATCCAACCCAAAACATTTTCCACTTTTGTCACTAACTCGCTAGGATGCATCCTTATCAAGCCCCGGACAGGAATCCATAACAATCCTTTGTGTGTGTGGCCTAATTTGTCATATCCATACATAGATAAAATGTGAAATTTTGTTGGCGGAGCGGGAGGGTTTCCAAAGGCATTCGTAGTGGCCGCTCTGATCTAAATCAGGGGTTTTCTCCGACTGGGAGCTTAACGCTGAATGCGACAGGCAGCCAATCAGAAAGCGCGGATTCTCCTCCTACTTTCTGATGGGAAATTACCTAGGGGAATCCCAAACAGCTGAAACCGCGCATTTCAGCACTTATCGCGATAATTAAAGTTATCGCAATAAGTTTTTTTTAATCACACGATTAATCGATTAATCAATTTATCGTTTATCGCGACAGGCCTACTTGGAAACATATAATATCAGAAGAAATTGTGGAAAGGTGTGTGACTGTCCTGAAAAAATTGAATGGAGATCAGTTGAAAATCCTGAGAAGGACTTTGAAGACTATGTAAAGGAACTTAAACAGATAGTTACTTGTGATGTAAGTAAAGGTTTAGTCTTTAAAACAGCTGATCAACCTTATAAGAGAAAGTGTTTTAATTACGAGATAAGAGTCTGTTGTAGTGAACCTGTAACAGTGAATGTGGTAACAAACAACTGTGCCGCATTCACTACAACCTCTACAACTACCACAACTACTACAACTACACCATAGCGCCTCTACAATATTTTAAATGATCAGCCCCAAGCCATACTTTAACCTACAATTATGAAACTTGGTACACATGTGTATCTTGCCAGGACCTACAAAAATGTCTCTGGAGCTATGGTCCACACCCGACAGGAAGTCAACCATTTTGGATCAAAGCCGTCATTTTCTCTTTCTTATAGACTTCATATCTGATCAAACCCGTCCTACATTTTTTCAGATACAGACTTCAGAATCACTCATCACAATCTTGAGGCGTTGATGGTCAAAAGTTATTAAAAGATTTGTCTTACATGAAAGGATGTGTATGTGGCTAAGTGTCAAACTTTGACTATTTGCCGTGAAACATCAAGGTTCAATATCTTCCACATGCAAGGTCACAGCTACATCAAACTTTCCATGTCTCAATATAGACCAGTCCTGGTCACATTGTCATATTCAATTGATGACATCACCTTAGCTAAGCCCACTTCCGACAGGAAGTCACCTTTTTTTCTACTGTATACTGTATAACTACAGTAGAAATTCTCCACTACAAGCAATAAATCTGGAATTTCATTTTTTATTTATATTTCATACAATAATGTTTCAGTATTTCTATAATCACTTGTATTTTTTGTATATATAGATTTTTATATTGGTTCTGCTCTGTTCTCTGTACTGCTGTAACAATGTAAGTTTCCCCACTGCAGGATTAATAAAGGAATATCTTATCTTAAACTCGGGATCAAAGATTGATGAGCTCTGCTCAACTCTACTTGGGAATTGGCTTTTATTATGATGACTTTCTTCAGTGGAACAATGCTGAGATAACAGAACAGATGGACACCTTGAGTGGGAAATTACATCATAGATAAAGAAAGAACCTTAAAGAATAACCAGCCATTTAGGTAACTGAACACATTTAGATAAAACACTCAAATAAAATGATGAAACAATGATCAGTTTTACAAAACAGCTGTCATTTTATGACAGATGTGTCTAACATCTGACATGATGAACTCTATCAATGCTGGCTGGTGGCTGAACTGTGTGGGCGTGGCCGAATGGCTAATTTCAAAAATTAAATAAACTTATGTTGCGTTTTTTCCGATCATTTTGACCACTCAAAGCACTTTACGCTAGAGTCACATTCACCCATTCATACACCAATCGGTAGGAAAATTGGGGTTAAGTGCCTTGCCCAAGGGCACATCAACATGAGGAAGCTGGAATCAAACCTACAACCTTCCGATCACAGGATAACTACTGTTCAGACAGAGCCACAGTCGTCCTAAGCATACAATGGTCTCTAAATTACACATGCATCATCAGATTTGCACCAAACTAGATATGTATGACCTTTGTTCACTTCTAAAGAGCAAACTAGCATTAAATTGTAATTTGACTTCACTGCGCCCCCTAAGTCAATCCAGCAGCTGTATCTCCTCCAGATTTTTATGCATCGTCGGGGAGTGCTGCCGAACGCATCAATGTGTATTGCCTGGGGGACGGGCACGGGAACTGCTAGAGTGTCTGCAGTGGCGAGTGGGTGGCGGTGCTGGAACCCCCGCTGAGCTGAGGGCCGTTTGAGGCTGCTTGTAGCTTTTATTATTATTAAAATTCTGCTGTAAATTCAGTCATATACACTTGACTCTTACTTTTGAAGTCATTTAAAGTTGTCTCCTTTTGTACCACTTTTAAAACAACTGTTCAATTTCATTATAAAAATCTATGTGATATTAATGCCCATGATGAGTGTATGCAAACGTTTTGCCTGTACTGTAAATGTCCACCTGTACGTGGGTGTGTTACAGAAAGTGATCAGTTTGTGTCCTTGTATATTTGTGTCCTTGTATATTTGAAGTCTGTTAAATATATTACTACTTAATATAAACCCTAATATGTTGATTACGAATACATAAACCTGTTGCTGGTTTTATTGATTGGCTGATTCATATCTGTTTTTCTTCTGATCAGGTTGAACATCCTACTGGGTGGCATGACGCCTCTGTATTTCCATATCATAAATGTGTGCTTGCACTGCGCCGTTACCTGCCTGCTGATGTACACATGTGAACGTTGCGTGTTTAAGAACCCATGCCTGGCTTTCATCACGGCACTCCTCTTTGCTGTGCACCCTGTTCACACAGAGGCGGTAAGTATAGTCCAATACCTGTTCTCCATCTATCATACTCTGTAGAATTTTAATTAGTTGTTTTGGCAAAAAAGGATTTTCTGTTAAACAGAATTTAAAGCATTAGAATTTGTTTACTTTAGATTCATTCAACTCTATTGTAGTTTTTAGGATGAAACTCATTAATAGGTATTTTGAAGATCCTGGGTTCAAGACCCAGCCCGAGATCTTTCTGCATGTTTGCATGTTCTCCCTGTGCGTGCATGCATGCGTGAATTATGTCTTGGTTGTCATGGTTTCCTCTCACAGTCCAAAAAACCTGACTTTTAGATTAATTGGTCTCTGTAAATTCTCTTTAGGTGTGAAGTGTGTGTGTGCAGGGTTGTCTTTGTGTTGCCCTGAGATGGACTGGCTCTCTGTCCAGGGTATACCCTGCTTCTTGCCAATTGACAGCTCCCCTCAAATCCCTGGAAGTATAAGCATATTAAATAATGGATAGATGGATGGGTGGATAAATCATTATATTTAAAAATAAAGTTAAGTCTGCTGTGCTTAAAGTCGACTAAATACGGTTTTGTCACTTTACTAAACTTAAGGGGAACCTCTTAAGTTGTTGAATAGAAAGATCAAAAGAATAAAATATGTGAAGCACTTAATACCCATGAGCACAAAAATGCTCAGGGCTGCAGAATTTATTTTCTTCTCCATGTAAAAAAAGTGGAAACTACTGTGATATGGCTCTCTGCTGTCAAGATGGTCTACACTACTGTCATGTTGGGATCTATTTTGTTTACCCACATGCAGAACACACACAGAAGAGCAGTAGTGAAAAACAATAATATTTATTGAAGGGAGAGGGGAGTGGAAAGATCCGGGGTAAAGGTCCTGGGGTCTGGAAGCGGCTGCGAACTGTAATGAGAGGGAGGCTGTGAATTCTGGACAGCTCGAAGGAAGCATACAGGGTTTCTCTGAGGTTTCTTACTTTGAGGCGGATCGAGGACGTCAGTGACGACAACTGGAGAAGCGGGTGGACACGGGAGAGCGAGCAGGTAAGCTGGCGGGGTGGAAGGTGCGGGCTGACAACAGAGCCGGTCCGGATGCTCCCGAAGCGGCTAACGCCGGCAAGCGTTATCTGAGGTGCGACGATCCACTGGAAGATTCCAGGCAGGAACAACGTCCACCATACGGAGCGAGAGGGACACCTGAGGAGGGAGCACAAGGAGCGATCAGAGCGAGATCAGGGATAGAGGGCTTTCTCTAACTGAAATGTTACCAGTTGAGGCAAACACTCAGGCACTGGAGTGTCAGCTAGCCGCTCCTTAAGAAGCACCTCCGCAGCTCCCAGATTGGATACAGGTGTGTCTGCAGGTGACCACCGAGCTTCTCCAGGGGCTCCGCCAATGGCGGCACCTGGCGGCTGCGAGGGGAAGAAGCAGCTTCCAATGAACCCAGGACAGAGCAGAACACAAAAGGAAAAGAAAACTCCAACCCAACAACTACGTGGTGAAATATTGCTGTTAGTTGTGTTTCCAGTTCAGCTGTGTTCTTGTTGTAATTCTTTTCTTAGCAGGTTGTTATGGTTTCACCCAAAGGAATGTTTATTCCTTAAAAAATTCCCTAAAATCTGTCCATAAGACTATCGGCTGGTCTCTATGGGGCCGACAGGTGCAAATGCGCAGCAAAAGAGAAAACATGCAAGCAAAATAAGAGACACAAAAAAAATGAAATGCAGCAAATAAAAGAAAAAAATGCAAACAAAAATTGCTGAAACCGGAAATGCTCCAGACCCGTAGAGGGATGTTTTACCTGCCATTCAAAGTATTCTTAAAAGATTGTCTGTTAGTCTGCAGCTCATGTGACCAAACCAGCAGAGGAGATGAAAAGTTAAAACTTGAGTTAAAATGTTGTTTTAACTTGAAAGGAGTTAAAACTCAAGTTAAAATGTTAAATTTTATGAAATGAAAAGTCACATTTTAACTCAACAACCTCTACCTAGTCTAGAGGTTGTACACAACCTCAAGCTGGGTAATCCCAAGGTCTTCTTAAAAGGTAGAGTCTTTGAGAACAGTTCTTAAAAATATAGTCAGTGTTTTCAGTAAAGTTGAGCTGACTGTCCGGGAACGACTCAAGGTATATAAAATTTGCCACAGTTTCAACAGGTTGGTCATCAAGTGAAACTGGAACCACTTTCAGTTCTTGTTTATCTCTTTCAATTAGCTCTGCTTACTTAAGAAAATGAAAAGGTATTTTCTTTTGTGAGGGGATTTATCTTTCACTGTTGCAGTAATGCCAGAATTAATAAGTAATAAAGACTTTGTGGTATTCTGATTTAGTAAGACAATTAGTTGTGTTACCACCCTGATGCCGCAAGAGGCAGTTGCAAGCTCAAAAAGATGCATCTTAGGAGCAGATTTAGAAGTAAACCGAAACTACAGAATTTGCTAAAAACTGTTAGCTGTGCTGAAGTAATTTAAAGAAAGAAATTCAAATACTTTCTGAGAGTGAAACTCCTTCCTAGAGGTGAAAATGTATCACAGATTTCAAAAGAAAATAAAAACGGAAGTATAGGAAATAGCGCCCCCTTCACTTCCGGATTGCAATGGTCCCATTTCCAAATAAGGTCTGAGACTGACGGTTTGTCTCAGACCTTATAGGTCTGTCCTCGCCCCTTTCTGTTTGCTGCAGCAAGGTCCTTCTCCAACCTCTGCTCCAAACTACAAACATTAAATAGCATTTCACTGGAGATCTTTTCCCCTAACATATAATTACACAGTAATACTTTTGCATTTCCTGTCAACTTAACATCTTTTAATACAAAAACACGGTGGACCGCCTTGACGCCCCGACCACCAGGCTTAGCAAGTTTTCTGGGGAATCCCTGAATGACTTAATAGAAGATTAAATAAAATTTTCAGTATTAGACTTGCAAAGATCATTGATCATCAGTTCCAATCCCTGGATAATTGTTTTGTGTATGTCTACATGTTTATATTGATAATCTTTTTGACCTTCACATTATACGTGATTGCAGTTTTTAGCTGAATTTGTAACATAGTGTTAAGTAACATAAGTTAAGTAACATAAGTTCTTTACTCTTACTTTATTTCACCCTACTTTACTTTAGCAGATTAATTCTTCTGACATCTCTCCATGTATGTGTTGCAGGTGTCTGGCATTGTAGGCAGAGCTGATGTCTTGGCTTGTCTGCTGTTCCTCCTGACATTCCACCTCTATATTAGGTAAGGCAACTCAGCGTCACAGTGTCCTCATTCACACAAGCTTAAACAGTTGACCTTATTGAAACTTTGGACGGAAACATCACTACGTTCACCAATGCATTTACTTAATTGGTATTAGTATGCAAGTTAAATAATTAACTAATATAAAGTTGATGCATCAATCAACTAATGATCGATAAGCAGCTTTTTTTCTAAAAATAAAAAAGGGTTTTCTTTTGTATCAAGGGAATTGACAGTCTTTCCATAACATGAACAGAAATTTTTTCATAATATGCTCAATTTTAAAAAAGAAGCATGTCATTGTATTAAAAAGTGTTGTTAGCTGTATTAAAGTCTGACTGAATAAACAGAAATATATGAAATATAACAAAACAGGAGCCTAGTAGGATTTGAAATAGAAAAAGAAAATATATTCATTATTTTCATCATGGGAGATTAATAACAGTTCATCCCCAATGAATAGAGAGATATCAAAGACTGTAGACTTTACTGGTCACCCTGTGTCAACAAAGTGGACAGAAACTGCTTGAGCTTATTGTGTTCATATTTCCAAACAGAACCGCATAAAATGCATTTTGCATTCCACAGACTATGTTTGGACTGTTTCACTTTCCTGTTTAGGGATGCTCCCATAGACATTTTTGTTTCTCTTCAGAGGGCCCGATTGCTCTTTGCATGGCGGCCAAACTATAATGCGGAAAGAATATATAAACAAACGCTATTGATTTTAAATCATTTTAATCTAATCCCATTAATTGACAGTTAATCCTAAATCGATTGTTGGCATCCGTAGCTGGTATAAATGGCAAATGATCCAATCGTTTACATACACTGAAAATACTGCATCACTGTGGTGTAAAAGAAACGGAGACCTTTTTGAAAAGCTTTATAAGCCTCCAAGAAGATGTTCAAGTAGCACAAAGATTCATACCTCACTGTGGTGTGGACATGATCTCCTGATCTTTCATGCCAGGCACTCCTGCATAATGTGCACTATCACATCCAATCCAAATCCTGTGCTCCAAATGCACATTTGGAAGCTGAACAGTTGGTCTGACTGTCATGAAAATAATCTTCCTGTTGCTGCAAAAAAACACATTGTTTGATATCATCAGAACACACAAACCTCCCCCAATCTAGTGGGAGCACTAAAGGCCAACCGTGGATCAAGGGTGAAGCATGCGAGAATGCATATCCCTATTGTGATTCTATAAGCCTATTAGAATTGTGATATTTCATTTATGGGAAGGTTTAAGCATAAACCATAAATGTTTACATAAAATCAAAGGAAGCAATTTTATGTTCACTGTTCAATTGGCAGTAAAACAACTAGAAAAACAATGTAAAAGATCTGAATAATGGTAGTAGTAACTGGTGTGACATACAGTGCTGCTTATGAGTTATTGGCCTCATTTTATTATCAAGCTCTTTTTAATTTATTGGGTGATTAATTGATTTAATTCTTTTTGCCACGGGCAAAGCACTGTGGTCCAATAGTCTCCATGCTCACCAGATCTCAGGCCAACAGAGCACCTTTGTGATGTGGTGGATATTCAGCCAACAAATCTGCAGTGGTGATCTGTCATCACATAGATCCTAGAGCAGTTGCAAAATTTCATTCAGTCTTTCTGAAACCTGCTTGAATCTAAATTCAACTAGAATTGAATTTAGATTCAACAAGGCTGAAATGAGGAAGTTCTGAATGCGTGCAAGGTGTACATTATAAAGTCCCTGGTGAATGTATGTAAGGTATTGTGTGGGTGTGTGTGGATGGGAAACTCATGGTAAATGCTTTAAAAATATGAGGTTGTATTAAAATGTGAATGCCATTGTATTCTCTGGTGGCACAGGAGTATTGATGAATGGGTCTTCGAAGACTCGTTCCCTTCCACGGTGTCTCCAGGGTCTCTGCTCATCAGCTTGTTTCTGGGTACCTGTGCAATGCTGGTCAAGGAAACGGGAATCACTGTGTTTGGAGTGTGTCTGCTCTATGATGCTCTGGTGCTATGCCGCAAGCCTCTCACACAGTAAGCACAAAGTCCTTTTCTTTTTTAAGCCCAAGCAGTGCAAGGGCTGTGAAGGCCTATTGTATTCATACTATTTTTCTTCTGTCAAATAAATACACTTTTTTGAGGCTTAAACATATACAGAAATGCCACAAATTTGGTGGATGCATCAGTCATCTGTGAAAATTACTGATTTTGGGGAATTTGCAAAAGTTGCAACAGGAACAGCTTAACAGCTCCCCCAGGCAAATTACAAAATACCTTCTGCCTTGGCCTAACTTTATCAAACAAGCATGAAACAGGATACATTTGTAAAACTCCTCAAAACCTTTAGAAAACTCGCTTGCACCCATGCTTTAGTCAAAACAGAAGTTGGCTATCTTAGATTGGTTGACTTTTGGCCTTTTGACTGAACTTCTCCTAGAGATTTTAATCAATCGGTTTGGCATATGATCTGTTTGCTCATAAGATAATGGGGATCTAAATTTAGCAAAATAATGAGTTTTTGAGCATGTTAAAGGGGGGTGATCAGACTTCAAAATCTTGCCATAAAACATAAAAATGTTTTGAATGAGAATGAGAGATGGTGGAGGGGGCACAAAGTTGGACGGGGGGATCGAATCAGAGATGGTTGGGGAGGGGTTTAGCTTACTGTTGAGTGCTGGGGGAGGACGGACGGACAGCGTGTTGCAAAAAGGGGGAGGTCTGACTGTGCACACTAAAATTCAGCTTATCTTCCTCATAAAGAAACCAAGTTTTTGCATGTACTCCAAATTGTTCAAGAACAGCTGCTGATTTAATTTGGGTATGCCTTTTCAGCTGTTTTTAGTGATTTCGGTACTGTCAGTTAAGGGGTTAACATCTTGTAAAACTAATGTTCTATTGAGTCACAACGGTTTGTTTAATTTGTGTGAATAAGTATTTTTCTCATCTTTGGTAGCTGATTTCAGGCTGTTTTTGTTTGTTTTAGTTAAGATATCTATTTATTAATTTAGTATTTTCTTTGACAGGTTAAACATATTGTGATTTTGTAAATAGGTACTGTATATACACACTCACCGACCACTTTATTAGGTACACCTGTCCAACTGCTCATTATAGCAGAAATTGAATTAGCCAATTACATGGCAGCAAGTCAATGCATTTTGGCATGTAGCCATGGCCAAGAGAATCTGCTGCAGTTCATACCGAGCATATCAGAATGAGGAAGAAAGGTGATATATGTGACTTTGAACATTGCATGGTTGTTGGTGCTAGACCGGCTGGTCTGAGTGTTTTCAGAAACTGGTGACCTACTGGGATTTTCACACAAAACCATCTCTAGGGTTTACAGAGGATGATCTGAAAAAGAGAAAATATCCAGTGAGCCTTTCCTTTTAGGCTTTTTCTTTCCTAAAAGGAAAGCAAAAGCAGAGAATATGGAATATAGTCTGTGATGTTGTAATTGAGGTATTCAAAAATATATCGACATATAATTTTTTTAGTAATATTGCCCACCCCTACAAGAATTTCTTGTTTTACTCTCTCAAAAGAGAGAGAAGCAGTTAGATCACACATTAGCTCAAAACGCCATTCTCCTTGGTAATTTAAACATGGACAAGAAAAAGCATCCACTCACAAAAGACTTTTCATCATGCCTTGACAGTCTTAGGGTTGACACACATTAAGAGACACACCCTGGATCTAACCTGCTGGCTTGGCATCACTGCAAATTCAGCTGAATAGTTTCCTTTTTCTGATCAGTTCCTCCTCTCCTTTGCTGCCTCATTTTGTCCCACCACTACTGTATGTCACCTCGCTTTGTCAAGTACAGAAGTATCAAAAACATAATCCTCCTGCTCTCATTTCAAGAATATGTGGCTGGCCACGATAAAACAAGGAACAAATATTTATTTTTAGTTACTAACAGATTCTGAAAATATGGATTCTAAGCTTTCTAATGATGTCAAAGGTTACAGGGCTACTTGGAAACATAGCAAAGAAACTTGCTAGCTTCAGCTAACCCTATCTGTTAACTCAAACATTTAATTAAATCAGTTGAAGTGAGAGTTGAAAGTGCTTATTGCTCTATGTCCCGAATCAGATATTCCTTTAGGGAAAATATGAAGCAAACTTCACTCATTGTTAGTAAAGCAATGAAGAGGGCTTTCATTGCTTTATCAAGCTTTCTAATGATGTCAAAAACATAGAAATAAAAAAATGAAGATATAGCTATTTGAATGTTGGCACTCTGCAAACAAGATGAGGGAGAAAACCTCCCTCAAACTTTAAAAATAATTGTTTCCAATATTATCAAATCACCTGCCTGGGGATGTTAACAAAGGCTGTTCATTTACATTACTTTGCAATAATCCCAACCCATGCACTCACTGACTGTAAACTGGTATGACTGGGAAAGTGTGCAGACAAAAGTTGTTTTTTGCTTGTTTTGTTTTCTGCACACCTCCAGAAAAAAGTGAGCTTACCTAATTAATAAATAATGATGTGATAATAATTATTAGTAAGATAAATAAATACATACATTTAAAAAGGGTTGGAGTGTCTCTATTCGACTTCCACATTCAAAGTATAGTCAAGAAACTTAGTATGCCTCAAAGGCATATTTTATCTTTGAGGAAAAATCTCAGCTTCTTAAGCTTTAAATTGTAGAGTACTTATTGGACTCAGTTTATGATGACGATTCTGCTGTTTTAAAACCTTGGCCAGACCTGAAACACCAAAAATGGCTGACTATGGGTTAGGAACAATAAGCACAGCTTATTGTGGCGAAAATATCAAACCAATAAGTCGTCAGCTTTGTACATGACCAAATCATATGAACATGTCTAGTCTAGCATAGGTACAAAGAATCCTACATATAACCTTGCTTTGGATCATTCTTGCAGTTGATGTTTGGACCTTTTTGTGCCCACAAAAAAGTCCATACTGATTTGCCAAATTAGAAAACAAAAGTCCAAATACAGATCAACTAGTTACCAAAAAATACAAAGTCACCTATCTAGGACTACTTTGGCTTTTAACAGGATGACCTGTTTTTGCTCCACAGTCACCTTTTTAGTTCTAGACTCAAGGACTTCCCCAACTTCTGCACTCCCTTCATTAAACGGGCCTGCCTTATCTCTGGCTATGTGAGTATTATTTTATAGTGATATTTTGTTTACTTCTTCTGCATGTCTTAATCACTTTATGAGCACTGTTTGAACACATGATCATCTTTTGGTATTTTACTTAAATAAAAATCAGTTAATTTATATAGTTCCAATTGTTAACAAATTTAATGTCAAGTTATTTTACATACAGATCCAGTTGATATCCAGATATTATCTGACTTCAGTTCAAATCAATCAAATTCATTCCATCACATTTTACTCTTTATTCCATTCAGACTCTTTTTCTAGAGGTTTAATGATATAGAAAGTATGAAACTGAAATGAAGTATAACAAACAATACAATTACGACATGTGCAATTGGAATGTTCCATGTACACTGTCTCTACAGTGGCTACACTGCAAAACTACATTACTTTAGATGCAAGAAAAACCATGACTGCACTCTAAACATGCTGCTTCAACAATCTGGGAAAGTTAGAGAATAAAGTTCTCTCATGTTCCAAAGAATTGTCATGTTGGGTTCCAGTTTCTATACCCACGTACAGAGCACCACGAGGAGAACAGATGATTAGATAAAGTTTATTTTAACAATAAAAGTGAAAAGTGAAATTGTGTGCCAGGTGAAAAAAAAGTATATTATACTTCAAACATACTTACATTTGTGAAAGTACACATTAAGTGTACTAATTATTAAGTGTACTACCTATAATCTGAAGTATACTAAAAATACACTTGTACCAATTTCGAAATTAGAACTTTAAACACACTTAAACATAATTGTACCGAAATACACTTTTAATATATTAAATAAAAGTATACTTTAAGTGAACAAAATCTGAATGTATGAATTTTTAAGTTCCTTAATCTTTTACTATTTATTAAAATTGCATACAATAAAAAAGGATAATCATTATGTAATTTTTAAGAAAGCATCCAATAAATTTTCAGATGTGTGATGTAAAACCTTATAATCAACAACATTAGCTCCAGTTCATACTCCAGACCAGATGGTGGCGCTATTGCACATTTTCATTTATTTAAAAAACGCCCCAAAGAGAAGAAAAAACTTGAATCAGGGAAGATAACAGACGCTGTTCAAATTTGCCATTTTTACTCGCATATTGCCTTAAAAGTAGAGAGGACCTTGACAATAGTTACTAATTTTGGTAAATTCAAGCTGGTGACGTCCTAATCCGAGTTAGACGACAACACAACGGAACAACAACCGATGGAAATGAAATGTGTGTTACAAAAAGAGCCCGGGGGACCAAGACTGCTACGTGTTGCTAGCTGGTGGTAAGTTTGCTTATTAATTATCTTCATTTAATTATAAACAGTGCAGTAAATATGTATAACTTACGTTGGTTTCATAAATAATAATTGTGACTTGTTTATAGTCACAATTTATTGCAATAGGAATCATTCAGCTTCATGTTATAACTGCATGGAGGCTGTTTGTTGCGACTTATACTTTAATTCATAAACTAACCTGGTTCTAATTAAGCTTCATAAGACAAAGAGACTTTGATATTGTGAGGTTTTTGTTCTAACTCGTTCATCAATTATTTTATCGTCAACATATGTTTGCAGTCTAACTAAGCAAATGAAGATGAAAGATGAAGCCAGAGAAATCGGGTGTTCGAAAACCTAAAGACTTTCTGTCTCAGAGAAGCTCTGCCTCCACCAGATCACCAACCAGCTCTGAGGATGAACCTCCACATCGTCTTAATGATGTAAATTTGTTTTTTCAATGAGGAGCTAGCTACATTCATGTTCATGTGTTCACTTTTGATGTGTAAACTGATAACTCATGTAACGTTCATAAAGTTGTGAGTAAAATTGGATAATTTTAAAATGTCTGTAATAAAAAATATTTGAATTACTTTGGGCATCTTGTGTAATTCATCTTTCCATGTAATTTTAGCCTAAAACAATGCAAGTGCTGTAGTGTAGTTATGCATGTAATGTACAAAACAGGTACGTAGGAATAAAGACTTTTAAGAGTAATTCAAGTTGTAGTTTATTATCAATAGCAGGAACTCAAAAATAAAATTACGTGTAATTTAAATACATTACTAATATATTAATAGTATATTTAAAATATATTTGAAGTATATGAAATATATATTTTTAATATAATTCTGAGACAGAATTATTACACTCAAAATATAATAATTATATCAAAATATAATAATAAAGCTTTGAAATATTATATTTAAAAATTATACATTAAGTTCACTTGAAGTTGTTCCAAAAAAGTATGAGTAGTATACTAAAATATACTATTAGTTGTAATTTGATACTATTTAAATACTACTAAAGCATACTAAGCACAAAATTAGTTGTTCCAAAATAGTACAGTTTAAGTACAACAATAAAAGTATTCTAAAGTATGTTAAAATTTAGTATACTAAAGTATACTTTTTTTTCACCTGGGGTGATTTTTGTCCTTGGGGTTAGCAACCGGGGTCGTCTGTATGCACAAAGCGATGAGGAAGAGATGGTGAGTTTGAGGTTGACAGAAAATGGAACTTCAGGAAGATTAGACTGATTTTATTTGATATGAAGATAGACTTCCGCCAGGGAGGTGGGTGGGGGGAGGTAATACAGTGGTTTCCAAAGTATGATCCCTTTGTGGGTCTCCTTGAAGTGGTCCTGGTTCCAGCGTGACGTCTTGATGGAGTGAGTTCTTTGTAGGTGATGTGGAGGCTGAGGTGGAGGGCGGACAGGTAAGTTCAGGTGCGGAGGAAAAGAGGAGTGAACCGATTGCTATCTAAGAATCCAGGAAAGGTTTATTGAAGGTATGCAGGGGCGAAGACGGTACTCAGGCAACCAATGGGTAACAATCCACGGCGACACAAGGGAGGATATCTAGGTAGACAGGTCTCGGGCTTCACGGGAATTTCTAAGGCATCACAAGGAAACACCTGGGAGAGAGGCGACAAGGATACATTACTAGAAGTAATTTCAGAGATAACACAGAGAGCTAGTGTAACACAGATGAGAAGAGTATTATATATATTAGATGAATGGGCCAATTGGTTCGACTTTCGGAGCATGGTGGTGTGTTTAAATGACACACAGACTATTAAATGAATTTAAAGAACAACTGGCTTTAGTTGTTAAACAATGAATTAACAAACAGCATTACAAGATACACAATTATGAAAATAAAATTACACACAATAAAATATATTAAAAAAATACTTGGCCAAGTGCTAGTTCTCAGTTCTAAATATTTTGGGTGCACCCTGGTAATTCGAATTCTAATTAATAATAGGCAACAGATCAATCAATTTCAGTTCCAATTAAATTCAACTCGACACCGTTCATATGAGGAGAATTTCCTATGCAGCAGTTTGTTATAAAATTCCAAATAAACATTGGTCCAAAAAGTAAGGTCAGAAATTCCAGGAGAAAACAATAAAAGAAAATGTCAGTCAGTGGTTTCACTCATAACCAACTATGCTTGAAGATGTGAGTGATACAGGCCTGCCACACTACGGGGTGCAGTAGGACTCTAAATGGAAAAGAATGAATCCAGGAATCCAGTTCTTTCTAAGTTCAGGTGTGAAGGCTGGACATCAACGTCTCAGGAGGAAACCAGCATAAAACAATCCAGCAGAACAATAAAAAACCTGACCTGTCAACAGACAGGACCAGCAGAATCATAGAATTTTATTAAGCTGTTCTAGCTTTAATCCTTAATTCATGTTTCTGTATATTTGACATCAGTTTATCAAATAATTTGAAATAAAACAATTTACTCTTCTGTAAATTACAAAAGCATTTTTCAAACACAATATTAAACATTACATTTTATCCAAAATCAGTAAAAGTTTACATTTTGATAATTAAATGGTTCAGATAAACAATATTATTCAACAAAAATGTGAAACAAAACAAAAACCCAAATGAAAGGCACTGAATATGCTCACAGATCTCAATGCGACACGTTACGGACAACAACACAGTGGCTCTCAGTCCGGACCCGTGGGGCACTAGATGGTGTAATAAGGCATATTTTCCATGCTTTAACCTCAATAATATGAGCTTTCATCATGAACAAATTAAGAATATAATGTAATTTAGGTTTTTACCTTCAATTTAAAGGGAAACGAGATGAACTCAAATGTAGTCCAGCAGCTGTTAGAGCTAAACTGTTAGCCGTTAGAGGCAACAAGTTAGCTCTAACGGTGTTTGTCAGGAAAAGTGAAGTTGTCCTTTTCTCTTCACAATTCCAGCCTAGTTGTTTTTTCTTCTTCTTCTTCACAATTTCAACTTAGAAGTCGGGTTAGATCTGAGAAAGCGTTTTAGTTTGTATCCAGTATTATGACCATTAAAACAGACTCATGCTGCCCAGCTTAACCGTTTCCTTCTAAGTCGCGGATCTCTCCCGCTACACACACAATGCTGCGGATACAGGGAAGAAAGGCGGGGCTTGCAGCGGCAGTCTGAATTCTGATTGGTTTAAACTCACTGGAAACTAAACTTCCCATTGGCTATGTAGAACAACTAGATCCTAACCTCCATTTCTTAAAGGGACATCCCCATTTTATGTGGGTTACACCCTCCCCTCTGAAAGGTATGCCCGTCCCTGGGCATCTGCAATGTGACACTGCGTCACATAGCTTACACATGCCTGATGGGATTATGGGATACATTCTCAAAACCATTCAGGGAGCTAGTCAATGCCTCACTAAGACCCTGGAATAGAGAATTCACCACCATTATCAGCGGATTTCCTAGTTTTACATATTCTAATCTCTTAGGCTTTGTGTGCACTCTTTGGGATCGACGGAGAGATGTTTCAACATCTTGAAGTCCATCATCACATGCTGCATCTGAGCTTATCTCATTATCTGGAGGAATTTCCTCAGACTGCTGTACATCCAAATACTGAGGGAATCTGTTAACTGAGTTCAGTTCAGGTAAAACATCTGCTTCAGATAATCTCTCTTGTTCAGGTGAGTTCACTCTTCCAGGTAAGTTGACACCATGAATATCTCCTGTTCTTCCATCTCCTACAAGGGACTGAGTTGCTGGAGCATCAGGTGAGAGGGAAATTACAGATTCCTCTGTTTCTGCTGCTTTCTGGGCTGTACGAGGAGACTCACTCGACTTGTGAATTTCAGGCATTACAACATATCCATCAGGTTTTGATGTAATACGAGGGAAGAATGTCCAATCAGGTACATCATCCAAATCTGAGATGATCTCCTCTTCACTCTCAACGACTGGACATTGTCTTGTTCTTGGTCTCTTGTTTGGACGAGGTTGGACTGTTTCAGGTTCTGCAGCTGCTGACAGGAATCCACATGGCAGAAGCAAGTCTCTGTGCAGAGTCTGCACTGGTACATCTCTACTTTCAGGCTTGACTGTATAAACTGGCATTTCTCCAGCTTGCTTGAAGACAATATAAACATTCTCCTCCCACTTGTCAGCCAACTTATGTTTTCCACGCAGCTTCACATTTCGTCTCCTGTCTGCAAGGTTGATTCAATCACTCGCCGGTCAAATCTGGTTTTATTTAGACTTGCATTCTTTGTTGCATTGCTAGTAGCAATACGGTAACTTTCTTCCAACCGAGATTTTAGATTACCAACATACTGGGAAGGAGTCTGCTTACTAGCAGTGTTGGGCAATTTGAAGATCAAGTCAATGGGCAGTCTGGGTTGTCTCCCAAACATTAATTTGTACGGGGAAAATCCAGTCACATCACTCTTTGTACAATTATAAGCATGTACCAGAGGTTTGACAAAGTCTTTCCAGCGAAGTTTATCTGACTTATCAAGTGTTCCAAGCATCTGAAGAAGAGTGCAATTGAATCTTTCAACCGGATTTCCTCTGGGATGGTAAGGGGTTGTGCGCACTTTCCTCATGCCAATAAGTTCACAGAGTTCTTTAATAGTTTTTGATTCAAAATCCGCACCCTGATCACTAAGGAGCTTTTCAGGAAAACCAAAATGAACAATGAAGTTTTCCCAGAGGCACTTTGCTACGGTCTGTGCTCGCTGGTTTGGAGTTGGTATAGCCACTGCATATTTTGTAAAATGATCAGTTATTACAAGAACATCTTTTGTATTTGAGCGATCTGGCTCTATTGACAAAAAGTCAATGCACACCAGTTCAAGGGGTCGGCAAGTCTTAATGTTCAATAGTGGAGCAGCTTTCTCTGGCTGTGTTTTTCTGCGAACACATCGCTCACAGGCTTTAACCATTTTCTCTATGGTCACATACATTTTTGGCCAATAAAATCTGGTTCTTGCCAAATCTACTGTTCGTTCGAATCCAAGATGGCCCATATCATGATGAAAACTTTTAAGTGCCGTAGCTCTTAGCTCCTCAGGAAGTACAAGCTGATATGAGATGTTTGGACCATCCTGTCGCTTACGATAGAGCACTCCATTCTGTATTTCCAACCGAAACAACTCTCTGGGTAACAAGGGTAGTTCTGGTAACTCCAGCCTTAGGCTGGGACATGGAATTTCACCAGTCTCCAAAAGTTCAATGACTGCATTGATAGCAGGATCTAAAGTTTGTTTCTGCCTCAACTCTTCTTCTGAAAATGAATAGACAAGGGGGGATCCATCCACTTGTTCCTGCAGGAAGCAGTCGGGAATTGCTGTGGACTGGTGAGTAAGGGATTCCACCAAAGTCAACCCAGGAGCGGTAGCCTGAACATCAGCTACTGATGAAGTGACCATATGACGTTCACAAATAGCCTTAATCACCTCCTGAGAGACTGTTTCTGGATTTTGAAGATTACTCAGATGGTATAGTGTGAACTGCCGTATTCTCTCGCTTTCTTTCTCGGATGCATAATCATCCTTTGGTGGATCATGTGGTCGGCGAGAGAGTGCGTCGGCATGTAGATTTTGCTTGCCTGATCTGTACTGAAGTCTAAATGAGTACGTAGAAAGACTGGACAACGTAGAAAGACTGGACAACCACCTGTAGCCCGTCGCATCAAGCTTTGCGGACGTTAAAATATATGTAAGTGGGTTGTTGTCAGTCACTACTGTGAAATCTGTACCGTAAAGGTAATCAGAAAATTTTTCTGCGACTGCCCACTTAAGAGCCAAGAATTCAAGCTTATGAGCTGGGTACTTTCTCTAACTCTTAGAACCATCTTGAATCTGATATAATGCAGCCCCAAGGCCAACAGTGCTGGCATCTGTATGTAGGACATACAGAAGTTGGGGGTCTGCAAATCCTAAGACTGGAGCTGATGATAGCTTTCTTATTATATTATCAAAGGCTTCCTGACATTGGGATGTCCACCGCTGACCAAAGGACTCCTTTGGGTTTCGATACTCTGAAACTGCATTTATCTTCTGTCTCTTAATGAACTAATTTCTGGTTATCCACCTCTCAGAAAGTTGAACAAGAGACAGATACACTAGCTCGGAGAGGCGCAGAGTACCGTAACCGGCAAACACTCAAGCGATTAAGTGCCTGCAGCCTGCTTTTTATATACTCCGGGATGATCGAGTGATGAATCACAGGTGCACCAACAGAGTCAGCGGGTACGCCCTCCAAGATGTGCAGCCTCTAGTCACCATCTAGTGGATGAAGGGTGATGTAGCAGGCAACCATAAAAAATCAACAAAGAAACCAAAACCCCAGTTCCCAACAGAAATAAGTAAAGAACAAACAATATACATACAGATAACGTCAGAAAAGATGAAGGACGAAGGCAGATGCTTGTGGATTACTGTCAATCATCAAGCAACATGTATACATCCATAAACTTCCTACATCCTGTGATGTCACTGTTTGACTAATCACAAAATCACTTTTAGGTGGTGCTAAAGATACACTTGCAAAAACTCTAATGGCATAATTATATAGATACAATCAGATTGCAGTATAAATAATCTAATATCAACTAGTAAAACATTACTTTTCTAAGAGAGCTGGAAGAGGGAGTCTGACTTTCCAGCAATCCCTTTTCCTGAGTAAGCAAATTACAAAGGTGGAAAGTAACAATTTATTTTAACTGGAAGACCCAGTATGATGGACCCTTTACTGTAAATATCTTATCCCTAAGCAGTCATGTGACTACTGGAGGATTCTGGGTTGCAAAGACTTAATTTTCAAAATCTCTTTGTATTTGGACAGTAAATGTGAACGCTAACCTAATTTTGAAAATTTTTCCTGTTACCAAAAGTCATTTGGCAATCCTATTCCTCAGATCACATGGTCTATTTCACTTAAAGCTTCCAATTGTCAAATATATCATATCATAGCATATCATCTATAGTATTAGGATGGCATCAAACTCCAAATTGTGAAATAATAATAATAATAATAATAATAATAATAATAATAATAATAATTTAATCTGGCATATTCTTCACAAAAAGACAAATACTACTCATCTACTTGGTTTATCTTATTCAATTACTTTACATATATATATTTTTCATTTTAAATCAGTTAAGTATGAAAGAAAACAGAGAACTGTTCAGAGAATTAATTTCCAAATACAGAATAATATGATGTAAGTCCCAACATCAGTCTTATCTGTTTTGACTGTTTATAAATGTCCTAAGAACAGCTGTACTACTAATTTCGTACAATAAATCAAATCTATCTAATCTATTTATCTAAGAAGGACTTGGAAAAAAAAAACTCATTCCACTCAACCAGTGCTCCCAAGCATCGAACCCAGGTCAACCACGTTGAGGACCATCATGACTTTCACTTTAATGAAATAGACATATGGTGAGCTTGCTCAGGCCTTACTCTTACTTTTTTAAGTTCTTCAACCCTCATACTCTTCAGGCTATGCTCACCCTGTAAACAAAGCCTGAAAAATATAAAACGTAAAGAATATAATTCTCCATCCCATTCTTTCCATTCAAGCTGACCAGGTGGATTCAAATTGTCGTCTAAAGCAGTGGTCCCCAACCCCCGGTCCGCGGACCGGTACTGGTCCGTGGACCAATTGGTACTGGTCCGTGGACCAATTGGTACTGGTCCGCGGCGCAAGAAATAATTAAATATTTTCGTTTTACGTATTATTTGAGTCTGGAGCATCTTTTATTTTGAAAATCCTGCAACCGGATTCTCTCGGTTACTTGTGCGCCAACATTGAGCCACAAGCAGCAAAGGGGGAAAAGAGAAACATCGCGGCGGCGTACCCCACCCCCCAACAGAATTGTCGGACACTGTACGTATGGCGTGCACCCCCAGTCGCGGAAAAATTTCAGTCTCAACCGGTCCGCGGCACAAAAAAGGTTGGGGACCACTGGTCAGAAGGCTGCCAAAAAGGAGAAAATTAATGTGCATACTCTTCAGAAGTCTGAAGGTTTCTGGGTTAAGATATCCTTTTTTCATTATTTTAAATGAAATATGTCCTGAGAAAATAAATCGTTTTTTTTTTATTATCTCTGATCCGTAATCCTGAAAATTAAATGAAATAGACTTGAGATTTCATTCTGTGTAAGGAATCTACGTCTCAGTATGTTTATAGAAGAAGAAAGAACTTTAGAGTTTTTGGTCAGCTGATCATTGGGAAGGTCTGATCAAGCTGTTTAAATATTGCAGTGTGCCACTATCTGTTTCTCAGAAGCATAGCTGCTGCTGTGAAAAAAGACATGTTTGAAAAATGTCTTTTTTCAAACAATCATATTGCCCTGTTCTGTCTCATTTAACTATTGCTCTTTAGTTTGTTTTTTTTTAATGCACGTCGCAATACTGTATGTAATCTGCCAGACCTTGAGATTGTTTTTAAAATACTATCTGTCCTTCAGGTTGTGATGGTAATGTCAATTCGGTTGTGGCTCATGGGAGGATCCATGCCTCTTTTTTCAGAACAGGACAACCCTGCCTCCTTTTCACCGCATCTGCTTACCAGGTACCGCACTCTCACAAACTATAATAAAATAACTTGACTTCATTTAGATCAGATGAGAAAAGGTGAAAGGGTGACTTTTTCTTTTTAATTCACTTGGTTTTATAAAATGCATGACCCCTTAAAAATCATGGCTCTTTATCTAAAACAGACAGAGCAACTGGTTCCTCTACCCCCTTTAGCCCCCGCCCCTCAGTACGTCTGCATGCACACTGTTTTTACAAACATTTCTGAAAGAATGGGTCGCTCTCAGGAGCTCAGTGAATTCCAGCATGGATCTGTGACAGGATGCTACCTGTGCAACAAATCCAGTCATGAAATGTCCTCACTCCTAAATATTCCACAGTCAACTGTCAACTGTATTATAAGAAGATGGAAGTGTTTGGGAATGACAGCAACTCAGCCACAAAGTGGTAGGCCACTTAAATTGCACTGGTCGAAAGTTGAAGGAACTGACTGTCAACTTTAGCAGGTTTAAACCAGATATTCAGCCCATCATGATAAATCGGGAGAGGGTGGAGATGGTGTCAAATTTCAGGTTCCTGAGCACATACAACATGAGGATTCTGAGGAAGAACCACTTGAGAACTGAGCTCTTGATGACCTTCTATTGCTCTATGGAGTTGGTGTTGAGCCATGGCATCTCACCATGGTTCTCCAGCTGCACTGCGGAAGAGAGGAAGCAGCTCCAGAGGGTCATAAACCCTGCCCAGTGTTACGGAGTGAAAGCTTCTTCAAACAAGATGGAGGCTCCTATGTCTTTTACTGAACATTTCTGTTCAGTTTTATTGAGGAGAAAAACAACGACAGCTGATGACGGCAATGGCTGTTCGTAACCCAGCAACCAAAGATCAACAAAGCAAGACAGTGACAAAAACAGAACCAGATCCTGTTAAGCATTCTTCAAAATAAAAGACCTCTTCTATTCAAATAAATCATGTCTCACACTTAAATATATTTCAGTTCACCTTTGTAATTATATACAATCATGTTCAATTCAATCAATAATAATCATCATGTAAATTATGCTTAACATATAGCTGTAAATCAGTCACTTACCATGCGACTTATACTTAACAACAAATGCGTGTAACGAAGTAACTACACCCAGAAACTTATTGGCTGCCCCCTTTCATCTCTGTAGGAGATGTATAAGACCTGCTGCTTCCAGAGAGCCTGTAGCATCATCAAGGACCCCTCACACTCTAGCCACCACCTCTTCCAACTCCTGCCCTCAGGGAAGCGTTTCAGGGCAATAAGGTCAAGGACAACAGATTAAAAACAGTTTCTACCCAAGAGCTGTTGTTACCCTGAACACAGCAAATCCATCTAAAATAAGCTTTATTTCTTTTTTTCTTAACATCCCAGTTGTTTGTGGGTTTCTGCTATGTTTTATTTTTATTGAAATATACTTATTATATTTATTGATTTAAATTGCCTTTGAGAGTTACTTTTCAAGGTTTGTTGTGCTTATTTTTCTTGCACAATGACAATAAAATGAATTTTTAATCTGATTCAAATTAGTTTATGTGAGTAGACGGTATTTAACCAGAGGACTTTATACAGCAAATTCAATAGTGTTAGATTTCCAGTGTAAGTGTTGTATGTTAAAAATACAGTGTTAATTCAACAACATGAGTGTTAGTTTCCCTAACATTCACTAAAGAGTTCCAAAGAGTTAAACAAAAAGCAATGCAGCAAAACAGTAACTCAGCCTGGTGTTGATTTAGAAATCAGCATCAGACAGTTCCTCCAACAATTGTAAAAATATTTGTGACATCACTTCAGGGAAGGAGCTACAGGTAGGGTGGGGGTTGCAGCAGAGGGGACCTAGAGGGGAACCACATGGGAGACAGAACATGCCTTCAGGGATCCATTTTTTTATCACATCTGACGAGAACTGTAAAGGAGAGCCGTCCCCTGTTGAAAACTTTGTACGAGACCCCAGTAGATTATATAGTAGGGTGCTCCATGGTTGACTCATGGTTGCTAAAAACCTTACCAGACTGACTGATTTTAGTGACATAGTGGGTGTAAAATATTGAATAAAATGTTGTGCTACATGACTAGCTTTATTTTAACTCTTATATTTGACTTTATGACACACAAAACAACAAATGAATTGTCCTTATTGTCTCCAGGTGCATTCTGGGTAAAGCTTGTCACCGTCATTATCAGTCACTTGGCAACAAATGGTAAACTAACTAGACCATTTCTATGGAACGTTAACATGTTTTGAATTTGTGTTGTTTCATCATTAGTGACTAGTAGCCTGATGTTTCTTTTCTTCTCTTGGTTTGTTGTACTTCATGTCAGATGGATTTGAAAAATGACATAGTCGCTCTCTTTGGTGATGAAACTTGTTAGCTCCGCTGTTGCGGGCATGTCTATGTTGTAAAGTTAAATTATCAATCCATCCATTTTCTTTACACCCTTGTCACTTAGTGGGGTCAGGAGGGGTGCTGGTGCCTATCTCCAGCTAATGTTCTGGGCGAGAGGCGGGGTCACCCTGGACAGGTCGTCAGTCTGTCGCAGGGCAACACAGAGCCACACAGGACAAACAACCATGCACACACACACACACACACAGGGACAATTTGGAGAGACCAATTAACCTGACAGTCATGTTTTTGGACTGTGGGAGGAAACCGGAGTACCTGGAGAAAACCCATGCATGCACAGGGAGAACATGCAAACTCCATGCAGAAAGACCGGGGCCGGGAATCGAACCCAAAACCTTCTTGCTGCAAGGCAACAGCTCTACCAACTGCGCCACTGTGCAGCCTGATTAAATTATCATGAGCTTTATTATTTGGGCCCGGTCATTAGCCCCGCCCCCAGGCCGACGCCTTCTTTTTCCATTACTGCAACACATGTTTACCTAGAAGCAGCAGTATGGCGTCTTGTCTGGAGCTTATGGACCTTACCAAGCTCCACCCAGAAACGCCCCTCGAAAGTCTCACGTGACTTCATGTCTCACAAACAAAGCCTCGCGGTACTTCATTTCTATGTGTAATTTAATTTCGACTGACTCTCTACAGAGTATTTCTGAGTCGATTAGTTTAGCATTTCTGCCGGATTTTCAAAAGATATCAGCCACGACAATGGACAGGGGAACCAACAAGTTCATGTCATCTTTTTTGGACGACATCAAGGTGTTTGAGCCACGCGATGCCTCCAACATTGTGCGCGTCACAGCTAAATGCTACCGGTCGATGAGGAACACAACAAATCCTCACACCCTCAGCATAAATATAGCTGTGGACAAGATCACTGATGCCTATTGTTCTTGCAAGGCTCGGTAAGTCGGACATTCATGGTTTTGAGGGTGATTTCTGTTGGCAAATGTTCGAATGTGCCTAGGCCTTATACACGGTACTCGGTGGCTAACATGATTTAGCATGGATAGCACGATTACAGTTTAGTAAAAAGCCTTTTCAAGTAAAATGAAACCTTAAATGTATGTCAGATATTACACATTGCATATCGATCTGTTCAGCTAACGTAAGGCTGTAGCAGACATGCTTCAAGGTGTAGAAGTTGTATCGGTACTGCCATTATGCTGTACTTGGCTAAAAGGTTTTCATAATGAATGTGTTCATTATTGACTTTGTTTATTCATTCACTAAACACAAAGAAAGCAAAGCAATAATACTTACACCAGCAGACACTCCTTTGTTCCTATTGTTCCTACAACGGTTGAGCTGCAAATGCATCGTGCACAAGCTTTGATCCAAGCAAGACATTCCATTTCAGATTTTTGAAATCTGTGAATTTTAGTTCCACAAATACGATCAAGATACCTGACATCGCCTGTACAAATACCCCACTGACAGTGGAAAACCATTCTTTTTCGAGTCCTGACGCAAAAACTTTCTGCCGGTCTGCTAGTCCACAATGTACATTAGTATGGGTTTACTACTGTAGCTTGTATTTGTGAGACGGTCAAGCACGTGGTAGGTGCGCTGTGACTTAAAATTGACATTAGCCAATGAAACTGGCCCCTTGTGGTAAGGTCCATTATAACAAGGTAAGTTCCATGTTAAATTGATCATGTTTTTGACAATTTTTATGGAGGCATTATTTTTCCGTTTACACAAAAATATCGATTCATATGTATATGAATTGATACTCTCAAATAAACGTATGTTAGGCGAACTGTGTATACATAGTTTGCTTAACGTACGTTTATTTGTTTAGATATCACGGTATATACGACTATTTATTATCTTAACCAAATATTAAAACTGTTTGGAAAATCTGGAGGCCAGTTGAGTTAACATTATTTAGCTGTGGAGGTTGTTTTCTTTCAGTTTTTGGCTGTAGACTGCAAAACGGGGGAGTGGCTTGATCTATGCCACAGGTGTCAAACTCCAGTCCTGGAGGGCCACTGTCCTGCAACATTTAGATGTGCTGCTGCTGCACCACATCTGAATAGAATAATTAGGTGATTAATTAGGGGAGAATAATTAGGACTCTGGGTATCTACGCAATGAGGAGGCATTTGAGCCATTTGACTCTGGTAGTTTGTACCTGTGGCACATCTAAAAACTGCCAAAATGTTTTTTTTCTTGTTAGTGTGTCATGTTGGTGACTGAAACCTGTTATGATGACTTCAACACATTTCTTCAGACAGGTTGGCCCGACTTTTAATGCTGTCCAAAAAATTTTCTATAAGCTGACTAATTTCTTTAGTAATAATTTCTGACTTTTTTATGCTTTATCTTTTAAACCAGGTGGGCAGAGTAATTTTAATGAATATGACGGTGACACACACAGGTGAGTCTGATTAGTTTTGTTCACACTTCTTTTTAAAATATTTATTTATTATCCTAATGTTTCTGCTATATTTCCTGTTTTTCCTTCCAGGCTGGAAGTCTTCCTCCTTCCCTACCAGCATGCCTAGGTGGGCCCCATGTGGGGAAAAGGAGGGCAGACCAGATGGGTCCCACATGGGTTTGTCCATTTAGGGCCCATGTAGGACCCATTTAGACTATGGCCCTACATGGGCAAACCCATGTAGGGCCACCGTGGAACCTGCGACAAAACCATATGGGACCCATATATCAGCCCTCCTTTCCCCCACATGGGGCCCACCTAGGCATGCTAGCAGGGTTTATGTTGGCGAAAACAAGAGCAGTACTAAAGACACTTCACCATCAGTGATCACAAGACAATCCACGGCCACTTCCAATGAACTTTCAAAGCACACTTCACCTTCAGTGCAAAGTACCATGAATGAATGACCTTTGTTATATATTGCTGTCAGTGCTGTTTGATGTTTTGAAATAAACTTGATTACATACTGCAACTGGTGCTTTTGTAGCATCTAATGTCCTTTAAAATAAATTTTGGGATTATTGATGGCCAATAGTTTCTGGGGAAAGAAAAGGTTTTAATTGCTCTAATGGCTTTTATTTGGTAGTAAATTGACAAAAAACTGGGTAATGAGAGAAGGAGAAGACTGGGAAGTGAACCCACAACAGCCGCTTTGAAAACTTGAGCCTTCATATGTGGTTTGTGCTTAATCCCGGCACCACCACAGCACACCCTGCCAGTACTACTTTAAAACTGTTCTGTGTTACATTAACATGTTCATAGTGTTAACTTTTGACAAAATACACTAGTGCTGAGTAAGTCAACACTGATATGTTTAATTTCAACTACTGTGAGTGTTGATTCAACTATATCACAAATAACACTTTCAAAAGTGTAATTTGTACACCATCCAGAGTGGACCAATATAGACACTTTCAAAATGCTGAATTTAACTCTATAGGAGCTGATAGAACACTTCCAAATTTGCTGTGTAATTGTAAATGAAAACTCCAGTTCATACATTAATTGATTTGAATTGTTCAGTTGTTGGGCAATAAACTTTTTTCCATTTATTTTTAAACATCTAATTTGTTTCATAGCTGTGTGTTCTCTCCACCAAATATTTCAAGCTATGCCCTCTTCCTGCAGGTTCCTTACCTACTCATACCTGCTGTCCTTTAATGCCTGGCTGCTACTGGCTCCCGTTGTGCTGTGCTATGACTGGCAGGTGGGCAGCATTCCACTTGTGGAATCTCTGGGTGATGTGCGCAACGTGGCCACCATACTGCTGGCTGCAGTGATGATTGCTCTCTGCTTACACTGCCTCTTCTCACTAAAGGTAAGAACCAGATTGTAACATGTGGTTGACAATCTGACAAGAGCAGCACCAAAGACACTTCACCATCAGTGATCACAAGACCATCCATGGCCGCTTCAAATGAACTTTCAAAGCACACTTCACCTTCAGTGAACTTCAGTCCAACTTTCTTGCTACTTTACACTACTCATTTCCAACTGTAGTTTGTTTAAAAGCTCCGTTCATTTGGGGCAGTGTGAATGCAAACTCTAATGCGGACCAAAAAAGTGAACTCCGGTCCATCTAAAAACCGCTCTCTCAGTTGGGTTGAAGTGAACTCTGACGAGGTTTGAATGCATGTGGAAACCAAGCGGACCGGAGACGGCTCCAAAAGTAGGAAGCGAACTATTGTGCAAGGCATTCTGGTCAATATATTACTCTGTGGGACAGAGGAGGCGTTGTGTTGATTTCTACATGCAACGAGTTTGCATGTAGAGTAAAGGCGACACAGAGTGAGGAAAAGCAGAATATAAGAGGTTTAAAGTTGTTTTACACCAGTGTTAATTTACTTTGTTGGGGTGCGCTACTGATGTAATTCATTAAACGACAAAAACTGGACTAATCTGCTCATTTGTTTGTAGAACTTGGCATAGGAGCCATGGTTTAAATTTTAGCAACCTAATGTCAACAGCGATACAATTATGTAAAATGAATTTACTAACCAACATAAAAGAAAACATTTCTTAGCCCTCTTTTTCATCTTGACAGAATTGACAGAAACTAAACTGTAGATTTATTTCCACCAAGAATACATATTTTACATATGAAAGGTAAGGTAAGATCATTTTATTTTACTAGGATATTTTCAGCAACAGAGCAATTCAAAGTTCTTTACATAAATTAGAAGGAAATACAACCAAACAATAAACCAACTTTAAAGAGACCCTTTCCTATTCACTTACTTTATCATAGAGACTTGAAATTAAGTACAGTTGTAGAACTCTCCAAGACCCTCAGAATTTACAATTAATGTCATAGTGCAAGTATGACAGGAAGTCGGCCATTTTAGATTGAAGTTACGATTTTGACCCCATTTTGGCCATTTACTGGCGTCGCATTTGATTGAACTCCTAAGGATTTCTATCGATCGGCTTCAAACTCGGTCAGATTGTTCATAAGGCATGGCCGATTCAAAGTTATCAAAGGTTTGCGTTTTCGAGACTGCTAAAGGGGGGTTTCCTGGAGTCAAAGTTCACCTATTTGCCATGAAACACAAAACTAAATTTTAATAACTTACACAAAAGCTCACAGAGGCACCAAACTTTCAGTGCTTGATCATCATTGGGTGCCCTACAATACCCAATGGTAAAATTATGACATCACTGAGGCTACGCCCCCCGAGAACAGGAAGTGTCATGTTTTACTCTGAACGGTCGCTATCTGACCCCTTTGACCTGATCAACATAAAACTGTGTCCACCGACAGAAAACATGTTGGTGTGTTATCGATTCCAACCCTGTTTGTTTTTGATGGAGTACGTGGCCATGACGGCGTGGCGATGTGACCTGTAACGGCGTGTCCATATGTTTGGCTCTAGATTCCACAATTTTTAGTCCAGCTGCACCAAATTTGACATGAGTGATCCTGGTTGGATCCTCTACGATGGTATGTCATCATAGTCTGACGTCATCTAAGCCCCACCCCCTCAGATCAGGAAGTGCGTTTTTTTTCCTTGGAAAGCTCCATCTCTGGCTCGCTCAACCTAATCAAGATAATTCTGTGTTGGATGACAGATAACAAGTTGGTTTCACTTGCTTTAAACCGCCAAGAGTTTTCAATGGAGGTCGTGGAAATGGCGGCATGTCAAAATGACCTGTAACGCCGTGTCCATACGTTTGGCTCTAGATTCCACAATTTTCAGCTGCACCAAACTCACTAGGATGCATCCTTATCCATCCCCGAACAGGAATCCATAACAGTCGTTGATGGGCGTGGTCTAATTGCTCTACAGCACCCCCTATAATTTTTTTAAATGATCAGCCCCAAGCCATGCTTTAACCTAGAAATATGAAACTTGCTACACATGTCTATCTTGTCAGGACCTATAAAGTCTCTTGGAGCCATGGTCAAAATCCAACAGGAAGTCGGCCATTTTGGATCAAAGTCGCGATTTCCTGTTTTTCAGAGACGTCACATCTGACGTGTATCTCAAACTCCTACAGCGTTTGAGATACAGACTTCAAATTCAGTCAGCAGATAGTTGAGACATTAAAGGTCAAAAGTTATCACAGGAATTTTTGTACGTCAAAGCATGTGGGCCAAACTTTGACTATTCGCCATATAACATCAAAGTGACATAACTTCCACATACCAGGTGACAGCTGCATCAGACTTCAAATATCTCACTACTGACCAACCCTCATCAGATTATCATGGTCAGATTATGACGTCATAATAGCCCCGCCCACTTCCGACAGGAAGTCACCTGTTTTTTTCTACTGTATGTCTTACTTTTATTGGGTAATTCATATGAAATTAGTCCTCTGCCACCTGACATAAAATGACCTGATGATGAACTCTGTCAATGCTGGCTGACCCATGGGGGCGTGGCCAAATGGGAGTCCCTCACCATATGCACACAATTGTCTCTAAATCACACACGCACCTTTCAATTGGCACCAAACTGGATACCTATGACCTTTATTCACCACTAAAGAGCCCAACAGGATTGAATTGTAATTTGACTCCACTGCGCCCCCTAGGTCATTCCATCAGCTATATCTCCTCTCTACATCAACCGATCTGCCCCAAATTTGTGGTGTGTTGCCAGGGAACCACGCCGAACTCATTGATGCGTATGCCCTGGCGGACGCATGCTTAAACTGCGCGAGAGCGTAAGCGGTGGCAGTTGGGCAGCGGTGCCGGATCCCCCACGGTGGCTATAGCCCGGAGCTCCACTTGGCCACTCAAGTCTCCGCGGAGCTTTAATTTTTCTTTGTCACTTTGTACATTACATACTTCATACACACTACAGTACTTGAAACATATGAAGTTACCAGAACAAATAAGGATCAATTACAACACACTTTCTGGCTGAAAAAACTTATATTAAATATCTTCACGTTTTTCAAGAGTACATTGCCACTACACTATCACAGAATTGTACAAATTGTCAATTTATTAAAGGTTTACAGACAACCTATAAATTATGAAAATTAGCACAATAAAACAATAGGTAACAGTGAGTGAGGATCAACAACAGAACATTCCCATTCGCTGGACCACTGCACTTTACAGAAATCTACAAAAAAAAGAATAAAACAATAGAGAAATTAAACAGAGAAAGCACTTGTAGCATGTTGTGGACTCATGCTACAAGTCCACAATTTCTGCATAATCAGAATGCAGAAATTGTTTCCGTTGTTTTAAAAAGTTTGTCAGTCTGCATTTTCCCCATCTATACGCTTCCCGACCGCCCTGTGCCTTAGGGGCTTAAAAAAAACAACACTGCGCGCACATTGCGCAAAACTCTGAAACGGGAGGACCGGGACATAAAACGGAGCGACAAACTAGATGTGAATTATGGCATAAAAACAGAGAATCCGACGCTGAACAGTGAAAAATCAACACATGATGTGAAACACATGACGATTAGGCGGCGCGGCAGGTGATGAGTGAAGATTACTGGTGGTGAGTGTCAATAAATGATAAAATAAATCTAGCAACAGGAAAGAAACTAAAGTGGACATAGCAATAAACCAAGAGAGGACAATACTAATCAAAGGAAACTAAATGAAATGAAAGAACAAAACGCAAGAATAAACTAAGAAACTAAACTAAATACAGAGGAATAAACTGGTATGGCAAGACCTTTCGAGCAATAATTAATACAGAGGACTGTATGGCAAGAATAAACAGACACTATTTCCAGATAAAAGGTAAAATAATATTGTTGAAGTGCCATGGGTTTGTTGAGACCACATCTAGTACTGAGAATAAATATATCTTACAGACCATAACAGTAAATAACTGATTACTTATTTATGTTTTTAATTAGATTTGATATATTTATTTCTTCAGTATTATTTTTCATGTCAGTTTTAATGTCCTGAGGCTGATGACTCCATGACACTTTCAATTTGACTCAATAGGATTTGATTAAGAACCAAATTTGTTCTTTGTAATTTTTGTCCAGTAAAACTATTAATCTATAATCAATAGACAGGTCTTGTATAAAGATATAATCAATGTTTCTGTCTCATATTTGTATGGCATTAAAAGGATCTGGAACATTTGTTTTTCCACTGAAAGCTCTGTTTTGCACAATAAATGCCATGTGGGTGAAGTTTTATGGATGATGCTCTGATGTCCCATTATCCTGAAGGCAGCACAGAGCTGCACCACCAGAAACTGACAAACACTGAAGAGAAGAAGAGCTCAGATTAATGTAGTTACAGTTCTATCCATGTTTTAATGTTGCAGAGCTCAGTAGTTTTGCAAACAGTCCAAAGTTTAAACTGGCATGTTCTTCTTCTTTTATCTGGTCATTTTGTGGAATATTTAACAACTAGAAAATGGTAAATAAGAATAATTTTCCACTCTGACTGGCTGCTGTTAGTTCTACCAATTTTAACTTGAATGTTCATTGCATTTTTTTGTAGACGCCGGTGAAAATAATTTCTATTCCCATGACTTATTTGTTCTCTGGAAAATTATTTTTGATAACAAATACAGAAACAAGCATAAAAATCAAAACATCTACAATAGTGATAGTAATATTAATGATAAAATAATGGTCAGTGCAAAGTAGCCTACAAATTTTTTGGTGGGGGGCGGTGAGGGACCTGGATAAAGGCTAGGGGGGGGCGTTGGGCCAAAAAAGGTTGAGAAACACTGTATTAGAGCTTTAATGTGGCTTTTAGTTGGTATCAAGTAACATAATTCTGTTTAATAAGGTCTATAACACTATCATATGCCAGAAAACTATTCCTACTTCTCAAAGTTTTACCATAACCAGTCGATATTTGTGACAGAGTTTTATGTTTCTGACTTGATGGTTGGAGAGGGGAAGAAGAACTATTACTATTTAAAGGAACAGTGCCCTCTAGTTAATTTCTTTAGCATATCATACTTCAAGCAAGTGGCAGAGATGGCTCAATCAGGTTGAGCTAAGTTAGGCACTCCTCATATTGAGATATAGAGACCCAAAATGTGCTCAACCCAGTTAAAGGGTTAATTTGCTTAAACTGCAAAAATATGTTGAAGATAAGAATAATGAACAAGTTATAACAGCAGCCTAACAATGTCAAAGACTCTTTCACATATGAGCTTAATTAAAACCAGGTTAGGTTTATGAAGAAAGCCATATTAAGTCACAACAAACAGCCTCGCAGTAATAACATGAAGTAGAATGATTGTTATAATAATAATCATAAAAATCACAATAAAATTGATAAAATAGCAATATCTGGAACCTAGGTAAGTTTGTTTACACAACAGTGCAACCATACAGACATGACTCAGGAGACTAGAACTTCAACCAGGCCGTGTTGTCATTTCTGATTGAAAATTAAAAAGTTCTGAAGCAGGTGTTTGCTGTCGGCTGACATGATCTCTGCAACAGGACTAAAAACGTAAACAAACAACATTAAATGAAGACATGTTTTTCCAAGGAATTTTCTATCTTCTTCCTTCCATCTTCCCTTACTATGTTTTGCCTTCTAACTCGTCTGTCACAGCTTCACTTCTCTCCCTTTTCTTTTCTTTGGCTGTTGACCCTGTCCATGTCCTTCCATTGTAGGATATTTAACATTGTGTCGAGCTTTGGCTAAGTACACCATATTCTTGCCAACAGATGGTTCATGAGATGCACTTCCACTCTATTTCAGAAAACTGGTTGAACGTTGGTTGAGCTAATGCTTCAAACATTATTTGTTAGAAAAGTTCAAGATTCACTTGGGAGCAATTTATCAATTCAGGACTGTCTCTTTGACCGGCAGAGGCTCTGCATTCAGGAAGGAAGTGAGGCAACAAAATGTAGTTGAGGTGGGTTTATTTGGGAGCTCCAGGTCACCATTACACTGACACCCTTCACACAGTGAAACAAAGCAGCTGACATTTATACCTGAGGCAAGTTCCAACACTTACACCAGATCAAAAAAGACAATCAAGAAACAAACACTACTTACACAAACCTAGTAAAGAATAGATCCAACAAATATTTACATGCATGCAAATTATTAAAATTAAACTAATCTAAGGTCAATCAAAAAAACAAATGTAACTAAATATAAATCCTCAGAGTATTACCCCTCTTAATGGAAGATGTATGGTCAGGAGCATTTGTCTCCCTTTCTGCTCGACTTGCTGAGACACACCCAGAAAGGCAAATACTCAAACAATTATCTCAAAATTTAACCAATCTAAATCAGAAACAAACTGACATTACCCCCCCACATTCTCTGAACAGGAAAGATGTCCAGTATCCCCACCCAAAACGAATGTTCACTAAATATCACAATGCAACTGAAATAAAGAACTGATACAAACACATTTGGATTGTAAATAAATAACATAATATCAATAATCAATATGGGATGGAACCCCTGGTCTCCATCACAAGGACAGATTTAGAAGAACTATCTAATAGAAATATATAAAAATATTATTGACATTATATTGTTCCCATTGCCCTTTGCATGTTAACACTTGTACTTACACTTATACACTTATATGCTTAAATTTTGTGGAGGTTGAGACAATTCAAAAAAGAGCCGTTTAATGCATTTTGATCAACATGATTAAAGCAACTGAAAATGTAGGAAAAAGCAGAGAGGTGTGCATAATCACTTGCATGTTGTGCAAAAGCATTTGAAACTTGCTCAATGGAATGAGAAATTGTTTTTATGTACATGTGTGACACAATGATTTGAAGTTTGCACAAGTAGGATAATTTATATTATGTTTTGAGAAATGCACCCAAGCTACTGAGAAAAACTAAAATATTTAATATTGTTATTGCGCAATAGTGAACCACACCCAAACCTTCTCACAGACTCCCGCAGACTGACTTGTTGGTTTCAGAAACCACTCCTGTTAACGGTAGCTCTCTCTCTATCAATTACATGCACTTGTTATAGTCTAGATAAATTTTAGAGACTCTCCAGTCCCTATACTGTCTCATCAAACTAAATAAGTGAGGCTTTGGGATGTAGTTCCACTCGTCCCCAGATGTTGAAATGATCTTGGCAGCTGAAAAATTTAATATCCATGGTTAGAGTCCTGTCTTGGCAAGGCAGAATCCTTTTCAGAATAGTTCCAAAGTTGAACTGGTGGGTGTCCTCCGTGGACTCAGTTCCTTATCACTCGGTGATCTTTGTCTGTTCCCCAAGTCCACTGCAGCATAGTTGAGATCTTTTGGGCTGAGAGTAGGGCAGTTGTCAAATCAGAAACCCGGGCTGTGGGTAAATGGATCCTGTTCCCTTCTCGAGCAGTGCGATGTCTTCACCTCCCCCGGGTATCAAGGCACAGCCCTCTGTCGATCCTGCATCTTCATGTGGTCTTGACTCAAACACTGTGGAACAAAGAACCCCTGGTTCCTCTCTCTCCTTATTTTTATGCCTTCCATGTTTGGGTGTGTATGCATCGGCTGCTTACACAACCTTCTCCGAGCAATTACCACTTGTAGTGACCCTTGACGTCAGGCCCATACGGTTAATTGCTGACTTTTAATTCCCTAGAACAGCATCATTTACTTTTGAACTTCCTTTTTGTTAAAATATCCTTGCTGATGTTCTTGCTGATGCTCTTATCATTCCCGTTCATCTGCAGCCATCGCCCATAATTTCACAACGTTTCCTGTTTCTTCCGTGACCACAGTTCTTCCTTCCATTCGACCTCTAGTTGTGACACAGTATAAGAGACTTTTACACTTAACTTGTAGTCATTACTTTTATCCATTTTTTCCAGTAAATCAAGATTCCTTATTACTTTCAAACCAAAATCACAGAACTCATAATCAACATTAAGTCATAGTGTATTTAAAACAAAGATTACATAATTTTCAATCAATATTAAATTAGAATGCAAGATTACTTATTGCCTCTAAGGTTCCTGTGACCTGTTTTCTGTGTCTCCTGGAAAGATCTCAATCAGTCCTAACCTGGTTTCATGACAATATTTAAGTTTTCCTTATCTCACAACCCTTCAACTGTCATAAAGACACTACTGTCCTCATGGACCCAATGATGTAAATGTAAGTATTTTGGGGGTGACTGTTAAAAGGTTAAAGGAAAATGTTAAATATTGGAATTACTGCCAAGCTTTCAACTGACCTCCAAGTATTAAAGTATTGAAACAAAAGCTTCACAGTTTTAACTAGAGCTGCTGGTTAGTCTGCAAAGGAGGAACAGTTTGTCCTGCTCTTTATAATCTAGTATCCTTGGGATGTTGTAGTATGTAACTGTATTACAATTTTTCACTGTAAATTTTATAGATTTTTTGCAGTGTAAGTAAGCAACATCCTTAACTCTTCCTATGTCATTTTAGTTTTGTAAATTTGTCACTTTCTGACAAATTTACAAAACTAATAAATATATATAATAAATACTGTAAGTATAATATATAATAAATTTTCATTGAGTTAGAAAATTTTACATTCTTAATCTTAATCTCTGGGAAGCAAAATACACATTCAGGGATTGATCTTTGCAGAGTATTGGCAACTATCAACATAATTAACAATTGGTTTCTGTTTTATTTTGTTTTTTTCAGTAGACACAGAGTAATTCTTAGGTGTTCAAACTTCAGAATTAACAGACCGTCATTAACCAGAAATGACTTTCTAGAGGATGAAAGTTCTCTAAAAAAAGCTTTGTTGCCAGCTGATTTGGTAAAGAACTACATGGGTTATCTTTCTGGAAGGAGTCCTGTTTTTGCAGGTTTCACAGTCATTATTGAGTCTACAGATAATCCAGCAATCAGGTCTAAGTTGTACCTGTGCAGACTGGACATATAAAGAGAAAATATTTCCAAAATGTGCAGATTGGCAAAATGAATAAAACAGGAGAACTAACTCTAACAGCTAACATCATGTGAAGGAATGCTCCTGCTAGCTTAATGGTTCTGCCTCCATAATGGAAGCAAAATAATTTCTTAAATGATTTTTGGATTTTTTATAAGGACATAATGACCATGACTATAATTATTTCATTTTACAATTGATTTTAGATATGCTTTTAAAAAACCATATATGGAAGTAGGACAAGTGCTGCAAATTAGCTTAAGCACCACAATACAATCATGAGACTGCTGTTTTATTCAGTTTGTCTTTGTTAATGTGTGTCTGTCCCTATCAAATAAACCTAATAAATAAATGACCTTGACCGAATGAGGTTTTGAAACTGTTACATTTGTTACATTTTCTTTGTTGTTTTCATGCACCTTCCATTCACAAGTGAGTGCTGTTCTACTTATGTTGATTGTGTTTTTGCTCTGATGATCCTCTTTTTTTCCTACCTACAGAGGCAGGAGAACAAGGAGGTGTTGGTAGGAATTTTCTTTCTTGTATTTCCCTTCATTCCTGCCAGTAATCTTTTCTTCAGAGTGGGATTTGTTGTTGCTGAAAGAGTTCTCTACATGCCCAGGTGAGTGTGTCATATCTGGGTGAGAGACAGTGCAGAACTTTTATAACTGTCCTTTATTGTCTGTCAGAAACAAATATAAATAAACAGATCTGTTTATAAAATAATATAAATGAAGATGTAAAAGCAACACACTAGAGTCAAATATTCAGATCATTAGCAGGACTTTGGAGAGCTTGACATTCAGGAGATAATTCAGCCATTAAATTCAGGTGCTTTGACCCAGGGACACATCTGATATGTTGAAACAGATGATTCGACAAAAAGCACAAAAATGATCAACTAAATATAGTATTATCAGCTCATCCCAGAAAGCTACCATTGCTCAATTCAGGGATAACTGGAAGAGTTTGATCGACATGCAACGCCCCCCTAAAATGTTGCTGGGCCTTCAGTGTAATTGGCAGTTTTCAAAACTTATTTTGAAGAGTTTCTTTTGTAAGCCAACTAATATATCTTCAATCATAGCAACCTATGTTACACAATGTTGTCCTGAAACTTACCTGACTTTTTGTTTTCTCTGTCTTGTCCTTCTGCAGTATGGGGTATTGTATCCTTGTGGCTGCTGGTCTAGGCCGGGTCTTTTCAGTTGCAGGCCGCTGGGGCACCACACTCCTCAGTGTCTTCATGTTGCTGCTGATTCTGCTCTTCTCCTGGAAAACCGTCCAACAGAACACCGTCTGGCTCTCCAGGGAAGCCCTCTTTCGGTGAGTGCGTCTCTCTCTGTTTCTGATTTATAATAGGTACAATGATATAGTGTAATAGGTTTCTACACACAAAAATGACTATATTGCCGTATTGCTGCCCTTTTCATCGAACATTCATATATTACATAATGTTTTTATACAGTGTGCATTCTATATTCAATCTTTTTTATGAACAAGCTCCCATTCAGTCATGAAAACATGAAAAATGATTATAGGATTAAATTGATTATTTAATAACTAATCCTTTTCTCAGGCCTTGTGGTTGTGTCCTCAAATTCTTGTTTACATATCTATATTCTGCAGACTACAACGTTCTACAAAGAAATATAAGAAAAAAATAGTCACATGAAGCATAAAGCTGCACAGTAAGACTGAATGTATGTCACCCAACAGTAATGGGTTTTCCCCATCCAACTTACACTCTTGTCTACTTCCATCTAACTTTAAACATGCGCTGAAAATGTCCATCACTGAGAACTGGGCTAGTCTTTAAAAATCTACTATTTTTAAATTTTAGATGAACTAATGTTCATAGCCACTTATGAAGTAATTTTCTAAGTAATTATTTAGAGAAGTAATTTCCATCCATCCATCCATTTTCTTACACCCTTGTCCCTTGATGAGGTCGGGAGGTGCTGGTGCCCATCTCCGCCTGGCGTTCTGGGCGGGGGCGGGGTCACCCTGGGCAGGTCGCCAGTCTGTCGCAGGGCAACACAGAGACACACAGGACAAACAACCATGCACACACACACTCTCACCTAGGGCCAATTTAGACAGACCAATTAACCTCACAGTCATGTTTTTGGGCTGTGGGAGGAAACCAGAGTACCCGGAGAAAACCCACCATGCACAGGAAGAACATGCAAACTCCATGCAGAAAGGCCGGGGCCGGGAATCGAACCCAGAACCTTCTTGCTGCAAGGCAACAGCTCTACCAACTGCGCCACCGTGCAGCCCCAAGAAGTAATTTGCAAAGTAAAATATTTTTTCTTTAGAGCAGTATTTCTTAAACTTTTCCAGGTCAAGGACCACTTGACCCATTTAACAAGCACTCATGGGTCATTTAACTTAAAATTGCCGCTGCAATAACAGAACATCTTAACATCTGTAGCCTGAAATTAAAATATTTGTCTTTGTTCCTTCTAATGTGAAGGGTGTTGCTTGTTTTTTAAGTGTGAATGGCCATAAACAATGAAACCATAAACAAGTATCCTCTTGGCATTTTGAGTTATTTTCAGGTTTTGAAAGTATGGATTCTAAACCCTCCAGTGATAGAAAACACATGAAAATTAAAAAAGTTCTTTATTACAAGTGTTGTGTGCAGTAGTATCATTTTAGGGCTATTTGTAAATTACAAGCACAATAAAAGGAAAATAGACTTGATTTTTGCACCAGCAAAAATAAACATTTTCTTTCAGTCAGTAGCTAGCCCAACATAACTAATTTTACGTTAGGTGTTACGATGCAGTTATTCTGTGTGGGGTCAGCTCTGTCCACCACCTTGTCACTGTCATATTTTATTCAGCACTGCCCCAGACTTATAATTGCATGCTTGTGGCATGCTATGTATATGTATCGTAATATAACAGTGTTCAAAAACAAAGATTCTGAAACTCACCTTGAGAAACCTTCCACCGGTTTCTGTCTGCAGGCTTTTTTTTAGTGACCTGGCCTTTAGCCATTTTTCCATTATTATTTTTAAACACAATGTTTTGGTAAGCTAACTGTAGCATTGCACTTTGAGCTCATATCAGAGCAAATAAACGGTTGTTTACATGCAGTACCCCTGTCTGCGGCTCTGACATGGAGAGTTTGATGGCCTCAGTCTAGCTGTCCAGTTTGCTATCCAGGCAAATTAAGTTCTGCAGCAAAGCAGCCATAAAATCCGTCGGGGATACCGATCACACGTACATTGTTCAGCATTATCATTGTTTAAAGCAGCACTATTTCATAAAAAAAATCATACTCAACTAAAGGTCACAGAATGTTAATCTTCTTTGAAGGATTCTTTTTATATATCTTTTTTCTGCCATTTCAGCTCTGGTTTCAAGACTCTGCCTCACAATGCCAAAGTCCACTACAACTATGCCAACTTTCTGAAAGACAGCGCTCGACATGAAGAAGCTATTTACCACTACAACAATGCCCTCAGGTGGGACTCCATGTGTACTGAATTATTCTGTTAAGCTAAAATGTAGTCTATTTTGTATAAATCGAACTGAATTCTTTGTTAATTTAGATGTTATGTAGCAACTAACCTGAACAATGTATTTTTCAATAAGTGTCAGCAATACTTTCAGCGAAGGCAAAGTTTTAACTTCTATATAGCTTCATACCATAATTGTAATTATTTATTTCATTACAATTGTAAAACCAGAGGTAAGATTCTAAGAGTAGTGACTCCACATTTTTACCAAAGTTTGTGTTGAGCAGGGTCTATGTCCACTGTAGTGAATTATTTTTTATTTACCTTTTGAGTTGGCTCTGAAAATAACATGTAGTGGCACAAACTCTTAGCACATCACATGTATCCTTGAACACTATTATTAGTTTGGAACTTTTCACAGCTTATTTAAATGAGAAGAACATCAGTTAATTTGTCCTTATCAGTTTGGATGCTCGCTGTTTCTGTTTCTTTTGTTTCCTTTTATATTCAGCAAAAAATATGCATTTCTGCTGAGCAAAAAATGCTTTTTTCATTCATTCATTAGCTGAAATAATATTCTGGGTTTTCATTTTCCTCAGAAACCCTGCTTATGAGAATCACGGTTTACTTTAGCTAGCAGTTTAATAATGCTAACTTGCTAAGCCTGGTGACAGGAAACAGATGTAACTGGAAGACCTTGTTGACAGTACTTGTAGCAGACTTCCCCTCAAATCAAGGAATTTGGCTTTACTGATGATGGTTAGGTTTATTGAAGTAAGCCATAAGTTTCACAGTAAGAGCTGTTGCACAAAACACAAAAGACAGTGTAAGACACAAAACATGCTCTTACAATTGTAATGTTTAAAAAACTGAAAACAACGTTCATTACTAACATCAACCGATTCAAAAACTATACCATATAAACCAAAAATCACAATTACAATTGATCAACATTAGAAATATCCTATTTACAAAATAAATGTACCTTTTGCCTCTATCAAGGGGGCTGCTAATAACAAGATGCATTTATAACACTGTTGCAACTTTTCTTCTATTCTCTCTGTTGCCAAGCAGCCATTGTGTAACACAAACAGCGGAAGCTCTCCCATCAAAATAAAAGCATTAAATTAAAAAAACAGAAGTCAACTAACAAAATAAAGGCAATAAGCGCCAAAAAAAGAACACAACAAATAAGGAGCTTAACCTGGGGTTATTTACATAGTGTCTTAAAAACAACAAAAAATTAAAATAAATGTTTTTTTTTCCGCATGTTTCTTAAATCCTATCTAAGTTTTCATTCAGTGGTTTTTAAACATCATGTAATGCTGTAACCAGTTATTATTATAACCAATAATAACCATTTACAGACAATGCAAGGCATACATGAACTAAGTAACTGATTGCTAACATTTCAACACAGGACATACAACTAAAATTTTAACATTTGTTCATTGAGAATGACAATGCTGTTAAATTTGACTTAATGATTTCAATATAGATAAATTAAAATATTTTAAATTGTTTAACATTTAAATTAAAACATTTTAATTAAAATTTAAAAAAGGAGCTGGCAAAGTTAATTTGTAAAAGTGTAAAAACAATCTCCATATTTGGAATGTTGTTACCATAAAGCGTTTCCCATAGAAAACTTGCTAAGCCTGGTGGTTGGAGCTGAGGTGGTCCATCGTGTTTTTGTATTAAAAAATGTTGACAGGAAATGTGAAAATATTACATTATTGACAATATTTAAACAACTAAAGAGTCTTAAAAACAACAAACAAAAAATACACTTAAAATAATGAACTTTGTTTTATGTATTCTAATAAAGAACCTTGATCAGCCAGTGAATCTAAAAACATTATGTTATGCTGGTCACATTTAGAGCAATCCTAATGCATAAATTAACTCAGCGACTGCTTAAGGCCCCCCCAGACCTGCAGGGGACCCCATAAATACAATCATTTTAACACAGACCAGAGAGCTAGAATTTTAATATTTGTTACAGAGAATGACATTGCTGTTAAATTTCATTTAATGGTTTTATCAGTGATAACATTTTTTAAATAGTTTAAGTGTAAGATTCTTCATTTTTGTTTTGTTGCTACAATTTGATGCTATGAGGATGATTTTTGTGTTTGATCTTTGCTCAAAAATACATCTCAGTAAATTACATTAATCAGTGTCTGCCACTATGCTCGGCCAATTAAACTCCCCCAGATTTCACTGAAAGTATTTTGAAACTGTGGTAGTGGTGCTGATGTCCTTAACAGGAAGAGGGACCCTAAATAAATTCTGCTCAAGACCATTAACAACATTGAACCAACCTTGCATGACAAACGGGAGCCACTGCATTGCACAGCTCTGCTGGATTGGAGAGACAGAGAGATTTAATTTATGTGTAGAGACCCAACTTTTCCATTTTGTGACAGCAGAGTTTGTAATAAGCGCTAACAAAGCTATGTTTGTTTTCATAGCTAGGATTCTTCACATGAGTTTTCCTTATCTGTTTTTCATATTGTCAGCAGTCCCTGTAAGTGCTCATTCATGTATTAAAGCTAAAATCAGTTTGACTGGATTGGAGCAGAGGCACTGAATGATTTTGGTTTGAACATACCGTGAAAGCTATAAAAACAAATTTAATGGAATTATCAGACATTATTGCTCTTAGATATATGCAATCTGTTTACTTTAGAATGTCTTATGTCATATTAAACAAATTCAAACAAATCTAAATAAACACCAGCTTCTATACCAGTGTTTCTCAACCTTTTTTGGCCCAGCGCCCCCCTAGCCCTTATCCAGGTCCCTCACCGCCCCCCACCAAAGAATTTGCAGGCTACGTTGCACTGACCATTATTTTATCATTAATATTACTATCACTATTGTAGATGTTTTGATTTTTATGCTTGTTTCTGTATTTCTTATCAAAAATAATACATATAATATAATAATATAAAAATTATACCGGCATCTACAAAAAATGCAATGAACATTCAAGTTAGAATTGGTAGACCGAACAGCAGCCAGCTAGAGTGGAAAAAATATTATTTTGTGCCATTTTCTAGTTGTTAAATATTCCACAAAATGATCAGATAAAAGATGTTCAACATGACAGTTTAAACTTTGAACTATTTGCAAAACTACTGAGCTCTGCAACATTAAAACATGGATAGAACTGTAACTACATTAATCTGAGCTCTTCTTCTCTTCAGTGTTTGTCAGTTTCTGGTGGTGCAGCTCTGTGCTGCCTTCAGGATAATGGGACATCAGAGCATCATCCATAAAACTTCACCCACATGGTATTTATTGTGCAAACCAGAGCTTTCAGTGGAAAAACAAAAGTTCCAGATCCTTTTAATACCATACAAATATGAGACAGAAACATGGATTATATCTTTATACAAGACCTGTCTATTGATTATAGATTAATAGTTTTACTGGACAGAAATTACAAAGAACAAATCTGGCTCTTAATCAAATCCTAATGAGTCAAATTGAAAGTGTCATGGAGTCATCAGCCTCAGGACATTAACACTGACATGAAAAATAATATTGAAGAAATAAATATATCAAATCTAATTAAACATACATAAGGGATCAGTTCTTTACCGTTATGGTCTGTAAGATATATTCTCAGTACTAGATGTGGTCTCAACAAACCCATGGCTCTTCAACAATATTATTTTACCTTTTATCTGGAAATAGTGTCTGTTTATTCTTGCCATACAGTCTCTGTATTAATTATTGCTCGAAAGGTCTTGCCATGCCAGTTTATTCCTCTGTATTTATTGTTCTTCATTCATTTCCATTTAGTTTCCTTTGATTAATATTATCCTCTCTTGGTTTACTGCTATGTCCACTTTAGTTTATTTCCTGTTGCTAGATTTATTTGATCGTTTATTGATGCTCACCATCAGTAATCTTCACTCATCACCTGCTGCGCCGCCTAATCGTCATGTGTTTCACATCATGTGTTGATTTTTCACTGCTCAACATCGGATTCTCTGTTTTTATGCCATAATTCACATCTAGTCCGTCGCTCTGTTTTGCGCAATGTGTGCATTTTTGTTTTTTTTACCACATATGCTGCAGGGCGGTCGGGAAGCGTATCAATGGGGAAAAGGCATTTCTGCATTCTGATTATTGAAATTTAAAAGTGCTGTGTTGTTCCATCACCCCCGTTTCATACCGGACCACTTACAGCTCCGGTGTTAACGCTATAAAATGAACGATCTCTATCTGGTATCACCATGGAGGGATTTCTTTATTTAAAAGGGTTCATTTTTCAGAGGGAGACACAGTGAAGGTATCGTAATTTTAGCTACCAGTAGCAGGAGAGGAGCTAACAAGAAGCTAACAGAAGCTACAAACACTGAATAGAAGAAGATCTGCCATCAATACAGTTGCAGCCAAGCATGATTTAATGTTACACAATACAGTTTTACCAAATTGCTCAAAGTCTAAACTGGCATTGTTGTGCATTTAAGGTGTAAAGTTTACCTTCGACCAAACGCCCCCCTAAGGCATCCCAGCGCCCCCCTTTTGTAAAAATGTCCGCCAGCGCCCCCTGCCGTCCTCTGAACGCCCCCTGGGGGGCGGTACCGCCCACGTTGAGAACCGCTAGTCTAGATGTAAAAACGTTCTCTCCTACTGAAGTTTAATATAAATCAATTGGCAAGAAGTTGAAGGCATTGCAACTAGATTTTGCTTCTCACGATAATACAATTAAACTTTTAACTTTAATTAATCTTGGACACATTCACAAACATCTTTAATATAATAAACTAACATGCTTTCAATGTAAGTCAGCCAGGCGCTTAAAATTACTCTGAAATCAGCAGATGTAACGTTTCATATCGTCTTCTTTTACTGTTGTTCCTCTGTTTCTACGGAGTTAAATTGACTTAATCTAAAGGTAATACTACCAAAATAAAATCCAAAGTTTCAAAATAAACTTTAAGTTGAATAACCAAGCTTGGAACAACCATTTATGCATTTGGTCATTTATTAGTCCTTTATAGAGGGAATTTCATATGCTGTAGTTTGAGGATGCAAAAAGACAGTATGCTGCACAATTATGAGGCGAGCATGGCAGCTCCTTCATGGGCTAAGCCACCTGACCACCGGGGAACACACAGATAAACTTTATCAACCACACAGAGACATGCACTGCCAGAATGCGTATTTGGCAATCGTGTTGAGATGTAAATGCATGTGCCACTCATTATTTGTTTACAAAGATATATCATTCGCTCCACACTGCACGCTCAACGCCCACCTCCAAAACGCAACCTTTTGTTGTATTATATTTGCACTGCCTGCTTGCACAACGATGTGGTTTTAAAACTTGATGCCTACCTTGGTAAAGTATTCTGCAAAAAACGAGTCCGCACCGGAGTGTAATTTAAATGCTGATACAGGAGCTGCTCTGCAAGAACACCTTACAAATCGTCCAGTTTGAATGACAGGTTGCGAGCACCAGCCATGCTGAGGTGAACTTCAGAGATGCAGTTGTGACAGGCAGCCAACCGCAGAGCCCCCGACAAGGTGATTGGTGTACACCCGGCTTTGTGCCCTGTTCAGTGCATCAACTATTCAATTCATCAACTATGAACTCGTCTTTCAGCAGCAATTCATGGAGCAGTGCGCAGCAAAGATGGATGCAGTCTAAGGTTAATTTTGTATTAAAAAAACCCTATTTAAAATAAAAATGAGGGGCCCTCCAATCTTACAATACACTGGGGGGAACCCTGCTGTAGGTTTAATCTTAAAATATGAGTTTAATCTTTGTTTTTTAACTCAGTCTGTTCAAAAACACACCTCAGCAAATAACAATTATCAGTGATTGCTTTTACACATGGCTAATTAAACTAAAATTCCGCTCAATCTATATTGAAATGCTGTTATGCTTCGTTCAAACTGAACCTGTCTCGCGCCTCCAACGCGAGTCGTTTGTGTGCACTTGGACACACGTCTAGAGCAAGATGTCAAACTTCTCAATTCAAATACGTCAAAATCGCTCTAGATGCACATTGAGAGGAGCTGTTGTTTTTTGTTTGCTTCTTTCATTTAACGCACATTGGCAGGAGTCTCTTGCCTTTTTTTTCTCCCGGTTACGTTGAACAATGTTTGATGAAATATTGAGCCTGCATTTGCTGAAAACAAGAGGATGTGGTCGTTTGGTGCCTCGCTGTATTTGAATTCACCTGATAATTCAGAAGAAACCAAATGAAAGTTGAATGAATTGAAGTTGAATATTCTCATTTTAAAACGTTACAGGTAAAATTAGATTATTACTACATCATTTTTAAAAAACAGACCAAGCACGGAACCCTTTGGTACCGCATAAATATATTTATTACATGAGGAAGATTTGTCATTAGCGTTAACAAACTGCAATCCAACAGACAAATTGTGACCATTTGTGTTTACTGTGTAGTTATTTTAGAGGTTTTCTGTGTTTAGTCCTGTCCCTGTTCTGTCTTCCCTGTAGATTGCTTCTCAGGTGTGTCTCATTCCCTGATTACCCTCCCTGTGTATTTAAGTCCACCTGTTGTCTTTGTGTCTTGTTGGGTCCTCATCAAATGTCATCTGTTTTGTCCGTCTGTTTCCCAGTTTCCCAGAGCTGTCACTGTTGGACTTTGTTTAGGAGTATTTATCATTTACATCATGTCTTCCTGGGCCTACCTCCCCCATCTCCTCACCGACACTCTAAATATGATCTAAAGTTATATAATGCTATGCCTTTGTTCTCCTTGGAGCTTGAACATGCCTGGCAAAGTAAAAAAAAAACATGTATGTGAAGGCCACATGAAGTTAGCTTGTAAGGTACAAAGCTAAAACAGAATCTCTGTGTTTGATTGAATTCAAAAGCATTTATGTCATTTATTATCTACCTTGTTCATCTCCGCTGCTTTTGTAGCAGCAGGGTAGCAAATGGAGCTTTAGTTTCAAAAGTAACCGTTCAGTGTAATTTTTCAATCCTGCCTGACATTCTAAATAACCTGAACAACCTTAGCAGTATTCCTGTGGTTGTTCAGGAATCAAACTATTGGTCTGAACACAACTTTGCAGTGTGTTGGATAAAGAACAATTTTTTTTATCTAATGTTCCTCCTTATTTCAATAAATTACTGTTTGGGAAAACAAACCCTTGTTGTGTGACTATCTTTTTTTACACCTATGTCTTTTTGTTGATGAGCCATGATTGTATACAGTACAGAAAGTGGTACTACTAAATGTATTTCAGATTTCTTGAGAAAAGTTTGTTCAGGATCTTCTGATAAAGGCAATTTCCCTTGAAAAAGTCGAAGCTCAAACCACCATTCCTTGCCTCACAGGTTATACCCCCGTCATGCCAGTGCCATGAACAATCTGGGAACTTTGACTCGCAGCCCAGATGAGGCAGAGCATTACTACAGGAAAGCCCTGGAGATCAACCCTCATCATAACCGGGCTCTTTTTAACCTGGGAAATCTTCTCAAGTAAGATTTAATCACAACAGAGATCAAAATAAACATCTCACTGGGAGGTAAATGGGGGTGGGGTGGGACAACCACAGATCTGGAAAAAACAAAGTTTGCATGCAGGCTAGGGCCTTGGTGGGGCCCTAAGCAAAATTTGGTTTTGGGGCCCTCTGTAGTTCTGCTAACAATGTGGACTGGCTGCAGTCAGCAGTCTGATCATTAGATCATTCACACACCTGCTATAAACATTCTGCGTCTCTGACAGTGCTGTTTACATTATATACATGTATAATATAGGATGCATTTATTGGCCAACTGATTTATCGACCAGTTGATTTCTGAGCATCAATTTTCTTATTTTTGGGGGATCGTGATTGGCCCATACTTGCATGTGAAGCCCGTCTTATCCCCTAATCTTATCTTCATCAGCAAAGGTTTATAAATCAGTCTCTGTGCTCTTCTGCTCTATAGTGAGAGGTGTGACTGACAGAACGACCCACCAGGTCAGGTCTGAATGTTTACAGTTAACAATATTCACCCCACTTTGCAACTCATTGACTTTCTTGCTATATTTAGTGACATTTCAGACAAAAAAAAAATCATATCAGCCAAAATCAAAAGAGCAGGTCAGGCTTTTTAAACATCGGTAACCAGGGATCGGCCAGAAAACTGCAATCAGTGCAGCTCTACACATATTCATGACATTCTTTAATTAAATATCTATTTCTGTAGCGTAACTCAACTGGCTAAAAATTTAATTGATACCAGGCGTGTCCTTTTAAAACTCTTAAGATGATGTAAAAATAATGTTTGCTTTAGCCACAAAATGATTATGCTCAGCAGTAAACGTATCCCCATCTACAGCATAGAGCAGCTCATCCATGTAGCAGCTATGTAGCTTGATGTAAAAACATTTTGCTAGACAATGTCAAACATTGAGAAGTTTTAATTATTGTTATCAAACGTTATAAACGTTTTGAAGCCAAAAAATACCTCAGAAATATACAGACAATCATGAGAATCAACTCATTTAAAGTTTAAACTAAGTTTCACACAAACACAAAGACCCTAGCACAGTGGTTCTTAACCTTTTTTGAGGTACCGAACCCACCAGTTTCATATGCGCTTTCACTGAACCCTTCACAAGCGATAAATAAAATATGATACAAGACATAGGGGTGATGCAATTAGAGTCTAGTTGGGTCAAGATCACTGGGTCTTCTTAAAAGGTACAGTCTCTGAGATCAGTTCTTCAAAATATAGTCAGTATTTTCAGCAAAGTTAAGCTGACTGTCCAGGAACGACCCAAGTTATTTAAAAGTTGCCACAGTTTCAACAGGTTGGCCATCGAGAGAAACTGGAACCACTTTAAGGTCTTGCTCTACATTCTTAAGAGAATGAAAAATTTATAATAAATAATAAAGACTTTGCGGTATTCTGATTTAGTAATGTAATCATATTAGTTGTGTTACCATCCCCACTGCACTAGAGGCAGTAGCAACCCCGAAAAGATGCGACTAAGGAGCAGATTTAGAAGTAACAGAAAGCTGCAGAATTTGGTAAAAACTGAGCTTTGCTGAAGTAATTAAAGACAGAAGTTCAAATCCATGCTGTGTGGAGCTCCTCCAATCAGAGCTCCTCCGCAACTCTGATTGGCTACACAATGTAACGTGATCCTCTGCAGCAAGTGATGGCATACCGGGCGTCATCACGACTTTACACAAGTGTGTCTTTACCTCCACGGTGGAGGCTCTGCCGAACCCCAAGAGCATTTTTTTTTCTTTATAGTGATAAAATAATAATATGTACATACAAATCTACATCAAATATATATTATTGAAAAAACAACTAAAAACAAGAAAAAGAAAAAAAAAATCAGCTCCACTGAAGGGACCCCTTAGTGACCTTGGGGCCCTAACCCACTGCTTAGTTTGCTTGTACCTTGGGCCAGCCCTGCTTGCATGCTGCATTGTTGTTGAGCACATTAGTGCTGTTATTCCAATTGCTACTGTATACCATTTTGAATCTCAAGATCAGCTCATAGGTTCAGCAGGTTTTGTGATGGGATTTTGGAACATCAGCAAATTTGGTTGCAAGCTGAACAAGACAAGATTCCCTGTGCTCCCTGACCCAACCACTCTGCCAGCATGTGCTTATAACTGCACTGAGTTGATTTTACATTAATTACTAATTTACAAATTTACAATAGTATTGCACAACCCATATGTGTAACCGGATCCTTTTCTGCGTTGTACTGGTTATCGAGTAAACGGACCGTGACACAGTTTATCTTTTAAAAGGATGATTCTTGGTTTATTTCTGATGAGAATAACAAAGACAAAACAACCGTTTTATAGGCTGCCTGCTCCAAGGCCTACACAAAACAAAAGTACATAACAAAAATTAACTTAATAGATCTATAAATAAACTGAATGTATTTAGATGAAAAATAAACAGCACATACCTCTCCTGCAGGACAACATGACAAAAGGGGAGGGTTTAAGGCAGTGGTCCCCAAACTACGGCCTGCGGGCTGTTCATCTCCCCCGGACTATAATCAGACTATAATCCTTCCTGGATTTTTTCTGTGAAGAACCCAGAGAATGTTATTTGATTGTGTTTTCTGGAAAACAATATATTTTTACATTTAGGCACTCCTACAATCGTCACACTTTTTCTGTTACAAAATGACTCCGGGCCCCCACCAGAGAAGGAAAAAGTTATGTGGCCCTCACAGGAAAAAGTTTGGGGACCCCTGGTCTAAGGGGTGCAAACAATTTATAAAAAGCTATTGCAAATAAAAAGCTATTTACAAATAGCTTTTTGAACTCTTCTGCTTTACTAGCAGTGCAACACGTCGATCACGGAAGGTTTTGAGTCAATCTTGGCGGTAGGTGATGAACTGAACGCGGCCAGGAGGCTGAGGACCAGCAAGTCCTCCTCTGACTCGCTTATCAAAACGTTTGTAACTTTATTAAAGAACAACAAAAAATTTTAAAAATTAAAAAAAGTGTTCAAATTAATGACCCAACCAAAATAATAATGTCAGTAATTATTGTTTCAACAAGGTGTTGCGCAATTCTATGCATTTCGGATCCATTTCCAAAATAACCAGCAGACCAGGAGTTTAAAATTAACTAATCAACCACCGCTGTGTTCATGAGGCTTATTAATGATTGCAAAATAAATATCAAGCCTGCAAACCTGATACCGTAAAGGACTGGAAGTTTTTAACGTAACCTGTGCTCGGCTCGAGGGAGCGCAAGGTGGTAGATGACAGAGACAGAGAGAGTGGTTTTGAGTTGATAACCTTTTTGGGTTATTTTACCTTTGTTTACCTTTGTTGTGATGCTTTTCAGCCACTGTAACTTCTGAACTTTCAACAAATGACAAACTTGGACTAATTATCTTGTTTGTGAGTATACATCATTCACAACAAACATCAAACACGGTAAATTAATTAAATTAAGTATTTAACAAACAAATGGCTTCAACCACGATAATTATGTGAAATTAAATTAAATGTCTCATTAAAAAAACATTTATTGCTCTCTAGCATTTTGTTTTGAGCTCAGAGTCTGAGAGGCTTTTTCTCTATCAAACTTTTTTTTTTTGCTTCTTATTTAGTGGAAATATTGATTTTGATGAGATTTTCTCCAAAATAATAAATAACCTTTTTCAATCTTTATAGCTCCACTGTTGAAAATGAGGCTCTAACATTCACAAATGACATTGAAATAAAATCCAGTCCAGGGGCGGATCTAGCGGGGTGGCAGGGGTGGCAGTTGCCACCCCAAACAAGAGCCTTGCCACCCCTGTTGCCACCCCAGCTGACGACAACGAATCCAATAAATAGTTATGGCAAATCGGACATTAAGCGCATGAAACTCTTTTTTCCCCGACAACATTGAATGCAACACAATGTAACCTGAGACCAACTGCTGAGTAGCAGGAAGTGCGAGAGAGAAGGACAGAGCGCCAGCAGCAGCATTGATGGATGTATATGTTACTGAACTTGACATTATGTGATTTATCGTAAGTCACACATGCGCCATTTTTGTACATTGAGTCAAGAATATCGGTGGTCAGGAAAATACCACAATCACGCAAAGAATCAGAACAACGGACCGATGTTTAGCAGTTAATTCAACCATAGATTATGGTAATAAGGGCTTCAGATTCAACAGGTGAGGAAAACGTTTTAATTTAAAGTAAAGACTGAACAAGTGAGCAGTGGGTCAGTTATGCTAGGCTAACTGACCCACTATTAGCCTGGTATTGACTTTGATAACCTCAGCATGTGCTGTGCAGTTTTGTGTGTTTTGGTTCCATTGGCACTAAAACAGGTCAAACCGCCACCAAGTCATCAGTAGAGCAGCTGTTTAAATCAGTTAATCAACCGCCGAAAACTTATTAATCTCAATATCGACATTAATCCTGACAACATAATGTAACAGACTGGATGTTCTGTTTTCGTGTTTTTGATACGTTTTTCTGTGGGAAATGTTTGTTTTTTGGTGTTGATTCCCCTGATCGGTAATCTCTGCTCGTTGAGCTGTTGTTTGTCGGTTGCCATGGCAAAAGGTCCACGTAAAGCTGACATACACACAGAGCGAGAAAAGGCAGAATAGCAGTGGTTGGAGCTATTTTTTCTTTATCCATTTGAATTTTGTTACTTTATTCTTGAATTTCTATGTTTTGTATTATTTACAGAGTTTATTTGTAGGTTATTATTTTCTTGTTTATTTTCTAAATTTAGACAGGAAGTAATGTGGGTCAGTCCACTTTCTATAAGTGCAGGGGCCTGAAGGACCAGCAGGCATTTAGGTTTGGGGCCGATGGTTTTTACCAGAGCAAGAGTGGTAACATGAGAACAAATGAAAGTTTGATCTCTGTAATTGTTGGTGAAAGGAAAATAAATCACCAAGATCAATTAATAAGTTTGGACATTGAACCTTGTTTTGCCCGTGTCTAGAAACTTGACCCCAGTGCCTCAGTAGTGGCTTGGTGGAACTTTTATTGGATGTTTGGCTTGGCAAACAGTCAGAAGTGATTCAGTCTAGTTTAGTTCTTCACCTGTTTATCAGTTTTATTGTACCTTTATTGTGTCTCACTGCAGCCGCTGCAACTCCTAAAAACAAGTGACAAAAACTGAGCTAATCCCCTGTGTTCTCAAAACGTGGTGATATTTATAACGGTCGTCAAAACTGCAGCTCCTACAGCATATTTAAAATACAACGATTGACCAATATTGATATTCGCCCTTTCTTGTGTCTTGACAGAACTAACAGAAACTAAACTGTTTATAGATTTATATCATGGAGATTTATCAACATATTTTCTAATTTACTTTTAAGTCGTTCAATAATAGCTACAATAAGCATATTTAAGATACAATCGATGACAATATTTTGCATTTGTCCTTGTCTGTATTGATAAAATTTCAGAACAATCATGTCATTGATAGGTATATATTATCAAGAATTAAAACTAAAATTTTACTATCTTATAAAAAATTGTATTTAAGCTTGGTGCTACATGAAGCTGATTTGAAACAAAGCAAGTTAAAAACAATATTTTGTATTTTGTATATATATATGTATATCTGCACCTGAAAAAGTCCCTGCCACCCTCTTCGTCCACCCCATAAATATTTTACTAGATCCGCCCTGATCAGTCAAACATTGGTTTGAGTGATTCCTCTGGAACCTGTTGGAGGAAAATATCCAACTTCAGAAGATAGCTTTAACCTAAACAGACTCTGTGGTTCCTCTATCAGTATGAGAGTCAGGATGAGGAGGCGCCATGTTAGAAAGAAGTGGAGCTGGAGGATCTTCAGAACAAACAGTCATGATGCTAAGCTATGATTTCTTCTGTCTGGACACAGATCAATAGACCAGTTTTAGCTAAAGAATGGTTATTGCAGACTGGAAAAACTGGGATGCTCTCCATGCCATGATGTTCAGAGTTTAGGTCTCATGGCAATCTCAAGGTGTCAACAATTGCAACCAGTGAGCTGAGGGAAATACAGCTTTATTTTGTAGCTATTCAAGAGCTACCAGCTTTTATCGCTTTGTGAAAAAATTAATCAGCACAGAAACTCCAAAGCACACAAAGAATCAGTAAAAACTATAGAGACAAGCTTATGTCAAATTTTAATTAATCGAGTTTGATGGATTAAAATGCCACACGCAAATCAAAATCGATGCTATTGCACAAGAACATCTGTTAAATCTGCGTCATATATTGCTTATCATATAAAACATCTGTTTTAATAAAGTTGTATAAAGTCCTTATATTAAAACATATGTTTTGATTTAAATTAAGTTCTTATCAAAATAAAAGACATAATTCTGAAACCTTCTCTTAAATCCAATGGTGACCCAGCCCACTTTTGAGTTTATGTTTGAATGGACCAATAGAGATTAAAGGGTGGGATTTCTGTTTTTCTGCTGTCACGCCCAGCTCAACGGCGAGGACAAAAATGGGAGATAAACGAGCGGAACTATAATCATAATAATTTATTCGCCAGCAGAAACACGCTCAGTGAGCTCAGGCCAGCCAGTTCGAGAGAGGTGTCGACCGAACGCTCCCCATTCCGACCAGGTCCGGAGGATAATCAAAAACATTCTATGGCTGGCTCCACGCCCATCTTTTATCTGCCGGTGTGTGCAATTAGCAGTTCATCTACCTGCTTCCTGAAAAGAAACAAGAAAAACATGTAGAGAACCAGAGACACCTAGTGGACAAGAGAGGGTCGTCACATTTTCCCCCCCATAAAAATGGAGTCCCGACCGGAACTCCCAAAAAACACAGCGAGTTAACCTCAACTAGGTGACCATTGCAATACTAATGGACTTTGCAGTCTTACCACAATCACCCATTCAATCCCCACCTCAATAGCTCAGCCACCCTAGCCACTGGAAAAAAACCTACAAGAAACTTGGAGAAAAAGGATTAAGTACATAGTACAGTAACCCTAATCCCACGGTGCCCTGGACAAAGCATCTGCCACAACATTATCCGAGCCCTTAATATGACGAATATCCGGGCAATAGGGCTGCAAAAACAACATCCATCGCATCAATCTGCGATTAGGACACTGTAAGGAATGCAAAAATGTGAGGGGATTGTGATCAGTATAGACCACCAGAGGAATACTACCAGAATCCAGATATATTTCAAACTGCTGTAAAGCCCAAATTAGTGCCAGTGTCTCTTTTTCAATGACAGAATAGTTCACCTGAAAACAGTTGAATTTTTTAGAGTAAAAACTCACGGGTCATTCAAATCCATCATCATCTTGCTGAAATAAGACAGCACCTGCACCTACATCACTTGCATCCACATGCAGATCAAAAGGACGATCCCATTGTAGAGCTGCAAGAACAGGGGAGGAACAGAGAACAGATTTGACATCTTCAAAAGCTTTCTGACAGGAAACTGATCAGGTGTACTTCACTGTGGCTCTGTGGGTAGAGTCTTGCAATCGGAAGATTGTGGATTCAATTCCAGCTTCCTCCTGCCACATGCTGATGTGCCCCTGGGCAAGGCACTTAACCCCAAATTGCCTACCGAGCTGTGTATCGGTGTATAAATGTGTGAGTGCTTGTGAGTGCGAATGGGTGAATGTGGCTCTAGTGTAAAACGCTTTGAGTGGTCAAAAAAAAGATCCGATAAATGTAAGTTCAGTCCATTTACCATTTACTTTATCCTTTAGCAAATCTGTCAGTGGAGAAACCACTGTAGAAAAGTTCTTACAAAAACTTAGTACCCCACCAGACCCAGGAAGCGCTGGAGTTCTTTTTTTGTTGTTGGTACGGGATACTGTAAAATTGCAGTTACTTTGGCTTCCACTGGACGCACCACCCCTTGCCCCACCACCTTACCCAGATAGGTAACAGTAGCCTTAGCCAACTCACACTTCGACAAGTTAATGGTCAGATGGGCTTCAGCCAGTCGTTCAAACAGCTTACGTATGTGAGCTAGATGTTCCTTCCACGTATCACTAAAGACCACCACATCATCCAAATATACGGCACATCCTTTCAGCCCAGACACAACCATATTCATGAGACGCTGAAAGGTTGCAGGTGCATTTTGCAACCCGAAACTCATTACAGAGTAAGAGAACAGACCAAAGGGAGTTATAAAATCAGAAATCTCCCTAGCGCTCTCAGATAATGGAACTTGCCACTAACCCTTCAGTAAATCAAATTTGCTAACAAACTGAGCTGAACCCACTTGATCAACACAATCTTCCATGCGTGCCATCGGATAGGCATCAGCTTTTGTAACCATGTTCATCTTCCGGTAATCTGTACAAAATCTAAAACTTTTGTCAGCCTTCTCCACCAACAAACAAGGTGATGCCCAGCTAGATGCAGAGGGTTCAGCAATACCATTATCAAGCATATACCGAATCTCCCCCTCCATTACCTTCCGCTTCTCCTCAGATACAAACGATGTCTAAAACCTGCCAAGGTTTTAGACAAGTTAGTTGACATAGTCAACTAACTTACTCAGAGGTTCTGAAGGACTCACAGCATCATGTAACAGTTTAAACGGCCCACGCACTGCATGTCCAAAAACAAGCTCGTTTGGGCTAAAACCAGTGCTCTCTTGCACCACCTCACGAGCAGCCAACAGAAGCCATGGTAAGCCATCTTCCCAGTTCTGATTCAACTCCACACAGTAAGTACGCAACAAGGATTTGAGGGTCTGATGATGCCTCTCCAATGCACCTTGACTCTGAGCATGATATGCAGAAGCCCGATTATGTTTGACCTGTAACAGCTTCAAAACTTGAGCAAACAAATGAGAAGAAAAGTTTGAACCTTGATCAGACTGGATAACTTTTGGAATACCAAAAATAGAAATGAATTGGATCAGAGCCTTCACCACAGACCTAGCAGTGATGGTACGCAGTGGATATGCTGCGGGGTATCTTGTTGTTTGACACATCACCATCAACAAATAATTACTACAGCCTTAGAACGAGGTAAAGGACCAACGCAATCAATAATAAGGTGTTCAAAGGGTTGCATAACCACTGGAATGGGATACAAGGGAACTGGCTTGATGCTCTGATTTGGCTTCCCTGCCATCTGACATGTGTGGCAGGTTTTGACATATTCAGACACATCCCTTTTTAATCGAGGCCAAAAAAATAACGCAGGATATACTGATAAGTCTTGTGGACCCCCAAATGACCTGATCGATCATGGGAAGCCCGCAACACTTCACTGCGAAATCTCGAGGGAACAACAGTCTGCCAAAATGAACCCCCAACAAAATCCTCCCCATGTACCAACCATTTCCGAACCAACAATC